>JAOWBP010000001.1:48840643-48851970 GCA_028571105.1 Tragopan temminckii | reverse complement strand
CCGATCTCGCGTCTGCGCGGGAGCGCGCTCGCCCCGCCCTCTCCCCCGCGCGCGCGGGCGGGCGAGGTGGGGCCAGGGCCGGCCCCGCGGCAAGGGGAGGGGAGAGGGGCGGGGCGACTCGTGCCAGAGGCCCCGCCCCGGGGAGCCCCTGGGAGCCCCTGGGATCGGGCGCAGGCTGGGGGGTGCGGTGTAGGTGTCGGTGGCCGGAGTCCCTGTGTAAGAGGGCAGTTCGCCCAGTGCCTCCGCTAACGAGATTCCCGACTTTCATTCACAGAAGTCGGCTCCCGTCTCACGCTGAGGTTCATGCTTCGCGGTGTCTGTGCCCGCAGAGTGTGTGTGCGTGTGGGGCGCCTTCGTGGCAGCACGCATCCCACGGTTTCAACAGTGGCTGCAGGCTTTTCTCCAGCTCCTCTTTGTGTAGCCTGCAGCTATTTCTCCAATGTACTTTGTTAGCCAGAAAGCCCCGTTCTCCTGGGTGCAACAGGAGTCCTGACAGAGGACAGCGTTTTTTTTTGCTTACAGCTTCAAACGTGTCTGGACAAGAAGCTTGCTGTGAGCCTGCAGTGTGTGATTGCGGTTCGGAAGGCCCAACTGCATCCTGGGCTGCATCAGCAGAGGGGCTGCAGCTGGGCAGGGGGGGATTGTTCCAATCTGCTCTGCCCTCGTGAGGCCCCCTGTGCAGTACTGTGTCCAGGCCTGGAGCCCCCAGTACAGGAGGGATGTGGAGCTGCTCAGGCAGGTCCAAAGGAGGGCCAAAAAGGTGCTCAGAGGGCTGGAGCACCTCTCCTGTGAGGACAGACTGAGAGAGTTAGACTTGTTCAGCCTGGAGAAGAGAAAGCTCTGGGGAGACCTCATTGTGGCCTTCCGGTACTTGAAGGGAGTTTATAAGCAGGAGGGGGAATGACTTTTTACGTGGTCTGATAGTGATGGGACAAGGAGGGAATGGTTTTAAACTAAAAGAAAGGATATTTAAGCTAGATATTAAGTGAAAATATTTTCACTTTTAGTGGCAAGGCACTGGCACAGCTGCCCAGAGAAGCTGTGGTGCCCCATCACTGGAAGCACTCAAGACCAGGTTGGATGAGGCCCTGGGCAGCCTGAGCTGGTGGATGGCAGCCCTGCCCATGGCAGGGAGTGGGTCTGGGTGGGCTCTGAGTTCCCCTCCAACCTAAGCCATTCTGTGGTTTTACGATTCTATGATTTTATGTCTCTGGTCTTTTTTTGAGTTTTCTTCAGGACTTAGTATCATAGAATCATAGAATTGCTCAGGTTGGAAAAGACCTTAAAGATCATCAAGTCCAACCATGACCTAACCATACTACCCTAACAACCCTCCATAAATCATGTCCTTGAGCACCACATCCAAACGGTTTTTAAACACATCCAGGGATGGTGACTCAACCGCCTCCCTGAGGAGCCTATTCCAGTCCTTAACAACCCTTTCTGTAAAGAAGTTTTTCCTGATATCCAACTGAAACCTCCCCTGGTGCAACTTGAGGCAATTTCCCCTTGTCCTGTCACCTGTCACCAGTGAGAAGAGACCAGCCCTGCTCTCGCTGCAATCACCTTTCAGGTATTTAAAGAGAGCAATAAGGTCTCCCTTCAGCCTCCTCTTCCCCAGACTAAACAGCCCCAGTTCCTTCAGTTGCTCCTCATAGGACATATTCTTCAGGCCCTTCACAAGACTTGTTGCCCTTCTTTGGACCTTCTCCAGTACCTCAGTGTCCAGTACATCTCCACCATCTCCCCTCTGGTCCTTCCGATCCAGTGCAGATGCACAGACTAAATGCAGCCAGAACTCTTCCCAGATCCCCCTTGAAGAGACAAAGTGCTGGTCCTGAGAGGCTGCATTCTTTCTTTGGAAGAGCAAAAAAACTACCAAACCCACAATTTAACAGGCTTCTAACAAGTATCTGAAGTCAAGGATGGCAGTCACCTACAATAGCAATTTACATGTAATACATATTTATAAATAACACAAGCAAAGATCTACATGAGATTTCAGACTCTGCTAAAACAGAACTGAAAAATCACAAGAGATTTTGCTAAGACATTAACACAGGCCAGAGATCCTGGAGTTAGCAGCTCTCACAGGCTTCCCTGCACTGTCACTTGCAAATCACACAGCCACGGTTTTAATTAAGTTCTGCTCTGCATCTTGCAAATGCAGTCATCACAAGAAGTGAGCGAATTGGAAAGTAAGGTCTGCTCTTTCCTATGGCACCTTGCTGTGGTCCTTGGGAGTGCGCATCAAGAAACTGGCAGCCCTGGTTAAGGGGGGAGGAGAGGTGAACTCCTGTAGCAGTATGGCTAGCAAGGATTATTTATGTACTGCTGAACAACTTCCCATTGTATGTGCACCAGGAAGCTTTTGGCATAGCTGAGCCTTCACCACTGGGATGGCTGTTCTTGTTGATCACAGGGGCAAGGCTGAGGTTTCAAAAAACAAAAGGCTGTGCAAACTATGGTGAAGTTAGCAATGGCAGGTTTCACCTGGAGACTGAGAGCTTGCTTTGTCAAGGACAAAAGGAAAAAAAAAAGGAAAAATCGCACTTTGGATAGAAATCTCAGAAGTGAACACACTGAGTGGGACACCTGAAAGCCAGACCCCAGTGGAAAGCCAGAAAGCAGTGGAAGGGAACACCTGTGCTGCAAAGACAGGAACAGGAGTTTATTTTCCAAGCATCTTGCTTCTTGTATTGCATGCAACATCCACATTCAGGAACATGCTTCTCAAAACAACACCATTTCCTGGATGCTGGAGTGCATCAGAGACCATCAGCATTATTCCAATAGCATCAGACTGCTCAGTAATTTAACTTCCAGTTGTTATTAGTTTGAGACTCAGTGAGAAGAACTGCTGGTGTGATTTTTGCCATTAATGGATCATATTTATGTAAAAATAAATAAAGAGCTAAAAACAAAAATTGTTTTCTCTTTTGCTGCTGCTGAAATATGTGAAGAAACATGCTGTGAATGTTTCCAGTTTGCTGAACTGCCCAATAAAAAAGCATTGGGAGGGAGGTGTTCTAGCTCAGCTTTGTGAGGACTTTCAGACAGATCATTATGTTGTTCCCAATGCTCTCAGACATCTGGTTTTCTTATCGACGTTTGTGTCTGAGAGAGCAAGTTTTTCTTCTATTTGTGACAGATTTTCTCTTACTCTCTTCAAAGCTGTGTGCTATGGAAAGTGACATGCTAAGTGATGCAAAAAAGACCCAAACAACTTCCAAATCAATAAGGTCCCGTCTTATCGTGCACAGCCTTCCTATTTCTGAACTTCGGTTCTTTGACTGACCCAAACCTGTGCTGTGTGCTGCTCCTGCCCTGCCCCTCTTAACTAGCCAGCAAAGTATGGGGGCCACAGACAGCTGCTGCCACCAGAGGAGAAAAGGGCCATCCTCAAAAAGCTCAGGTTAACAAACCAAATCAGCTTTGTTCTAGGCAAAGAGAGTACAGCAAAGTACTATTTCTGGGTCTCAAAGTGAAATAAAATGTAAACTCTGTTAAGATATAGATTCTGTACTTGTGTAGCTTAGCAAGAGAGTCCTGTATGGTATCGTAACTACATAAAACGCACTACTGCAAACTGACACCAGGAATACGCACATCAGTATCTGAATGTTCTGTAAAAAAGGATAAAGGCAAGAGATTCATATATGCTGCGTTTTCAATTCTGACTTTCTAAGCTGAAGAAATAATATGTAACTCAGAGAAATAGCCTTTATAAAGAGTCGAGATGTCTAACGAATTGCTTTCCTCTGCATTTTCCCTAAAAAATTCATTGAGACATTAGAGAGGCTCCCCAAGTGCATCTCTGCTCTGCCGGGAGTTCTTGTCATCCTTTTGCAAATATCTCAGACTGTTTAATCCAGTTCCCAGACTTCTGGTGCCATGTCCGCAACAGCCGCCTCTGAGAAACAGCTTCATCCCACTCTTCTTCAGGATGGCTGCTCTTATTGTTTCTTCTGACTGCTCCACTTTGACTGCATGCCAAAAACTTTCACCTTCAATTCCTGTCTCTTCCGTCCCTCTGCAGAACTCTGTTCGAGTTAATGGGCTTTGTGTTGTTCCTCTACTGGAGGTATGTAACTCTCTAAGGCTATGGTTCATAACTGCAACCAGAACTGTGTTCTGAAAATATCATTTTATAACACGCAGACATATCATACACAGAAATTATTGCACTGCAGACTTATTTTGCACTGTCAGACTGTCCTTCATCCTCACTCACTGAGCAACAGAAAATAACTCCACATATACTTTGTTAACTTTCCCTGTTAAAATTAACCCATTTCAGGCTAACACAGTATTCATCGTAACAGCAATTACATAAATTTTTCTGTATTACGGAACAACAGACAAAACTGAGCAAGCCAGATCTTGTCTGCAGTAAATTTGAAACTTAAGTAACATTCAAGCATGGCGAATTTATATAAAATAACATAGAGTGTTCACTAAAAAGGCCCCTTATGCACACATCCATTAAACCCCTCCCATAAAACAGAACCAACAAACCTTCCTGCCTCTTTATGCACTGTCAATAAATACTCCCCCAAAATATCCAGACTTTGCAAAATCCTTCCCCACATCTGTTTCCAATCATCACTTCATAATTCAGGGTACATCTCCCATTCCGGAAACCATTTGGACTTCGTATAAAAAAGATAAGGCTTCCTCCTGTCTGGCCCAGATATGGCTTATACCAACAATTAATCAAATTCTATTCTAATTTACAGAATGAAGAAAACAGATCAATTTGTTTTGTAGACTCGGGGATCAGTAGTTTTGGAAAAGGAGTAGCTAAGTCAAACAGTCAATGAGTAGATGCTTTGCCAGATTTCCCTAGGAGCAGACAGAATGAATGCTTTATAAGTCTTGCCTGTGCCATTCACCTCTAGAGAGCTCTTCCTCCTGATGACAGATGATAGCAGCTGAGATAAACGCTGTAAGAGCTCCTTTTCCTTTCTTCAATCTGCTTTTGTTTCCTACTGCTAATGATTTCTGGTCCCTCCAGAAGCTACAGCCCTAGGCTCCCTCCCATCACTCCCTGCCACAAAATACTCCTACTTCTTTGTCTACTCTTTTCTTCATCCACATTCCTCTTCCTGCCTTTATGGCACCGTTAAGACCTTTTCTCCCCGTTTTGCTTCCCCATCTCTCAGTAAAACGTCACCAACCAGATCTCTGTAATGCAAGAAACTTATTTGGCTACGTTTGAGGCCCCATAGTCCACATTATTGTCTTCAAACAGCATTATCCCTCCCCAACCACCCTTGTTCAGCACTGAACTCTGCAGTCAGAGCTATGTACAACTTCCTGCTCCTTTCATCGCTTTCCTTCCTTTCAGAACGCAAAGCTCACAAACCCTGCTCGCACACCAGGGCCCCTTTGTATGTAGCTGAACAGAGTAAGCCAGTCCTTCACTCTCTGCTCTACACAGCCCAAGTCCAGACTCCAGCTTAGGAGCCTGCTGGTTCAGCGCTGCCTCAGGAGGTGTGCACCACTGCAGCATGGTGCAGCTGTGCCTTAGGAGCAATCAAAGCCATGGAACTGGTAAGCATCATAAAGTGACACATGGTTCTTGAAAAGCACTGATTGACAAGGAAAGAAAAGTTTGTTGAGGGCAGTGTTTGAAATGGAAATAGTTTAACTCAAAAAAAAGAGAAAGTTTTAGGATCTCCAGATGCAGTTTGTGCCAGTGGGATGTACCACCATCCTCTTCTGGAGTTGCAAGGCTCATGTAGACAGGGCACGAAGCAGGATCCAGGAACAACATTGGAGGGAAGGCTAAATGTCTTGCTAAACTCGGGACAGATAAATGCATGGGAACCCACAGCACTGCTGAGGTGCTTCTTTCCAGAGTGCAAATGCTTTTTACATTTGTGTTGGCTACAGGATGCTGACAGGGTATCTTTCTTTGCACTCTGATACAGATTTAAAGCTAAAAAAAACTAGTTAGGGGGCTGAATTGCTGGCCACGGGTATCCAAACTGATTATTTGATATCATTACATTCAACGTTCATCACAAAATAATTACAATAATTTCATTTCCTACAAAAAAAACAGAGAGAAGAGGAAGACAAATCGGAAATGGCCTCCAAGCCCCACAGAAGCCACCTCTGGAACCAGCTTCTCAGTAGGGACTCATCTCAAACACTGAAGTTGAGTAGAGAGTAAAAAGTAAAAACTAAGGAATTAAGACAAGGGAGGATTTAGGACATCTCTCCTGACAACCTTTTTCCTTAGCTAGGGGAACACTGCGGGATCAAATAATCCTATTGCAAGGAGGAGGCAAAAGGGCATGAGCTGCAGCTGCTGCCCACGGTCGGTCAGGGCTGTGAGAGCAAGCAGCCACAGCTGGAGCCAGGCTTTCCTTCATCAGTTCTTCCCAATGATGCTTTATGCCACGTTAACTTAAGGTCAGATAAAGGATACGCTAGTAACGTCCTTGCCAGTGAAAACCACAGGTTAACTATTGAATTCTGTTTATTCACTTACTGTTTTACAAAAAGTTTCTCTTTGAAAGTCTATTTGAGAAACCTGTGAGATTGAGAACAATATTTGGATGTAGCTCTCGTAGTTAATGGAAGTCCTCTGCGCTGTCTGAAACCAGTTGTGGTTCCCTTTTTAGCGCATTAGTTGAATGTGTACACTGGGAATATTTTACTTTGTTTTATGTTACTGCAATTTGCAAAAATTACACTAATAGCCCAATTTCATGCAATTATCTGAATGCAGAACATTGTTCAGCTGAATTCCCATAGCCTAACCCTACTGCTTCCCTTGGCTGTCTCGCTTTCAATTACGATCCAAGGTCTGCACATCAGATGAAATGCTACCATTGTTAAAATTGATCCTTTCTTTAAAAGGTATTTTCAGTGGTCTTCTGCAGTACAAGTTGTTTTTATTGTCTGCAACCAAAGGCACTCTTAGGAAGTCTGGTTTTAACATCACAGGCCTGCAATACATATACTTTAGCTAGAGAGGACTGGTGTGTTATTGTGGTAATAACACAGTTATGTTTGCACCATAATTGTATCTCTGAATATCTCTTGAGCTGCCTATATGGGGTGAAGTGTGGCTTTATGAATACACAGGGGATGGAGAAAAAAAGAGAAAAGCCGTGCACAGAATTGCATCCTTTTTTCCCTTCCATTTATACCAGAGCTATGGTGTTGGAAGGCAGGCAATGCAAATTGTTAACACCACATTAATGCCAACTTGGTGGTCAAGGCTAAGCATTCAGAAATGATAAGGCTGGCACCGATTGCAAGTATCTGTTTTTTATCTTTTCCCTTTTTGGAGCCTTTACAGTTCACATCTTCAAGTTTTAGTCCATGATCCAGAAAACAAATTTAAGTTTTTTTTTTTCTTTTTAAGTCTATTTCTTATCAAATCACATTATTTCAGGATCTGGAACTTAAAGAAAAATAGCAAAGATGTTGTGACTATGAGAGCTGGTGATAATGTGCTCGCCTCCCCAAATCAAGTTAATGCATTAGCTGGGCCAGCCAACCCACCTCTCTTGAAGGGGGCACAATGTGTGTTAACGCCACATTGTCAGTATTCTTCCCTGAAGCCCCAGAAGTCTTGTCTCCAACTCTAGGATGTCCCTCTCTGTTTCTGTTTCTCTGAAATACTCACCCTGCAGCTCATCATTTTGGCTATAGACCTCTCTTTTTTGATGGGATGAAACCATTCTTACATCCATTTTGGAAAGAACTCACATTCCTTGTCTCACTCTGAACAAATTTAATAGATCTTTTGAAACTAGAGTTACGTGCACACATTTCTTTGAAACTCAGTCTCTGAGCTTTATTTCTGTATTGCAAATTGAAAGATACATTACACATTCCATGATAAGATAGGTAAGATAACAGCCCCTGGCCTTGCTTGTCTCTCTCCTCTGTCTATTAAGAAGGCTTCAATAACTAGGTCTTTTCCTGCAGATGGATAATGTTAGAAGAAATGAATCCCAAGTTTCATGCCTCATTTTGGGTACCCATGAATCAAAATAACAAAATTAAATTCCTTTTTAATTTCCTTTGCCTTAAATATCTTCCACCATTTTTTTTTCTTTCTTTCTTTCTTTCTTTTTGTTTCCCTAAATGAGTAGCTGCCTCTCCAAGCAGTGAAATTATAATAACTACACATTTAATCTGACATCATTATTCAGGTCTCCAAATGGCCTTCGTCAAAGAAAAGGAGCAGAAGACACTATAGTTTGGATTTCATTAGGGTGAAAATTAATCAGAGAAAGAGGAAGAGAATCCAACCAAGCAAGATTACAATAAATAAGGTAAGAGAGCAGCAAAGAACAAACTCACTGGTTTTAACTTTGCATGTCATCATTTATGTACTAGTTATGGTCTCACATCCAGATGCACACACGTATATCAAAGAATCATAGAATGGTTTCAGTTAGAAGGTATCTTTAAAGACCGTCTAGTCCAACTCCCTTGCAATGAACAGGGACGCCCACAGCTACATCAGGGTGCTCAGAGCCCCTCCAGCCTGACCTTGACTGTCTCCAAGGATAGGGCATCCACCACTTCTCTGGGCAACCTGCTCCAGCGCTTCACTATTATATTCAATGTGAATCTCCCCCCTTTTAGATTGAGACCATTTCCCCTTGTTCTATCACAACAGACTGCTAAAGAGTCTCTTGCTTTCTTCTAATCTCTTTCAGTAGACACTGAAAGGTCACTACCTTCACTACTACTCCCCGGATCCTTCTCTTCTCCAGAAGAGAATATATACCCCATTACTAGTTACCTGTAAGGAACACATCAGCAAGCAAGGCAGTTTTATTCCCCCTCACTTTGGCTGGCACGCTGAGCAGCATTCCAGCATATGACCACAAAGATGCATCACCGACACGGTATTCCACTCACGAGCACACAGTGTCAGCCCAGAAGAAAGTCTCAAAGAACATAAATTTCAGTATGTGCTGTATGCCAGCCTACTCCATCACAGGCACCAAAGAGCAAAAAAATATGTATCAGCTCTCCAAGGAGCCTTTCATTCTTGTTTTCTCAGAACTGCCACAGCAGCCAGCTCCTCGCAGAGGATCAGACACATGTAACAGCCCGCTCCCTTGTGCAGGGAAGCACTCACAGGGTCGGTTTCCTGTCATTAAGCTGCTCTGAGAAGCAAGTGATAGCGATGCAGGCCTTGGCAATTATTTAACACCGTGATCAGGCAGCAATAAGTGAACTAGCTGCCTTAATGCTGCAGTGCTTCCTTCTCACATGACTGTCTGGAAATTCTGCTGCCCCAAATCTGTGGTCTCCAGTCTCTGTAACGTAATGCATAAGAGTTGTGTCTGGGGTACCTTTCACAGCAAGGCACAGTACAGTGTGCTCTCCAGCACTTATGCACTGAATGCACAGGTGTCACAAAAGTTTGTGTCGAAACTGGCAAGGTTACTAATTACAATTCTGATTTAACCTTCATCTGCCTTTTATAACTTGGCAACACCCATGTTTTTATATATATAAGCACATACACATTTATACATAGACAAGCATTTGATGCCCTATTTTTGGAGCAAAAATCAATACTAGCTGCCCACTGCCAAGTGGCCCACCAGAACACGTAGCTGTGAAACGCTGTGCTGACAAATAATGGTGTGTGAGACATAGAGAAGAAAAAAGGAAAACACTCAGATGAAGGCATATTTCCATTTCGTGCTTGCAAAGCATTGTATAAACAGAAAATTAGAAGGGATCAAAATCCGCATTCTTAATGCCCTGAAAGTTATATCTCATCATTATAGTTCATTATACATTTTTTAAAAGGCTCCACCTACTCCCTGGGACTAGAAATCTTTTAATAGCGTGAAGTTAGTCAATCTCTTTCATTAATATTCATCCTTCTGCCCCAGTTCTTACATTTCAATCCCCTGATGGCGACACGCTGCTGCTGCAGCACAGCACAGGATGGAGACCCTTCTGTGCCAGCAGCACCCACAGAACAGGGAGATGTGCTGGGCAAATGCCACGGTGTGCAGCCACCACTCTGCCTGCTCTCTGCTGATCCCCTATGCACATTTGGCTCATCCTCAACTGGGAGGGTATGTTCTGTGTCAGGGATGGCAGGGGCTGGTGGCACACCCGTCCTTTGTTTTGCAGAAGGCGTTTTAATAATCTCGGCCAAGTTGTTCAATCTTCTATCTTTTGCATTATAAAAAAGGCCGCATTTTATAAAGGGGAGGCAATGGTGCTTCTCTTCTTCCCGAGGGTTTCTTACAGCTATTCAGCTTCTGGTTTCCATTCAGCACTAACTCCGTCTCTTTATGGAGCACCACGCCGGAATGTGTAAACTCGGCCCGCAACACTCTGCAGGCAGCAGGGACCATGGTGATCACCTCACCCCGCTTCCTCCAAGATTTCTGTCAGGGATTCTTGTGTGAGGCTTTTGGTTGCCAAGGAAACAATTATTAATCTTTTCCATCCCTCTTCTCCCTTTCCATTTTGTCATTCCTTCTCTCAGTAAAAAAAATTGCGTCCAATCTCCCAGCCCCAGCTCTAGCATCCTCGCCTCCACCCTGCAGAGAGAAGGGGAAGGGTGGGGAGGACTCTTGGTGGGGAGCTTAGCCTGAAGCTCACCTCCTAAACACACTGCAGGTGGATGAACCCTTTGAAAGCGATCCTCTCAGCTGCACATGGCTAATCAAACACCGCATTGTTTGGCTCACGCAGGATGTACTCGTTTCTTAATTTCCCAACAGTGTACCTCTTGATATGTTTTTGGTATCTTTCCTTTCACCACAGCCCAAGCTCTGGCAGGGCCTCATGCAGAAATGCTTTGAAAAAAAAACATACTTTGTTGTAACATGCAGCTAAAAAGCAGGCAACAGTGAGGAAAAGGAAAGAAGATGGAACAAGATGAAAAATGGTGTAGATGGAAGATGGAGAGCAAACAAACTGCAACAACTAGAAAATAAATTAGAGGCAGTCAGAGCTGAAGGTAAACTTTTGGAGACTTAGGAGGTTAAGCTCAGGTAGCTCTGGGCACACTGCGGGAGGGCTGTGTGGCTCCCCAGAGCCCATTGAGTCCCACCTCCAGAATTTATAGCTTCTGGCACTCACGCTGATTTCATGGCCTGAAAGGCAGCTGTGATTGGGGTGGCCAACTGAAGGCCAGAATGGTGTCCCACCAGCACGATTCAAAAGACAGCCTCTTCAAATTTGGTGGAATGGTATCTGTTGTAATTGGTTTCATAGTGTGTACACCAAGGAGGATAAACATGACTGCATCACTGGAACAGGTTGCCCAAGGAGGTTGTGGATGCCCCATCCCTGGAGGCATTCAAGGCCAG
>JAOWBP010000001.1:48787030-48819056 GCA_028571105.1 Tragopan temminckii | reverse complement strand
CCCATGCAGTCATGAGACGCCTAAAAACATTCGTTGCTTTGCAATTGTACACACAAACTGAGAAAAAAAAAAAAAGAAAAAAGCCCCATGATTTTCTCCAGAAGAATACTTCAGCTGTAAAACTATTCAGAGAGTATAGAAATAGCAAAAATGTAGAGTATATGCTACTGCCCAGCTAGCACCAACGCCCGTCTTTCCATGTAGGATTAGTACTTGTGATACACTCTAGTGATCATTCAGATCATTCTATTAATTCAGTGATTTACACAAGCTGTGCACTATCCTGTGCATTAACCTTGTTAAGTGCAAGATTTGCTCAGGCTGGATGCGTATCTGCATTAGTTAGGGAAGCTCTCTGCAAAATATCAACCTGCCTAGAGCACACAAACTGAGATAACTACATCCAGCCAGACAAATTCTCTGGAAGTTAAATTTACTGCTTTCAGCAGGCAATGCTCTGAATTTATTTCCCCCCTTCCCCTTTTTTTTTTTCCCCACTGATAACAAAATACTGTATTTCTTTTTTTTTTTTTTTCCTGCATGACTCTGATAAAGTCACCTCCCAATTAAAAAGCATCAGCAGGGATAAAAGGTGAGATGGTTCTCAGTGAGCTTACAGATCTGTATCACTGCATCTTTTACTCTTTACTAATGTGGAATGGATGGACAGGGCTTTCTCTTCTATCGTCTTTTTTTTTTGGTTCAGCAGAGTGTAAGAATCATGGAATGGTTTGGGTTGGGAGGGACTTTAAAGACCACTCAGCCCCAACCCCTGCCATGGACAGGGCTGCCACCCAGCAGCTCAGGCTGCTCAGGGCCCTGTCCAACCTGGCCTTGAGTGCCCCCAGGGATGGGGCACCACAGCTTCTCTGGGCAGCCGTGCCAGAGCCTCATCACCCTCTGAATAAAAAATTTCTTCCTAACATCTAACTGAATTTTCCCTTCTATTGGCTTAAAGTCATTCCCCCCTGCGCTATCACTATCAGACCATGTAAAAAGTCGTTCTACCTCCTGTTTATAAGCTCCCCTCAAAGACTGGAAGGAAAAGGGGTTCTGTGTCCACATACACTAGTGACTGTCAGTTTCACCTCATTGTGCCTTGTTTTCCTTCATATTCTTACTTTAATAAGACGTAAATTACCATTAAATACATCATAGGAATAGACAATAGTGCCAAACCAGCACCAGCCATTCTTTTAAAGTCCTGCAGAATACATGGCTGTAGCCTTTCAAGCCAAAACAACAGGTCCAGCTCTCAGTTGGGGATCAGAGATGCTGTGCTTTCTGATCCCCATTGTTTTTCTTGTTTACTGTCTTTCACTGATATGGAATGCGTGTTCACAACACCACCGCATGTACTGGCATGCAGTATATAATCCTGAATTGCATTGTGATGAAGAGAATTCTGTATTTTCTCATAAAATAGGAAACAGCTAAAAACAACAAAATACACTACAATGTCATTTAACATTTCACCTTCTCCCTCGGGGAATAAGTGTTTTAAATCTGAAGCTGACGTGGAAATGTCAGCATGTTACGGAGACGACAGTGACATCTCCATAGCCAAGCCTGAAGAGACGTTTGCTTTTAAGGATGAAGGAAGGAGGGAAGGGAAATTCTCTTCTTCTTTTTCAAGTGGTTGAATTTAGAAACTTAAAAATATATATACTTGTTCCAAATTTGGTCAACAATTTATTATTGTCTTCTGGGAAAGCATTAAAATGCCAGTTTCTGAAAAATTTCCCTGCTTCCTCTCCTGAATCATTTGAGATTAAGTACAGTAATAACCTCAAGTTTAAATGTGTTGCTTATACTAACATGTATGAACATATTTTCCCCTCCTCCTAATGATGTCTTAAGCCGCTTTTAATCTTTTAAAAAGACACAAGAACACTTATCCTTCTGATCTGTATTAATTTAGTTAAGCTACACCAAAATCAGTTAGGTTTTTTTTTCTCCATTATTTTCCAATATTGCCCACCTTCCACTGTATCATCAGTAGTCTCTTACTTGCAATGCCTATATGGAGTTAGACTCAGCACCTGGGAAGTTAGAATTGGAATTTTATGAAGCTCATGTGGGGAATACGAAGCCAGGACCATAGAGCAGCCGGGCTTCAGAGGAAGCACGGAAAGCTGTGCAGAGGAGCAAGATGTGCCATGGATCTGTAGCTGAAGAAGAACCACCACTGTTTTCTTCTAAGCTCATTCAACACTGCCCTTGTTTTTCTCCTAGAGTGCAGCAGCATGTAGGTAAAAGCACAGGGGAGTAGAGAGCAGCAAACAAAGGAGTGCAAAAATATGAAAGGGAGGGTGAGAAAGAAGAATTACTGGAAAGGGGAGTAGAGAGGAGCTCTGCAGAGAAGCTGTTTGGATTCATAACAGCACTCCTATCTTCCAGGTTCCTTTCCTTTCTTAACTATTGCCTTCCCACTTTGCCTTTTTTTTTTTTTTTTTAAATGAAAATACCCTCCTTTAGTGCACAGCTGTTACAGCTTCTACCCTAAAAATGCAATCCCTTCTGGCAAGACACATTCACATCATACGACTAAAGGAAAACGTGAGGAAATAAATGCTTAAGGTTGACAAACTGTTCTCCACTTGCATAGCTATCAGACCCTTTCCTGACCAGAACTGCTGTGCTATGATAGCAATCAGATAACCACAACAAAACATACTGAATTTTGTAGATAATGCTTATTTCTGGAAATTCTGACTTATCATACATAGATCGATCACTACTAATAGCACTGAAACACATCACTAACAGTCAGTGCTTTTCATTTGTTTTTAATCACCTGTTGCCTTGGTAGCTAGGAATGGCCACAAAGAGAAAGTACACACTTGGTGTTTACAGTACACAAGTAATAAACTGACTCCAACCAACCTAGTTGCATCCTAAGCACTCCTCTTAACTGAGCGTGTTGCCATTAAGAGAAAAATAGATGCCAAATTCTCACAACTTCATGCAATCTGAAGCTACATACAACTCTAATGGCCCAGCAGAAAACAAATTCCAGAGCTCTGGAATTGACTTCTGTTCACTGAAACTGCCCTAAAAATACAGTAAACAGCACTCTTCTTCCACAGCTTGTTTTTCTTCCTCTGTGAACTGACCTCCCTCTATGTCGGACGGTCTTTGAAGGTTTTGAGGAAGTCTTGGATTTGGGGCTGGGAACATCTCCATTTTCAGATGGGGTAGTGTCCTTAATAGGTCCTGGTAAAGGAGCTGGCTCATGGATAATCAGGACATCATCTTTATTGTGTTGGCCCAGATGCTGCTTAGCAAAATCAAAGCCTTTTACGCTGGGGGCCTGTAGCTGCAAGAGAAGAAGAAAGACAAAAAACAAGGAATATGAGTGACAGTGAGTACAAAGACTTTGGTTAAGATCTGCAAACAATAGCCACTAGGATGGCTAGGATACGGTATCCTCAGAAACGAACGTAAGAGTGCTGCAGGGAAAAGAAAAACCTCATGATTTTGTAATTTCAATTCAGTAGATGATACACAGTTTAAAACCCTAAATAAATATGTTGCTTCTAAATCTCATTTTCCCAGCTGTTTCTTCAGATTTAATCATTGTGCAAGAAGCCTTTTGTATACTTTAGCTGCAAGGTTATAAATGCCCATGTACAGACTTAAATGGCTACCACTGTCAGGTCACCCTTCCATTTCTTCCAACCACAGTGAGTAAAGTTAAGTAAATTGAACAATACATCACTGCTGATCCTCCACATTTTGAGCACCCCAAATCTGCAGGATGTCTGTGAGTGCTCATACAAACAGCTAGCTCATCTGAGAAAAGAGAAACATACTCTAGATCTGAGTCACGTGGCAGCCTGGCAATGACTCCAGAAAATGGCACGGATGCCTCCAGAAAAGTATTCCAAATGTAGTTCTTAGGAACTTAATACTAAGTAGGAGGAAAAATATATAAAAGGCTTTCCAGTTTAGAGAAATGAGACATTCATCCCAGATATCTTATCAGGAAGCAACAGATTCAGTGTCTTCCTCACGAAGACACTGAGTCAGGCTAACCCCTTTCATAACTATTTTCAAAATAGCTAATCTCACCTTGTCAATGGCTTGGTTCAGAATTAATTAAATAAGCCTACACGTTTCAAGCTTTCCTACAAATTTTTGAGGGCTTTGAAATAATCAGAAATTATGAAAAACTAATTAAGACAAAGCTTTTCTTTGAGTCCCATTCATTTTTTAAGTAGTTTGGGAGTTGAAAGGGGAAAGAAATCTTGACAACTCCAGTTTTCAAAGTGTGTGCATACATGCTCACTGCACAGCATACGCACAAAAACTCGTGCACTCCTGGAGCTGATTTCTTGCAAAGCAAAGTATGTGTTGTAGTGCATTTTATGGGTGCATCAGGTTCCAGACTTTAAATGAACCCCCTTTCATAAAGTTTGGCATGCCAACACAGCTAACTACAGGCTTGTCTGATACCATGCCAAAGATAAGCTTGCCTAAGGAATATACTGAAACAATCTCTTCAAAATATTTTCTCAGTAAGCAAACATTTTCCAAACGGTTCAAAAGGTGGTCGTAGAAAAGCAAAATGCTTATTTAGACCAGTAGATGGCAATAAAAGCTCTCCTGTAAAATCTAAGAAATACCTGAATGGTTGAGGTTTTAGAGTTCATTTCTGACCAAATGTGTAAGCTTATTACTTGAGCAGATCTGAATGTCTTCCATTGTACTGCATTTTTGAGTTTACAGCAGTTACTTCAATTGAGCATTATGGGTGACAGACAGTTATTGAACTTAGGTAAATCATGGCAAGCACTGATTCAAGAAAGGCACTGTAGAGCTAGACCAGGTGAAGGTGTGATTTGTTCTTGTACTGTTGAGTCATTGCCACCTAGTGAATCCTACTGGAAACTTACTCTCCCCTCAGGGTTTAAAAACTGCACTCAGGATCTTGCTCACTAAACATTCCAGAACTCCTTATGAAATTCCATTTTTCCTTTTTGTAAGATCACAAAACTCTATGTCTTATTTTCAAAATAATACTGAGGTGGAATTTTTCATTACCACCATAAGAATTATCATATTAGCTCCAAGCGTTTTGGTTATTGAAACTTTCTCTTAGTTACCACACCTCCATCTCTGATGTGTTTAAGACATTACTTTTATTCTCTCTTCAGAGATGTTCTTGTGTAGGACATCATCCCTAGCATTTCAGTGGTTCCCTTCTTCTAATCCTTTCATACTGCACTTTTGTGCTCATACAGCCCTACTACTGACCCCCAGTTATCACTACGTTCCTGTCCCTTTACTCCGGAGATGATGAGAGACTTCACCATATATTGGGCACAATCCTTGCACAAAAAAACCCTCAGTGTTCTACCCTTTCTCAAGTGCCCTTGAACTGATACGCAAAGTTACCAATGCTTTTATGGCAGTGTGATGGGTGAGCTGGCCAGGCATGACTAAAAGGACAAACATTCTCATAATATTGGACATACTAGTACGGTTTTAGTAAGACTGCTGCCTCTAAAGTATGCATTTCAGGATATCTTAGTTAAGCCTTTAGGCCTAACTATGCAGTTGTATTGGGTTTGCATACCCTTGGGGAGTAATGCAACATGTAAAAATAGACATATTTTAATATTTTAACTTTGATTGAACACTCTCATTCCATGTTGCAGTCTAACATAATCTTCTGTTTAAGCACAGTTATAGAATCCAATATATGCGTAAGCGTATGTACATCACAGCATACATATGCACATATATTTATCTGAAGAGAGATCTTATAGAAGTTGCATGAAAACATTTTTAGCCCTGCAAAGGCAAGCACTCACTTTAAGAATTGGCACAGGCAAGACTGTTTGAACAATGAATTACACTTGAATCCTCTCATGTAGGCACTGCAACAGAGATTTGAAGCAAATATTCTAAATTCATTTAATCCATAGGATCCCTCTTGCTCTCTCTCACCATGCTGAATCCATGGCATAGGCTGGGCCTTCTGCTATTAGTAAAAGTTGGGCAGGATTAAACAGCATTATTTCTACAGATCAGACACGCATTTAATGCAAAAGTTGGAAAACGTAGTGCATGAAGCAGTGGATGCAAGAAAAGAAAGGACACATTCTTCTATGAACGGTGCAGCTAGTGTGGCTGACATTCTGCCAATCAACTGCATGGAAGTCTGTTGGATCCACACTCTGTTGCTTGCAACAAAGCACTGGCAAGTCTCAGGTATCACCAATTCTATCCTGAGCCTTGAGCAGAGATCTCCCCAGACACCACGGAGCACCACATAACCTGAGACTTTATTTCCCTGAAGCTGCAGTCAGGTTAACTCCCCATCTGACTTCTCTCTTCCTTGCCAGGCTGAATCAATCTCCCCATCACACTTTTTTGCCTCTCTCTAGCACTGTCTGCCAGCAGCCAGCTCCTACTTACAGCCTGAGCTCCTCTTTCCTTTACTTGACTTGTAACAACCTCCACATACAGCAATAGAGAAAATACCTCTTAGATTTTAAGACACAGCTTTAAAGAGCTTATAAGCACAGAACAGGTGCAATCTTAGGAGAGCGTACCTGGAAAACAACTAACAAGTGTCTGTTGATCACACTTTCCCCAAAGGTCTATTGCTTAGTCAGAAATGGACAGCTCTCCACAAATCAAATCAGCAAAAACATCTTCACACAAAATGATCTCCTGGTCCTATCCCTTTTAATTCCCTACCTCGTGCCCTCAAATGGTGAGAATATAAATTAGAGCTTCTCCAAAACTGTTCTTAAAATTTGGACAAAACAGTAATTTTTATTAATCTTGTTATTCAAAAGAACACGCTTCTTATCTTAAAAATATATATATATAAATAAATCAGTATGAAATAAATACTGGAATGAAAAACTGCCTGAGTGATTCAGAGTCTTGCCAAGTTCCATACAGTTAAATAATATTTCTCGATACTTCCTTCTAAAAACCCAAACCCTTAAATCGACACAACCAGCTCCAAACAACGTAAGAACATCATGAAATTGTATCAACATGTGTACATTGCATGAATAACATGAGTTACGAAAACACAACATGAAGAAACATTTATATAAAACATGATACCTCGTAAGTAGATAGAGTTATTAAAAATAAAAAAATAATAATAACAATTACTTGAGAAATAAAAATATCAATTCCTAATGAGGAAACAATGCCCAGAGAAACCCACTACACTTTATTAAAAAAAAAAAAAAAAAAAAAAAAAGTCTACACTTCCTGGTCTACATTAGTCCATGGCAACATTATAGCTAATGCACAAAGGATAATAACCAAAATGGACATTTTCAGTGGCAACTGTGACGACTCTGCTTTCTACAGGACTGGATGGTCAATGAGAGCAACTACAATGAACAAACAGTGTTGCTCCAAGTGAGCAACAAGTAACGAAGTAACAAGAAAAAAAGTAAGGTTTCTCAACCTTTCTTATTAGGTGCTGCATCCCACCTGCTGTGTTTTTCTTCCTTTCCTTTATAACAAGTTACACAGTATAACAGATTGGATGATCTCTGCTCATCCTACCACAGGGACTCGGAATACCATTTGTGGATCAGTCATCTACTACTCTTAACTTCACCACCACCACAGAAGGAATACAACCTCTTTTTAAGAAAGATTACTTGTGCTGGTCCCCCTATCTGCTTAGGTGCTGAAACTGAACTTTTTTTTTTTTTATCAGCCTCAGGTGCCTTTTTTAAGTCTGCACAAAACCAGTGCCAGCAAAGATTTCTTGCTTTAAATATAAGTTGTTACAGAAGGTTTTCATTTGCTCTATTTTTACACATTTGTGAAAGGGAAAATGATAAGCCACTCTGAAGCTTACCACTAAAATGAGCATGTCTGAGCTAATACATTATTAAGGCTTATATAACAACAAGAATGCAGTGCATGCTGAAATCCAAGGGAAAGATGATTTCAAATGGGTAACTCAAGACAGTGTTTTAATTCTGTTCCTAGATACTGACAGAAAAAAAATACATATATATTGAAGTTCTATTCATAGAACAATCAAATAATTTCTGTAGAAGCCTACAAACAAAGCCAGTGCGCCTTGGTCAAGACTTAGCCTGTGAAAACAGCTATTAGCTTCAGTGCTGTTCAAAACATAGAAGTATTACATGGCTGCCAACATGCTGTTTCCCCAGATGCAGATGCAGATGCACACCACAAATGTCAACAACGTGTTTTCTCAAGAAAGCAAAGACTGCTCATACAGGTCAGTGAATAGATTCAGTTGAAAGCAGCAGAGACAACATACATTTTACTCAGCATTCTTCCTGTGGTTCCTCTAATTAAAACAATGTGAGTTTTCTCTCTTTAGGAGTAGAAGCAGCATTTGAATTGGGACATAAAATGAAGAATAATACACCAACACGATTTCCTATTGACTTTATTTTACAAGATTCCCTTGTTCCTCACAGAGATAGAAACACTGAGCAGAGGCTATTAAAATACCAAGGAAACGAAGGGGCTAAGGATGATTTCAAAAATAATATTTTAATGCTGGCATATAATCCATGAACAGAACTGGAATCCCTGGAGTCCTGCTGAATTATGACCTTACCAAAGTGCCAGAACATGGAACATTACAAAAATGACAGGATGAAGAAATTACAGGAAAAGTTTTTAAATCTACCAATGTAAATGCAGCAAGTCAGTGAGAATCAGCGTTCTTAACACTAACACGGGCTGAAGATGTAAGTAAGCAGTCTGAGGTAGGGTTGTTTAAAGCTACTAAACATCACAAACTTTCTCTACAGTCTGAGATTCACAGCACCAAACGCTTCTCTGCATTCTGAGGGCATCACCTCAGGAATTCTGCCTCTGGAATAGGATTAAAAACAAATGAATAAAGAAAGCCCTAAACTTCCAAAAATTCTGAAATTCTTAAGACACCTGTTCTGAAATATTTTCTTAAGACAGATGCTTTCCATGGATTTTCATCATTCCCATTCTTCTCCCTTGTGTATATTCTCTTGTCACATTACTGTTGCTGTGGCAGCTCAGTAAATTTCACAAAACGCATGAGGGATCATGTTGTTCAAAGCCCCTAACTCTGAGTACATCTATGCCCATAGGCTGCTGAGATAACTGCTGTAATAGCAGAGTTTTGTGTCTGAATCATACATGGTTTTAGCTTTCCTTCTAAGACAGAAATGCCGCAGGGCAGACACTGTCTGAATCAAGCTTTGTGAGTCTCCTTTGCACACCAGTTAGACAAAAACGTCAGGAGTAAGTTAGAAAATGATCATCAGCTTTATAAAACAGAGAGGCCACTGCTGTGCTTGAGTTCCACCAGTCTCTTTTTCATATGCAGTGTCAAAAAGTCACTATTCAAAGGCCACAGAAGCAAGTCTGACAAACCGTAATCTCTAACATCTAGCACAGCATGTCAAAGATGGCTATCAATCAAGGAAACTTTTTTTGCCAACATGTAAGGCAAGAAAATAAGTTCATAATATGACTCTCACTGTCTGGACAGAGTTCATACACAGTATAGCTCAAAAACACTTCCTTTCCATGAATATTACAAAAAGTGCTAACACACTTTAAGACAGAATAAAGATCAGCAATTTTAATTTAACTTTGTGCTGGTATTTTGTCAGTCTTAGTCAACAAAGATCATCCTATGGTCTTGTAACTCAGAGACATTTATACATCTAAACAGGGTTTAATGCAGACAAAATGAAAGCACAGCAATACAAACTGCAGGATTAATCTGTGTGCTGAAATGAAACTACATTTTCCCCTCCTCCCTTGTTGTGCCCCATTATCCATGACTATCTGAAAACTAGGGTAAATCTGTTGCTCGCTGCAGGCCCAAGAATCCTTTCAAATGATGCCATTTCATGTAGGCACTTGTAATTTGAGAAGATAAAGCATATGAACAAATCACCTAGCCTGCCAGCTCTGGCTATAAAAGCCTTCCATTGCTCTTTCACATTGCTACAATCACAATGTGGATCGCAAAGCATTTTAGCGAAATGTCTTGCTGTTCTGCAACAAGTGAGTATTGACGTTAAAACCTCCAATAACAATGATTTGCTATAGGCACATATCCTTGCTCTAAAAATAGCTTAACTCTAAGGTAAACTATTATCTTCAGTAGGAAAGGCAGAATTTATTTCCACAGTGGTAGTCTAATCTCAGTGGTTTATTATATGATTAGGATACCATAAAGTTAAAATGTATTTTGAAAATAATTTTTAAAAAATTCCTTTTCAAAAGTAGCCACGATATAAATACCACTCTATGGGCCACCAACAATTTGAAAATCATACGCAGTTCTAGCTTCCCTTTCTCAGGAAGACAGAGAAAATGACTGAGAAAAAGAAAAGCTAGAAGAAGTGGCACCCCTTGATCTGGAAAGAAGAGGATGGAGACAGGAATCTGATGAGATCTGGAAGTCAAGACTGGCATCAAGCAGGAGTCCAGGAACCAGTTCTTTACTGTTGCCACCAATACAAGGACTAGGGGCATCACAGAAAACATGGAGGTAGCAGGATAAATGCAACACAAAAGAAGATGACATGATTCTTTCACATAACAAACTGTACAAACACTTGCCAGTAGCTCAGATTGGTTCAGAAGGACTGGAAAAGTTCAGAGAAGATAAATCCATTGAGTGTGGCTAAATACCACCACTTCTAGAAAAAGACCCTGAGCCTCACAAAACTGAGGGCTAAAGAGCTATTCTGCTACAATGCCAATTATATTAAGCTCTGATTTTTGGGTGGTCCTGTCTGGAGTCAGGAATTGGACTTGATTCTTGTTCCTTCCAACTCAAGATACTCTATGATTCTACATGTACCTTCCCTGTCTGGATATTTCTTTCTAAAGATTTCTGCTTTTGGCATCTTGATGAGATGGCCTTTCAGTCAGACGTTTATATGGCCACTCAAACATTTGTACAAAAGCAGATACATTTTAGTTTTTCCATATACTGGTACGAGCAGTATCCAAGTGCAGTATTTACATCTACAACTTGTCAATAGGTAATCCTCAGTAGAGAAGAAGAGTTTCCACAAAAGAGCTCTTGCAGAGGAATTGCCATCAGAGAAATGCATTGTTGAGAAGTAATTAAGATGTTGAATATTGTGTTCCCTGTCAGAATCCAGCTGTTGATTCAAACTCAAGAAAACCTGTACGCCAGTTCCAAAAAGACATTTTCAATAGTTAGTTAAGGCTGCTATTAGAAATGAAAGGTATTTGTTATGCAAACAGTTGGCACAGACACTAATCTCTTGCAGAAATTCATGTCAATTTTCAAGTAGTTTTTATAAGACTGGTGTCAGCCGCCTTTCTTTACATGGATCTCTTTTGACTGGAGTTATTCTGAAATGCAGAGCTATTGCCTCTACATTATACAGATGAACAAAAGCATCATAGGATGTCAAAACATCACAAGAATTCTTTGTATCAGGAACAGGAGCCTAGTATTTAGCCTCCAGCAGGGCTGGCCTCTTTGATCCGGGGAACATCCAAGAGGTAGTCTACTGAATATACAATAATAAGCGAAACTCTCAATTCAGACGTGTAAAGTTACACCTGACACATGAGCTTCAGGTGTCAGGTATTCCTGCTTGAAGTAAAATGAAAATCCAAACAAGCCTGCCTGGCATCCTCTGGAATGCACAATTCATTACCGGTAACATAGAGCAGCATGGGGATGCTTGAGTAGCTGCCACAACAGCGCCAATGAGAGCAGATGGGCCAGGGCTGGTAATGGTCCCCAGGTTACTACACATTAGCTGAGGTTTTCTGGCACATGATGCCAAATGGTAGCCCTCCAGCTTTCATACTGTGATACTGATCATAAAGAAGGTGGGGTACCATATGTGTTGACCTTGGCTTTCTGGGGGCCAACTCACTCCACCTCTCCCACATGTCAACATACATTTTGACAAGGACTCATAAGAACCATGGAGGCACACAGAGGGCCCAGAGAGAAGCAACTCCCAGCTGGAGAAAGACTTTTTTCCTCCAACGGCTTTTAGGATGTGCCCCTGGAAAAATCGGGAACTGAGCAAGTCAATTGGTCCAAGTTAGCACTGCAAAGTCCATGACTTCAGCAGGCCCAGTATTTCATAAACTGAGAGAACAGCATGGGTTGGAAAGGATCTTCCAGACCATCAAGTTCCACCCCCTTGCCGTGGACAGAGACACCTTCAATTAGGAGAACATTCCAAGCCTTCTAAATAAACATCTGTGAGTTTATCTACAGACAAGTAAGATTCCTGCCATTAGAGCAGGGAACGTTTCCCTGAATAACTGTCAAAAGCTGAAACTACCTCTGAAAAGTCCTAGCAAGGGATCTGACTTTTTTCTTTAAAAGCACACAGCAGAAAAAGTGAGATCCCTAGAGAATCAGGCACCATATATATATGTGTATATAAAAATATATATTTATGTCTATAGGAAAAGAAAGAATATTGCAATCTCTGTATGCATTATAAATATATAGGGAAAAGCGTTGAAGGTACTTTTGCACAAAAATTGCAAGAGTCCAGTACTGAGCAGGATGATGGTTTGGGAATTAAATACATTTATCTATTTTCTCGCAAAGAAGAAAAATAAATCATTTCAATTTCCCACAAAGACACTGCACAGCATCTTAGTAGCAAAAAAAGTTCACGTTGTAATGTCATGGTGGTGGTTACAGGCAAAGGCAAGAGAATCTGATAATTTAAAAATGCTTCTTATGCAGCTTTTTATTCCAAAGGCAAAGACATCTTTATCCAGTGCAACAACTTAGATCACATCAAGGTGAATCTCCTGTAGGATGCTACAGCTTACAGAACAAGTCATGAATACTTCATGTGCCCTTTAAATATCTCAGTTCCACCTCTTGAAAATAATTACCCTTGCACAGACCTATGAATCTTGCTTAGAAATTCACTGCTCTGACCTGTTTCCTTAACACCTGCTTTAAAAAGCAGGTCCCAGGTAACTTTGATGTAAGTACCTCTCCCCACCTTGTATCCAGACAATAAAGTATTTTTCAGGTATTGTTGATTGTACTCTGGGGCAGATGGATGGACTAGAAAATTTATCAGTCTCTCCAAGGTCCATCGTTTATTATGTTATTTTTTTTAAATTGATTTTCCTAGGATTAATTCCAACAAAAGTTTTCCTTCCTATGTGTTTGTTTCTGTTTACCTAAGTTGCAGGCTTCTGAGAACATTCAGAAGTAAAACATTCCTCTGTTATTGCACCTTGCATTGGTTCTGTCAGCAACCCACCTTGGCCTTGTTAGAGCTCAAGCTGTCTCCCTGTCTTTTGCTGATGATAGCCTTACAAGGACACAACCGAACTACCTTGTGAACTTTACTGCAACTGCACTGTACCTAGGCAGTTATACTCCCAGGGGCAAACCCAAAAGGCATTTTGGGTGTTATGAGCAATATATAATTGCACTAGTGTCTGCTTATCAGAAGACAGACTGTGAGAATATGCAATTTAGGACTGATTTGTAATAGTGGTCATACCACCATATTTTTAACCAAAATATCCTTCCATTTACAGAGGCAGTGAAGGCCTTCGCTGTTCTTTAGTACAAAAGGCAAATCCAAAAAATTGTAAGGAGAGCAAGGGACTGAGATGGGTGGCAATTCTGTTTTTCAATTGAGTTTATTTCCTAAATTCCTGATCACTTTGATCATTTCTTTGCATTTACTGCAATAAAAAAATAAAAAACCACAAACAATATAAAGAAAGGGGGGTAGATCAAATGTGTCTCATTGTTTGTATTCTGTTGTGACCATCTTGAGGTAAGCCTTGCTTGCTAAATAAGCAGTATTCTGGCCTGGAATTCCAACCCACGGCTTGAGGACATGAAGAAGGCCCAACGGCAGCCTGCTATCATGGAAGCCAGATTATTTATTTACTTCTAAATTCTGAGCAAAGTAGAAAAAAGTTTTTTTGAAGTAGATTCTGCTAGTTTTTTAATGCACTGATGAAAATTTAAGATACTTTTTACTGCTTTACTTCATTTAATATTTAATTATGAGCCATCCACACAGGATGGCACAGGAAGGACTGGACGAGATGTCCTTTCTGGTTCTTTCTAGTTTGCCTGCAGTGACTACTCTGAAGAAGGCAAAGTGACAGGCTCCCTAGACGAACTGAAACAAGACTTGCATAAAAACAAATTCAAGGCTTCTGACTCATGAATGATTCAAACCAAGAATACTGTGGATGCACTGGTGACAAAAAGCTAAGCAAATTTCCAAAACAATGGGATGATGGAATGTTTCTGGCCTTATCATCAACACAACTGTTCTCATACACAAAGCTTGAGACAGCAGAGAGGTAATGAAAATTTATGTCATGAACTAGTGTACCAAGGGTAATGATCCCCCCTCCTGGTTTTTTTGTATGACCCTTCCCAAATTAGCTTATACCAATCAAAGGTTGTGTTAGGTATCACAGGGGAAGCGCTAGCAGGGAGAGAAGTTCATTGAAGGGCACTACTTGTTGCTGACCTTGATGATGACACTCAATCTTCACTAGCAAGACAAGTGGAAGTTGCTATTGATTTTTTCTGACTGCTTTGTAAGTGCAACTGCTTTCTGTTTCTCTCATCTTTCCTATCGTTAATTATCTTGAAAGAGAGCATGGTATACAGACAAGACTTGTTACAGAGAAAACTGTATGACTAAACATGAGGTGACAGTTACAAGAACATGACTACCATACTATAGGGTTAACACAGGCAGGTTATTTTGCCTTTACTAATGCCACCGATAATACAGTCAGTAATAAGCATCTCTGACACTTAGGTCTAGTCGTTTTTTCCACTCCTTTTCATGAATACTTTTGTGAAAATGATGGATCATTTATTTCATCATTTAGTTTTAGGTACAAAAGAGACAGACTGAATTTCTCACCATCCTAACCCAGTCCTCCATCACTTCAGTCAATACGCTCTCCACCCATAAAGTCACTGGATCTCATTCAGATTTAGTAACTGAAGTCCTAGTGACAGGAACTCACAACAGCAACACAAGAGCCTCAGCAGAATGGGTAGCAGAAAAGATGGTCTCTAGCAAATGCTAGCTCCAGTGTGAGGAATAATGGATGGTAAGGTTCAGTTGTCAAATTAGTTTAGTGGAATCTCTCCAAAGAAAAATTCAGCCTTCTGCAGAAAACAAGGTCAGTGCTTCAACACTCAATACATCTCCTCTTACTCAGTCCTAGCTGGAGCCTTAAAATGAAGTGATAAAAAGGGTTCCTTTCAGCCTCAGTGCCTGCATTTCAGAAGAATGTTTCTATCTAGCACAGTATCACACAGCTAAGAGAACAGATAAAGCCTTACGGAATTCTTGACTTTAAGTATCACTTAACTTTTCTTCTTCTTTTCTTTTTAACCAGAAGGTTCTGAAACTGTGTTTCCAAATGTTATTTAAGGATAATAAGTGTTCCCTAGGCACCCACATTCATTTATGCTCAGAATACTCAACAACCTCCTCCCAGCACAGGTTCCCCTTTTACCTTCTGTCGCTGCTGAATGTTGCTTATTGTGTCTGGCTGAAACTCCAGCTTGTCTGTTCGACAAAGTTTCCAATATAAAATAATAACGATCAGGAGCACCACAGCAACTGGGACTGCCACTCCAACAATAATCCATAGGTTGCTGTTCTGTGCCTCTGAGGAGGACTCCTTCAGCTTTTCCACAGCTGTGAAGTTAAAAGGAAGAGAGTAGTTTTATGTGGTCATATATTTTTAACTGAGGACACATCAAGGTTATGTATTTTTATGTTCTCGTAAATACTAGTTCAGGAATTTATCAGAAAGCAGCCGCACATCACAGGAAATGTCTTACACTTATCAGTTAACATATGTCATGCTCAGGAAGCATGGGGCAGCGATCAATAGTTCTGGTCTCCCTCCCAAATACTCGTGCTTAAATTACTCATGAAAATATACTTCTACCATACCACTCAGTAACTCCAGACTGAGATGACAAAGTGAAATGCATCCACAACCCACTAACGCTAGAAGGCCTTTTCACTTAATTGTCTGTATTCTGCTTTAAGTGGTATTACCAGCTACCTCTTCTCTTTCGTTATACACATTTTGTTACCTTCCCCATCAATAATCACGGTCAATTTGAAATCACTAAAATCCTCCTCCCCAATGTGTGTAGCTCCACATTTTTTATTGTTTTTTCCTTTCTCTGTTTCACTGTTGGTGTGTGACATCTTTTACCCTCCAAGAGAAAAAAACATAATCATACTGTAAAGCGTAATTAAATCAGTAAAAAAGTAAACTGGAAGAACCAACAAAACTTTAGTTCGCTCTATTTTGCATAGCAGTTCTACGTGGGGCTAAAACCCACAGCAGTAATGCATTTCTAGTCAAACTGACACACGCACAATGTTTTAAAGTTAAAAAACAGTATTTCTATGCAACTTCATCATTTTTAACAGTAGCCATTCTGATAATAAATTTCAAGATTGAAGAAATATATTATAATTCTTATATCTTATGTATTCGATAGCTCTTTTATGTCATGACATGTCCATATATAAAATTACCATTTTCTTAGATAAAAACTGTTTAGTTTCTTCCCAATAAAAAAAACAAATTTTTTGTGCTCTTTACACAACTGTATAATGTCACCCCTCCTGTTCCTCTGGCACTGGTGCAGATTGGATAGGGCTTACGCTGTGCAACAGTGCCATCAATGCGGTATCCGAGGATGATTGCAGCGCGCTGGATGTCTACTCGGTTCATCAGGTCTGAGCACTTCAAAGCACTGAATCTCTCTCCATCTTGATCCTCCACAAAATAGATCAGCTCCACGGGGTTATCAACACCATCTAACCGTGACACGTTCACAATCTGTAAAGTGATTGGAATGCTTTTACATTTTACGTTGTATTTATTTGGGGTTCCCATACATTTGGCCATTCTTCCCCACTCTTCCCCCTTTCCTTCACAGGGTCCAGATACCTTTCTAAAAAACAGCATTTGGAACAGCTTTGCCAAGTCAGTATCCATACCTGTCTTAATTTCCACTGTATGCAACCGCTAGTCCATGAGAAAAACACCACACTGTGTTATGCTACACCAATGCAATTGTTGTAGAAGAAATATTTCTGTGATAACTAGAAATAGGACGCTATACAAACTATGTAACTGTTGGAAACTACTACAGTTTGGAAACTGTCCATATCCCAGGGAACTCTAACGAGAAAACGATGCTCCAAAACACTGTATGCAGAAGAGACAGCATACACACAACTTAATTCTCTCATCTGAGAAAAGCTTCAGTCGACATTGCACAAATGTAGACATACAAAGCTAATATTCAGAAATAATCATTTTCTTTCAAATAGACATTCAGAATATTGTCACCTAACTGCTATACAAAATATTTTAAGTCTTTCAGGGGAAGATGACATTGCTGAAACAATATGTCAAATTAAATAAGCACTGTTTAAGTGCTTTGGGTCATGGAAGTTTAAATTTCTGTTTTGTAACTGTAGGAGTTGGACTCAGTCCTTGGGTGTCCCTTCCAAGTCGAGATATTCTGAGTCTATGAACTGAAACTTCGCAGGGCAGTGATCCCTCACACAGTACATTTTTATGGCAAACTTGGAGAAGTTTCTATTCTTTTTTTTCTATTTGTTTCATGATAACATACAGATCCAGTACTGAACAGAACTCTTTTACCCTAAAGATGCGAACACCATCCCACTCTGGTAGCCCCTATTGTCTTTGTAGCTTGTCAGGTAGTAGGAATAACTGGACAGATTTATTTTACTGCACTTTTCCATTTCTGAATATTTTTACCTCATTATTCACAATGCACACTTTTTTGTTCCAGTCTTTCTGAATGTTAAGCATTTATACAGGCAAATATTCTGTTAGCTTCAAAAAGAACTTTTTGTTCCACCTAAAAGAAAGAACTTGCACGGTCACCTTCATCCTCCACACGGCTCCCTCTGGTATCCACCTCTCTTTGGGAAGGAATTTATTTGATGCTGTGGGAAGCAATTCTTTCTGCCTTCTTCTAAAGATGTTAATAATCAAAAGAATGTGTGCTATGAAGAAGCCCTGTAGATACTATCTAGCCACCAAACATCTACATTGCAGATGAGGCAATTTTAAATTCCTACAGAATTAAATCTCATACATAATAATTCTTTTCTGTACCATCATTTATATTTAATAGTGATCACAACCTCAAACTACTCCAAACTAATAGCAAGAGGTATTCCACTGTGCAAAACAGAGTTTGAAGAGATCTGGAAGAAAATGCCACAAAAGGGCAATATATTTAGTTTCCTTCTGAACTCTCCTTTACTATGAAGGCCAGAGTTAACAAATTAGAATCTTAATAAACTTCTTGTTGGCTTAAAGTAAAGCCAATGCATAAATGGTTGCCCTTTCAAAGCTTACAGTTCAAATCAACTAAAATCAAAGAAGAACGTTCAGCATTAGCCACATTTTGAGTAAGTTAAGAGAATACCTACAAATAGAGTAGAAAAATTATGAAATTTATGAAACACAGCAAGACCTGCTAGGAGGACTCATTAATCAATGTTGAATTTACTGTAACACTGTTCACTCTTCTGCCAATACGTAAGGGTATCAGTAAATAAGGTTTCTTAATGTGCTTACTGGGCAGCTGTGAGGCTGAATCTGGTTTCAAAGAACGCAGATATATCATTAGTTAATAAATGCCCACAGCTTTGTATTTCTGCTTTCGCCACAGCCTGGCCTTAATGCATGGAATGGTAGTGTTAAGTGGTATCTGACTTCAGCACGGATGAGAACTTTCTAACAGGCATATAACTCAAAAGGGAGGTGAAGGAGCAGAAAGGCTGCACATGATTAAAAAGCCAGTGGGGTCTCATTCTACTTTTGGGAAGCTTCTTTTTGTCACATGCAAACCTACAGAATTGGACAAAACTATTGAATCATCACTGATTTTATGGAGTTGTGGAGTACTCAGAAAGTATCATGCTCATGCATGCATGCCATACACAGAGTAACAGCCAGAACCTCTGGTTGAATGGGTTAAGAAAGAAACTGCTCCACAGTTGCCTTCAAAAAAGGACGGAGAAGAAGGATAACAGACCCTAGTGCAAGGTGTCTCATGCAAAACAAAACACCTTTAATATTCCTCTGCACGCTGAGCAATAGGGAAGGGTGACAGGACTGTTTGGGGCAGAGGAAGGAGAAGCAGTTTGAGGTGCTTTGGTACAGAATAGGGAACATGGGAATGAACATGAAGTTCAACAGAGAGTGGAGATTCAGGTTGGTGCACATGAACTAAGTTATTTGTTTTAAGACACATTTTCTGCGAAAGAACTCATTCTGAGTTCAAAATTCACATCGCACAGAGGAAAACTGCAGACTAGATTTCAGACCCACGGGGAGATGGTTATGGAGCTCTATTCTTGGAGAACTGATGGTTGAGCATGGTATTATTGAGGTGATGAGACAACTACACTTGTATGTACACTCACTGTGACAATATCAGTACTCCAGTTTTCGTAACTGTCACATCGATTCACTACAACTTCTTTTTTCTGACCTCTAAGTTTGCTGCAACACAAACTGGTACACTAGATCTAAAGTATTTTTAAGTCTACTTTAAAAATCAATATACACAGCTATTCTGCCCATTTTTACAGTTTCTGTATAGTAAGCTCTGTGCTTTTTTTCCCCAAATAGTCTCCATGCAGCTTCAGATTTTTGTCTCATAGGTTAGAGTTGTCTCTCTCTGCTAAGAATGCAAGCAGAGGTAGAAATAGTATTTTCCAGGCATTCAGAAACGTAGCTTGTGTGTAGGGAAGCATTTTACTTTTATAACTGGGTAATGAGGGAAGACATAGGGAGGGATAAGATGCAAGAATTTCAACACAGAGAAGGCAGAAAATTAAAAAAAAAAAAAAAAGAAAGAAAAAAGAAGAAAAAAAAAGATTAATTCAACTAAAATGTACAAAAATGACATAATCTTTGTTGGTACTAGATGTGCATTTAAACTCCAGAGAGTAAAGGCTTAATTGTGCTCAGGTGCCAGTAAATTTAATTTAAAACATGTCTTCAAGAAACTATCATAGGTCAGTGAGGAGAGTTTCCTTGGCAACCAGGTCTAGTTCAGAAACGAAAACAGAGAAAATCCAGGTGTTGGACAAACTCACAAGGCATGCGCAGAGCATGGCAGCAGACCCTGCTTACACTGCAGTGGGCAGAATGGGGAATGAGTTGATGTAGCTGGACATGGAATACAAGAGTTTCAGTGCTGCTCTGTGCGGAGGCTTCATCTGCCCATGAACTGGTTTGACTGGGAGCAGACTGTGGCTAACCTGAGGGTGCTCCACTAGAAACTTCTAGGGAAGCTGTCCCTGGGCTCTCGTTGCCTGTATGGCTCTGGTCATCCACCCAACTCTGCGGCAGGTGGCCAACATGGAGCGAAGCAACTCAAACCATGAGATCAAGCAGCAGCAGTTCCCACAGGCTCCATCTGTAGACCCACACCTCCCAGAGAGACTTGGCCTTCTCCCAGACTACGTGCATGGGAGCGACATACATGCTGGTAGTAGGAAACCAAGAGAATGAACATCTGCTCTAATGAAAAACTCAATTCGGTCATTATGTTCCCACCCACATTACGACTGTAGTGCCACCTAACCTGCCCTTTTCTTTACATCAGAACATTGTTCTTTTTGTCACTTAGTAGGACCACCTTTTTACTTTCAGTTCAAGAGAACAAGCATGCTGAAATAAAGGAAAAATAAGTGTGCGTTAGCTCCTGGCATATTTTTGAACCAGTATTAAGCCCAGCAATTCCACATGAATTTAATGACTTAGAGTTATTATGATTAACACTTCACAACATATATTATGTGGTCTAGTCTGTGTGGGTGCAATGCAAACAGCATCAAGTCATGTACTTTGAATCTGCAGCAACAGCAGATCCATATTAAATACAAATTTATGACATGCTCTGTGAAACAGTAGCATGAACAATACACAAAAATCAATGGGACTATCTCAGGTTTAACAGCCAAGCATGAAACTTCAGAGGTTTTCGTAAGTGATGGTTTTAGGTGCTGTTTTTAAATCCTGGAGTGCCACCTATTAGTTGCACAGAAGAGAGGAAAACAAGCTATTTGGGTATTCTAGCTCTAATACAAAATGCATTGGTTGAAAGATTAATTTTTAACATTCTTAGGTCAAAACACATACCTTTAGAAATGAAATCTAAACTTCACAAGCTATCAATTAGTACTAGAAGGGAAACTAATATGCCTGCGGTAACATTCACAAATAATTGCTTCACCTTCCGACCCACAGTCTTGATTTTCCAAGGAGCTTAGAAATGTCACATTTCAATATGCTATTAATATCTTCCACCTCAGGAAAAACAGGTCTACTAGGGCTCAACACAAGTGAAATGTGTGTCTAGTCTGTTGTGAATATATGCATGTCTTGCTAATAGAAGTATCCAAAACACTAGCAGCTTCTGGTCATTATGTTCACTTTGTTGTGGCTTACTAATACAGCAGTTGCTGGCTGGTGTATAAGAAATATAGATGGGAAAATGTGAATACAAAACACAAGGAATATAAATAGCTGTCCCAGAAGACTCAAACAGATGCATATACACAACACACTTCAGATGCAGCTTATAAGCTTGGTTGCGAGGAACAGAATGAGCAGCAGTAAAACCAAAAGGTTTATTGCAAGTGGCTACAGACCAGATATTCAACTGACAGGGAAGCACCCCTGAAGAGCCCACCAACAGGTGCATCACTCCAGCTGCACGTCTTCACACCTGGAGTGATGCTGACATATCTACTACACTGAGCCTGGAAAAGGTCAACATGAGAGCAGCTCTGCATAGCAGACAATCCTTGCATCACAGGAATACTTGTGTGGTCATGACCCCGTCTGTGAAATCTGCTGTCTTCTCAGACTTAGGCTCAGATTCCAGGTTCCCATCTGCAGTGCTGCAGCAATGACAGGCCAGCTTTTGAGCACTGCCGCACACATGAAGTTTGGTTGCTCCAGCCAGTCCTAGCGCTCATAAAAAGTAAGCAGCATGTCTGGCAGCTTTAAGCTTGGACCTTCAAACACACAGTAACAACCCAGGTGAAAAGGTTGTTACTTCCAGGAGAATTTGATATTAAAGCTGAACTATTCCTAACTATCTATATACATTATACAAGTTCTATTCCTAACTATCTATATACATTATACAAGTTAAATCTTAGCCAATCTGTTTTGTTCTCTACAGAAACGTCATGTCAGCATGCATGTTCTCTGCTGCAGTCCTCACTGAAGTGTTTGAGGTTCTCTCTGCAGAATATTCAGGTTAGAGCATGGCTTTGAGAGCTGAGCATAGGGGAGAAAAGCAACAAGAGGATTACTGAAATACTTAGTTGCAACTGATGAAGTTGCGAGAGGTAACAGATACTTTCACCAGTGCAAGGAAATACCACAGAGAGGAAGAAAACACAGCCTTTTCACTCATCTGCACACAGGTAAAAGCAAGTGCTCTGGAATATCCACCCATTAGGCCTCACCTGGAAGCACATAGCTAAAATCTTATGAATAGACTTCAAAGGTTGATATTGTCTTTGGGATTCTTTCCCACACGTCTCCTGAGGGCACCAACAAATGACTCAAAATCAAAGCCAGACAACACAGAAAAGTTTGTTCACTTTCTGGTTGTTAGGAAGTGGTCTCAGAGACAAAATAAAACAAAACAACTTCATAAGAAAGCCTTAAGCATTAGATAATTAATATGATTTATGCTTAATAAGAGCTATTAGAGATACCTTAAGCCAACAGCTTCCCTGGATGTCTTACCTACCATTCTTCTGGATATTCTGCAAAAGCAAGCAAATAAGAAGCTGTAGTGCCTGATCATACCTACCATTATTTGTGCAGAAAAAGTACCAGATCAATCAGGTACCCAGCAGCGAGGATCACACGCTGCAAGCATGTTATACACTGCTGTCCTTCTGCCTTCTCTTATCCACATCTCCTTTATTACAGCACTAACCACACTGAACAGCGCTGGCAGTGAGCACCTGCAACAGCCTTGAGTTATATGGGATGGGAGGATGTGCTGACCACAACTAAGAGAATCTGCCACTACATGAAGACAGCAGCTTGCAGACTCTTTGCACTAATTAAATGGCATAAATGAGCAGCAATGCTGCTTGGGACATGAACTGCAGAATCCACTTATAGTAAGTAATACAGTAAGTCATAAGAAAAACACTGTTTTTTTCCAAAATGTTCTCCTTTAGATGGAAAGGACTTGTGTGGTATCTTGTGCATGAGAAAATAAATGACTTGAGCTTTATTATCTAAAACAATAAAACCGTATTCTACATGTGCACATTTTATAGGCTGTGGTATCTTTGCTATCAACATAAGGATTATGTGTTTATTTTATATGCAAAGGAAGGACTGAGGCGTAAAGAACAAAGTGCAGCAAGAGGTGTTGGGAATTTGAGATTCAAAGTAGACATCTATTAACAGCAATTCAAAGCTGCATGAAATAAAAATAAAAATAAAATCAATTACTGAAACAGATGTTTCTAAGTCAGAAAAACAGAAGTAAGAAAATTCTAACATATGGAAATTTAACTGGTAGCAAAAACTGTAGGGTCAGGTTAAATAAAGACAGAAAGTCTGAACTGCGAGATGGGCGTATGTGAGGTAAGCCAACTGTCGATGACTTAGCTAGAAAAAATAAACTTTAAGAAGATCATCCATGAGAAAGCATTGTGACATTCAGCTTGATGAACGGACTAGAATGCATGTGAACATTTATAAATTAAAATTAAATATCCATGTCTTTGCGGACATTATGTCAATAATTCCAACTTAAACAAAACTGTAATGAAGCACTGGTATTCAGAAGCTGTCACGTGTGCAAAATTTGACATAATTTATCAGCCTTACTTAAAAGCCCCTCCTGCCACCAGGAATGCTATGACAAACAGGAAGTTAAGAGGCCAAATTTACTGCTCTGCTACTGCATCAAGCAGCACATAATTTTATTTCATATTTCTACACCTTCACAAAAACTACAGAGACCTGCAAAGTAGCTGTTCCAGCAAAGTACCTTTTTGACTCAGATGACCACTCTATTTCCTTCTCTAGGGACCTCCTGTAAGTCAGACAAGATAGCCAGTTCTTTAAAAAAGATGTCAGTAAAATCATTTTCAATATGTTTTTTCAAAAGTCATCAGAATTTTTTAGTAGGCACTTAAAACACTCGGTTGTTTCCATTTGTTATTTTCAGTTTAAAATACAATGAGGTAGCGAGAAGACCCATATTGCAAGTACAGAACACAAGCATCATCAACTAGCTAAACTAGTCAATAGCGGTACATGCACGTGAAATACCTTTTCTCAACTCAAAGCCTAGGTATTATGAACTTTTTCAATGATTTATTCCCCTTTATTTGTTCCTCTGACTTTGAGCTCTGAATACCTGCACAATGTTGCTGCCTGCAAAACTGGCTCGTCTCCATATCCGCCCTCTGGCCAAAGCCTCGTTTAACAGGTGAGCTAGCTTCCGCTCCATCTCAGCCTGAAACACTTCCTCCTGAATTCGCTGGTCGACGACACCCAAGAGAACTACATTGCAGAGAAAGTAACCCAAGAACACAATTGAATTAGTAAAAGTTATCAGAGCCTTTTCTGCAACTTCAATTACAAGCGTTGAGTCACTCTGTGACATCTTAAGGACAATTCAAGAGCAGCAGTATTCTTAGGGGAATACTGTGAAGTTCAGCTGGTGGTTACACATTAGAAAACAAAGGGTTTGGATCAGGAAAGCTTAAAAGAAATAAATTCTAAAAATAAAATAAAATAGGGCAGAGGGCACTTCTGGAATCTCAGCCAGTCTAGGCAGATCCAGAATACTGAAGAAACAATTTAAATTCTAAAAGAGCATGAACATATGAGCATTAAGTGAATTAATCAAACACAACCAAAGGAAACATTCAGCTAAATTGCTTGCTGCAACTAACTGCCATCAAAATTTCAAATTTGGAAGTGAGGCAGGGTGAGAGATGGGCAGGGCAATGGTTCAAAAACAAGAAAAAAAAATGGACCACATGAATGACACTGTGTATTCCAAGTGTGTCTTCCTGAGATAAGATAAAGACTACCAACTATGCAAATCACAGCATACAAAAAAAGGTTAGTAGCCCTCCCAACTTCACTCCCTAATCCCAGGTAATCCAGGTCACTGGGGCAGTCGATGCTGAGAAAAATACCTGAGGAACACTGCATAGGAAACAACAAAAAACTGTGGACCTTTGCCAACAAGATGGCATTCCAGTAAAAGAAAGGTATAGTTAATGCAGCAACAGTCATTTGAATGATCTAATTAAACAATCTTAAAGGATAATAAACTGACTCATCACTGACTGCAGCAAAATAATGCAGTTTTCCTTTCTGAGGCTCTCCGCTAACATGGTTTATTTGTTAAAAAGTCCCTTTTCCATTGAAGCTTTTCATGTTTATTTATTTATAATAAAAAGGCATTCAATCAGATAAAATCCAATGATTACAATCTTAGGTGGTTTTTTTTTTTTTTTAATTTTAAAACAATCATCAAAACAACTTGTTCCATTTAAAATTTTTCACTGCATACATTGGAAAAAAAGGAAATACTTTCAGGATTTCTCAAAGATCAACAGCGCGTCTGCTAAATTCAATCACAGACAATGTATCTCAAAATAAAATAGCAAAATAAACAGAGAGTGGCCTAGGGCTATTATATATAGCAAGTAGAATGTCTTTCTTGCCTATATATTGAATTTGAGTATCAATGAATTATGCTTAATAGCATGAATTGCACAATGTAACCAAGAGGGACAGCTACAGAAAACACTGCATCTGCCAAGGTCTTATGACCACTGGGATATTCTAGAGTACCCGTGCACTTAGGTCTTCACAATCTACTATTAATCTACTATTTAAAAAAGCTTATATTTAGCAAGCATAAATTCAATAATCTCCCTTTCTCATTAGTCATACTACAAAAAGCTATCAAATAATGAAAAAAGTCATTAACATAAAATGATTTTGCCATTAGAATCTAATATACTAACTTAAAGGACTAACTAAGCCAAAGCATACTAGCTCTTCCCAGGATACTTGCAAGAACTGGGATTGCAAAAAATTCCCCTGCATAAAAGAAAGGTGTTATGACTGGCTTTTACAATCTTACATATATTATATGAGATATGTTATATATATCTTATTGTATCTTATATATATAAATAATAGGGAAGGAAGAAAAGAAGAAAAAAAAAGTTGTGTGAGAGTAACACATGAGGATTCTGAGCTGGAAGAACCTTTTTTGTTTGTTTGTTTTTAACTGCAGGGTGTAAGGAAACGTCCAACAAGAACTGGTAATGCAGATTTCTAAGCAGGAGATGGTATGGCTATCTTAACCAAACTGACAAAAAAAGCCAACATAAATGTTAAAGAGAGGATGACATTGGATGTGGGATATACATGAATAGTTGCTCTCCTGTTACTGTACATAATCCGAAATTCTTCAGTTTTCTTCAGAAATACAAACTATGTGGACTTCAGCAGTTGGCTTCCTGCTTAAAAGTAAACTGGTTACTTGTGAGAGGAGACAGGGATACCTGAAAAAAAATCACTATGTTTATACTACTTCTGGTAAACTATGGATGCAAAGATAGTGGGAAGACAAAAGTGCATCCAGAAGGACATCTTCACTTGAATAGCAAGGTTGCTAGGCAAAGCCTGGTCACCGGTTAGGCTTTCTCTGTTGAAGAAGTAGGTAGGATCTACTGTGCTTGCGGGTAAATTCAATATCCTTTGATCATCTAAAAGTGACAGCTCAACCATATCAGTTAATTACAGAATAAAACACCCAGCAGACTTGGGTAGGAGGGGTTTGAATGAATCAGAAGAGATCAATGAAATGCGATGAAACAGTTTCTTGCAGTCAGAATATATCTATTTTTATTCTGTTTTATTCCTGGCATGTTTTCATATTAAGTGCCACAGAAAGTTTTCATTTTCCTTTAAAAAACTGAATATCTTAAAATCAACTGAGAGCATACAGAGTAGATAGTTCATGCCTGACAGCATAAGCTGTCTCGCTAGGAAGGAACTGCTTTATAGCCAAAAACTTTGGTGTGCATTATTGAGGAACTGCAGTAGTTCATCCTAAACTCAGGAATTACATTTCTCAGATGTTGCAGTTCATCACATCTTTAGTTCTTAGAATAGATTCTGCTTAGGCGTTAATACCTTGCAAATGTGCGGCACCCTCAAGTTATCAATATTTATTTATACATTTACATTTATGCTAGTTATCCTACTAACAAAAATAACTGCACTTTTACTCACACGAACTGTACATACCTGTTCTCACCCAGGAAGATTTCATCAGCTGAGACACGTTAAGCTTAGGATAATGAAAGGCTGAGGGAAAAAGAGAACGGAGGAAAAACAACAGTTAGAACGCTACTCTCAGTAACAGATTTAAAAGAAAAAAAGAAGTTACTTCATAATTTATACTGTCAGTAAGCATCTTCTTTACACAGATGTATTACAACTCCCCGGGCTGTGCAGGCGCGATGGTAAAGCAAGTGCTCTGCATGCACGCTCCCCGGTTCACTTCTGAACAAAAAGAAGCTAACGGATGCAGTCAGATTTATTACCTGAAAAATTTCAAGCTGCTGTACTGAGGTCATTGCTACTACAAGCTTAAGAGTAAAATTCACTGTGAATTCTGTTCCTTACTGAGCTAGCTGCAGGATGAGACTTTTGCTCAAAGGGCAATGAAGCAATTCAAGACTGTTTGGGAAACAAAAATATGACCCTCTATGAGGCAAAAATGACACAGTAATATTAAATGTAAAGCAGAAAATTAAATAGATCTGATTTGAATTCTAGATTTGTGCAAAGGGAAAAATTTAAAATACATCACCTTGGAAAATTACTTTACAAAAATCACATACGAATGCATGTAGAAGCATTGCTGTGAGCAAATCTCAAGGATTATGTATGCGTGTGGCTTGATGGTCCCAAGATTTTTGTATAAAGCTGTGCTACAGGATGAAATCCTTGGCCCAGTGAAGTGAATAAAGTCAATTTCCAATGATTTCGATAAGAATAAGATTTTTCCCAAGGTTTCCACTGGAGAGCAGTAAAGACATGTTTGGAAACATGTAGAGATGGGGGCTGGGCCAACTGTTTCCTCAAGGGATGTTTTAAGCTTCACTACGGCAATACGAAAGAGGAAGGGTCATAACTTTCTCAAAATATTTAATCCAGATGAACTTTGCTAAGCATTATACAAAGGTTAAAAATGACCTGATCCATGCTAACACAATTTAAAACAAAGTTGTACTGTCTTCAGTTCTAGGTAAAGATTGCCACTACTGCATGCTCTAGAGAAGCAGAAAATTACCAGTTTTCTAATTTAATCATGCCATAATTGCCAGAGCAGCTGACATGTGTCAGCATATCTAAAAATGATTCTTTTGCCCCTTAAAAAGCTTACCAATTTTTTTACTTATGCAAAGGAACAACCAGTTAAACCGTCTCTTTTATTCACACAGAATTAAATGAAAACGTGGTTATTCCACTTTATTTCAATAACAGCATGACCAGAGGTACACTGTGACTTACTGTTCAGAAGGGTATCAGAATACAGTCCTTTATTCTCAACACAGAACATCAGTACTCCATACACTGATCAGGATGCATCACATTTCCAAAACTCTCAGACACACAAATAGCACCCCACAGTCCATTTAATTTAACACATTTATTTTTGGCACACTGCTACACGATTCTTCTGAGTGTAGCCTATATTTGCTCTGTATTTATATCTGCTCTGGTCACACCAATTGTTTACTTTAATTTAGAGACACAACCTGAACAAAAAGCGTAAATGAAACCACATCTGTGTTTTCCTAAGCATGGAAAGAGCAAGATAAGAAAATCAAAACGCCTCCAACGGCCACAAAACTTTGAACTGCTAACAGATGTGGGTTTTTTTTCTTCTTTTTAAAACAAAATTGTGCTTTGCCTCAATACTTAAAGCGCTCTTCACGCTTTTTCTAATTAGTACTTGAAAACGATTTAATTCATGCAAATTACTGGATGACTATTCACTTAAACTTTTCACAGAATTAATGAAATTTAAAAATAAACTGATGAGCAGAAAATCTTGGAATTGAAAAGAAGGATATGCCATGATCACTGGCAGCTAAGGCTGGGTTCTAAAACCTGACAAAGAATGCATGAAATGAAGGACACTTCAGACAGTGCTCTCAAGCTGAGAAATCCAGGCTCCAGCTCCTATACCACTGGTCATTGAAGTGTCTCACCACACGTGGCCCAGTTCTGAGCTCAGCTGGAGCCTCAGCTCTGCACTGTGATCATAGTTGCAAGATACCTAATTCCCCTGGCTAAATGACTAAAACCAGTGCAGAGTCAGGGGAAAGTTGACAGACAGTTGCGAGTTAGATTATGGTTGGTCTGCTAATGATTACTGAAGCGTTAATGAGGTACAGACTAGTATCACTGGAAGATTCCATGACACAGTCCTGAAGCACCATACCATGTAATGGCATTGATTCCATGCTGACTGAAAAGGAAAAGGGTCACCCAGTCACCCAGAAATCTTTCAACAGCTGTTTGAAGCACTCTACTCCAGCAATATGGCCTTTGTCAGGTGCTCTGGTATGGATATGACTGACCTTACACCAAGACATGTGGGACCACGCATGCTAAAACAGATACCATATTGATTGCTCTTATTTATAATCAATGGAGGAACAGCAAGAGAAAGTATGGAGGGAATGAAGGACTTAGTATGAAAGGTCATGGAAACACTGCGGTGCAGGCAGTATTAAAATACTGTACCTGATCCAGAACCCACTCTGATGAAAACTGCCAAAATATTCTGCAGTCCTTGAATTATATCACACCATTTCATCTTATCCTATTAGCCTTGCAACATCTCCAAAGTAACTGAAATAGATGCTACCCATCCAACTGCTAGTTATGGCACTGAAGAACAGCCCCAAGGCAACTCTCTATTTTTAGCCATAATAAAAACAAAGCAATTTATTTGGGGTAGGCTCACAAAGGATAATATTCCTCTTCTAGTCCACAGATAGCCCTTCTTTCCCTGTCCTCAGAAATCTTGCAGCCATAAACAAATAAATATATTCCTTCCTAGTGCTTTTTTTTTTGTGTTAAGAACTAACACCTAAAAACTGTGACAAAACAAGCTTTTCTTTCTGCTAACATGTAGTTTATGACTATTGAGCTGAATGAGTTTGCAATCTGAAATCTGAGCCATAAGGTGGACAACACAAAATTAGCATGCAGGAAGATGTAAACTGGACATTTGAGTATAAGCACGTTGCTGAAATCACCTAGAAGTCTGTGGGACAAAATACAGTCTGGAAGTTGCCAGGCTTGGCCACTCCAACAGCCCTACTTCTGCACAGAAAAGTCCAAGACCCTTACTATGAATGAGTGAAAAAAAATGATGTATTGCACAGGGACAACCTCCAAACAAGGCACATATTTGGGATATTGTAGGCAATGTCTCACTTGCCTTACCAATGCTGAGTCACAGTGATAGTACACAAGTAGCTTGTCCTTAGTGTGGATCAGTGCGAACCCCCTGGCTGCTCAGCTCATCAGGTTTTTTGCTTTGTGTGCAGATTAGAAAACTTATGATATTCTATATACAGCACTAAGGGGAAAAAAATTCACTGTCAGAAGTATTAATTGTTACCAGGCCTGACACTTAAGACATAAATGCCATAGAACAGTATGGCAAGGAACATTTCATATTTACATACCAATATACCTTCCAAAATTTCTCCCAAAGATCATGTTGAAAAGCGGATGGTTGGCGAATAATTTGCAAAGAGCAAAGTAGCTATATGTCAAAGCAAGATCTTCACAATACCTTGCCTGCTACAACTGCTCTGCAGACCAAGGGAGAAGATGAAAATAGAGTTCAGGGCCTAGAAATCCAAAGCATTTAGGTGCTGGACTGCCAAAGCAGCTCTGAGGATCTGGCCTTTGGTCACCCTTAGACTGCTCAATAAGAAGTATCAAGAAGGATCTATCCAACATTGCTGAGTCTTTGGACATGATTTCTGGCTCTGAAGATCTAAAATCCTTTGGCTCAAAACAAAACCACTGCAAGAGTGCAAAAAGAAAAAAAAATATGCAGAAATAGCTATAAAGAGCTGAGTAACGATGCCTCACTTACAAAAATGTATGAACGACTTTCACTATTGTCCATGCTGACAGACAGACTCATAGTCCTCAACAAGCTGAGAAACTGTGTTCTCACTTTGCTGACTTATCAAATGGCACTATGCCTGGTGTTCCACCACAGCGAATCCAAACATGCTGAAGCACTACAGAGACCAAACCACAGAAGTGCAAATCAAATTGAGCTGTACTGCAGTGTGCTATATCAACAGTAAGTTAGAGTTTTCTAGTGACGTGCAAGTCAAATACTGCAAGATACTCAGGGAAGTGGTGGCATTCTCATCCCTGGAAGTATACGTGAAAGTGGTACTAAGGGACATGGTTTAGTGATGGGACTCAGTAGGTCAGGTTGGTGGTTGGACTTGATGACTCTGTGGAGTGCTAATGGCACTAGCCTGCAAAAGTAGCGCTTGACTTCCTCACTCAATCTGCTTCAAACAACCTTCTCTTTGATGTGTGAGTTGTCACAGAGCTCCACCAGCATTGTCAAGGAATCGTACTCACTGTCCAGGCACTAAAAGCACGCAAATAACACTGGGAGAATTCCTGCTCTGAGCACTAAATAAATTACTCATTTCTTAATTACTATCAGGAAAAAAGAGTGGAGAAAAAAAAAAAAAAAGAAAAAAAAAAAGAACAGTTCACATACATGTTTAATAGGAATAATTTTCCCTCATTACCAGCCTGTTTTTTTAGGATGTATTGATGC
>JAOWBP010000001.1:48753415-48786930 GCA_028571105.1 Tragopan temminckii | reverse complement strand
CACCTTGCAGCCTTCTCTTCTCCAGGTTCAACAGCCCCAGCTCTCCCAGCCTGTCCTCATAGAAGAGCTGTTCCATCCCTTGGATCATTTTTGTGGCCCTCCTCTGGACACACTCTAACAGGTCTATGTCTCTCCTGTACTGAGGACTCCACATCTGAATGCAGCACTGCAGATGAGGCCTCATCAGTGCAGAGTAGAGGGGCAGGATCACCTTCCTCGCCCTGCTGGCCACGCTGCTTTTGATGCAGCCCAGGACATGGTTGACTTTCTCTGCTGTGAGGGCACATTGTTGGCTCATGACTAACTTCCCACCAATCAGCATTCCAGGTGTTTTTCAGCAGGACTGTGCTTAATCTTTCCATCCCTCAGCTTGTATTGATATTGGATGTTACCTTGATCCAGGTGCAAGATCCTGTATTTGTAGAACCTCATGAGGTTCACCTGGGCCCACTGCTCAAGCCTGCCTAGGTCCCCCTGGATGGCATCCAATCCCTCAGGTGTCGACTGCACCCCACAGCTTGGTGTCATCAGAAAACTTGCTGAGGGTGCACTTGACCCACTATCAATGCCACTGATGAAGATATTAAAGAGTATCAGTCCCAGCACTGACCTCTGTGTGACACTACTTGTCACTGATCTCCATCCAGACATTGAGCCATTGACAATCACTCTCTGGGCTTGATCCTGCAGCCAGTTCTTTGTCCATTAAACAGCCCACCCATCAAATCCATATCTTTACAATTTGGTGAGAAGGATGTTGAGTACTGCATCAAAAAGCTTACTGAAGTCCAGCTAGATGACATTGGTGGCTGTTCCCTTGTCCATTGATGAAGTGAGATCATCATAGAAGGCCACTAGGTTGGTCAAGCAGGATTTACCCTTGGTGAAGCCATGCTGGTTCTCACAAATCACCTCCCTGCCTTCTATGTGCCTTTGCATAGCTTCCATGAGGATCTCCTCCACGATCTTTCCTGGCACAGAGATGACACCATTCTGGCCATTCTGTGATTCTGTGATTTGAGTTGGAAAGGACTCTAAAAGGTCATCTTGTCCAACGCCCCTGCAATGAACAGGGACACCCACAGCCAGATCAGGTACTCAGAGCCCCTCCAGCCTGGCTTTGAGTGTCTCTAGGGCTGAGGTATCCACCACATCTCTGGGCAACCCGTGCCAGTGCCTCATCACACTTGCTGAAAAAAACATCTTCCTTATGTCCTTATCCTTATGTAAATCTCCACTCTTTTGGTTTGAAACCATTTCCCCTTGTCCTACCACAACAGACCCTTCTGAAGCTTTCTCTACAGTACACCATCTTAAAAATGTAGTCCATTAGCCAGGTCATAGACTCATTTATTTCCTGTTATCTCATATTCCTAATACTATCACTGACACCTAGTATAATACCTCTTAAAGCATTATAGATTAAATAGTACTGTTATCCCCAATTCGTGTATTGCAGTCCAAGCCCTGTTCCATTAGTGGAGCTACACTAATACACATACATGCAACAGCACATGCCCTCTTTTTAGTCTTTTGTTTTTCCCATTGCAATTCAGGAAGCACGTAATTTTTACTCCTACAGGAAAACCTGGAAACAAAACATAATTACTAATTTATCAATGCGTATACATCATTTCTCCTGTGTTAAACTTTGATGTCCATACTATGCTGTAGCACCAAGCTGGTTTAGGCTCTCAGACATCTCAAAGCATGTAAAAAAATAAAATGTTCGGTCATATCACCCATTAAACCACCCACTACCCTCTCACAATGATGATGGAGATCTTAACACTGCAGTCATCTGCAGTACATTGACCAGTCAAATTCTGTCCTTGCATCAAAAAGTTCTTCAGTGGAAGAAGGAGAAGCAATCCACTCCAGCTCATATGGTCCAGTACAAACACAGCCAAAGTGGTTGAAAACTGGACGGCTGAATGAAAACACTTGGGAGAACTATGGCTGTACAGGTATCTCAATACACAGTGCAGAAGGGAGCATGCAACCATTCAGCACTTCTAATACTGCGAGAGAGAAACATCAGAAGCAGTGCATGACTCCAGGGAAGCTACTTTAATTTGCCTGGGAACAATATTGATCACATCTGACCAGTGATTTTTATAAATTCTTAATTTAAGTCTAAATTGATTGATATGTGATGCGTGACTCTTCATCTCTTTAGAAACTATTGCTCCAGTAATGACTCACATTACTCACTGCCTCTTATCCTTGGGGTTTTAGTGAATGAGCTACATATTAAGCAATCGCATTTTACAATGATTACACTTTGCAAAATCACCAGAGGGATGAAAACTGGCAAGCATCAGAGGTTCCCACTCACAGAGAAAATACAGAGGTTAAATTCATAAGAAAAGTTTCACTGTGCTGGGAATTGGTAGGAGTTTTGATAAAGCCGCTACAAAGACTAGAATTTCATAATATTACTATAATTAATTACAGGCAGAGAATGAAATACAGGAAATCCTGGGAAGCAGCCACCCTCTCTCCTCTGTGCGGTCCAGATCCTCATTTTGCGGTACCAGTGGCAGCAGCCTCTCCTGTGGAATTCAAACCCAACTGCAGATTTCTTTCCCAGAATCAAATATGTGCTTCTCAAAGAGCTTTTACTCCCAGCTCCTATTTTGGTGTAACTTCCCAGAAATAGGTATGAGGTTAAACAATGCACTGTTGTCTCCCAGCGTTCAAACAAATTGGAAAAAAACACAGCTTGAAGAGACATGAAGACCTTTCTTGCACACTTTGAAGGTAGGAAATCTGGAGACACATTCAGTTAACCAATTTGCTTACCTACCACAAATAATCACCTATGGGCCCCTAGGTCTTGTTGACATAAAACTTTTCCAAATCCCACACTCTGCTTTTTATAGTGTTCTTAGCTACAGAGGCTGAAGAACTAAAGACTAACTGTGTAAGTCTACATTTTCCCAAATGCTACCGTCAGGGGTAAAGTCATGTTTCCTGTGTGTAAAGGTGCAAGACAAATTTTGGGGACAGCATGAACTACCACCACCACTCAAGCTATGTCAGTCCCAAACCCTCCATTTCCATCTCTTTGAAGGTCCTCTACCTGCCAGATTGCCAATTCAGGGAATGAAAAAAGTCTGGGGATTTATTACTTAATTCAGATGAAGATGCAACAGGCTGGAGAAACTCCACTGCAACAACAGCAAAGTGGGATAAAAGGTCCCTCCAGCTCGGCTCTGTCTCACAGCAGCTGCCATCTGGAGCAGAAGATAAAAGCGCAGTGCACACAGTGATCCATCCCGCCTTCCCTCCCTGCCTGAGCTCACAGGTGAAACGCAGCACCCTTCTGAAACACAGAAACAGAGCTCTCTGGGAGAGCTCATCCCCCAGGCATTTTGAAATTAATCCCTTGAGGACTGTAGATAGTTTCATCCAATAATACCTTCCCAGTGACTTTTTCTTTTCAACTTTTCCCAGGTGATTACAGTCACTCCTGTTCCGCCTGCTTCTCCTTCCCGCTGAGCACATTTTCCATAAGTTGCACATACTCACAACTTTTGTGAAAGTTTGTACACTGACTTAAGCACAGTATTTCACCCTGCAAGTAAATCATATGAGTGACTTTAAGACAGATATATAGACCCTCTTCTACTCCCTAAGCCCAAGTTAAAACTTTTTTCCACCTCTGTGATCTTTGCTGGGTTATCTTCCAAACTATTTATTCATTTTAGCTTTCCCTCCATTATTGGCCATACATTTGATACACTAGGTTTCTTTCCCTTTGTTTCCTGTCTACAGCTGCAACAACTGCTGCTTGCAACAAAGCAAAAAGTCCTATCTTGTAATTTCATTCTCTTCAGGTCAGATACTAGAAACATTCCTGCTCAGAAAGAGCGGTGCTGCAGTGGAACAGACTGCCCAGGGTGGATGTGGCACTGAGGGACGTGGTCAGTGGGCATGGGGGGAATGGGATGGTGGTTGGACTGGGTGATCCTGGAGGTTTTTTTCCAACCTTAATGATTCTATGATTCCCTTTCCAGGGGGAAACAGCATTTAAAATCAAGTCATTTCCCAAGTGATGATACAGCCACAAGCTCTCTTTTCTGTTATTTCTCCGCACCAAGAATTTTTTTTGTTTGTTTGTTTTTCTCCATTAAAACATTCTTGTATCCATAGCTTTTTTGATTTCTTTATCTAATCAGAAGGACAAAGCCAGTGGTACCAACATACAAAACCGGAGTTGCTGAGTCACAGGGAGAACAATTCCTACTTTGTACTTTTCACACCACGTTACTAAACGTGCAGTCAAATCATTTTTTTCAGTGGAACTTTTTGGAGCAGAAGCTATAGTACTTTTTCAGGTCCTCTACAGCTCTGTCTTGTCTGAATGGGAAAAGAGAGAGATATCTACAAAGCAACCTCTTTGCTAGACTGTTTCCATGTCATACGTTTAAACCACATCAGTCTAACAGCATTTATTCTAATGCAGCAACCCTTTGGGCTCAAATATACTTAGTTATCAGACATCAGTTGACCTATACTAATGTTCTCATACAGATGCTATGTGAGAGTGCTAAGTAAGATGTTCATCACTAAATAGAAAACTAAATACTGCTCATTGTCACTGATCTGAAGTGCATCTTCAGTGCAAAGCTGCAGGACAGCAGTACCCTTTGCTCCCAGGTGGAGATGTGACTGTTGTAGATAATGCTGCATCAGTGATGCTGTCTTCTGGAAGTAACAAAAATTTCCATTAACTTCTCTGCAGCTTTATGACACTCTCTGCAAAAGCAAGAATATGATTTCCAGCACCCTAGAAAATTCTCTTCCACATTTTGGTGGAGAATAGCAAGATATACCGATAATGTAAATACTTTGCCATGCATCTATAAATCCTTTAAATGGGAAAATCTTTATCCGTAATCTTTTGGAGTGTTCTTGTTTAAAGGAGCCATCATCAAGCTCAAAGGAACTGTCACATAGATCAACATCATCAATAGAAATGCCGGGCAATAAGAGTTCCTCGCACAATGCAATGTGACTTACCTGAAACCATTTTATCAAGAGTTGCAAAGGCCAACAAGAACCATAATGGGCTCACAAGTTTGTGTATGCCCGAATCACCCGTACCTCAGAGAATGTGAGTGTATGGGAACTGCTGAATCGCAGCCTGAAGCTCTGATTGACCACCTGAGGTGAGCAATGAGTCAGCCCTGGGAGCACAGGTGAAGACAATTCTCCTGTGCTACTGGAAGGGGTGGAGCCTGGCTCCACCTCTCCTAGACCCCATTTAAGAGCTGACTACCAGTGGGGAAGGATCTCTTTTAGAGATTGCTCCTTTTGGAGGCTTCTCAGTGAGCCCAGGACAAGGGTAAGCTTTCCATCCATTCTTCTTTAGCGTGATAACCTGTTTAGCCTAACTTTCCTGTATATTTCTTAATTATAACATCTGTATGTTCACTGATTACACAGTGAGCAATTTCCTATTTGCTAACTAACTTGAAGTACTATTGATATTTGCAGATTCCTAATGCTGTTCCCTTAACTCCATGGGTAAAAGCTTCCTGATTTTCATTATTATTGCAATATTTTAAAATTCCTGTTACTATAGTAAAATTTCTTTCAGATCTTCATTTCAAGACCAGAGGAGAGTGGTGCACTGCCAAATATAACACCACATTAATTTTTCCTTGAAGTCTTCTCCTGAAACACAGTGGTATCCAGCTACTCCTTTTAACTCCTAACAGCACTAAAACATTCAAACAACCTGGATGAGACAACCAACTTCCAAAATGCTGTGTGCCAAAAACCTTAGAGAAGTGATCATGGGATTGTGGCAGAGTAATTAAGAAGCACAGACATTAGCATATAAATGGAAGTGCTAAACAATGTAATTTTCATCTTTCAGTCTGTTTCTTACTCTCTTAATTCTCATTTCCCTTTGCCTGCTCTACATATGGCAATACCAGGACTACTGTATGAAAACACCACATCAGGGATCCGTGACAGCTTTGCATTCATTTCAAAAGACTCTTCAGAGCATTTCTTCAAAATGTGCCAACATTTTATTCTGATTAAGGCAAGATGTAACAGCCTAAACATAAACTTCCAGCTATGGAATAAGAACTACTGAAAACTAAGCGGAAATGGCCATTATGAAAGAGAAAGTATACTTTAAATGCAAGGAGTATCGAAGTTGAATACAGAATCAAGACAAAACATTCTGACTCTTCAAACTATGAAGGGCCAATAAAAGCATATTCTGGACCTAATCTAATGGGATTCACAGACTGCAGCTCTGTTCTGTACGGTCTTTTTACAAAGGAAGGGCAACTCTATCTGATTTTTCGCTTCTCAGTTTCTTACTGCCTGGGAGATTAGACTCCCTGGGATCTGTAAATCAAGCTAGATACATCTTACCAAGAACATCCCAAGCTGTACTACAGATTTTGCAGGATGAATTTTCATCCAATATTCATGTGACTCAATGCTTTTCAGTGGAAGTCATCCAGTCATGAGCAGGGACATCATGCTTGACCAGCAATTTAGATCTTAATTAGTAATCCTAATGGTATGAGTATGAGCTGCATTAAGTAAAGCTTGGTCTGCACTCATTGAACTCGTGTCAAATACAGAAAAATGAACTTTTACAGTCATTCTTTTGACATTTTGACATGCTTTTCAAAGGGCGCTCATGACAACAAAGAAGTCAGAGTACCCAGGTATGCTCGGAGCAAAACACTGCACACCAAGCAAATCTTCATCAGCACGGCTATAAAGTTTCTTTCCTAATTTCCACCTCATCAATATTTAGAGTCTATAAATACCACAATGCATGAATGAGAACATACTGGTGGCACGCTGAGGGCTTTCCCACCCCTCTGTCAAAAATAAACAAACAAAAACACAAATAAGAGGAAGAGGAAAAAGATGCCCACTATAGAAATAAACTGATTTTTTTTTTTAATTTCTGCATTTAAGCAGCTTTTCCATACGCACATCTTAAACCGTCCTGGAGAATCTCTGGTCTTGGTGACCTGCTTTTTGGTAATCTCACTGATGAGAGATGTTCCCCACTTGTACAGACCAGCACTGCCAGTGGTGAAGGACTGCATAGATTATGGTTTACATTACAGAATCAACTTGAGTGAGGGCAGGGGGCCATACTCCAGCTTTTAATATGAATCTTTTTAGTACTGTCATTCTGGAGACCTAGTTGCCATATTTTGCTATGTATGACAATGCTACCATCCAACAACTTTATCTGAAACCAAACCATTCCAAGCATATTCCAATTGCAAAGGGTCCACGAAATTCCACTTTTTGCTTTATGAGTTCAGCACTTCTCTCATACTTACAACACAGTTCTCTTTTTTCAATCACATGCACACAGCCATTGACAGGACCATGTGTGTCACAGCCTGGTGGATGATATTTTATAGCATTGAAACATGGCCCACCTTTCAGATTTACTATCTGAAAAAAGGACTGTAAAATGTCACTTTGCTTTAAAGACAAGTAAGAAGCAAGAGGTCTATGTTTTGGCTGCAGAAAAGAAAAGCAAACCAACCAACCTAAATTACATAGCTCTGATCTTGCCAAGTTCTGCTATATGCCAAACTAAACACAAACTACACACAAATGTCACAGAAAATTATAAAGAAAGAGAAAAACCTGAGGATTCTATAAACCAGATGGTTCAGTCATGAAAATAGATGCAACAGTTGGTAACATCTTTCTATGCTTGTATCAACTTCTCATCTGATCAGTGTTTCTAGTAACTGGTAGATTCATTAACAGATACTTCAAATTCAGGATACTTTAAATTTCAGCTCTTTTCTTCTTTCTTTTAATAGAGCAATAAGATAACTGGCAAAAGAACGCAAGTAGTTGGGGATTGAGAAGCGTACAGTCTTTTTTCCTCCCTGAATTCCCAAGTGGAAACCCATTTTGGCACATGCATCCCAGAGTCCCCCTGTAGCACATGAGAAAAATTGGCTTTCCTGTAGCTACGGAAAGTAATGTGTGGCTTTCCTTTGTTAGGAATATCTAGTGCTCCATTGTGTTACTTTTGTTAATATACGAGTACGCAGAATACGCCATACCATTGTTTTGTGAATAGCGGATCAGGTCTCCAGCCAGACTGAGAACGTAACTTTCAAATGCAGCTTTTCAGCTTATATATTACTGGCTTCCCTGTGAAATTGTAAGGTATTAAAGAGCGGTTTTTGCTTTAGCAAAAGCCACTTTCATTTACCTTTATCTAGCTCTCCTGTTCATGTCTTTCATTAAGATTTGGGACTGAAAAGGATATACTTCCAAACAAAAAAAAAGATGATATATTGTAATAGCATCACCATCAATAACAAAAGTGAATTAGAAATAGCATAAGTACCTTTAAATTTCAAAGGACTTCATATTCCTTCTTAAGTAGCTGGAGCCAGAAACCACTTACTTTCTAGAAGACCACATTTTCTTAAAATGAAGTAATTGTAATGTGCTAATGTTATAAGCACTGGCCTCAGGCTTCACTGCAGAATTATGCTGGAGAAGGATCTGGGCTATGAAGGAATTGGTTTAAATTGGAACACTTAGGAACAGTCTTTAGCATTTTCAAGAAGATCAACATTGTTTGATAAAATCTTCATGTTGTAAAACCCAACATTTTTCAGAAGTATCAGCAACATTCACATTTACAAATCTGGCAGAAAACAAAAGTTTCTTTATTTTTATGCTAGAACTGATTATTACACAAAAGGCTTTATAAATTCAAAACAGAATGACCTGTAGATAGTGCTGTTCATAATCATGCAGGTGTTCCGACTCCAATCAAACCTCAACCAGTGCCCATGAGGACTACGTATTGAACAGTAAACTGGAAATGAATTTATACTGCTTTGCTACATGAAGTCGCTCAATCAATTTCATACTGTCCTCTGACAACAATGGGTAAAAAGATAAACAACTTAGTTCTCTAATAAAAAAAGGAAGCAACATGCCATTGTTTTTATCGTATCGTGAGCAGATAGTTGCTTCCTAGTCTTGGCTTTGGCAACAAATGACATTACATACGTACTTCATGAACAAGGTACGCAGGGTTCTTCCATGGCATCCTCCTACCTGTTTTCATTTCAGTCTGAGCTAGTCCTGTTGCAGCTACTGAACTGTACACTGGAGCCGGGAACTGATATGGTAGCCAAAGAACACCATACTAAACCAGCATGACATACTTGCATTTTACCAATTGTTATTTCTACCGCAGTAAGACAAACACAGCCCTACCCCGGTCAACCATCCAATGATCTCCTTGGCTACTACCATCTTCTAACAGCGTTTGAAATAGCCACGTTGTAGCACCGAATAGTTTTGTGTTTCATTTTTTTCTGAGGCAAGGCTCCTAGGCCTTCTCACACACACAGAGCTTAGTCTCCATCTCAGTGCCAGTTTGCTAGCTTTTGTACAGTCTGATCTGAAAATAAAAACACTCCAACAAATCATGACTTAAGTAAAATCTCCATATGTATTACATCAGTTACAGTTATGCAATGGCCAAATATTAGTAAATTCATAGCTAGTATTAAATTAAAACTCCGGAAAAAAACAGCGACGAACAGTTCCATGGCACGTACCATCCTTACCATGGGGATAATGCTTATCCTTTGTCCAGAGGGACAGTGGGAACAAGTATAAATATAGAAACTGTCTTCAAACCGCAAATCTAAGCCTATGTTAATGTTCTAAACTGTCACCGACTTTCACTAAAATTATTGAGATCCAAACATAAGCAATGACTTAGGACATCAATTTAAAACATAATGCTGGTGACCCTGTACCAGTCAGGCTGGATTGGTTTCTGTCCACAAAGCAAATTACAGAGTGGCAATATTTTATCGCTGGTCTTACAAGAATAGTATGTAAATATATATATATTAAAAACAAACATACACATTTCCTCAGATTCAACTGTAACTGAATATTCCTTTCTTATTTTTCAATGATTTTCAAAACAAATTAAATACCAAGCCCTTTCTGATTGGATGCTTTGCTTTGTTTCTCCAGCCTGAATGAGTCTACAGATATTTTCTTAGTTATACAAGGCCAATGTTTCACTTTGCAAACATTGAAGATGAAGGAACACTTGAAGCTTCAGCACCAGAAGGAAAACAAGGAAGAGTGCAGAGGGTAGCTCCATTTGGAAGCATGGAGCTTTAACAATTATTGTTCCGTTTTGTTACAAGTAGTTCATAAAGCCTTTTATTCTAAGTCCTACTGTTACTGACAACCAAAGTGATTCTTACGTGGGACTGCACCTTCAACACCCTAGAGCTGATATAGTTTGTAATCTTGGAGAACAGCAACACAAACCAGTTCCCCACAAGCACTGGAGAGATCAGAATACTTGGAATCTCTTGCAAAATGTCACCTCAGTTCACACAAACCTTTGCTTCCTCCTTAGAAAAAGGAGTCTACTACACTTAGAGTTTGTTCCTGCGATTTTTTTTTTTTGCCGGAGTGTTGACTTCTTGACTTCAGGTTTTATTTGTTTGTTAGACTGTATTGAGGGTAGGAAGAGAAGAGGAGCACCGTAATATTAGCAGATTAGTTACCACTGATTGCCATGACACTGATGATTGTTCCCAGTCTCTCCTTCCTTTCCTCATTTTGCTGCCTTTTTCTTTTTTCCAGAAGTGTTGTCTAAAGAGCTGTGAAAGTCCATTCTTTTGAGAGAACAACATTGCTGATTTCCTGTAAGTCTTTGCTTCCATAGGAAGCAGATAGCTGGCAGATTTGCAAGGGAATGCTAAATCAACTATGGAAGTTCTGCACTGTTGTCTGTTTCTGAGAAAGACGTAGAAGTTCTTCTCTAATTGCTTTTATAAGAGAGGCTGAAGAGTGACCTGGTTGGAGGTCCTCAGTGGAACTGGTGGTGTAGCAAAGGCCCTGGCCCTGAAGGTTGTTGTGTGGGAGCTGAGCAGGGGGTGCCGAAGGTTGCCTGGCTGAAGTCCTCGGCATCTGGAATACTGGTGAGGAGGAATATTCTTGGTGTCCATGCATATGCATCTGGAAAAAGGTAGAAATTGTTATTGTACTTTCTGAACAAATACGATAATCCCAGAAAAGACAAGAAAGCAAAAAGGCAAAGAACAGAGGGAAAGCAGCTTGGAGATGTTCTATCTGCTGCCACTGTTCTTTTATTGTATGAATGAGTGATTCCTCTTATGGAGAGCAAAACAACAAGCGCACACAAAATTGCTGGACTGCCTCAAGTTCAGGGATTTTTAAAATCTCTTCGAACATCCATTAAAAAGTCTGACCCCTTCTATGTTGGTTATGTTTAGAAATTGAAATGGAAGGAGGTGGGGACTAAAAATAAACTGGAAGTCAGTGGAATTGGCTTTCCAGTAAGGCCCTTTCCATCAGCTTCCCAAAAGACAACAGGCAAACCACTGCCTTCTTGTCGTTTCTTCATACTATCTATGAAACAGGAATGCTACTGTTTTCACCTTCCCTATTCTATCTGGCTTGCCTGTTCAGTCAGTCCACTCACGAGGACCATGTAACTGATCCATGCCTGGGAAAAGAGCCAACAGATGAAGCAGCAGAAGGAAAAAAGTGATTCAAATCAGAAATAATGGATTTTTTCATACTCAGAATCTGTTCTAGGTAACTGAGAACCATCTCAGTTTAGGGACAATCACTGTTTAAGGGCAGAAAGAAGCTAATTCTGCTTTCATTCAGTAACAGATATTCTCTAATGAAACGAGAGAAACACAACACAAGCCTGAGTTTATGGGCTTGTCTATCAAGAAAAAAAGTCTGCTTACACTAAAACAAAGTATGAATTTGCAGTACACTAAGTAATTTCACCAATTCCCAATATGGACACAAACCAGGTATATTTTGAAAATTTAAATTCCAGTTGGCATTCCTAAAGGAAGCATTTCTTTTTGCCTCTTGTATCTGTGAGAGGCAGCCAGAAGAAAACACTGGACACCAAGGACTTGAGGCTGCTTGAACACACTGTACTGAACCTACAGCTCAGAACAAAGCAGCACAATCCCTTTCCAACAAGGAGCAACCAGCTGCAGCAAGCTCAGATCAGAGTTGTCACAATTTAGTGTGCAGTAACCTCTGCAGATAAGCCTCAAGTAGAAGTAGAGACAGCAAACTGGTGAGGGAGGAAAAGACAGCGAGGTCAGCAAGAAAAGGATTTGGGGCAGAGGTGGAAGGGAACGAAGGGATTACAAAGCAGAGCCTGGGAAGGATACGGGGGGCTAGAATTACTGTGACAGCAGTGTACAGGGAACAGAAAAATGCATGGGAGAATGCTGCCTAACATCTCTCACAACGTAATAAAATCTGAGTCATTTGGTATAGAACTGAACAAGTAATAGATTCTGACTTTCTTGCATAGCTCATGCAGCACTGATCACTTGCACAGTTAATTTGAGAAGAAGGTTTAAGAGGAGGAAAAGAAGCTTTAAAGGAAGAATGATAGGTAAAGAAGATTTTCCCAGTAACATCCTGTCTTATAAAGGAGAGGAGATTTTAGTATTAGAAAGGAATGAATGGGCCTCTTGATTGTTCACAATTATTGCATTTGGTGGTGAAGCCTGAAACTAATTCGTCCGTGTGGCCTACAGTTATCAAACCTGACAAGTACTCTGTGGGTTTATAGAAAAGTGATGAAATCAAAAAACGTTAAAAACAAACGTTCCTTGACACATGAGTCTTAGTATCAAACTACTGTCTGTTAGGTGACTTTCACATTAAAATACACTACATGGTTCAGCTCCTATCTCATACTGTATGGAGTTAGCACTGTAACCACTTAGGGGAAGTTAGTAAGAATATCTGCTGACCACGATGGCTGCTTTTTAACATTAAGGCTATAAAAAATTTGTTAAATAACTCCCAAAAACAAAACCATGTATTCTTGTGAACTTAACATCTACCAGACTACAACAGCAAAACAAGGATTGGAAGGCTGGAAGAATTTTTCTTTTTTACATTTCTTTATGAGTAGAAATAGATAAGTAACATATATATGACAACATCTAGTTTTGTACAGCATCTATAAATTATAATTTTATATTATACTTTCATGCAATTAAGAGTAGGAGAAAAATAACTGATAAAAATACCTTTATTAAGTCTTCTTTTTTGGTTAACTTATTCAGAAATGAAGACTTACGAGACTGTGGATTTGTTCATCCCCAAACAGTAAGAGTTGAACTCTGTGGCTAATTTAACTGAATCTGATGTAGGGATGTATACACACATACACACAGATACATGTATATATGTATAAACATACACGTGTTGCAAGTTTTACAAAAACAGGTAGTCAGTTAAACAAGACCAGATTTATTGTATCACTGAATCTGAGTGGCAGAAATGACAGGTTAGGATGTGGTCATCCAGACAGCATGCATCTCATGGGGGACAGCAGGAAACATAAGAGACAGCTGGAAGTATGATGAGACAGTTTAGAGAAATAACGGTGGGCAGCTGGGGTACAAAAATAGAGCAGAAAGATATGTGTGACTTGGAGGAACAGCTGAAACCTGGAGAAATTGTGGAGACATATACGGGATTATAGACAGATAGAAAGCAATGCCAGGCAGTGGTAGGGAGGTAGAGATATGCAATACAGCACACAAATCTGTAAGAAACCAGGCTTCATTATTTCTGCTGCTCAACTGACCAATTGATCTATATTTTATTTTCTGTTAGCAAAGGAAATGCTGTAATTATCCTTTCAGATGGAGAATAATGGTGAATTGATGGTAACTGGCATGTTGATTCTAGGGCAGGAGGCACAAATGAGAGATTATGTTCCAATAGAAAAATCAAGTATAGACTGTAGGAATAGCAGGTGGGGGTACTGTGAGGAGAAAGGCCAATGCAAGAACACAAATGTAGATCACTCTCAAGTTTACAGGCAGGAAGAACGCTCCAGATCTAATCTCCCTAAATGCAGAAGTTAGTTTTAGAAACTTGCTGGGAATGAGGGAAGAGGAAGGCTGTTTGCTAAGAATGAGTTGAATACTGCATCATAAGGAATGTGACCATCATTGATTAAGTCCTTTCCTCCAGAAAGAGGAATAACAAGCTTAGAGTTCTGTCCTAGTGAAGGAAACCATGCTCTGAAGATAATTATCTAGTACAGAAAGCTACAAGTTAAGAGCTTATCTAACAAACAGTGCAGGCACTAGGTGAGCTTTGCTTTACAATTTACTGATAATGCATTACATTTAGGTCCAGTCATGATCTCCTTCTTTTTCCTTAACAAACAAACAAAAGAAAACAGAAAAAGTCACAATGCAGTAACAAACTTCAGCAGTCAGCAAACAAAAAGTTTTGTCAAAGCCGAGGAATGGTTTAAACTCATATTAGTTAAAAGAATGTGAACTTGGATTGAGGTGAGAGGTACCCATCTGAAAAGGTAACAGAGCCAGTTCACACTGTATTGAGCCTCTAATCTTCTAAAGTATTACAGGCATTGAATGTCAAAATCAATTGTTTGCATAACATCTCAGAAAATGGAGCCCTGAGTGAATTTTCAGTAATATGTCAGCAATTTAGGTAATAAAATATTAAGAAAGTAATGACTGAATATGCCTTTGGGGATAAAAGTCCACAGATCTAAAAAAAAAAAAAAAGTAATTTTCAGAAATGAAAGACAAATGATATGAAAGGGCAATGAATTGTAACTTAGAGATGCCTCTGAAAATGGTAAAGGAAGGACACTAAGACCTCTCATGCGAGTGCTTTTCTAGATGTAAATGGAAATGAGGAGATTCACAAATTCAAATACCACAGTTTGAAGCACAGATAGCAAGTTAAATTAGGGAGATACATTTCTCGGCTTTGACAGTTAATGGTTTTGAACAGTAACAGTAGAGTTTATCTCTACCGTGCCCAGTTCTTGAAAGCCTTATGCTTCTTCTCTCAACTTCAGCTGGAGACGTAGGAGCTCTGTTTCATCAAAATCTAAAGAGGAGGTCCATACTGCTGCATTGTCGTTCTGTAAAGCCATTTTGAGATCATGAAGCACTCCAAAGCAACTACAGAACTCCACTCTTGTAGAGTGAACATACAATGGCCTGAATATGCAAAAGAAGATCTTTCCTCCCTCACTCAAGGAAGAAACTAGAGAAATGATAGTTATGACAAGAGAAAAAAGAAGGGGCAAAAAGCTGTTGCTCTCAAGATCACTACAGTAAAGCTGTCACAGGTCAGCCTGCTTCAAGATGCAAGTTCATCAATCACTGGTGGCAGGCAACTGGATCTTTCCTAGGAAAAGAAGTATCTTCAACCTCACCACACATCAGACTGAATCAGAAACATCAACCTCCAGAAGCAGCATAGCCAAGAACATGATATAATGATGGCTGCCTAGGTAATACTGATAAATGAATGCATATGATTTTACCACATCCCATTGAGTGAGATAGGAAAATAATTTGCCTAGAAGCACCTGCACTGTAACGTGCAAGTACATACTTTATTCTGTGGCCCCAACTCTTGCTGTTTGTTGCGCACTGGTACAGAAGACAAAAGAACTATGCCAATACAAAGTAGAAGGGTAGTCTGGGACAATTTAATTCAATGTTTTCTACTTACAATGATCACAAAATACAGAGGCATATTTCAAAGAAGGAAATGGAAAGCAGTATCCACCTCTGCTGGCGCTCAGAAGCAGAACTGGGTGAACTGCAATTAATGAATGAAGGCCTCGAGTGAGAAAAATAAAGGTTAGGTAAGGTGGGAGAAAGCAATTAGAGAGAAGCGAAGGTGAAAGAACGGCAAGCAAAAGTCAGAAGAGCTAACAAAGGTTCGAAGAGCAAAGCAAAGAATGTCAGAGAAGCAACTCAAAGTATTCCAGGGGAAAAAAGTTCCAAACAGTAAAGCAGGAAAAAAAAAATACCCGAACATATCACTACTTTGGAAACTATGCAAATGTGTAACACAGTACTCACTGCATCTCGCCTAGCATATTCATCCTCTCCACGGTACTGGGGCCACCCTGGCCCCCCCGGCTGGCCATGCCCTGCTCTGCCTGAGGGGATCTCCACTTGTTGACCTCCGATCCTGCTAGCAATTCCCACCTGAGTGAGGTGCTGTATCTGAGAACCTTAAAAGCAAATATTGTTTTTTCATCTTTATACACAGTCAAGTTTGTAGGGCAGACAAATGACAACATAAAACCTTGTTGGAAGCAGAGACAAGAAGAAAGTGAAGCTCTGTTTCTGTGTAATTTAAAAAAAAAAAATCAGCAGAAAGAAGGCTGTCAGTGTAGAACAAAGAAGGAAAAGTTATGTGCATTTGGTGCAGTTCATCTGAGTGTGGTGCTTTTTATTGTCACTGCACTGAAGGAAGAGGTTGAGATACATGCATCTCGGACGCACACTGCACTTCATTCCAGAAACATGCTAGCCCTTTTCAAACAGCACTTACCGAAAGCCCTGGCAATGCTTTCATGTAAAATACTTAGCAGCAAAGACAAGATATTTGCTGCTGTGGTATATCTTATTTACCTCACCCTGCTACATCCTGACTCTCTAGATTGCTTTCTGTCCCATCTCTCACAAGAATTCAATACACGACCATATAAGAGTATAGTTCTTCCAGTTTTCCTTCATGGTTAAATATTAAACGATGCTGCCATTGGCTAACGAGAAGGTCAGAACATACTGTATCTCCTTTCAGGCTGAAAGCTAACCCCTTCCTTTCTAACTCCCCTCCACCCTCTACTGCTTTCAAACATACCCAAGGATAGCTATTGTCATTAATTGTAAGAGACATGCAACAACATGCCAGCTTTCCTTTTTCCTGAATTTTCTCCCACTAGGAAACAACATTTATATTAAGAATATATTGGAAATTAGACACATCTAATAAGCCCAATGATAAATAATAGATAACTGTGTGCATGTGTGTGCACAAGTACAAAAATGGGAGGAAAAGACAAAAACCAGTGTGATTTATGTGTTGTAAAATTACTTCGTATTTTTCCCTCAATAAACAGCCAATCTTTAAGAAGCAAGATAGCTACTTATACTTATGCTGAAAGACAGTTAATAATCATCTGAATCCAGCCCCAACTTTGCAGAAGATGCATGAGAACAGTATGAATCAGAGAATAAAATAATCATCAAACTGTAATAGTCATTCCATCTCTGTCCTTTTCATACATTTAACAGAGGAGAACAGATATCAGAAATAGGACTCAGAAGTATACGACTGTATTTTTAGTCTTTTTCAACTCCCCAGGAAGAAAACATTTGTCTGGAAGAAAATTAACTGTGGCATTTGCATAAGAATAGAATATTTTATTCTTAGAAGCAGTGTTTGCTGCTTAATTGCAATGCGATGTTAGAATTTTATTCATGATAGAGCTGATGAGCACTACAGAAATTATCTCACTACCAAGTCAGCAAGAGATAATATCTTCAGAAACTAAAAGATCTTGCTTTTATACATATATTTCTAGGAAGAGAAATGAAAAATAAAGATGCAGAAAAACATTCATTTACTATTTTTAGTTAGTAGGCTATTTGGGATGCATCAATTAGCTCACTTAGCAAAAACAGCAGAGTGGTCTGCAGCGGAAAGTCAACATGCACCATACACTAAGAATTTTCCATTCTTAGAGAATAGGTTTGTTGTTTTTTTTTTAAAATACACTGTGTGTTAACCATTGCTTGTAAGACACTAAAAAAAAGTGGCAAAGTACTGCCTTTTTCGGCAAGGCCATGTGTATGCAAAGTTATCCTCTCCATCGGACTGCTTTTTTGGCACTGAAAATGAGGGCCACATTTAAAGTATAGCAGCTGAAGAACAATGATGCCTTAACGGTGATCTCAGTGTAAGAAGAGATAAAGAAAGGGACCTGTTATTTATTGCGTGTTCAACTCAAGAAGTGTACCTGCAGTGCTTCCAACTGGTCGCGGTCGTGCCACCGACGGCATTTCCTCTGAGTATATCCCTCTGGAGGAATACTGAACCTCAGGCGGCTGCTGGTCTGGGTGCATTAACTCTGCAGGTTGAAGAAAACCTGGCCCAAAGTTCTGCCTGTGGAACAGTGAGGACTCAGGATTACAATAAGAAAACTGCCTAATTAATATCAGTATACCTCCTACAATGTCTCCCTACGATGTCTTCGAACTATGTTTTCACCTTAAATGTACAAAAAAAGTCTGAGGAGAACATTCCTCTCCCATGTCCTGCATCGCAGATAGAAATGAGCTAGAAACTCTACCAAGAACTTCATGCAAGCATTTTTACAAGCTGCAGCTTCCTCAACACAGAGGAAAAATTCTACAGATCTTGTTTTACCCTTGGGGAAAAAATCTTCAGGGAAAAGAACAAAACATTTCATGCAGAAAGCAGTGATGGAGCTGCTTACTGTAGCAAAGCATTTAACTCTTACTCAAGAGTTGCCAGACTCACAGTTTAGTTCTAAGTCAAACCACTCATTCTGCATCACACGTGTATTTCATAAACTGTTATGATTTCTTCTGATCACTCTCCAGGAAATTTTCAAAAGCTTGCTACTTAAGATTCATCAAACTACAGAAAACTGTCAGTGGCACATATGAAGAGAGATGCAATATATCCTAAAACTAATGTTTCCTATCATTCAGGCTGGTGCTTGTAGTCAATGTTAACAACAGAAACTGTCGTTGAATTTTCCTCATTAATCATGCCAATGTAATGGAACTGGTAAAAAAAAATGCAGAATGGGAGTAGAGAAGGAGATGGAAATGCTGCTTTCCCTATGCTTCCTATGAGCACATCTTCACCCTGACATGGTGAGGTTGTATTTTAAAGAATGATGGCAACTGAGTTTTCAAGAATTATCAACTCCTTTCAGTATGGTGGACGTGTGAGTACCTAAACAGTAGGTGCTTAGGTTATTAGGCTAATCTTTCCTAGATTCCAGGTATGATTAAAGAAAAGAGACATGCTCCTCAACAGGTATTACAGGCACTCAAAGCAAAAGGTTAGGCTCACTGAATCATTTTCTGCAGGAGGCTGTCTCTCACGGGTAATTATGAAGAAACAAAGAGATGAACATCGTAAGTCAGGCACATGAGGTTATATTAAGTGAAGATGGGATTAATTTTATATTCCCTTTTACCACAGATGCACCTAAGCTCTTCAGGGCAACTGACTGCCACCTATTCCATTTTTCAACACCTCCTTTTACATCCTTTTTTTTTTTTTTTTTTTTTCAGTGAAATTCCATGTCTGAATCTAATTCAATCTTTTCTTCATTTGCATTGTATTTGAAAAGCTGACCACCTTTTTATGATGAGCAAATAACAAAGAAAGCCAAGATAATAATAGAGTCAAATAAAACCAAATAAGAACCTAGTAAGGCCAGAACAAGTAGTTGTAAAATAAAGCACTAGCTACTTGGCGTACGGTATTACATGAAGGATGCATAAGGGGTTCAAACTGCAGCAGTCCCACTGTGGAAGTGCCAGAATTTCTGCAGCTCCCTTGTATACATTCCCAACAGTCCACTCAGTGGATTGAGAAGAAACTATTTTCAGTCAGGTTTACAAGCTCATTAAAATAAATGCTTGAATGGGTAGGTAATGTTTAACAGTGTCACTTCTGTTATTTTAATTGCTCTAAACAGTAAGGATGCAATCACTCAACTACAGTGCAGAGCTGGAGTCTTAACAGACTTCCAATTTTTGATGCTGTCTTTTAAAAAATAGTTGTCTCCTCATTACTGCAAATGTATTATTTTTCTGTCATTTTTTCTGAAAGGCCAGGAAGTATTTCCTTATTGCTGATGGGTTTGTAGTTGAAAGGTGCAAGTTTAATAACCCACCACTTCTCTTTCCAATTTTCTTTTTAATAGATAGATATAACTACTCTTTAACATTAACCAGAGGTCAACAAAAATGTACAAAATAGGACACATCTTTGAATATGTTTCACTCAGGCTTGCTAGTGCTATTTCCTATTTCCAGACTGTGATCCAGCAGTAGCTTAGCACATGCAAAAAATGATTCAGACTCAAGCTATTTAATTAGCTGTGGAGAAACTGTCCCCCAGACCAATTTCACACCAGTGAGCCACTATGGCTAGCTATCTCTGTGGCATTATGCAATATTCATTTTTTGGTAAAAGTTGTTCATTGTGCTGTTATGTTTGTACAGCTGTTATGCGTCCTGGGTTATTCACATACAATTTTTTTTTACCCAAGTTGGTTCCAGCCCATTAAAGATGATGACTGCATTTGTACAGAGAAGGGAACAGTAGATTACACAACTATTCCACGCATTGAATATTTAAGCCAATGGACTATTTCACTGATACGTGCCATCTAACCATACTGACTGCAGATCCATTTTTCTTCCTCTGATTAGTGTGCTGCTTCTATCAATTTGTTTATAATGATCTTTTGAATTTGAGCATAAGCCCCATTCCAAAATCATGAAAACTCTTTCCTTGTCTTCTACCGACCCAGCTTTAAGAAATCTCTTTATAGGAATTCAGAGTGCCTATATCAAGGGCTGATAAACTTTTGAACAAAAAATATATTGCAAAGATGCTATCTGTAACATGGCTTACAGCACTTTCATGACTAATTTATCATACTTTCCCTGAGACAATTCCCAGTAACTGAAATAGTCAGCTTTGACCAAGAACTGAGAAAATGTGCTTGCAGACTACTCCTTTTCTAGTAGGCCCTTTCAAAATAGGGTTGCAGAACAAAGGATAAAGGAATGTTCTTCATATCCATTTTGTAGCTGAAGAATCCTCAAATTTTCAAGGCAGTAAAGACAAGGTGGAATTTTATGAATGACATGGATACCAGTGGTTCTTCAGATCATATGATGAGATGTAATGAGAGAGCAGCAGAAAGCTGCCTTTTTCGCCAATTTGGTTACTGTAGCACAGACAGTCTGTGACGAACGTGACCTCAGTACATACTGTGACTTAAGAGTCTAACTTCACGTGTTGTTAGCACACAGACACCAAACAGCAATCACTTGGACAACTGCTTCTTCTCTTTACGTCATTCTCCCACAGTTAGTCCAGAAGACGGAATATTTGTTCCTCATTGGTTTTATAGCAATAGGCCTGCAAAGTATACTTTCACTACGAGGGTCACCATGCTCTGAAATTTGTTCTTAACTTGGTTAGAAATAGAATGAATCTGTTAGTTATCTGCAAGCTCTTGTGAGTGTGTGCTATCCTGAGGCTACATAAGTAAGATGAAAGCAAGAGTACTGGGAGATATACACGCATCTGAGTAACTGTTTCGGGCTCTCTGAAACCTGAAACTCAGTGGTTTACTCAGTATTTGAAACGATATCTCCACAGCCAAGGGGCTAGAAACACATTTCTTTTTCAATGGAGGCCTGGATTCCATACAGTATACATATGTCATTCACGTCACATAAAGAAATTACACAGGCTGAATCTGGATTCCTGTTAATTTTCATTTATAACATGCTTTGCATAATAATATAACTGTGCCAGTAAGAACTCTGGAGGAGGAAATGCAAAGAAAATAGTATACGATAATTCCATCATTGAAACGCTACCTTGGTAGGAGACCTGGTGCTGCTGGCGGAGTCATTCCAAATTCTACATATCTCTGTCGGATGAAAGAAACCAAATGAATTAAAATGTATACCCTGGGAAGTCCACTGTCAGACTTTCAAGCGATGAATTGCAGAGATCACTAGGCCTATGTATGTGATTGGACTGCAACCTTAACAGTTTGGTTCTACAAACCCAGTGTCACAAGAAGGTGAGAGAAGCACTGTTACAGTCAGACAGCAGTGTCTTTTGTCTGATCAGGGTCTACAAGTAACTTAAAAACCTTTCAAAAACACTCTTCCCACTCACAGATCAAGCACTGCTCCAATGTCTATTTAGCTTAAAACTTTCAGCAAATTAAGCTTTTCATTTGCAGATCTCTTTAAATCTCCAATCAACATCAGACTGCAACAAAGATAGCACAGGAATTGGACTCAGAAGTCCAGTGGGGTTTTGAAATCTCAATTGAATTGTTATGGAACTTGAAACGGGCTAAAATTTTATCCAATGTCTCAGTGTTCCATGAAATCCAAAAAACTTCACAGAGAAAAATCCTTTTCGACCCCTCACATTACGAAAGCATTTGGATGACCTTCAGGAAAATCCAACTTAAAACCAATACTATTTTTTTTCATTGACAAACTATACCAGTACCCATACTAAAAAAAAAAAACAGTTCAAAAACTGATCTGTTTCAGATCATTAATTGAGAAGGAAAAGTTATTCTAAAAGAAAACACCTGTGATTGGCATTGGGATTGGAAAAGGGGAAAGAAATCCAAATGGCTTCAAAAGCAAGTTCCCCATATTGTGACGGTCATTTCTGAGCTCTCCTGGTTCAAGAAACTATTTCATATTTGTGCTAAGTCCTTTCAGAAAGGGCACAACAGCAGCGAATGTGACTCAACTGGTGCTAACCACCTGTACAGAAAAGCCTTACAGTTGACATGACTCACATTGAAAGGGTTTTTTACTGCCTGAGTTGGACCATAAGGTGATCCCCCTTGGGTAAAAGCAGTTCCCCTCCCTGCCCTGTTTGTTTCAACAGGTAAACAGGCCTGCTGTTTACCGGCTGTCCTGCAGAGACCCCGGGTGGTGTGACAGCTGTGGAACTGGCTGCTTGGCTGCTGGGTGCCACCAGGGCAAAAGCATCATCCAGGAGCGAGTGCATGGTCTGCCGAGCCTCTTCTATGGATGGCTGTGGTGGGACGTACTGGGAGACTGAGTGGGATGGCAGGCCGGGGAACTTCCCCAGATCTGCTGAAGATGACGTCTGAGGTTCAGGAGGCAAATCTGGATCAGACTGGAGAAAACATAAAGAAGGTAAAGGGTAGTGAGCCAGAAGATCAAGCAGCAAGCTTCCAATCAGAAGTGAGCAATGTTTCCTTTCCAGACCCAGAATGAGATGAAATACCCAAGTACCAGTGCTGGACAAAACTTGTCCCTTTCCCTCCCTGCTTGCATATGCACAGACATGACACAAACTGCACAAATGCTTCATTCAGTGTGATCTGAAATGCCCTCATCTGTGGTAAGGCAGTGGTGCTTGGCACAGCAGTTCCTCAGGTCTAATAAATCACAGTTTGCAAGCACATACATGAAGTTGTGCTGTGAGCATTTTCTCCACCCAGACAAGACTGTCCACATCTCTGAATCCTCTGCAGTTTTTCAGTTCCAAGAAATTAGCTTACAATTGATCACATCAGTAGTAATATTAAGCAATTATTACCCTCCAGGAAAACGTGCAAAGGGAACTGCTAAGAAGTTAAGGGGTTAGCTGCATGGAACTTGGGTGCATCACCTGAATGGGATTTACGTAAGTGCTTCATTGCAGTAATACCTCAGGCATGCACTGCAATTACTACCTGGGATCTTACCACATTGGTCTATTGTTTATCAGTAACAGGAAATTAAACAAGCATTGCAGCAGCAGACTTACTATTTAAGCTCATTCTTGCCACTGTACGCAGATGGCAAAATCAGTCATAGAGATGCAAAAGCCTCAACTTCACCAGGAACTTAGCATTCTGAGTACTGTCTTGCTACAGATGCCAAAGGGGTTGACCTCACTGTGTGACACGTCTTAATTAAATAGCTTCGGATGATAATTCATTTTGCTGCAGCATGACATTAAAATCATCACATTCTTGTTTGAATGCAGTGGGAGACCACAGAAATCAGCATTACAGCCACTTGACTGTATATGCAGCTAATGGTGAAATTCTTGAAGTTATTAAATCATCTTTCAAGATAAACACTGTCCAGAGGTTTTTAATACTGGCATTACGCTTACTAAAATCTGCTCTGAAATGGGTAAAGATGCCTAAACACAGTTTCTGACATGGATATGACTGAACAGAAGCCTTTCTTAAACAGGAAAACACAAAATTAATTGTCAAGACACTGTACTGGAATTATTTTAAGTAATTGTGGCACAAAGGCATACTAGTCTTTCATTAATAACTAATTCACAAATTTTAAAGATGATAAAATTTCTCATGAAAAGAACAAAATCTTTCACTCTGGGAGAGCAAAGGATTTATTTTGCTGTAACATATGAATACATACATGCAGTAAACTGGACTAGAGCAAAGCTATGTCCAACACACTGTGGAATGTGCCAAGCACACTTTCATGCGCATAATACAGTGGCATTAATGAAAACACGGTTTTAGTTCTTGGCTTCTAGGAATAGCTGGCAGAATTTCATGGCTTCATACTGACAAATTGCCAATGAAGTCCTTGTTTCACTTACATATTAATTACATATGCCTGGAACTAGCCACACAGATCGCAATTAGAAAGAATAAATCCTTCCCATGTCACAACTGCCGTTACAACCATCAGAACCCTCCTGTCATTCAAGACATACATACAATATACGCAGAGTTATTGACTCCTGGAGGTCGCTTGTACGTCCCATCACTATCAGTTGTGATTAACCTGTCTTTTTCCGCATCGATAGGACTACCGTTTATCTGATGTCGCCGGCGCTGCTTTGGAGAACGTTTTGCACGAGAGCTGAATACAAAGAAAACAAAAAGGCAGAGAGAGAGAAAAAAAAAAAAGCAACAAGACAAAGGTAATCACATTTCTTTTTGTAGTTTCTTTTCATCCTATTCAAGGTTGAGCTTCTCTGCCCATTCCATCCGAGTAATCCTTGTCTCAGTTCTTTTTCCTTCTCCCAGTTTTTCATCCCAGTCCCACTAGTCAGTCCCAAACCTCTCTCCTCAAGCTACTCCTAATAACACCATCACTGCCATAGCAACAGCTGCCCAAACTGTCTCCCTCCTCACCCAAACTTTCCGGAGTGTCACCATCTTTCTACATCCATCTTCCAAGCCTCCTCTACCACCTTTCCACACCTCCCAGCCCAATATCTTACGCATTTTCAGTAGCAGAACAGACCACACCAGCAATGAGGCTTTGTGCTTGGTACAGTGTGTTGTGTTTAACTCTACCATTGGAAACCAGCTGAAGAACATGGGCTGGAGAAAAGCTACTTTCCTTCAGTGTGGAAGCAGTAGCAGGTAACAGCCCTCTAGAAACAGCGTTTCAGTATTCTTAAGCCTTAGACAGAGACCAGAGAAAACCTTCTCTGGAAATACAGACCCAGGAAGGTGGATATGTGACGTTGTCAAATATGCCTCATTATATAGAAGGAATATGTAAAAGGTTATCTCTGCTTATGAGTTTGTCCTTAAAATTCAGAATCTTCATGTTAAGTTGTTCAAGGCTTCCCTTATTTTTGATCATCTTCTTACAGTCATTATAAAAATATTACTTCTTGCAGTTCATATTTTCCCTGTTTTTTTGTTAGTACCTATGTAATAATTTTGACCTCTTTACACCATACAAGAATTAGGTAAATCAATGGCAGAGCAAACGCTAAAATGTTTTAAGACAATTTTCATACATTTGGGTTTTTTTTTTTGTTTTTTTTTTTTGAGAATTCACCCATGAAAACTTGTAGAAGAACACATTTGAAAACAAAATATACTGACATATACTGAAACAAATAAAAATGTTTAGAACAATCCCAACTCTTCTGTCTAACCTACTCAAAGTCAACTAAGGATCAAAATGACTCTAAGCTCTGAAAGTTCCGAAGTAAAAGTCTACTATCCTTTGCACTCTGACCCTAAAAGAGAACTGATCTTTCCCATCTTTGAAACCCCTACCTTTTCCTGGGCTCTATGAAGACTGTAGGCACACTGCCTCCAGGGTCTAAGATCTTGTCAATCTGCATCTGTGCCTTGCGGTATATTCTGTGCTGTTCTTTGGAGTCAACCACCACCACATCATCCACAACTGGAAATTCATAGTGCCCTTTGCGCTTGGCACGAAGACGAATCTTGTTGCGGTGATGCTCAATCTCAGATTTATGCCTTAGGGCTGTCTGTATCTTAAAGAAGAAGGAGGAAGAAAATCAACTGCATTTTTATGTGCAGATTTTGCAAACCAAACTTTCTGCTGCTCTTCTGCAAACCTCTCCTTCTCACCTCAGTGTCAGATCCCGTTCCCTTCAAAATCTCTAATAGATTAAAAACCATACAAATTGTAAACATGCTTTCTTTCTTGGATACCTCCTTGTGTAGATGTGATATTATACATAACAGGATTATACATAATTGAACAGCATGCCGAATTAGAGAGAGGTAGTAATTCATTAATAAACGGCAAGAGAAACACAAAAAGGTGAGGCCACTTGTCAGAAGTAATACCAGTCTAAGAAAATAAGACCGATCAACGCAAGCTACTTTTGCCTGTCAAACAGAGATAGTTGATCAATAATGTTGAAGTTTGCCACTCATTTCCATTAAAGACAGGAACCTAAATTGTTAACTGACCTCTCTGCTGTACATACAAAGCTGCCACAAATAAGTGTTGCAACAGCAACCTAGACCCCGGGTCCCCAGATGAACATTGTGTTGCCAGCTCTACAGCTTCTTGCAGACTGATCTTTTATGCCTCTTTCCAGTCTTTTGTCAGATTCCCTGGAGGCATCTCGTCATCTGGGGAAAGATACTGTAACACCGTACTTGTATGTTCTGACCCAATGCTCACTAAAATCATTCTTACCAGTCAAAAAGACCTAGGCGCCAGATCAGTTCACAACAACTGCTCTGCCTGTGCTGGACTCATTTGGGAACACAGCAGCAGTAAATTAGAAAACAATTAACATTGATTTTTGTGGTTTCTCTAATGAAAATCCCCAAAAGGCATTACAGGGATGCAAGCCAGACTTTTTTACATTTATAGTTAGAATTTTATCATTCTTCTGTCAATATAATCAGATGTATACCTCATGGTTCCTCTTGCCTATGTATACTACATATATGCATTTTCCTCTCTTCTGTATGTTAGTGAGAAACACAGTACCTTAACACAGTTAAGCTAAAGCTTTCAGTAGTCTTCCTCTCTGAATTATGGAAAGATGCCATCTTACATTGCATACAAAACCAGGGTGCAGATACGCAGTGTTGACAGGCAGTTACGATGTGGTTTTACAACACATTATCTTTCTCTCCTAGTGCCCCAGGCATGCGCTTATTCTGCTTAGAGCAATCTGAGCATCAGAGAAGGCAGGAAGTTTCTGTATGTTTACTGTCAGATAAACACATCAGAAGTTGGAAGCAATTTATGTGCTGCAAATTCACACCCTAGGATGTCCTAAAATAACTTGTTTGTATAATTCATATCCTGAGTTGCTGAAAAGCCAGAAGAATGATGTAGAATGAAACCCAATGTTTCAGAGATAGATGTTTCAGCTCTTACACAACTCTCTCTATTGTAAATCATGCCCTACCAACTAGCAAAAGGATGATAACACAACGTATCCTGTCAAGATTTCTTTCTTAGTGCTTAAGTTTCAGCTTAGGTAACACTTACAACAGGTCAGGTAATCTCTCTGGGTGGAAACAATATTATTCCCGTGACTTGTCAAAATTCAACTGCACTGGAACTAATAAGGAACTCCTGATAACAAGAAACTGGTTGGGCATACCGTTTTCCACAAGCACTCAAAACACTTAAAAAATACCTCTTTATTAATTTTGTTGGTCTCTGCTACTCGATCAGAAAGCACAGAATTCTGAACTGGAGGTGCTGCCATTGGTTGCATAGCAATCAGCTGGATCTTGCTTGGAACCCGTCTGCTGGCATCGGAGGAACGCGACATCCGATCCACATGTTCAAAGATGGAGGCTGAGGAGTGTTGCTCATTGCCACTGCTGCTCTGAGGAGGTCCTGAATTACCGGAACAAACAAAGAGTAAAGCAGTGCTGGTAAGGTTATCACAGTCAAATGACAAGCTCTACAGATGCTATGCTATGAGACTTTGCCATGTTTTCTGTCTGTGTTTGATTTACCCTATAGGCCTTCCAACTGATTCGCATTTATTGTACAACAAGTTTGCCCAGCAGTCTGCAAATTACAAACATTTTCTCACTACATTTTCACAAGATGAGCCGCCATTATTTCTGTAAATCAAACTCTTGGCATTTGCAAACCCTCCAAATCTCAATGTGCTTAGGTCCATAAAAGGCTGTTCAAGCACATCCTGCTAATGGTTCCTCTTATCAGTACTTACGGAGATGCAAATTGCAAATTCCACAAACAGAATTTCCAAGAGCAGTAAAAGATGTCACACTGCAAAATGCAGTTATTCAGTGATAGCAATACATCAACTAAACAAAAAAGACTGAAAAATCCACACAAAGAATTCTGCAGACATTTTACTGATTGAAGCTCCTAAAGCACTGTTTTCTTCTTTGTGACAGGAGAAAAACTTCACATTCTAAGTGGAAGCTGTACAAATACTGCCACATAATAATTTGTTAAAGAGTTTTATCAACTCCAACTGAATCAGGCAACAGTTAAATGCTATACCAGGAATAGGCTGTCTCCCTTAAGCTTGAAATTTGTAGGAACAGCCCAGTGGTTTGCATTTACGCACATAAAACATATTTACATATTTTTTTGTTGGAGTGAGGCCTTCAACATGAGTTGTTATGTGGACTAGAGTTGAAAAAAAGATGTGAAAAGCAGTATTTTGTGTTGCCTGCAAGGTAACACTGCAAATTCTCGATCTGATAAGCTGATTTTCTCCATAAAGTATAATCAAAGACTACAGTCTTGTGACTCTTCCTATGGATGAGCACAACAGAGTACAATGATATGGTACCACATCCTCAAATGGATTTCTAGTAACAGGCTATGGTTCTCTGGTTCAAATCAGAAGAAAGAATACGACTGTACACTTTCAGTTGTTGATCGACATGACCCAACTATAAGAGACAGAAAGAAAAACAGCTACGACAATGCATTTGATCAAAAAGCACTGGGTTCAGAAGAAGACTGAAAGCCATCTTCTGTAGAAGACTACAGCAGGTGACTTGCTCCTTCCTTCTCTAGCACAGAAAGGGAGCAGGAGGCAAAAGGAATTGTATACTTAATTATATTCACATCAGATGGAAAGCAAACTGCCCGCATACTAAGCAAAATTGCCATCTTTCATATTTCTCAATCTTGATCAATGCATTGTCAAATATACACATTTATAAATGATTCATACATTGCATTATTATGTACATCATTTATAAATGTGACTTTCCTATTCATCAAGTGTCCTTAAAGAGAAGGTAAATAGTTCCATTCAAGATTCGTCCCCCAGACATTTTGCAAGGCATAAAGCCTAAACAAAATGTATCTACGTCTCAGCGCGGTCTATTTATATGATCTTTATCACTTGTCATCTTCACAATCATTAATGGGCCTCACCTTCATGCATCCCTTAGAAGCATACAAGCATTGCCTCTTAGAGATACTAGCAATTAGTACAAGTCCCTCAGAGTAAGCCTATAGTGCAGCAGAAATCTCAAGTTCTGCAACCTTCTTTCCCATTTTCCCTACGTATGAACAATTTTTCCAACTTTCACAGTCTAGCAGCAGTTCTCAAAGCTTACAGACCTCCGACAGAAAATTTTAAGTTTATTTTATTTATTGATACTCTTTGGGTAGCAAGACCCAGTCATGCACCTCCAATGACTCTTTATCATTTCATCCATAACCTTCCTGTTTATGCAGATAAACAGGTGCTTGGCAGATGACTCTGCTGCAACTGTTTTCATTTTGTAAAAATTCCTGAAAGTCCCACTACCAAATTTTGGTAAGGCTCTACAGTAACATTAAATGCTACTCTCTTTTGTAGAAAAAATGCAAAATAAAAGTCTAAGTTTCCCCTGGTCTTTATATCCTTTATGCGTGTACACTCAATGTGTCTGTAAGAACAAATCAAGATAGAAATACAGTATGTATTGTACTGTATGTATATTATATAACATACATTATATTCTGAAAAGTATGTAAGAAAACTCAGAATTGCACAGTGTTGCCAACATATGCGAGAACTGCTTCAAACCCAACAAGAGTTCCTTTATAAGATTTGACAGTGAATGATTTCTCATTTCAAGTTACTTACATTGCACTATTTTTCACCATTAGAAACCCTTCCTTACAAAGCTAGAAGATGGCACTACCTGACAGAAAATTTGATCTCTTACTAGACAGTTGAGGTTGACAAAAAATGTAGAGGAATTAATACCGAAATACTGGACAGAACAGTTTCAAATAACTACTTCATATAGATCATGTATCAGGATCGATACTCCCTGGGTTGAAACGGCTAATTAAACAAGTGTCAGGAAAATTAATTGCTCCGTAGGATGCTGTTTTCAAACGAAAACCAATACAGTGGGAGACAGATGAAGGCAAGAAACAGAAACCAAGGTGTACAAAGCTTAATCCAAAATCATATGAGGCCAACAGGAATCTCCTACTGATCCACTGAAATTTGAATCATCCTACATTATGCAATTTCATATGAGTTTCACAGTTTGTGAGCTAGTAGATTATGTGTCTCATTCATGACTCTCTTCAGTTAGAAGTACAAAACTAACAATGGAAAGCATTATAGACAGCCTTACGCCCATCCATCCCCTATTATTATAAAATGGAAATTGCTATTAGAGACCACAGCCCTTAATTTATCACTGGATATGGTATGCACTCTCAAAGACAGTGCCAGCTTTCTCCTGTCTCATCTTCACAATGTCTCAGTCCTGAGCACTGAAACACTATTTCATAGGAAAACATTCATGTTTCTTAGCAAGTAGCCTGCATTTGTCTCAGTAAGGAGGCTAAATAAAAGGATCTGTAGCTTGTTTACATCATGCTTAATTTCGTGATCAACAGTTACCACAGTTTTGCTTCCTTCACAGTGAGAATGTTGAATAATTTGAAAGAATTTGGAGAAAATTAGAAAAATCGGTTTATATTGTATGGCTATAATTTGTGTTTTTGAGATCTTTTAATACATTGATAGCTAAAAAGCAATTTTGCTTTATTTCTTAGACTCAGGTGAGAAATCCTTCCATGCTCAAGATATATCTACAGCTACACCAACACCTCTATTCATACTTGCATACTAGCTCTGGTTACTTACCCACTCTGTTTGTTCCTGACAACATAAAGGAAAAAGAAGAAACAACACAGTAATTATTACAAATAATTCAGCTGGAATGGCAAGTGGAAAAAACACAGCAATAAGATGTTTGTGTTTACTTCTGTATGAAATGCATAAACTTGGATCCAATTGCCAAGCCACAGCTGTGCAAAACAGGAGCTGAATCTGTCATTTAACAGACACGGGGGCCTTTATAGACAGTGGGACCAATTATGAATGGTAAAAATAGTCCCTGTGATTGCCAAAGCAGAGGCACGAAACAATGAAGACACAGTATGTTTGATCCAGTAAGGGCAAGTGTAGATAAAAACATTTCACATAATATTTTTGCTGCCTTCGTCAGATAATGCAGGCACAGTAATATATGACATTTCTATAGCAAAAGGACTTGTTAAACCTTACATGAAGTAAGAGACAAAAACGGAGTCCCCAGATAAGAGGAAATGAGACAGTACGAAATCAGGACAACAGAACTGAAGTCAGATAGGCTGGAGCAAGTCATACACCAATCATCCTGTCTGAGATGACCTCTATTATAGTATAATTGTTTTCCTAAATATTTACTTGGGTATGACTTCTCGTCCTTAGAGCAAACCTAAGGCACTGAAAGTATACATCATCTTCTTTTTATAAACTGCACAGCATGCATTGCTGGCTGAATGTACACATCGATTTATTAGGAAGTACAACTTTCTAGTCACATTAGCAGATCTTTCACCTTGCACTCTTGTCATAGAGCAAAATGTGCTCTATCACCACTGCTCTTTCAGGAGTAGCACACACTACGGAAGTTTAAGACTCACACACTATGCAATTTGTGGTTTAACCAGCAAAGTCCTAGTGTTTCATATTGACTGTCTTACAAATTTATCTAAGTTCCATTTCTTCAACATGGGCATACACTGAGGAATGTTTGCTATGATCTGAATTTCACTGGCACTGCATTCCTCAGTAATCACCTTATACTTCAGTAGATATTTCATATAATATATGGAAAAACATTCAGTACACCAAAAGAGACTGCTCATAATATGACATTTTCCTCTTCTCAGTTCCTGCTGCCACCAAGGTCATATGTATTAAGAACAGATGGTGAAATCACAAGTTTCTTTAACACATATTCAGTACCAGAATTTTCTCTAAGAAAGCCTAGAGATTGTGATTTAAGCCAACGTTCTGGTAACTAAAACCTCAAGCAAGGATCAAGCCATCTAAAACTAAAAAAGCTCTCAGAAGCAACACTGCAAGTTTGTGTATGTACAGCTAGCCATAGACTTCTAAAGAGTAAAATACATTTTTTAAATGTTTTAAATAAAACCATCTCATGGTGTTTCCATGAACTTTAAAACGGAGAAAGGAATATAACATAGGGTTCCTCCAACGAAAATGGTGGCATTTTAATGCTAAGAAGACAGTTCTTTACAAAAAATGAAATAAAATAAAATAAATTCACTGTTTTTGATGTATTAGCTCTGGATTTTCCTCTTTCCAAAACATAGCCACGAAGGCATCCTCACAAAGGGATCTTTTGGTTTTGTTTCATCTGTTGAAACAGAAGACCTTCACACACTTCATTCTAGCAAACTTTTGCATGTAAGGGCTTAAAAGGAGTGAACCTTCTTTCTTCCACTCTCCCACATGCCCCCAGCAAATCTCTCTCCATTTAGGAGTAATTGCAGTGGCCAGCTTGGTAGTAATCATGCAGACAGTTATATAAGCAGTAGATTAATTGCCAAATATGGCTTCAGAGAAGTAACAGCACTAGATTAACTCTTCAACCCAGCTCAGTAAAGCACTGCTAATGTACACAAGTTTTGTTTTGTTTTTTTAAATAAGAAAAAAACAAGTAACACACCCTTCTTTGTGGCTCTGCGCGGTTTACCCTCATTTGCAACAGCTGATGGTCTTGCAGTTTCCTCTCCTGTCTCTCTCCCACTGGATTGTTCACTTGCGGTGGAGTCAGCGTCTGATGGTGAAACTCTGCCACAAACATTAAAAAACAAACAAACACGTGACATAAGTTTACAATGGGATACAGATCTCACGAGCAAAGGATTTTCTGTTAATATGCCTCGCAAAGGCTGCTAATATTTTCTTCTGTTTATAATAAATTATCACAGGCACTCATTGTGATGATGTTACTGTCACTGCGTGTGAAAACTGACTGATAAAGAACTCACACATAACAAGACTTCTTACTAATCTTTCCTATAAAATTTTTTCAAGAATATATTACATGACTAAGTAGCAGGTTTACTGTTCAGACAGAAAGGAATTATATTAGGACGAGGTAATTATTTTAATATACAAACTTGGTAAATTGGCGCTCTCTTGCTAACACTACAAGTCCATGCACATATTTCCCTGCCTATTTAAACACAGAGCTATTCAGACACACTACTTTTATGTATTTATCCCATGCAGTCATG
>JAOWBP010000001.1:48742327-48753315 GCA_028571105.1 Tragopan temminckii | reverse complement strand
AAGAGCCAAAAATAGAAGAATAAAATGTCATTTTTACTTTCTTTAGCCAACTGAATTGATGGTAAGAAACTTGATACTATAAAATGTTTTTGTTTTACTCAATGAATACAATCCTCAAATTGGTTGACTCTACTCTGCATATGATTATATGAAAATTAACGTATACTTCTTAAAGCTCCAAAAAGTGCTGCCAGCTGGAGATGGCTGGAGACATGGAGATGAAAAGCTTTCATGTTGAGAAGTGTAATTTGCCAAAACCCAATGTTACGTACTTAAACCTGGCCCTCCAGTGGCCCAAGTGAATGTCCTAACCACTGGGTGAGGTAATGAGTCTGCCTTGCTCTGATCAAAGTAGAAATGCTGCTGCAAGGGCCAAGCCATTCAAATCTTCCCCTGGAAAGCAGAGAACCCAGGATTTGCTTTCCATTTCCAACTCCAAAAGGGAATGAAATTCCCATAACTTATCTTTGATAACACATTGCCCCCACCAGTACATCAGTAGAAGGTGTCCTTGTTGCAGTGTGCCACCTCTATTTCTGTCCTAATGTAAATGTTTGTATGCTAAAACCAAATCAACATGACACAACACAAACCTACAACTTTTACATCCTTTTTTAAAGATGGCTCAGCTCCCTGGTCACTTCATGGCTGGTTTCATACAATCTTTGCGTTCAGACTATGCAAGGGAATTATGAAGATAATGGGGGGTGAAGGGTAGGTATATGAGAAAAAATACAGTTTTCACAGAAAGCTTTAGGTTGTTCCAGAGTAAAATGCTATTTAATTATTTTTTTGAAAGCTGGGAAAACTCTTCTGCAGCCTTAAGGCAGTTATTAGGGACAGACCAGGTTTTTCTACAAGATCTGATTTGCCAGTAGCTCTATAACTGAGTTAAAGGTGAAGTGCCAAAGTGTGTAACTGAATAGATGTAAATGTATGTGCAGCATTTGCTTGCAGATTTTTCATTGATGCTGCTGATACAAATGCAAGCAACAAGAAAACTCCCTGTTTGGAGCAAAAAGATATAACTTTAAAAGAAGTTCTCTCTCAGTGGAGGTTTTTTTGACTTCTGCATGTGGGTAGTTTGCTTGTGTGTGTGTGTGGTGGTGGGTTTTGTTTGTTGTTTTTTAAGTGAGCTCCCCAGAGAAGATACACTTGAAAAAAAGCTGCCACAAATCCTCAGGTTACTTCTATTTTTTAGCTGAAAACACAGTTTTCAGATTTTCCAGAGAAGAAAAAAAGGAATAGATCATCAAGAAAAGGAGGCGCTTGTTTTATCTCCAGGATGTATCAAAACTCCACGACAGTACTGACTGTCTATTCACCCTTTTTTTCGTTTTTTCCCCAAAGTATTTTAAATTGTATCATCATCCTAGCAAGATGACATTAACAATGAGGTTTCCTCTGCAGCTCTGATAGCTCCACTCTCCTACCCGTCCACAAGGCCAACAAGAATACCAGAAGAACAAACTTCTCCTATGTAACTGGCCTTTGTAGTTGAGGTTCTGAGTATTTTCCCCATTTTTACGCCCACTCTCCATACATCCACTGCAAAGAAGATGCAGTGTATTCAATCTTCTTGATGTGTACCTGGTGCAGATATAGTGGAGCATTAGAAGCATCACTGTAATTAAACAGAAACATATTGATGAAGTGGATGAGAATGCTTGGTGCGCTCTGTGATGAATGGACATCAAAATGACACCATTTGAAAATAATCATGAAGACAAGGTAGCCAAAAAGACATATAATAAAGATCATCTCTGGAATGAACTGCAGGATAATGTTGATGTATTTCTTGAAGTAGCTGGAAAGAATAAGAAAAGATAGTTACAATTAATACAGTGACTACTAATATGAGTTTGCACCCAAGCATGGCAAATTTGCTTGTGTGTGTATACTACTTAGTCTTTGGAAAATCACATTAGAAACATACTACTATTACTAGCCAAGAAGAACTCTTTAATGGCAGTCCACATGAATGAACGCGAGTATTTAAATACAAAAGCTTTTCTGTACTGATTATCTTCAGATTCTTGTGCTTTCCCATTAGTGTCTGAGCATCTCAAAAGATTAACACATTTAAATAAAAACCTATTTTCAAAAAAAAAAAAAAAAAAAAAAAAGGAAATTTACAAAGCGTTGTAAGCTGAGGAAGGTCAGAAAACAAGGAGTAGAATCAATTCTGTGCGGTTCTCTCTCATCTTCAAACATCTTCTATCCTTTTGATCACTACAAACCTTCAACCTGTGGAGAATCTCTCAAGATAGTGGTTTCACTTCCTCCACTTTACCTCCAATTCTCAATTTTCTTGTGAAATACAGAGGGAGAGGAATAGACGTGCACATACACATCCTAACCAAAGGCCCATTCAGTCAGGAGGAAGAGATGTACACACAGCATACAAGGTAGCAGAGTACTTCGGGTTAGACCTAAAGAATCTGTCTTTCAAGATAGAAATTACCAAAAGTGAAAGGTGTTGGCATATCTTTAATGTAGCGCATTTTAATACTTCTGCAAAATCAAGAAGATGAAAGGAGGAAGTGAAAAAGACAATTTAGTCAAGAAAATAATTACAATGTAATGGTCATCCATCTGGCCTTCGGACTATAGGGGAAAGAGTGAAATTCAAATCAACAGATTGAGATATGAGGCTTTCTCTGAATGAGGGACACTAGTTTAGAGATGAATGCTTATGTGCGGCAGCAATGGGCATGGTGAAACAGACTTACATGTGGTTAAAGAGACTGAGTATCACCCCAAAAATCATATGCACAATCCCAATCACAACTGACATCTTCATTTTGTAGGAGTTCAGAAAAGTCAGCTTGTTCGATGCAATGTTCCAGATCTTTGGGAAAAGGTGCAAAGAGACAGAAGAATAAGATTTTCAGGTTATTGCTCAATAATAGATTTGTGGAAGCCATTCCTTTGATTACATCAATTTACTCCTACCTGTACTAGTAAGAAGACTAAGCAACAGAAATCTAGATGTTCTTTATAATGCATCTCACTCTGCCAAACTCCTCAGCTAAAAGGCGTAATGTATAATTTAACAGAGGAAATATCAGGGAGTTAAAATGATGTATTGACTTCATTTCATTCCTCCAGAAATTGTTGCTAAGGCTGGTAACAGAACCTAGCCATTTTTAGTGTCATTCCTTGCTTCTCGGCTCAGACATCACCACCAGTGGGGGAGGAAAGACATGAGAAGATTGCTCCTGTTGCTAGAGAAATTTGTTCAACATTCACCGGAGAAATAATAAGAACAAAGCATGTTCTACCTCTTTTTTTTTGAATACAAAAATGAAGCTCTTTCCAACTCACTGGCCATGGAAACCAGATTATTGCCTGCCTCTCTGTTGTTCCTTCCCCACATTCAATGGTACCAGCCTCTCAAACAAGCAGCAACCAAGGTTAAAAAGGGACTAGCCATGATTAACCTAAATTAAGTATGTGTCTGGGAGATGTACAGAAAATTCAGCTGCCTCTGACATGACTTCCTGAACTACATTGCCTGCATCCTGGGCTGAGCTTCAGAGTTGAGTTTGTGAAAAAGTTACAAGGTCAATTCCTCCATAAACCATGGGAAGCCCATGTTTCTTTGTGTGACCAACAGAAATGAGAGCACATCCAGCAGCAGAGGTTAATTGGCTAATATTAAGGTTGAAACAGGAAAGCCTGAGGTTACCAACTGCATTTTAGTATGTGGTAAAGAGAGAACAGGAAGAGAAGGAAAATAGGAGAAACAACCTAGCTTTCAAGGCCAGTTTGGATGGGACCCTGGGCAGCCTAATCTGGTGGGTGGCAGCCCTGCCCATGGCAGGGGGTTGGAACTGAATGTGCTTTAATGTCCCTTCCAACCAAAGACATTCTGTGGTTCCACATCCTTGAATGCTAAAGAAAAGCATCACTAGTACTGCACAAATAGGCAAAGAGCAAAAAGAGAAGAACATGGCTTCAGGAGAGAGAGAGCAGGGAGCTACAGGAATAGAAACAGGAATGAAATACAAATTATCTTAGAGCAATTTAATTTAATTACTGGATCTATTCCAAATGGGTATGGATTTCCAGAGTAGACCCCTGGGACTGCTGGATCCAACTGCAGCGCTGTGTTCTCGAGAAGCACTTCCTTACTACAAGAGAAAAGTGAAATAACTTTTGCAGTTTAATTTCACCATATAAACCAACAGTATATTTACACACAATGTGCTGAGAACTACCACATTACACCTCCTACCAGCTCCAATATTTCTCTGAACTGTTACCCTGAGTTTGTGCACACGTGTGCAGAATTGGGTCCTACACAATGACAGTCCTCTACCACCCTGATAATTATCTATGCATAAGCCCTGGACATCGGTGTCTGAACAAGAAGGCTTGTTCCCAGGGACTCCGCCTTTCTATTTCAATGGTGAATTTATCTGTATGTATCAGACAAAACCTCTGATTCACTGTCACTGTCTTTCCTTTCAAGCTTGTGTGCTCCACTTGGTGTCTTTTCACTTCCTTCCCACATTTAGCCACTTACTTCCAAGTGTTATTTTTAAACATGGGGATAATGTGCCAGGAAGAGCCAAAGATGTTGAATGATTTGGAAAAGCAGTCATTGTAGATGAAGCCAGTATACATGGAAAATATGCCCATGAGCAGGATCAGATAGCGCCCACTGAAAAAAGTGTTCCAGATCTGCAGGGGAAGAAGGCAACAGTGGTAAACATACACCTGTTGGACACTCCTTTTATGAAATGAAACAATGAGCCTTTTCCCAGGCTGATAGGGTTCATCAGCTTGCTGGTACTTGCCTCATTAGTGCTCTTCTGGGCCAGAAGGCTCTCCTCGTTAATGACCATCCAGAGCGCAAAGCCCAGCATGACAGCACCATGACCACAGTCCCCAAACATCACCGCAAACAGGAAGGGGAAAGTAATGATAGTGTAAGGAGCTGCAGAAAGGAAAACATCAGAAGCTCAGCTCCTCCTAAACAAGGGAACTCAGCCGAGAAGCAGCTCACCCCACTGAGCCATTCCGCACAGCTGTTGTCCTTAAGAAATCCTTGATCTCTCCTCTACTTATCAGACAACCACATCTACTGCAGAACTAGTTTTGCCACTAGAAAGACTTTTCAATTCCACCTTCAATGCAGTTTTAGCCTTCGTTCTGGCCCACCATTAAAAAAAAAAGGCATAATGTGCAGACAGTTGCATCTTTTGTAACAGAAAAATGCATTTGAAGGTTAGTTTCATGTTTCTCAGTCTTCTGGGCTTAAACAGACTGAGTTTATCCAGTTCGCTCCCACAGACTCTCCTACCTTCATTCTCTGTGGTTTCCTTGGAATTCTCTACAGCTGTTGCACACTTTCCTCAGGTGCTTTTGGCTTCTTTGCCTCAACACAATAAGCTCAATTCATTTTCTTGTGAGCTTACTCTTTTCCTTAGGGCTGCTACCTCACCATTTGCTCTCCATCTTATATTTGTACCATCCATTATTCCTACTGCAAGAAATCACTGGAGACTGAGGGGCCAAATTCTATACCTAAGAAAATCCATGCTTGCAAACTAGGCAGTACCAGTTTTTGCCAGTGAAAAATACTGTCCACATTTCTCATTGCATTTTAGCCTGGTGACAGAATTCAAAGACTTCACTTTGGTTTTGGCAAGCCTGGCACATGTTGCCAAGTGTTTCTCACCTGGGTTCATCTCCCTGTAGTTGCCCACACCGTACGCATCCACGATGTTCTGAAATCCAGCTGTGAATTTGTTAGTCCTGTTGAAGGTGGGTGGTGCCATCCTAGTGTGTATGGTTGTCAGGATAGGGGTGATGGTAGAGCCACTTCTCTCCTGCAAACCCGGTGACAAGTGTAAGCACAGTCAGGGTGGCTACCAGGGAGGAATTGGTCCTGCAGCACCAATCCTTTGTTCAGACATGCACAGGCAGCAACATGAATGCTGGACTCAAGAGTGTTATATCTTAACCCTTTTTCTCATATCCAGATTTTCCCATTTTCTATGCTATTGATTTGTTCAGGGGAAGCTGTCAGCATTGCTGGCTCCTGTGGGTCGATCAGAAAACTACCAAGATTTAGTGCTGATCTTAAATTCCCTGAGGCCAAACAATCGTGCAATAACCTCAACTTTAATTAAAGAACAGAAAAAATTAATTAAAAAACAATTAAAAACAAACAAACTACAAAAAACAAAACAACAACAACAACAACAAAAAAACAACAGAAAATGGAGTCCAGCATCACAGTAGCAGACAGAAGCCTGAACGTATGCTCAATATATGAGCAACGTGGTTTGGGTGAGAACACTTGTCTCTTACCATTCCCTGATGGAGAGCTCTTTTTATCCTGCCAGCATCAGCGACTGGGAACCAGATCTCTGCAATGACACACTGCTGGGTGACGTCAATGTTACAGCAATTCAGGATGTGGTAGATGGCCTTGATTTTCTTTACCTTGATCTCCCAGGACCACATATTGGCTGCTGCCTCGTGCAGCAGCCGCTGGCGGTGGGACTCAGTTTGGGTTATCACCTGTAACACAGCACAGGCAGTGCTCAAGATGGGAAGCAGCAGGTAGTATGGTCTGTTGTGTTGTAAACACTTACTGTGTTTAAATCCTCAATCCTTGTGTTCACTCCATCAAGCATTTCTCGGCGCTCAGTGGCAGACTCTGGACAGGGGTACACTGTGGCACGAAATCTAGCCAAGGGAAGAGAGACGATAGAAAAAACATTTGTCTCATTATCTCTCTCAGCTGCTACAAGGTACGTGGTATTACACAGCAGTGCTCAGCACTAACATCTCCCTAATAACCACAGTAAGGATAGAATCATAGAATTGTCTGAGTTGGAAGGGATGATTACAGGTTATCTAGTCTGACTCCCCTGCAATGAACAGGGATACCTACAGCTAGTTCAAGTGCTCAGAGCCCCTCCAGCCTGACCATGGATGTTTCCAGGGACCATCCACCACCTCTCTGGGCAGTTCCATTAAAAAACTCACACCTGAAATCCGGTCTAAATCTCCCCTCTTTTAGTTTGAAACCATTTCCCCTTGTCCTATCACAACAGACCTGCTAAAGAGTCTGTTCTTACAGCCCTCCTTTGGATCCTGAAAGGATACCCTGCTTAAGTCCGGGGAAGTTTCTTGGCCTACAAGGAGGCACAGAAACATAACCCAGGCAGAGGCAACCCTGTTAACAGAGCAGCCAACAGATGTCCCTCTTGCACTGAGGCTGGAACAATCCCGTGTCAATGCCTTGCACTACCCTCCCGCAGTCACTGGGGGAAGGCAGCGCCAAACTACTGTTTCACAGCAGGCAAACGCCCTTCGTGCATGCAGTGTGTGTGAGTAAATAACGCTGTGTGTGCAGGATAAAACAAAAGGAGGATGGCCGTGCGGCTGGCTCTTGACTCCCGGTCTGTCTGTATCGCCAGACAGCTTGCGAGGGTAGGTGCTTCTGGAAGCTTATCTCCGAGGCTATATTGAGGAGATGCAGCTGGTTAGTTTAACGTGGTATAATAAGGACTGATGTGGGCTCCCTTTGTGTGAGTGAGGTCTTGCCTCCATCCAGGTGTTGTGTACTACTTCACCTATGGTATTCAGCATGAACACCCCTAGTATACTAATGTAAGAGCACTGCAGTCCTGCAGTGGGGCTGTGCTGAGGGGAGGTCACAAAAGGCAGCCTTTGTGCAAGTGTGGCAAATGGAAAGAGATAGAACAGGATCATTGGGGTTACCTCTGTTAAGGAGAGAAAAACACGCACGCTCTTTGTACAGAGATGCATCGCTTCTGGCTTCATCTGATAACAGAATACATCACCACCTGCTTTCCGAGGTCAGTTCCAGCACACACACAAGTGAGGACAGTAGCAAATTGAACAAAATGCAAAGCAGTTTCCTAGAGATCAGCCCAGAGCTGTGTGCAATGACAGCACACACTCTTTTGCTCAACTTCCAGGACTGAAGCTCTGTTCACCCAACACCTGGCACTCCTTTCCACAGGTTACTCACCCTACTAATTATTCCCATCTTTTCATTCTTTACAGCTCTTAGTTCATCTTTAATAAGGATTTTTAATCAGACTTGAAAGCTTATTCCTCTGTGCTGTGGAGTTCCCCCATTCCCAATAATGTTACTGCAGCAGTGTTGCTTTGATCTTTTAACAGCCATTTTGCATACCGAGTATCAGGTTTGCCCTAATGGCACAGACATCTCTGAAAGCTCCTGGAGAATTCAGCAGGGAATCCTTACACTGATAAATCCAGTTTAGTATTCACATGAGCACTGAGGCAGCCGCAAGAAAAGGAGGAAAAGAAAATTTCTTACATTTTCCTCCTCCCTGCTCCTCTAGACCTTCCACTAATAAATCTGTGCACGGACTTAATGCTCGTGAAATTGGCAGACTAATGTTACCAATTAGATTCAAGCAGACACTACAGGCGTAACCTGAGGCACACTGCTCTGCAAACAAATCTTAGCCTGCCTTGCAGGAGATTGGCTTCTATCAGTCCTGTGATTTTTGCAGGGTGTTTACCTGTAATGAACGATGACTTAGTGCTAAGCAGAAATGTCCTGCAGAGGTTGGAATGACACAGCCATCTGCTTTAGGTATTATTAGCCCTGCCTTAAAGATGAGCCAGACCAAAATGTCTCAACCTGTGTACCAGGCTGACGGTCACGGAGCAGAAATGGAGAGGCATTGGATAGATATAGTTACAAAGCTTAAACCCCGCAAGACATATATACAGGCATATTAGCAAGCAAAAAAATCGAAAAATAAGAAAAAAGGCAAAGGAGGATTTCAAGTGTAGCCTGATTAGCTGGCAATAAATGAAAACCTGCATGCTAGCACTGCAAAGGGCATCCTAGAATCATAGAATCATAGAATCACAGAATATCTCAACTTGGAAGGGTCCCATAAGGATCATCGTGTCCAACCCCTGACTCCACACAGTACCACCAAAAAATCAGACCCTTTGTCTGAGAGCACTGTCCCAGTGCTCCTTGAACTCCGGCAGCTCAGGGCCGTGCCCACTGCCTGGGCAACCTGTTCAATGTCCACCACCCTCTGGTGCAGAACCTTTCCATGACATCTAACCTGAACTTCCCCCATTTCCTTCACAGAGCCTCCCTTGTCTGAGGGGTGTTTGTTTTCTTTCAGTTACAGAAGCTGAGAGAAACTGGTCTAAGTTCCTTTCTGTGAAGCTACCACCACATCCACACCACCAGCTCATGACAGCAAGTTGGCATGTTGTGGCCAAGTTGTGCAAGGATCCGCCCACGCTGCCAGCACCCTGCTGCGGAGCGCTGTGCTTCCCATTTGGAAGATTCTGGGTTCAATCAGCAACAAAAATGCTGACAGGCATCATATGGCCCGTTCTCAAAGACAACAGGCAGCAGACTGATCCTGCACAGTGGGGAAGGCAAAACTCCCTTCTTTTCTGAGGCTCAGGATCAGATAGGAGGGGCTGAGTCTCCCTGAACTCTCTAGGCCCCTATGGCTGCTTTTCACAGAGAGACGCTCATCTGAGGAGGACATGAGACTGATTTGGAGTGAAGTCAGTGCTCCTGATGTTATGACTGAACCCAGGAGGCGAGGAAAGGCCTTCCTGAGGGCACAAGCTGGGCAAGAGAAATTGTTGGTTCCTTTCCCTTGAGTTATTGAGCTTCTGCAGGCTGTAGGCACTTGGCTGCCCTGCTAGGACTTGGGATTATGCCTTGGATGGATTCGGTGACAGCTGACAGATCCCCTCATCAAATCTGACTTATGCTGCAACAAAGCCCATCACTCACCAGTGTTATGAAAGAGTAACAAAATATTCAACCTGAATTATCTTTTCAAGATGCTCAACGGGGTGGAAACAAGTCAAGCTGTATGAAACTTTCATTTCTCTTCTGGGCACTGTCTCTGATTACATGGATATTGCCCAGAGGTCTTGGAAAGGGGGGGGGTGAATAAACTACAGCATCATCTTTTCATGCTGAAACGCAAGAAGGTTTGAGAACAGCCTGGGAATTAGCACATTCTGAGTGCCTGGGATGCAGGAGCTTCTATGGCTCCTGGTTTTCAGGGTAAGGATGCTGAATATTTCTTAAAAAGCAGTCCCCTTTAAGATGTCCCAAGTTAAGAACCTCTCAATCAAAGTTCCTGCTATCTGTCTCTAAGTCACCTTGGAAAATTTAGAATTTCAATTTCCAAGCGTCAAGGTGATGTATATCTCTTCGGATTAGGAGCAGCAGAAGAGAGAAGCAGGATGGAGCTCGGTGGCTCCGCTGACAGCTCCCAGCCCTGCCAGCCCACACCAACCAGCAAACATCTCCTTGAGAGTCCTGCCCAACTGCTCGCCGGCTGCTTACCCATCACAAATCTTCTTGATTTTTTGTTTGAGCTGCTCTCCCTGATAGAAGATAATGAACACATTCTTTTTCACCTCTTCTCTCTGCAATGCAATTCAAGCAGAATTTAAAGCACTCGCGGCAAAGGATCAGGTGCAGAGAAGGTGCTGTTTCCCTAAGGCTGCCTCTTCAGTGTTGGTTCTTTTCCCCCAGCCCTAGTTTTCCAGCAGCAGATGCTGCTCCAGGGGACAGGCAAGGAGCAGAGGGGCAGGGACAGGAGGTCTGGGGCACAGGGCTCACCCTCAAGCCACTGAGGGAGTTGACTCTCTGTGGCCATAGCCCTCTGTCCTGGTGGCCCCCTTAACACAGCTAGGGCTCACCTTAGCCAGGCAGGGCAGAGAAACCACCTCAGTGATGGCAAAAGTGGAAAGTGACCGCAAGTAGATCTTCTCTCACCCTCAGGCTCTCCTGCCTTTCCTCTACAGGCTGCCCTCAAGCACTGCAGCACAGCCAGGGCACTGTTTCGGTTTCTGCAGGCCACAGGCATGTGCAGAGGCAGGGAGAAACAGAAGCAAGGCGGTACCCACCGTCACAGGGTCCTCCAGGGGGGTATCCATCTCGGTGTACCTCAGATAGATGTTTC
>JAOWBP010000001.1:48729883-48742227 GCA_028571105.1 Tragopan temminckii | reverse complement strand
CAGAAGCAAGGCGGTACCCACCGTCACAGGGTCCTCCAGGGGGGTATCCATCTCGGTGTACCTCAGATAGATGTTTCCCCTACAGGCTCGCCACAGCAGACGCTCGAAGGGTATCATCCTTTCCCTCTTTATAACCCCTGCTGTGAATCTGAACAGAGTTAAGAGACAGATAAATAAATTACAAGCCCATCCTGAGACTTCTGGGACCTGTAGCGTATTCAGGTTTGCAATCTCTTTCTTTCTGGTCTGTGATGGCAGCGCAGTGCGGGTGGGAGGCCTGATCCAGAGGGACTGTCACCAATACACACCCCAGCTTGGCAGCTGCAGCAGAAGAGGTGGTCCTCAACTCCAGCAGACCAGATGTGTCTTCACTGAAGAAATCATCTGGCAGATTGGTTTCTGCCTGGAAAACATCAGTTTTATAAACAAATCTAAGTTCGCCATTTGAAAACTATTCTCATATCTTTCTCTTGACATGTTGTTTTTTTTTTCCCCCACAAAATCTTTCACAAAGATTCAGAGCAAAAGAAAGGAAAAAAGAAGTAAAATACGTCTCGGAAATGAAAAGCAGAAATCTCATCTGAGAACCAAATTCTTGAGCCCCAGTGAATCACAGAGAGATGCAGACTCCAAAGCAACTGAGATATTTTTGCAAATGTGTGTAGGTTGCTCCAAAAGTAATGCCTCCTATTTTATTATTTTGGCCCACAACATTAGATATGGGTGTTGGTGGGATGGTAGTAGACACCGAACCTTCCCACCAATATTCCATTACATTCTGTTGCTGTGTGACAGACGGTAGCAGAGGGGCATTCTGACAAAATGACATCTGACATGGAAACGCCTATGAAGTAAAGTTATGTCATTGAATTCCTTCAAGTGGAAAAAATGGCACCCACTGACACTTGCTGAACATTTATGGAGACCAAACAGTGCATGTGGACACAGTGAGGCAGGGGGTGGTGCACTTCAGCAGTGGTGGCTCATCTGTTGGTACAGATTTTTACAAGTGCAGCACACAGGCTCTTTGTCACAGCCAGTGAAAATATGCAGCTAATGCCTGTGTTGAAGTAGCTGAGAATTTGCTCAATCAAACAATGTTACTGTGCTCTTTGTATCTGTTTATTTCCACAGAAATAAATAGGAGGCATTACTTTCAGAGCAACCTACATATCTCACTGTCTTGTGGTAGAGGTCACTCTGATTTGCTTAAGAGCCAAAAACAGCAACACAGAACATATCAAAGTATCCACATTTTTAGGAATCTTCCACATCTCTACGGAAAGAGAGAAGAGGTCTCTCACCTCAAAGAAGTCCTGGGTTTTCTTCAGCAGATGCTTGAGTTCCATCAGCTCAAGGAAGTTCTGCTTCAGAGTTTGCTGATTCTGGTTGGCTTCCAGCAGCTCAGCCTCAAGTTTCTCCAGCACTGTCTGTTTAGGAGCCAAGAGCATCCAGAAAAAACTCAGAAGCAGCCCAGTGTACCTTTACCAGGCTGATATTAAATCTTGAACAATAGCTTGTTGTTTCTTTTTCTTTTTCTTTTTTTTTCAACAAGGGAATATAGAACTATTCAACGAGCCTTTTTAGTAAGCACTGAGTTTGCAGGAAGGTACTGATTATGGTCAATACCTCATTTTCCCATTGCCACATTCCCTGTTGTATGCTTTGTTCTGTTCAGGCATTAAAGCCAGAATTCACTCTCTCAAAGCACAGGCAGGTAAGTGGGTAGGTGTACCTCCATATCAATCATTTCCCGAGGCAGGGGGGTCTCTGGGTACGTCTCTCGTTTGACTATCTCCACAACATCTTCCATTTCATTTGCCAGAAAACCTGCAAGGAGAGGACACATAAGTCTTGATATGGGGCCATTGCTGCTTCATCATTCTGGCCACCAGCTGCTGCTAAACCCTCTATCAGGACCAAGGCATCACAATGCTGTTTGTGTGTTAAAGATTTTTCCCCAGGTTGAAGCACAGCACAGTGGTAGGAGACGTTGCCTGGACTGAGCCTTCTGCCCAGCCTCAGATTATTATTGTGATTTTACACATGCTAATTATCCTCCTTTCAGTTTTGTTAACTGTTTTCAAAACAGGGGCAAAAATTTATAGCCCATGTGGCGGTGAAGTGTTAATTAGCTGATGCAGGAAAAACACTTTCAGGGTCTTGGAAAAAAATACCACCATTTTGCCTCTAGTCCTGCTTCACGGTGTGTGAGCACTTAACACAGACATAAATCCCACACTGCCAGTTGCTGGAGGGCTGGCTGCCTTTGACAAGCATTTACTTACGCAGGATCCTCTCCAAGGATTCACACCTTCTCACTTCATTCACAAACTTTCTCTGGAAGCTGTTCACGTTTGCATTCAGCTGAAGACAGGAGGGAAAAGAGGCCTGAGAGTGAAGGCTGAGCACCACCACACTCATTTTAAACATCAGCAGAGAACAAATGCCTTTGGCGCAAGAGGACGTCTTACAGGCTCCTAATGGCAGGGCAATACCATGCTATTTCTGTGTATTAGGGCATCATGGCTTTACCAGTCTAGTGGGCTCTCCTAGAGAGCCCCCCATTCTCTGCTGGTGGAAGGTGCTGTCCTAAAGGGTGTGCAGAGGGTTTGCAGTCCACTGGGTGGGGACTCAGGGATGGGTGCTGTCTCATAGAATCAGAGAATCATTAGGGTTGGAAAAGACCTCCAAGATCGTCTAGTCCAAATGTCAACCCAGCATGACACCTGGCTTTCTGATCATCTGTGTGCGTTCCTGGTCTCCCCATGGGCTCTTTGACTACTCTGCAGGGGTGACATTCACCACCTCTTTCTCCAAGTGCACATCCTGGAGAACATCTCCAGCAACCCAGCCTATCTACCAGGCACCACTCACATCTCTGAACTGGACCAGGCCCAGGTCTCCAAGCTCGGCCACGCAGCAGTAGGCAGCCTCCACTTGCAGGAAGAGCTGCATCAGGCTCATCTCCTCGCTCCGAAAGACAGAGGCCATTTTGGCTGGCCTCTTCTTGCCCAGGTGTCCACGGGGGCCTCAGCAGCTGTGTGGTCTTCCTCACCCGGGAATGGACTGAAGGTACCAAGTGCTGTGGGAACATTGGGATCAGTGAATCATAGAATGGTTTGGATTGGAAGAGACCTCAAAGATCATCTAGTTGCAACCCCTCTGCCACAGGTAGGGTTATCAACCACTAAATCAGGCACTAGGTCAGGTTACTCAGGGCCCCACCGAGCCTGGCCTTGAACATCTCCAGAGATGGGGCATCCACGGCTTCTCAGGGCTGGAGGCTAACACAACGCTGCCCATCACGTCCTTCATAAAGGCTTCTGCTGCTGCTGAAAGCAGAAGACTCCTCAGGCACACAAGGCTGCATCCTACCAGCAGGGGGATGGATAACAGGCTGTTGTATGCAGCACAGAGGAGGGGAGACACCGGTCTTCTAAAGCAGATACCAATCAAATATTGGGCCTTGTTTTCTGCTGGACCAAAGATGCTTCAGACCGCTACACTCACACCCCTGTGAAGAGTTCGGTTTCTCTTTGTCTTCCACAACGCAGAGCAAAAGACTCTTTAGTGGCACCTCACAGTTATACTGCAATTAGAAAGATGCCAGACTGGTTTCTGTCACTGGCACTGGTGGTGTGAACATAGCATTGCAAAAATATCTGGAGCACGTTATATGGGAAGGGGGAGGAGCATTTTATTTAAATTAAAACAAACTTTAAGATTGAAAAAATATTTTCTCCCCATAAGGGACTGTTTTCAAAATGAGAAAAACGACATACCAAGCATTTCATATTAGTTCCTTTCTCCTGTATGCTTCCCATTATTTACTTCAGGTAGGTTGAACATACATATTGCCTGTAGTCATTCTTGCACAAAATTAACTAATTTACTTGCACAAACACAGTAATTATTATTGCCCACAGAAAAACATGAAAGTAGCCACATTTCATGCATGCATTTAATTTTGCGAATTCAGTAGCAAACATACATCTTTTAAATTGCAAACAAAAATCCCTATATAACCTCACTTCTACTTGTTGACAGGGATGGGAAGCCAAGTCACCTCAACCTCTCTTTCAACCTTATTTTCTTACAGTTTTGTATGGCTTATAATTATGGTGAGGTTTTTTATAATACAGGAAGGTCTCTTCTTAAACATGCCAAAAGCATTTTGTAGGGTGTTAGAGGCTGTTTAAGAGGAGCAACATAGTCACTAGTTTGTGTTTGCTCGACTGCTCTGCGAGTTTTCCTTGTCTTACTCTATTCATTCACTACATGATTTAATATGCTGAAAATATGGCATACAAAACAAATAGTTAAAATAAAACTTGCCTTGTGCCAGCTGCAGTGGGTCAAGTAAGGATATAACCATTGAAAATGTCTGGACAATTTCAACAAAATGTAATTTTCACAGGAGAAAGACCCCAAAGCTGCACCCACACCCTCACTCAAAAAGATCAAAAATTCCCTAGCTCTGATTTTCAAGAAATTGAAAAGATCATCAAAACGTCCCCCACCTTAACTTCTTCAGGTTGAAAAGCATGTAGAGAATGTAATTTAAAGCAGTTTGTTGTTCTAAACTGGCTGTTAACTTCCATTGAGAAATCTTTAGAATTGAACTACCAAAACTCAAACAAATATCTGGAATGTTTTAGTTCAAACTACTTCTCTTCTATGACCAGTCAGGGAAAGATCCCAAGGCTCACCCGTCTTCATTTGGAATGAAAGTGGAAAAAGGCAAATAAGAAGAGAACGCTCTTTTCATCCAGAAAGCCTATTTCCTCCCTCCACCCTGTGGGTGCAGGGAGTTTTCCAAAGAGCCGCTCTCTGTTATGCCTCTCTCATCATTCCCCACCCCAACTGCTTTTTGCTTTGGCGAAATAACAGTTAACAGAAAGTCACTCACGCTTCCTCTGCTCTCTGTTTTCCAGCAGTGTCACTGGGCATGAACTCCAGGCTGCAGGCACGCTGCTGTATAGCTTGCTGGTGCTGCACTGCGCTCCTGTCCCCGTGTCCCGTGGATAGCTGTGGCCACTGGGCTCAGCTGGGAGCAGCAGGTTGTTCCTGCTGAGCTCTGCACTGGTCTGGACCGGAGAAGGAAAGGCTTCTCATGGCCCGGGGTGGCCCAGACCTGGAGCTTTCTGGCTGGGTCCCCACCTCCCCATGATGCGGTGGTGTGTTGGGACTAACAACACACGGTGCCTGAAAATGAGCCAGAGCCTTTGAAACCTGCTGCATGCCGAGACCTATAGACCAGTAACAGGTCATGGGCACAGCGTCTGCGATCAGGGAGGCGGAAAACTGCTGTGCTGTTTCTTGCTGTGTTTCCTCAAACGAAGAGGGAAACACAGGTACAAGGAAGGGGCTGTGCCAGAAGTGCTCTATCAGATAGGGGCAGTAAGGAGAGAAGGAACACGATTTTCACTGCTGGGAGAAATGAGTGCTGCACGCAGGAGAAAGATGGCTTTACAGCCCTTCTCCTGCTCTGGATAGAAGAGCTGCTCTTCTCAAAACCAGTGGCACAGCTCCCACTGAGGGCAGAGGAGAAAGGGCCACATTCCAATAAATAAGTGTGGCTGTGTCTCTGCTGAGTACAACATCCATACAGAGTCCTGCTCAAAGGAAGTGCATGGCTATGCCTAAGTTGCAAAGTGTCCCTTAAAGCAGTGTTTTCTCTCAGCCAGGCTTCTGTGGGTTCCCAGCAGCCCTGACACAAGCAGGGTACAGTGTGTCCAAGGGAACAATTCCACTGGCTGGGAACAATAGCAAGTTTTCTAACACAGAGCTTTCCATTCCAAAGTAGCAAGGAGTGGTCCTGCCTACTAGGCCAGCTGCTGGGAGAGGGCCCTTGCTGCTTTCCAAAACATGCTGCCTCAAGCTGAGTGACCCAAAATGAATGCATAAAACCCATAAGAGCAAGCTGTACTATCCTGACCACGTGACCCGGCTGGCTGAGCAGCAAGAGAGCACAGGGCACAGGGATAAGTCTCTCTCCTGCCCTTTCCCCCCTCTTTGCATGCAGAGGAGAGCAGCAGAAAGCATCTCCTATTTCATGCCTTTGGCACTGAGAAGTATGAACATTATTTGATAATAATCTCATTATCACAAACCACATTATCGCCACTGGCAGCAGGCAGAGAAGCGGATGCTGGTCAGAGGCACAAAAGCCGGGGGAGGCTCCGGCCCCAGCAGTGGGCTTGTTGCCTTTCCTGGCTGCCAGGCTGGCTGAGGGCAGCTGCTCTTGGGACAGTATGGGAGCACAGCAGGGCCATGGGCTCAGCATTTATCTGATAGGAACACCAGCCAGGGCTGAGAAGCACAAAGGGTACAGCTGTGCAAGTTGCTGCGGTTGTTTTTCTCTGTGCAGATCCCCTTCTTTTATTTAAATAATAAAAAACTGGTGGTTTGGACTTTTTCCCCCCTCATTTATCCAGTTCCATCATTTAACACTGTTGTTCACAAATAGTTTTAGCTGAGATAGCCATTCTTGGTGTCAGTGAAGACGGTAACCAGAACAACCCTCTCTCAGATGGACACAGTATTGGCACTGGATTCATCCGTTTAAGGTTACAAGCCCTTTGAAGCTATGCTTTGAAGGCTCTATGAAGACCACTGGGATGGGAGCTCAGCCCACAGTGCCATGCCCTCCCACTAGACATCTTTTCTAAAGCTGTGCCTGCAGATTGTGCTGTCTACAAAGCAGGCATGAAAGATAGATATGTACATACCACTAAGTCTACTCTTTGGCTGATTGTACTATGGATTGTCCCTTCCATAGGTTGAGAATTGTCAGCTGGATAGTGTCTACCAGTCCTCAACTCCAGTCTGTCCATATAAAAAGCTAAGCTTATAGGCTACAGTGGGGATGTCATAATTTTCAGCTGCCAGGAGAATTTCATGCAGCTGTAGGTGTCTCCAGGATCAGCATCTCAGACATTACCTCTTCATGCTTAGCACCATCATGCAGGAGGCTTTGTGTGGCTATACTGGTCATTAATTTGTGAGCTTTCTTTCACCCAAGTTACCTCCTATTGCAGCGGCTAACCAGGGTAGCACCTCAGGTAGAATCATAGAATATCCTGAATTGGAAGTGACCCACAATTATCATCAAGTCCAACTCCTGGGTCCACACAGCACAACTCAAAAATCAGACATATGTCTGAGAGTGTTGTCTAAAAGCCCCTCGAACTCCAGCAGCTCATAGCCATATCCACTGCTCTGGGGAACCCTTTCCAGTGCCAAACCACCTTCTGGTGCAGAACCTGTTGCTAACCCCTACCTGACCCTCTCCTGATGCATCTCAGTGCCAATCCCATGGGTATGAAGAAGCCAGAGTAGGGTGAAGTTAAGCTGGTCTCAAGTGTCTTACACAAAGAAGGGATTTGTCCTTGTACCATTTACATGCCCAGAAATGGTCTGTCTGGTCTGCCGTGCTCACAGGTTGTATGTTTTTGCCATTTGTTAAACACAGAGATACTGCTCAGTTCCTGGCGTATTGGTCACTTCAGGGAGACAACAGGGTTGCGGTAGCAATAAGATTTCACTTGGAACACCAAATATAAACATGCTGCATATACAAACAGAAAAATATATTTATAGACAGAGTGAGGATATGTGTATGAGTGATAAAGGTAGTAACTCTCTGAGAACCACACCCAGTGGTGATGTGCCAAGGGTATAATCTTGTTCAGCAAAGAAACTTCACTCTGGAACAAAACACACAATCACAGAATTGCAGAATCGCAGGGGTTGGAAGGAACCACAAGAGATCATTGAGTCCAACTCCCTGCCAAAGCAGGTACCCTACAATAGGTCGCACAGGTAGGTATCCAAACAAGTCTTGAATATCTCCGTAGAAGGAGACTCCACAGCCTTTCTGGGCAATGTGTTCAAGTGCTCCATCACCCTGACAGTAAAGAAGTTCTTTCACATACAATTAGTATGCATTGTCTCCTTAAAAGTAGACCAGCAGCCCTACACACTATGCAAGAGTCTCCAAGGGGAGAGGAGTGGAAGTACATAATAAGGTAAGTAAAGTAAAGGCATATCTTGAGAAGTGTACGTACACAAGAGCATAGGAAGAAGTGAGGGAAAGCTTTGGGGAGCCTTATCACTCCGTGGACAGTCACAGCACTGAAGTATGAAATAAGAAATGAAACAAATCCAAATCTGTGTCAGAAGATGATTTCCTAGGGCTCTCGTTGTGCCTGAACTTATCAAGCTAAGCCTTCATTTCCAGTCCTATCCAAAAATCACTGAAGCCAAACACAGCCTTTTCTCTGCTTCAGAAGACTTCAGAGCAAGCCCCTTCTGAGAACTACAGAGGAAGCAAATGTTGGAGAGGAGAAGAAATACATTATGTTAATTGTGAAAAGCATTTTCAGCATCCCTTGAAGTAGACATTTTTACCTGCAAGCTGATGCAGAGAATACAGGTAAGAGTTAAAATTCACGAGATATGCCATTCATTCTTGTAATAGCAGGGCTGTTTCATCTTCTTTAATTTCCCCTTAAACATTCTGTTCTGCACAGAACGCTTTGGTGCTCATTATTTCTGCAAAATTAACTGCCAGGTCAACTTTCAGCAGGGGCTATGGTTGAGAGATTCAGGAGGGATGGGTAGAGCTGGAAGCAAACAGACCTGCCTTCCCAGCAGAGAGCAGAGCTTTTGTTTAGCTTTGATGCAACAGCATGCTCAGATAAAAGCACAAATTAGAGAAAATCGTCATGAAGGGACTTAGGCACAGAACCAAGCAGGTATGGTGATGTCCTACAGGCCATCTCCAAGCAACCCTGAGCAATAGGAGTGTTTCTACAGCATGTTTCTTGCCATAACATGTGCCTATCTATGCCAAGGGCCACCAGCACTGGGGTCATGCACTCAGCATGATGCCAGCTGAGCAGGACATGCTACTGGCCCAGTGGGACACATCACAGCCACTCCTGGTCACCAGCCAAAGGACAGGGCCCATGGTACTGGGAGGCAGCTGCCACAGACTGGCTGGTGGCAGCTGTGACTCCTCCATACCTAGTGTTGTGTTGACACAACAGGGGGGACAAGGACGATGTTCATGTCCTTTTCAGCTGCCCTGCCCTGTTCTGCAGCTGAGTGAGGCCTTTCTCCAGGGGAATGCTTTGCAAGGTGCTGACAGGGAGCAGAGCATGCTTGGGGCATGAGAAGGGCAGGCTGGGGGATAGAGGTAGCACCACACAGAGGTGGCTACAGCTGGAAGTGGGGAACACCCACCCTGATGTCTGGCAATGGAGATATGCAAAGTACACATCCTTCTGCCTCCCCTTGGGCTGGCTCACCCCGTGGAAACATAGAAACATGATGGCTGCACACTTCAAACAAGGCCCAAATAAATTCATCTTCACACAGGTCGCCCAGTGATGTGGTTGATGCTCTGTCCCTGGAGACTTTCAAGGTGAGGCTGAATAAGGCCCTGAGTAACCTGATCTAGCTGTGGTGTCCCCGTTCATTGCAGGGGAGTTGGACTAGATGGCCTCCAGAGATCCCTTCCAACTCTAAAAATTCTTTGATTCTATGATCAGCACCTAAAATCATTGGGGGGCACTGCTGAGAAGCACAGCAACCTGTGCAGCCCACCTCTTGCTATGGTTTCTCCCTGATTTATTCCCTGAAGCTTTCTTTAGGAAGGACATGAATAGGCAACCTGATCTGGTGGGTGCCAACCCTGCCCATGGCAGTGGGTTAGAGCTCAATGGTCTTTAAGGCCCCTTCCAACCCAAGCCATTGTGTGATTCTGTGATTCTATGATTCTAAGACATCGTGATGAGTAACAATAGGAGCAGCACAGCCAAGAGCCTGGGGAACTGCAGCAATGTGTGGTGCCCGTCAGACCAAGGCAATACCACAAGTACTTTGGTAGCATGGCTTTTCCTGACAGATGGAGCTGTGCTGTGATAGCAATAAGGTGGCATTACTACAGCAGGAGAAGTAAAAGCTCTTTCAGCATCAACTGAGGGCAGTGGAGGCAGTGACTCAACTGCGCTTATGAGGTGAGGATAGTGGGGGCTTCTTAGCAGAGAGTTCCATAGCCTGAACCTGTAATCTAACCTATCACCTCCCAGATAGTTAAGGGAAGGACGTTGTTACTGAGTGATAGATGCTGGTAGTCTACACAGAGCAGTTGGTTTCAGCCCATTGTTGATAGAAAAGTGTCCATATCCTACGTTAACTCAGCATTTGCTGTACCAGTGGGACCAGACTGCTTCTATAGGCTTCCGTACAGATCTTCTAAAGAAGCATCGCTGCCAGGCAGCTTGACTGGGGTAGAATCAATTCAGTATGCCAAAGCAGAGCCATGGGGAAACAAGTTCCCTGTCCTGATGATACGCAGTACCTCCCAGCACTTTCAATCCATCTTTGCAGGATCAAAAGGAGACTAGGAGGACAGCAGCTGCCTGAGTATCCCACTGGAAGAGCTGTCTCCAGAGGCCTTTCCTCCCTCAGGCTGCAGTAGGTCCTGGGGTGAAATTCCCAGGTTTGAACTTCAGGGGCCCCACAGCTACCTTGGTGCTCATATTCACCACCTTTCAGGGCTGTCGTGGTCAGAGCCCTTCTCCTTCCTCACCCTGTTGTAGTAGGGAGGTTCAAGGTGTCCTGGTAGCAGGAACCTCCTTTGCTCCACCCTCTGCCCTGCATGCTGGCTGAGTGTATCTAGGATTTGCTGAACCATTACTGCCAGAATTGGCATGCTGATCCTCACAACTGCTCAGCAGAAGCTGGACCTCTGGCACGATGCTTTTCTCTCATGAGCCCTGGACAGCCTTCGTCGTGCTCTTCTTCACCACTGTGCTCCAGTGCTCCTGTTCTGCAGGTATTTCTTTTCTCTTGTGCTTCACTTTCTGTACCCTTCCTTTTCCCCCATTCCTCTCTACATCTAAAGGTATTGCCCTCTGTTTGTTTTTTAGAAACAAGGTAGGCTCCCTTGTCTCATCCAAAAAGTGTAAAGAGATGGAATTGCTTAATCCTGATGAGACTTGCTCAGTGTGGTTGATCACGGCACCTTTCTGCCAGCTATTTACAAATTCACTACAAATGTGACTGAGCTGCAAGTTGCTCTGCTGAATGACAGTGAGACAGGGGACCACTGTTTCTTGACCTTCACCTGCTGAGGCAGGAGACCTCTTGGAATATCTCCCAGGAGGCTGTGCAGTCTAGTTTAGCTGTGAGTAGGCGCTTTTTGCAGGAAATCTGGCTTTGCAGCCCTCTTAGTTGAAGAAGCTGCCTAAAGCCTAAATGTAAATGAGACCTATCTCATCATGATACTGTCCACATTTGTATACTGGCACCAGAGGAGATCAACCACATGTTTAAAGATGGGCTTGATCTGACAGCCTGTCCTTTGGGCTTCCACATCTATAAACATGAACCCTGTGCTCTGCAGCGTTTTCTTCCACAGGTCATGCAGAGGTCTAAATGTTCCTTCCAGTGCTTCTGTAAGGTACTTATTAACCTAGAAAATAAGTTATGGGCATGCCAAGGTCATTCAGGAAGTCCTAGTAGAGCTGGGGAGGAATGAGGAGCATTCTGACCCTGCCCTGGAGGAGGCTGCCCATGGACCCACTCCCCACTGGGAAGAAGTAAGGGAAGCTGTGGCCTTGATGACATGAAACTGAAAGCCAGCAGGTGACCCCAAGGGGGGAACCTCCTGCAGGACAACCTTATTTTATTCACCGTTGCTTGGAAAATACCAAATTCAAAACAAAAGTTTGGTCTGTTTTGTTCTCCTGAGCTGGAATTAAACCTGAATTATTACTTAAAAGTCTTTCATGAAATCAAGTTGGAACTTAATTTTGCTCCCTGTCACACTCCAAGTTGTCAGCTCAGAGTGATGGTTTGACTGGAAATAGCTCTCTTACAGCCCCTGCTCAGTCTCTGCACCAGGAGCCTATTGGAGATTGTGCTTGCATGCAGCAGCCCTTACTGCAGCAGCCTGTTCAGGCTGTGTTATTCTTATGCCTCTGCAGAGCACCATTTCAGCATGGGATATTTCATCTGGCTGAATTCAAGCCGGGCTGCTTGCAGTGGCTCAGGAGGAGATATTTCTTTGACTTCCTTCCTTCTGCAGCAGGGGACAGTTTGGTGCTCGTGCACAGAGCCTGCAGCAGCCTATGCTTCTCCCACATGGGCATTCCCTCAGCCATCCCTGCATGCCATCCTGCAGCACTCTGAAGTCCACACTGTGGCTGAGGGAAAATGGGTACTGGAAGGCCTATGAAGGCTTTGCCCTGTGACACCGTGTACAGATTTGGAGGGCTGCAGACCAGAGGCAGCTCTGCACTGGAGTGTCATTGTGCTCTGATTCTAGG
>JAOWBP010000001.1:48713728-48729783 GCA_028571105.1 Tragopan temminckii | reverse complement strand
ATGGGTTGATGGTGACAGGACAAGGGGAGATGGTTTTAAACTGGGATGGGAAGTTTAGGTTAGATATGAGGAGGAAGTTTTTCACACAGAGGGTGGTGAGGCACTGGAACAGGTTGCCCAAGGAGGTTGTGGATGCCCTATGTGGAATGTGGAAGCATTCAAGGCCAGGCTGGATGTGACTCTGGGGAGCCTGGTCTGCTGGTTGGCGACCCTGCACATAGCAGGGGGATTGAAACTAGATGAGCATTGTGGTCCTTTTCAACCCAGGCCATTCTATGATTCTAAGATTCTACATGCTGTCCAGCATCCACCCAACTTCCTGATACTTCCAGGCTGGGAAGCAGCGGTGCTGTACCACGCAGAAGACAGCGTGCAACTTTGATCACTTGTATGTAGGTGGAGGCATTTCCATACTGCCCTTTCCTGCAGCAAGCCTCTAAAACAGACCCCAGTTCTTACAGCTCACATGTAGGAGCTGTCTGGGTGTCTTATTCCCCATTCTTTCTGTATAGCAATTTTCCAAAGGAGTTTTCACCAGCTGGAGAGGCTCACACCGCATCCAGGCTTGCTGCCAACAACAGGGCACTGGTAGTGGCAGCCTCACTGTGTCATTATCAAATAATTTAACATACGCCTCATCATAAGCAAGCTGAGAAGTAATTTTCTTTTTTTTTTTTTTTTTTTTTTAATCCCCCCTGGCAGTTTCGGAAACAAATTGCAGAGTGTGGGCTGCAAAATGAGCTGCCTGTGGACATGGGGATGCTGAGGACACAAAGAGACAGGGACACAAACCTGAGAACACACCAGTGCCTCCTGGGTGAGCAGGAGAGAAAGGAGGATTAAGAAACAGAGATATTAAATAATAGTCCTAAAAGTTGATGGGAAAAACATAAAATATTCAAGGCCTAGTTTAGCAAGATTTTGGTCAATGAGTTCCCACGGACCCATTATTCATACATATCCATTCCAGCCAGCAAAGTCAATGAGACATAAATTACTCGTGCATACAGCTACAGGGAACAAAGCAAATGGAGCTCATCTCTCTGCAATCTTACATTTTCCCAGCCAGTGGCACCGGTACTAGTCACTGAGTTTCTGTTTGAGCCCTCTAACAATGAGGGCAGTGTACGTCTTCTCTCAGGATGAACTAACTGGCAACAAGGAGTGAAAGCAAACTGAGGGTACTGTGGTGCTCACTGTGGGTAGACCAAGCCAACCAGTCCTGAGGGAATGATAAGCCAGAGAAAAAAAAAGTATATAACATTCTTTACCATATGATCCATATCTGCAGAGTGGTTCTTAGGTACTTGGGGTGGAGGAGGTCTTTGAATCTTCCTCTTCTTTCCTGCAAATAATTTGGTAGAAAGGCACCTTTCACATCAGGGCAAATGCTTTGTGGCAGCAGCTGGTGCCCAGGCCCCCATGCACTCGCCCTGGGCATCTCCTGGCATGGATGGATGGACAGATATTACTGCACCCTTCAGAAAGGAATCCCCTTTTCAGAAGATGGCTGTGGGAGGTCATGCTGCAAAGCAAGGAGGGAGGAGAAGAGAGCACCCCACACACTCCTCCTACACACCACAGGGACGGGTATGGGGTTGCCTTTCTATTTTTTATTCATTATTGGTGAAGTCTGGAAGGGTGCATGTCTGAGCAAAACCCTGTGTGTAGCCAATGTGGTTCCATTACATAAATTCAATTAAAAGACAAAGAAGCCTTAATCCTAATTAATTCCAATACAATGGCACCATCTTGCATGAATTGCTGAGGACAGTGCTTGGTGCCTGTGGGACGGGACTGAATAAGCAGCAAAGAGGTCCAGGAAAGGGACTTAAGAGAGCTGGGCCCTGGACAAGATAAGTGTTGAGCTCCCAAGCTGCTTGGAAAAGGTGGAACTGGCAGTTGGGGAAAGAACTGGGACAAGCAGAAGGGCCTTGTCCTATGGCTACAGCACCCAGGGACACCCCAATGGGCAGGACCAGGGTCCTGTGGTGCTGCAGATACCCTGACAGCAGGCAGTTGTGGGAAGAAGCACTTTGGAGCACTTTTTGTGGTAAAAGCAGCAAATCTTTTCTCAGCACGATATTCATCCTGTGAAAATGAAGATCATGGGGAAAAAAAGAAGTGGAAAATCTGATTCCTTTTTGGAAGCCAAGATTATTGTCTTTCCCAGAGCAGCATGGCCTCTTCATAACCACTGCCAATAGCTGGGAAGGAAGCCAGGCGTGGTGTGGGAGAGATGTGGAGTGAGATGCGCTTGGTGACCTTGCTCACATCCTTGTGCCCAGTGGACCAGGGGTGGGATGGGATGAGTCAAGATGGGATGGGACAAGAGGGGCTGAGCCAAGATGAGATGTGATGGTATGGGATGGGACAGGATAATGGAGCGAGGCAATGCTGCAGGCTGAGCTTACCTTGGGAGGTTCCTGCAACACTCCCTCTGGCATCGCTGCCCGGTTCATCTTGGCTATCCTCTGCAGCGTGGCCAGGGCAGCTGCGTTATTCCCCGTGGACACATTGTAACGTGCTGACTCAGGTATGAACTGAAAGTGGAGCAGTATTAGAAAGCCCTCCTGCCTCTTTCCTAGCAGCCTGTGCTGCCCACATCCCCTATCCTGCCCAGGAGCCTGACAAGATCAGTGCAAGGTTACGAGTCATTCTTTGGGATGTCTCTCCAGCTGTCCCCCAGGGCACCACTGCTGGAACTGCATGGTCTAAGATCTCCCTGCTCTCTTATTAAGGACTGACTCTGCCCTTGCACTGGCTTCTGCAGGTCTGCCACAGCCAGTTGCCAGAGAAGGAACCAAAGACATGGGTTTCATAGAACTATCCCTTAAATAATGAAGTTCCAAGGTGGGAAGAGGCACCTGTTACTAACTCAAGTAAAAGTTTTTTAAAAATTAACAAAGATATCATGAAACAAAGGAAAACAGGGATAAAATTTAGGAGAAAATTCACTCATCACTAGCATTCACGATGTTCATCCATTCCTGTTGCCTGCTCCAAAAGAAAATACATTTTTATTAAATTATATCTCAATTAAACTATTACAAAAGTATTTGTATTAATGAAATATTAATTAAAGGAAACTTCTTTTTAAGCATTTTTCACGTCACCCCACAAAAATAAGATGGTCCTCATGCCCAAGGCAGGTCGTTCTCATGAGTGAGCAGACCTAGGGAAGCTGCAATTGGCTGAGAAGGTGAAAGGTGATGCCTCTTGGTGACTGGGGAGATGCCACATCAGTGGCTGTGGCAAGTGAGGAGAGGCTCTTCCTACCTTGAATACCATGATGAGGATGATGCCAGGAATGGAGGCGACTCTGATCAGCCACCGCCAGCCAATGGTTGGGTTCACCTCTGATGCCAGGCCAATGATCAACAAGGATCCTGTCAACCAGAACACCTTTCCAAGGGAAACAAGAGGGTTAAAAGACTTGAACATATGGCAAAAATTCGCTTATTTTCATCCCTTCCCTTGTTGTCTGCAAAGATGAGTTTGGGATGAAGGAAAGATAAAAATACAGATGAGAATCTGGGGAGGGATGTCTGAGGACAGTCTTAATTAGCTCTGGACAAAAACAGGTAACTTGCTGTAGTTACCATTGTACTTAAAGCCTCTTTTGTCCTTCCAGTCACGTCTCTGCTAACACTCATGCCTGTGAATTCTCGTTTGAAACTCTTTGGGGATGCAGCAGATGTATAAATACCAAAGGCAAAAAGGAGACAGATTTCCACTGTTGGAGGTTGATGGGCCTCCAGTGGACTCAGTTGCAAGTTGTACCAATGGGGAATGTGGCCCCAAATCTGCAGGTTCCCTTGTTACCATCAGGAGAAGAGCCCCTTTCGGGGGCACCACACAAAGAAGCTCCAGCAGTACAAGCCACAAGCCACAGCAAGCTCATGAGTAATCTATGGGCAGAAGCAACACATTTGTGGAGAGAAATGCAAGACCGTCCCTTTTTATATATCTCTGATCTTCTGGAGGCGCTTCGGTAATAAATCCCTGGGATCATACATACTAATGAAAAGCAAATTACCCGTTTCACCAAGACTGTATACCAACATTTTCATTTCAACAGCCAGATGCATTAACGATTTCAGTGAGGCCTTCACAGATCATCTGCACATGCATTAAGTGCTCCTGGCAGAAGTTTGAGTAAGGGCTCACCCCAGTCATGTTGGAAGGGTGGTCACAGCCCTTCCAGCACATCTCAGGCCTAACTGAGGCCTGCAAGGCAAGGCACAGTCCAGGTCGTCATCTGGGAGCCACCTCATTAATCACACGTAATCACCACAATTCAATCCCAATGGCTTGTATTTACCTTATGTGAGATCCCAACACAACCCAGCTGGAGATGTTGAGCTGCCCTGATGTGAGACCCTCCCTCAGACCACTTTGCTTTTGGCTCATGCTTGCACAAATTTTTTTCTTGCTGTGAATGCTGGAGAGAGCCTGATGCACTCCAGTGGAAGACGAGATGAGGGCAGGAGAAGCCATAAGCACTCTTTGCCTCGAGTAGCCCCTCACTGACTACTGCATTCCACTTCCCAGTGGAGCAAACACACACTCTTACTGCAGCCTGAGTGACAGCCCACCGACACTGACCCCATTAAGGCAGGCAGCACAGTTATCAGAAGGTAACAGAAAGGGCGGATGTCAGCTGTCACTCAAAGTCCCCCCACAGTGTTGGGATGATCCAATTAAGAGAGAAGAAATAGCTTCTCTTCTGCACACAGCTGTCTGTGTGGATCCTTAATAATGCACAGCACGCGCTCCATGGTACAGGAGGCACTCACTCAACCCAAGACAAATGCAAATATTCTGGCTTGTTGGAGATCTGGCTTCCAAACAGCAGCACAGCAAATCTTCTGGGACAACGAATGAGAAGAAACAGTAGTATGCCCGCTCTTACCTGAGATAAGGGCAGCATGTATCCTCGGTACTTGGTAGGCAGAAATTCTGTTTTTATGATAAGCCTAATGAAAAGAGGAACAAGGCAAAAGGACAGTGACAACAACGATTTCTGTACCAATCAAAGAACAATTTGCTCGGCTCAGCCAGCATCCAGCGTGGATGCCTGGAGACAGAGGGACCACACCTTTTCCACTGATGTATCGAAACTAATTATTTGATATTTCTCTCTGATTGAGGTATTTCCTGAAGGTTAAAGTTCTGCTTTTAGGTTGCAGATGTCCTGCTTATCTGTGACGAACATCCCTCCTGAGATTTGATGTTCCTCTTCAAGATTTTCATAAATAAGAACAGTAAGAACAGACATCCTTGAAATAGAGGCACACGTCCAAGACAGTAACAAATCAGCAGAGATTGGTCCTTAGAAAACTCAGCCATGTATAAAGTCAGTAGTGGGATACCTCCTAAACAACAACTGAAGACCTCTGCACAAGCACAGAAAACTCAAATATGTTAATATAAACTTGTAGCTACATAATACCATTGAATATATGGGTGTGAAGCATTGGCACAGGTTGTCAAGAAAGCTAGTGGATGTCCATCCCTGGAGACACTCAATGTCCGGTTGAATGGGGCTCTGAGCACCCTGATCGAGCTGTAGATACTCCTGTTCATTGCAGGAGAGTTGGACTCGACGACCTTCAAGGGTTCCTTCCAACTCAAATGATTCTAAGATTCTATAATAATATGCAATGGGTAGGTGTGACTTATGTATAAGGTAGGCATATAATGAAAAATCATGACTTAAATAGAAGCCAACGTGAAGACTTGGGGAAGTTGATTTGTGGGGATATCTCACCTTGCACTCTGCACAGAAATAAAGCAATGTCTCCTCTCTAAACACTTAGCTTTTTGAATGTGTTTTGGGTGATTTAGAATCAGCAACACCACACCCACACTGGCCCTTTCCATCATCTCAGCAGTTGAGGTGTCTTATATAATATGCAACACCAGTGTTGGGAGGAACTGCAAGTTCCTCCTGCCTGCTTTGCCCTGTCCTGGCTTCCAGCAGTACCAGCCTCCCATAATCTGCTTTGACAAAGGGCCTTTTCAGTCAGTGTGAGCTGCTTTGTGCTGTCCTGCATCGGCAGTGGGTTTGGAAAAAAATCGTGCATTCAAACCAGTCTTCACTGGGTCTCAAAGGGAGGTGAAGGAGAGGCCACCAGAAGTTTGCTATAGGAGGGCACTGTCTCACTTCCTGGAGAGCCCACAGCCTCTTGCCCTGAATTTCAACACAGGCTTTGAGGAACTACAGAATATGCTGAAATATTGCATGTGTTTCCCTGACAGAGTCAAAAGAAATCACTTATTTTGTCAGCCTTCTAGTGAAGTGGCTGCTAATACAGTGATTTTCTCCTTCCCTCCCACATCTCCACACTTTCATCCTGACAAGGCAAAAAGTTTAATTTAAGTGGGAAGGTTTTACATCAGCTCAAGAAGAATTTGCTACTCTAAGCAGAATTGTTGCGACCTTTTCACGAGGAAGCAGCCTTTGCTCATCTGTTACCTGTCTAATTGTTTTTATAATATATGTGCTTAATAAGACCTCTGACATTGGCTTAATGCAAACCAGCCCATTCCACTATCCCAGGGCTGAGGAGTCCTTGGGAACCGCAATTTAGGTAGATGGACAACAACCCAATGAAAGAACAGAACAGCATTTTGCTTTAAGGCAATGTGGGAATTTGCTCTCCCTTGCACTTCCAGCCCCCTCAGAGGCCCCTTCCTGGCTGTCTCCTCCAGGTTACTGCGCAGCCTCAGCTTATCAGGCTCAGTGCACGAGACACTGGGCGCTCTGCCAAGGTCAGCCAAAATGAGCTGTGGGATCTCTGGGCCCCTGGGTGCCTCCTTGGAGGAAGAAAAGCAGAGCCATGCTCTCACTTTATAGAAACAGCCTTAAATAAAGGTGCTCTAGGGTAAGCAATGGGGACCAAGCACCAAATATTGCCTGCCTGTTCCTTCCCCTTTGACTGCGGATGATTTAGAATCATTTGCTTTCATTACATTTCCCCCTTAATTCGCAAAGAAAAGAGCACATTAAAAAACCTGACTTTCTGTGCTTCAGAACTCTCCCCTCCTCCCCTCCTATTTTGTGTTCTTCTGATTCCCAACAGTTCCCACCAGAGTCGGAAAAAGCTGCTAACCTCCCCATGAAGGCTAGTTTGTCCTTCTCCTTGCCATAAGGCATGAAGCACAGCCTTACCCTTGCGCGTGGCCTGACACACCACCTCCCACCATGGTCCTCAGGAAGACGAACCAGATGTAGGAGGGGGCAAATGAGGTCAGCAGGGAGAAATAGGCTCCCCAGAGGAAGGAGAGCAGCAGAATCTGCAAAGGACAAAATTAGGGTTATATAGTCTAGGGTCCTCTCTGTTTGGGACAGCACAACAAATATTTTGAAGGTTTTCTAAGGCCGGGGTGCAAGGTAAGAGAGAGGCCAGCTTGGCCCTGAGCTCAAGGGGAAAGAAAAATGCCATGAATGGGCATCATGAAGTTTGTTTTTGTGAGGCCCATCATTCCTTCATGAGAGAAACAGCTTCCTGGCTTCTAGAAGCTTTGAGAAGGGCTCAGGTATATTGGAAGGGTTTTGAGCTTCATATGCCATGCCCTCCTGGCAGCAGTGTTACTGGGACACTGCATGGCAAAGAGATAGAGGGGACAGACAATAGCAGGTCCTGTGTTTGTCTTGTCAGAGGGCTCAGGAAGAGTATATACAGCCCCAGAACCCACTTACCTTCCAGCGGCCATACCTGTCGGCCAGGAGCCCAAGCACTATGCTGAAGACCATGTAGCCAAAAAACACCATCTATGGATGTAGCAGAAATGCTAAGTCACAGCCTGAAACAACGATTGAGCATCTGGTGGGAAGGCAGAGCTAACCTAGGGGGAACTCAGGTACATGCAATGCACCTGAGTGACCTGAAGGGGTGGAGTCAGGATTCATCCCTCCCCAGACCTCATTTAAGTGTTGGCAGAGGAGATGAGGGTATCTTGCTGGAGATCCTTGCATACTAGAGGCCTTCTAAAGGTAAGTAGCTTTTCTTCACTTGTTTCTGAATCTACAGCTGCTGCATTTGGGCTTTTTCTTGTTTGCTGCAGCCTAGGATTGTGCCACTCTGCTATTATTGCTGTACTTTCCATAACATTATAGCACTACAATAGAGAATTGGAAGCAGCTGTGGGGTACTCATTCCCAGCAGCACCAGGCTGCTTTGCTCTTCAAATCAAGTGTCTGTTAAATGCTTTGTAAACAAGAAGATAAATCACAGTGCCAGAGCCATGCATAGCCCTCATAGTAAAGGGCTATAGGGATTTCCAAAGAGTCAGGAAATAGGAGCCTGTATTGACATTATAGTTCTCGTTGTGGGTGTGTGCTCATGTCATATTGTTCTCTTGGTTTCTACAGTTGTGTCACTGCTCTTGTCCCTGACAGGAGGCCTTGGAATTTATTTGGCCCTTTGGGAAATGTACATTGTAAAGCCTGGGGTGGTGCCATGTACAGTGCCTGTGTGATGGATAACCTGCATGGTGAGGAGTCACTCACTGTTGTCACAAGAGCCACCTGCCAGTCTTGAAGCTGCCACTCACATCGGATGAGAGGGGACACGACAGCTATCAGCATGATCTCCATGGCTTCGGCCACCTTTAGGGACAAGTATACACATTAACAAGAAAGGAAGCCATGAGAGAAAGGCCCCTGGCTACGCCAAGTCTGCAGTCACGGAGGTGTCATCGTGCTGAAACAGGCTCTATGAAGCTGTGGTGCCTTGGTGGTCTCAGCCCTGAGTGTGGTCTGGAAGACATCCCCACTTGGTAATGGGGAGTGGAGAGAGGATGGAAGAAAGTTGCACCTAGAGAATGGATATCTAGGTACAGCATAGAATCATATAATCGTTAAGGTTGGAAAAGACCTCTAAGATCATCCAGTCCAACCACCAACCTATCTCCACCATGCCCACTAACAGTGTCCCTCAGTGCCATGTCCACACGGTTCTTAAATACCTCCAGGCATGGCAACTTCACCACCTCCCTGGGCAGCCTGTACCAGTGCAGCACCACTCTTTTGGAGAGGAACTACTTCCTAATACCCAACCTGAATCTCCCCTGGTGCAACTTAAGGCTGTTATTTCTCATACTATTGCTATGACCTGGTAGAAGAGGCTGACTCCTACCTACTATAACCTCCTTTCTGGTCACTGTCAAGAGCAAGGACGTACCCAGAAAGTGGGGAAGGACTTTCAACCAGATGTGCTGATGGAAGGTCTCAAACTGCACCGGGAAAGCAAGCTGCTTTTAAGTACCTGTCTGTGAATCTGGGCATCTAGCACAATCTCTTAAAATTATTGTTATTAAAAAAAAAAAATAATAAAATCACTGACTGTCTGTTCCTGGCACCTGGCTTTGGTTAAGAAGCAAGCCCATCATTCATAGCTACAGACCTTCCCTCCTCAGTTGTAGTGATCCTGTGGCTATGTCCCCATCACAGCTATCACCCTAGCCTATCTCCAGTTTCCAAACCAGGTGTTTTATCACTGTTTTACTGTTAACTCAGCACCGTCGCGTGTCATTAGTTGGGAAGTTTTCCAGGTAGCAATGCAATGAACCTCTGTGGCAGTGGGATGGAACTCTAGGGCAGGGGACAGGCCAGGATGCCCTGGGTCGACCTGTTTGCTTCTGCCTTGAAACAGGTTCAATATCAGAGTTGGCCAATGTTGATTTTGGCCAAAGTTGACCCAAGCAGGAATCCTGTGGAAAAAATGGGCTGCAATACGTTTTTGTGGTGATTGTAGTTGTTACTGCAAAATAGTAAAGGAAATGATGGGAGTGTTTCTTCAGGCTGGTGGTGTCAGTTGTGAACACTTACCCCAGTGCTTCCCATGATGAGAAAAAGTGCAATGTGAAACCTCCCAAACCCAATGGTTTCCACCGCTTCTTCCACTGTAAATGTCTTCTGCCCTGAACACCAGTGGGAAAGAAAGACACACAAGAAAAAAATTAGTAGTCAAATAGTACATCCTCATGTGTTTATGAAATGGGAATGTTTTACATGCAACCGTGTACCAGGAGAAAGGCTGGAAACTCTCACTTGCCCTGGTGAGAGTGGTGTGGGCTATGGCTTGGGTCTTCCCCAGACCCACGAGAGTCACTGCCACTGCACTAAGCACAGCCACGGGCTCTGGGCTCAGTGTTGTCTCTTAAAGATTTATTCCTGACTTTGTTCTCCCATTAAAGGGACAAACCAAGGATCTCAAGTCTAGGGCTGGGATGGATTTATAAATAGAGCTGCCAGAAAGCTTTCAGTGTCTACTTTCAACATAGTTAAGTAAAGTCAGAGCTGTGTAAATTTTTCTGTCAGAACACTTATCTCCCAAATAACTCAAGGCAAACCCTGAGACTGTACAGAATTTCAGGAGAAAATCATTAATTTTTCCCCAGCGTTTTTTGTTTTGATGCTTTTCCACTGAAGTTTTTACTTTAAAATGCTTTTGAGACTGAATAATATATGTATTTTCCCCAAGAATAAGCTTAAAATGAAAGAATCCCTGAATTACCAGTGGAATATAGTGGCTGAAAGAAACCAAAACAGGCAGCTCTTCCACTGCCACTGGTAGCACCCTAGCAGCTGTAGTGGGAGAGAAGAAGTATGAAGCTGATGTCTGAGGTCCAGGTAACTGGAGTGCCAGAACCCTCTCTCTACCCTGCTTCATGAGGGCCAGCATTTCTGGTCCTGTCAACATAAACACACCTCTGGGGGGTTCTGGTCCCTCCATCTGGATTTCCTCCAAGGCAATAGTGTTTGCTGCCTCTTTTGGTGCAGTGGCCATCTCAGCTGCTACTGGGATCCACCGTAACTGTTGGGGAAGGACAGGATTTAATCGTGAAACCCCCAAAGGGTCACAAAACCACCTTAGTAACCATCCAGCAAAGGAGTTTTCTGGGCTGGTGTGGAAGCATTCAGATACACTATTACATGGATTTGTTTCAGAGAACTAGTAGGAAATGACCTTTACCCCAAGTTGTTTTGTTTTTTGTTTTGGTAGAAAATACACAGAATAATAGAATCATTAAGGTTGGAAAAGACCTCTAAAATCATCTAGACCAACCATCAGCCCATTCCTGCTGACCGCGTCCCTCAGTGCCACATCCACGCTGTTCTGGAACACCTCCAGGGACGATGATTCCACCACCTCCCTGAGCAGCCTGTGCCACTGCAGCACCACTCCTTCTGAGAATGAATTGTTTCCTAATACCCAACCTGAGCCTCCTCTGGCACAACGTGAGGCCATTCCCTCTCGTCCTATCGCTGTTACGTGGGAGAAGAGGCTGACCCTCACCTCGCCACAACCTCCTTTCAGGTTATTGTAGAGAGCAACAAGGTCTCCCCTGAGCTTCTCTTCTTCAGACTGAACAATCCCAGCTCCCTCAGCTGCTTCCCATCAGAGTTGTACTCCAGACTCCTCACAGCTTCCCTGTATTTCTCTGGACACACTCCAGGGCCTCCGTGTTTTTCTTGTAGTGAGGTGCCTAAAACTGAACACAGCACTTGAGGTGCAGATTCACCAGTGCTGAGTACAGGGGGATGATCACCTTCCTTCTCCTGCTGGCTGCAGTATCTCTGACACAAGCCAGGATGCCACTGGGCATACCTGGGCACACTGCTGGCTCGCATTCAGACAGCTGACCACTATACCCCCAGATCCTTTTCCTCCATGCAGCTTTCCAGCCACTCTGTCCCAAGCCTGTAGGGTTGCCTAGGGCTGCTGGCATCACAAGGCGGCTTAGCTGAGCTGGCAAATCAGTCACTGCATTACTCTGGCTTGTTTTCATGCAAAGTCCAGAGAATGAGGGAAGATGCAAGAGCTTGTGTAATGGCTTCCCCAGTCTGGACATGCGAAGAAAGCCAAAAGATGCTGCACAATCTCCAAGAGCTAAGAATTGACTATGATCAACAGTAAGTTGTCCCTCTCAAAGGTGGAAGTGTCTCTTTTAGGAGCTGGGGCCCAGTGAGCTGGAGAGGTGCTACACCCTGTAATTGGGTGTATCAGGTTTTTGAGAGCATGCAAGAGCATGAAGCAGAGCCAGTGGGAGGAGCAGGGCTGCCCAGCCCTGGCTTCCCAAGAATAGTACACCTGGCAAGGAGTACACACCTAGCTCCTTCTTGCCCAGCCCAGCCCTGCCAGCACAGTGCTTCCCACAGGACATATGGTCCTCTGCCTCACCCCACTACATCAATCCCCATCCACTTACGACAGCAAGAAACAACTACAAGCTCTGCATTGTAATGGGGGCAACTGGCTTGCTCCTGCAGAGGATCTGGTTTCCAATGCTACATCTTTAAGTCTGATCACAGATGCTTTTCCTGATAAGAAAATCTCATCTTAATCCCATGGGAGGGATTAAGCACACAGCAAGTTTTAACCCCCGAGCTTTCCTGCTGAGAACATGCAGTGATTCTTGCAGGGGGGGCTCAAATCTTCTTCAGTTTAATAAAAACCTCTCCCTCAATGATTTCCATCCAGAGCTGCTGAACTTGGTGAGAAAGTGTTCAGTGCTGCCTCACAGGAGTCAGGGGGCTGGAATAGGGCAAGCAATGAGCCTAATCATAGAATCATAGAACCGCTCACTTTGGAAATGACCAAGAGCATCTAATGAAAGGTACAAAATTTCATCTGAGACAGAGGGCAGCATAAGCATAAAAAACAGAGTTACAGTGCTCCCAGCTGGGCACATTATATGGAGGTGCTGTTAGAAGGAAATCATTAAGGGCTAATAGCAGTTCAGTTGGGTGGGTCAGATACACTGACCTCGCTGTTATGGAGCATTACAGCCCAGGATCCCAGAGGATGTGCACAATATTGCTCACTACTTCCTCTCAACACCATACTCGCAGGCAGTAGTAGCTGCCAGCAGCACATGGCGCCAGCAGCTGATCATGCTGATCATCTGCAGATCATTTCCAGGTGGAACCAGCTCAACAGCAACCATATAAGGTTGCTGGAAGAGCCCATGGGAAGAGATAATGGTTCATTGTGTGGCTGAATCATAAAGGGCTTCACAGAAACGAAACCTGGGGTCCAGTTCTGCTCCTTGCCTGGTCCTTTATGATTAGATCCTGCAAATATAACCTGCTGTAAGTCTCATCATCACAACTCTGTCTGGCTCAACAGCTGTACCTCTCCAGAGCCCACGAACATGCACAGCTCTGGGTCACAGCAGGCCAGGCTGGGACATGCCTGGGACAAGGGGAAAGCCTTGGGCTCTGGTCCACCTCCGTGCATGCCAGATGAGCTATAACTGCAAGCCGTAGCACCATGGAAGCCCAAAGATAGAGTATTCTGCTAACATTTGCTGAGAGGCACTCAAGCATTTGATTGGTGCTCACTGCTCTGGATTATATGCCACCAGGCTGGGAAGCACTGAGGTTCTTCCAAAAATAGGGAGGAAATGGTGAACCCCATGCTATCACACAGGATCCGTCAGCAAGGGTCAGGTGCTCAAGCAGAAGGGTGCAGAGCTACTTCCAACACCCTGTGGTGGCCGAGACCCCTGGAGGTGTCAAGATGACATCTATGGGATACCCCCACAGCTCTCAAACAGCAGTGGGTGAGCAAGTGGGACACCTGCTGTAGCACCTCAGGTACTACCAGAAATAGGTCCATATATCTTCATCCACCCCATGGCCAGACTATTGGGGCAGCCAGAGCAAAATTCACTTGCACGTAAGCAGGTGAGAAGCCACTGTTCAGGTGAGTCCTTAACACTGTATGCTCTGTGCTAGCATTTATCTCCAAAAGACAGGTTTACATGTAAGACTTGAGTAAATCTCCTGAGGGTTCCTATGGAGAGCACAAGTTAGTCACTGCAAACACTTGCAGCCCTACTTGCCCTTATGAAGCACCTCATGTCTCTCACAGCTCTTTGGGGAGTCACAAGGAAGAGTTTCCTGCTATTTGTAAATCACACTGAAAATACTAAACGGTAATTACACGAGCCAAAAAACAGCAGTGCCAAAGCTGTTGCTGGCAAGGAAAACAGCAATCCTCCATCAGAAGGGAGTAAATGCAGTGAAACCACTGCAGGGTCCTAGCAGCAAAATGACATGATATATGAATGATCAGATACTCCCACTCTTGAAGTCAAGACTCAACTAGATTTCTTGCTTTTCTCAGGTTTTGGATTTTTCTGAGTGAAGTTTTCTTACCTCTGAAATGTCTTGGTCACAGAAGAGCAGACCTTTCCTCCCTTACTTCTGCCTCTTCCTCTTCTGTTTTCTTTCCTTGTTGTGCTGGCATCGCTGTGTGTTTGGAATCCAGCTGTAGGGAGTCAGATTTCTTCCTTACTGGGTATAGTCAGGTCCTTCCCAGAAGTAGGTGGCACAGGGAGGGTGCCCTGTGTCACAGGGAGTGTGAATTCTGCTGGTCCCTCTGCACCTACAGGTGCCTCCCACGTCCGTGGGAGTAGCCCACCTTGGGTGATGGTGCTCACTCATGGCTTTTGGTGGGGATGAGGAGGGAGATCATGGAGTCATTAAAGTTGGAAAAGACCTATAAGATCTCTCGTCCAACCATCAATGCATGTCCACCATACCCACTGACCACGTTCCTCAGTGCCACATCCATGTGGTCCTTGAACACGTCCAGGGATGGTGACTCCACCTTTTCCCTGTCTCAGCAGCAGGAGATGGAGAGTGGACAGGGGAGATATGATCCTGTCACAACACTGAGCTTGTGAGACTGTAGGGGACAAGTTTCAGAAAGCAGATCCCACAGTGCCAACACCTAGGTAAAGGGGTTTTCTGCCCTGTGCAAAGCCATGAGCAGAGTCCAGCTGCTGTTGCAGCCAGTTCAGGTGCCATTACCACAAAGAAAACAGGGCCTGTTCATCAGCTTCATCTCTCTAAACTTCCTAACTGATGAGTACCCATGGCTCACAGGGATTCTGACCTTGACACAGCAAATCTCAATACTGCAGGTTGTGCTGTCCAGTAAATCCAAGCTATGATAGACAAGTGCTCTTGACTAGGAGTGTGCGTGCTGATCTTTATTTCTCAAATATGTTGGCTTTGTGGAGTCAATGATGTTTTTTGTCTCCTTCCCATGAGAGTTCCCCAAATCCTTCTCTTCTGAAATATGTTCACCATGCTGACAGCAATGCTGTAGGAGTTTTATCAAAGCATGAAACTTTTATGCTGAGTTTCACACTTCCAAGCATCAGGAATGCATTTGCTGTCAGCTAACATATGCCATTTCACAGCCCTATTTTACATCTTCCTTTTAATAAGATCTGATATTCAGTCACAGCCATTATTGACAACTGCTAAACTAAATGCAGGATCCAGGCTGCTAAATCCATACCTTACGCTTTCATTGCAAGAACTCAGACACTATGCATGCAATCACAGAAGGGTACTGAAGTGTTGGCATTTCAGCTTCTCATTGCAGGAGGGAAAAGATGGTCAAAATTCCAGTAAAAGTCTCAGCTGCAGAGATGTCCTTTCAGATGTTTGGGATTGAACAAAGGCATGCTATTACTTTTTTTTTTTTTAATCCACCTCATGATATTTTAATTACTTGTAACAGAAATGCAAAGACTGGTCATCGTGGAATGCGAATGGGAACATCCGCATGTATGAAAGTTCCAGGAGAAACAAGAGAGCGAAGGTGAGAAGAAAGACCTTCACAGCTGGCTGGGAACATGACAGACAGCTATCACATAGGTGAATACTGAGGAAGGTGCTGTTTGCTGCAGGAGCCAGAGGCTCCAAGAAATTCCTGAAGACTATAAAAACTTTATCCACATACCAGTCCATCATCACTGATCCACCAGACACAAGAACATGGGACCTGGCTATCTTCATCCCTCATGTCACAGGTCATCTTGGCAGAAGGGCCTGGCCACACACAGCTCTGGCTCTCATGAGGAGGAATCATAGAATCATAGAATCGTAGAATGGCCTGGGTTGAAAAGGACCACAATGATCACCTAGTTTCAAGCCCCCTGCTGTGTGCAGGGTCACCAACCACCAGACCAGGCTGCCCAGAGCCACATCCAGCTGGCCTTGAATGCCTCCAGGGATGGGG
>JAOWBP010000001.1:48701933-48713628 GCA_028571105.1 Tragopan temminckii | reverse complement strand
CTCCAAGCTAAACAAGCCCAGTTCCCTCAATCTTTCTTCATAGGAGAGGTGCTCCAGCCCTCTGATCATCTTAGTGGTCCTCCTCTGGATCCGCTCCAGGAGCTCCATGTCCTTCCTTTTCTGGGGGCCCCAGGCCTGGACACAGTACTGCAGATGGGGCCTCAAAAGAGCCGAGTAACAAGGGACGATCCCCTCTCTCTCCTTGCTGGCCACCCCTTTCTTAATGCAGCTCAGAACACGGTTGACTTCTGGGCTGCAAGCGCACACTGCTGGCTCATGCCCAGATTCTCGTCCACCAGGACCCCCAAGTCCTTCTCCGCAGGGCTGCTCTCAAGTAGCTCTTACCCCAGTTTGTGTAAACACCTGGGATTGCCCCGACCCAAGTGCAGCACCCTGCACTTGGCCTGATTGAACCTCATTAGGTTTTCATGGGCCCACTTCTCCAGCCTGTCCAGGTCCCTCTGGATGGCTTCCCATCCCTCCAGTGTATCCACTGCACTGCTCATCCTGCTGTCGTCTGCAAACTTGCTGAGGGTGAACTCAACTCCATTATCTGTGTCATTGATAAAGGTTTTACAGACTTATGTCTTTAGAATTTGCCACCAGTGGATTAATTTTATTGTAGTTCACTGGTACTTGCTCTTTCTGTTTCTTCTAGTAATTTTCCTGACAAAAAGTGTCTGATTGTTTATGTATTAATTGGTGCGTATGATCAAGGAATATTATAGTCTCAGCAGCACAGAAGAAGTTTAAAATTCTGTGTTTGAAGGGTGGGTTTGTGACCTAAAGAATATAATTTTCTATACCATTTACTTGCAGAATTCTTGAGATGAATCAGAATCAAAAGCAGGTGGAACAGGATATTAAAGTTGCCATATTTACACTGATGGTAGAAATAAACAAAAAGGGAAAAGCTCTGCTGCATCAGTTGGAGGTAATTTCATTTCTATCACAAGAAAAAAAAGTCAGTTTTTTTTTCTTTTTCTTTCTGGTGATGGTTGAAATAAATTTCTAGCGTTAGCTGTTTGTACATGTCCTATTGCAGTTCCAAAGCAGAGAGAAGTTCCACACAAGCCATTTGAGCAAGCGTATTTGTCTACTTACTTATTTATTCGTGTTCCTTTATTTCTTTGTGAATCATCTCTTATATATATAAAAGATAAAAAAATAAAAAAAAATAAAAAAAAAAAATATATATATATATAAAAAATCAAGGTTGTCTGAACCTGGTTTATTCCTCCACGCTTTTGTAGGTCCTTATTCTGTGCACCATGCATGAAAAGTCTTTCCATCAGAACTCTATAAATTCTGCAGTCTAATAGAAAATCAAAGGAGATTGTTTAAAATTGATGCCTAGAAGATGATCACATCCAAGAGTGCTTAAAAAACTGTGTGTGTGTATATATAGGCATATATATATGAAAATGTGTCATAAGAAAAAATGAAGATCTACATGCAAAACCTTGATATCTTGAAGAAATATTGTGACTTTTTTGACTGATAGCTATAGTCAAGGTGTAGGGGAGTATTTTTTAGAAGAATTAAGAGAAATCTCTCGATCATTGAGTCACAAACATGAAAGTTAATGTGTCTCAGCTGTAAATTGAACGCTTTGACTATAACTAATTTTCTGCTTGCAGACTCTGGCAAAAGAGCATCGGATGAAACTTATGCAACAACAACTAGAAGTGGCAGGTCTCTCTAAGCAGCTGGAACATGCCATGAATTTTTCCAAATGGGCAGTTTCCAGTGGAAGCAGCACAGCTCTACTCTACAGTAAACGCTTGGTAAGATGGGGAAGATAGATTTTTTTCTTCTCCTTAAATATTATAGTTAGGTCGTATGCATGCACACATTTGTCTGTAACACCAAGGGATTAGGCATTTTAATGACTTCATACTACTTGGAATATTTGTATATCAGTTTTTCTTGGTTTTCTCTCAAAACCGTAAATGTAGCCTATTTATTATAGTTTAGCTTAACTCGTCATGGTTCTCTCCTGTTGCGCTACCATAGAACTGTTGTAGATGTTCAGAAGTTAACTCCTTTTTTCTGAAGTGAAAACTTCGAAGCCATGAAAGACTGGGCAAAATCATTGTATGTCCAAAATTATCAATGAGGTTCTTAATAGTATGTTTTACAGCTTCTGAGTTTAGATAAAGAAGGTATATAAATATCTTAAAGCCTGATATCCAGCATTTAATATAGTGTATTGCTTTGTTCTGTTAGAGTCATCTTCTGTGAAAAGTCTTCAAAAATTGATTTGTTAAGCTGATAAAAGTGAAGATGAGGCTTGTGCTTTTTTATGCAAACTGCTATGGAACTAAGTATTTCAGTGTTCTAAGGACACACGTGTGCATGATGTCACTGACTACTTGTGATGAACGAGAATCCTGAAAAACAGCAACAACCAACAGTCAAAGAAAAATTAAAAACAAAGAAAAAAGATGACTATCAATCATTTATCCAGGGATTTCTAGATTGTACTTTCCAGATGAAGAAAATCTGTGGTAATGTTGAGGAGAGATGATCATCTTTTTCCAATTTCCTATAATCGGAATACAAGTTTTCTTTTTGTCTTCATTGCCTCATTGCCTAGTTGAGAATCAGTTGGTGCGTGTGTATGAGTTCGTTTGTTTGCTTGATACCCATTAAAATGCTGCAGGCTGTTTTCTCAACCTATTTCAAGTGGTTAAAGTGACTAAGCCTGTCTTATACAGCCTTAGCAAGTAACTTTTTTTAGCTGAATGGAAAAAAAGGGCATCAGACTAAGTCATGTTATTTAGAATTGCCTAGTGTTGCCACATAGACTTCTGCTCTATGAGTGAGAAAACATTTTATGTTGCAGGTGTCTTAATATTAAATGTTATAAATCCTAAGAAAAAGACCATCCTAGCCCATAAAGCCTCTGCAAATGAGAGAGAATTTTCAAAGGAATAGATGAAACTTAAGCTTCAGATTTTTGCTGAAGGTCAGAGTTATTTGGGGTCTGAATAGCTATGTCCGTGGACATCTGTAAGATGTGTTCCTGAACAGTTGCACATAGAGGAACATATGAGGCCTCTACTGAGGGATATCCAACCACATGAAACTAGGAGGGAGGAATATCCAGCAGACTTAAATTCAGCGTTATAGTTTGGAGGTAATACCTGTACTTCAAGGAAATAACACACCTAAACAGTTCAGTAAGGCGTCAGTTTCCTTGCCTAGCCCTCTATCATAAACAAAACATTGTTGACTACTGTCATTACGGATAGGAGATAACCTAATTCTGAGTTTATTTGTAATATATGCGTTTGCACACAGAAGGAATGTATGGAATAAGCTATGACAAAATTTTTCTGCAACTAGTATTTGTGATGGATGAAGAGAGTAGAAGTTTTCAAGTGCATTATAATTGTTTCTGGCAATGTACAGAAGTACTAGGGGGTCTGTGTTCAAAGTAGTAGCGCGCTTTATATTTTCCATAGTCATTTAAAAACAAACATACAAAAAAATGTGTAAGTCTTGCAAAATGTTTTTGTATCTGGTCTAAAATCGACCTGCCTAAATGAAACAAAATGTAGGAGCAAAGTGGGAACTCATATAAAATTCATATGTAAAAGATAATTGGTGTCCTTTTAGGCAGACATGACCTAATATATGTCTTGGACTTTTCTAGGAAATTGTTATGTAAGAAAAATATTTGAAAGGAAAACGAAATTTTGACAAAAGAAGCATGGAACTTGATAAGCTTTTTCTGTATCTGTTGTGTGTTACTCTACATTAACATTTGTGTTAGATATTTCTAGAAAATATCTGCAAAAAATATTTTCTTTCTAGCAGCTAGATAAACTCAGACTTGTTCCAGCATTCTGCCTGTGTATTCTAACCATAGTTTAGTCCTTTGGAACCAAGAAGTCTGAAGAATGTGAAAATATCTGAGAATTTTTGAAGAAATATATGAAAGAAAGTATGATAAGCCTGTAATGGACGAAGCTCTCTGAAAAGACCTTGTGTCTGCTACTAAGGAAAATTCTCTTTTGATGATGCTTGTTATCAAGAAGATGGAATACTTTTTTTTTTTTAATGAATGGGTTAGCTTAGATTTGGAGGAAAAAAAGAAGCAATGGTTACATGAATCCATTCTTTGCCTGCAAGTAAGTTTTATGTAATAACTGAATTTGTGGAAAGATACGCATTTCTGGAGGGGAAAAAAAATACTTGCCTTTATGCAGTAATTGATTGCTTTGGTTTTTTTTAATCCTTTTTAATTTTTGTTTGGAAAAACTTTTCTTTTACCTCAGTTCTCTGGGGGGTTGTTGAAGATTTTTTGTTTGCTTGTTTTCAGTAGTTCATATTAATGGCTTTAACTGAAGAGGAAAATCTCATGTTTTGTTCTTGTTCTAGATTACGTATCGACTACGCTATCTTCTCCGAGCGAGGTGTGATGCTTCACCAGTGACTAACAATACCATCCAGTTTCACTGTGATCCTAGCTTCTGGGCTCAAAATATTTTCAATCTAGGTGTGATAAAGTTTTGTTGGTTCTTTGTTTTTATTTTAGTTTTTTAGAATCATTTACTTAACTGCAAAAGACAGTTAAGATGTTGTGTGGAAAAAATATAGTATATGAATACTTTCAATGAAACATTAATGAACGTCCCTTGCTTGAATGCGATATGTGATGATGATGATTCTGAGAACGTCAGTAGGTTAACCTGGCCGATGAGTTGTATAAAGCAGATATTTCTTTATTGCATCACTGGGCACATAGGGGATAGCTCCGACCAATATGTGCACCTTGGCTTATGTGTAGATTATATTTATTGGTCTTGCTCATACATACTCATATTTATCCCCAGAATTTCATGCATATGCTAAATGTTTTCTCAAACTCATTATCGTTTTCTTAGAGCTGATTAACATAAGACCCTCCTCCTTAGAGCACTCACAGTCATCCTTGGGGTCCTTTTGGTGGTTGTTTGAGGATTGAGGGAGGAAGGCTGAGGAAAGCTGACAGTCTTCATCGCTCCTAAACTTTTGACCCTAATCATGCTCAGTTAGGTGCTTACCTCCTCTCTAAATGTGGTTTCTCTGGTATGACCTGATAGGGCCCATCCATCTTCATTTTAACTTCATTTTCCTTCCTTATCTTCAGGGTAGTACATATGGTCCCTCCAGATACTGATGCTTGCAGTATTCGAGGTCCTCACTCCATCTGTGATGAAAGTAGCAACTTGCATTTTGCTGGACTGTGCACATGCTTTCTAGGTTCTGAAGCCAGAAACACAATATAACCTTACTTTATAAGCTAAGGAAGAGTTCCTGAAGTCAGTCTCATCCTGCATCTTACAGCACATTCTTCTAATTAAATCCAGTCTTCCTAGACTGATACCCTTAACAGCACCATAACATGTTCAAAAACCCAGATTTATTTCCTTGACACTATAAACAATCAGCCTTTGAGAAGGGGTGAATGCAACAGAAAAATAGAACAGGGAAGAGGACAATACTTTTGGCAAGTTGTCTATTTTTAAGATATTCTTTCCTGAAGTTAGGGATGCACTTTAGAAGAAAGCATGTTTTTATCAGAATTGCAGCGTAAAAGTTTAGCATCTATACTCTAATACTGGAAGATTTTTCTCTGATCTCCGAATTAGTATTTTTATTTTTGTTTTATAACCATAAACTGCTAGGGTTTTGTGACTCGACTGAACCCCGGAGTCTGGAAGCTTTGCAGGTAGTCCATATATGTGATTACCTGAAAGCCTTTGTGTTTAATGGAAATAAGCATCCTAGGAACTCATCAGATTGGGAACAGGAATTGAAGCTCAAAGATCTCCCTAGAATTTCTTTTTTACTCCTGTTGTCTGCCATTTCTTTCTCTACTGCTATCTTAATGGCCAGTTTTTATTTTTCTGTTATGTGTAGAATTCTTTGGGAGATACCTATTTAACCTTTTCTGCCTTTCATCAGAATGTGCTGTCAGCTCTACTGATGTACAGTGGTGCAAACAGTAGTGTTAGGAAAATTTCTGCTTCAATGGACTTAATCATCTTTATTCCAAAAGGAGTCAAAAGAGAGTCTTCAGCTTTCTTTATTCGAATAAAGGGAGACTCCACTGGGGCAAACCGCTGTGGGGTCTCACAAAGTACTGGGGTACCCTTTTATCTGGGTACCCCAATGCTTGTGAGCCCTTCCCCCATTCCCCATTGGCTAAGGTAATCAAGGTTCACATTTTTCTCCATTTGCCTGTCATCTGCTCATCCCCCCAGTGGGTAGCCCCTATATTCAGAGTTTGTTGTTTTGCCCAACTAGAACTATCTTTGTATCTTCTAAAGTCTCTCTCTCTTTATTCTGTCCAGCACACAAGATTTAGGTGCTAAGCTAGCAGCTCCTGCCATATTCCTGCAAGATAAGCTTGTTTAACCAGATCCTTGTGACCAAAACTCTTCTTCTCAACTTTATCTTGTTTTGTGGGGATCCCCTATCCTTCCTTTGTTCTTCTGAAATTTCTCCTTATTTTGCAAGGATACCTTATTCTTGTTTTTCCTTCAGTAGGCAGCTGAGCACCACATAGCTTCTTACTCATTCCCTCCTAGTGGGATGGGAAGAATCCAAAAGTTGAAAGTGAGGAAACTTGTGGGTTGAGATAAAGACAGTTTACTTGAAGGCAAATTTAGACAATGGCTACTAAAGAAAAGTGAATAAAAGAAGATTGAGAGGAAAGAGAAGACAGAGAAAGAAAGAGAAATTTAAAGGTAGATATATTTCACCACCCCTTGGTCTAGCGTTATCTTGAGACTGGTGTCTTGTTCCGTGAGTGGTGAGTTGACAGAGATTAACGCACATGTTCATGGTTATGTAGTCTAGTTGGTCCATCTGAGACTACCCTTGAGTGGCAACCCCTTTGTGTCTAGAAGCTTCAGGAGTTTTCCAAGGGGTTGTACATTCCCTCTTTTCTGATGTTTATCAGAGATGAGGGACCATGAGAGGAAGCGAAGATAGGCATGCCATCACTCTGCCTCCATAAAGTGAGGGTCCATAGATATTACAGCTTCCAACTTGGGTTGTAAAAGGTCTGCTCTTTCGATCTCACACAGCCCTTAAGGCTAGTTGTTTGAGTCAGCAACTTCTTTTTACAGTCATTAAGGCTCCATTTTGTAAGGCGCCTTTCTGTTTATTTCTTTGAGCCAACAACCACTTTTTCAGTCTTGTACAGCAGCATATGATATGGAGCATACCTATGGCCGGTTTGGGTCAGCTGTCCTGGCTGGGTCCCCCCCCAGCTCCTTGTACACTCCGAGCTCGTCACTGGCAGGGCAGCCTGAGAAGCAGAAGAATTCTTGACTGTAAGCACTGTTCAGCAACAAGTATATAATCTGTGTATTATTAAGTTATTTTCATCAAAAATACAAAACATAGCACCAAACAAGCCTTTATCAAAAAGATTACCTCAGCTGAAACAAGGACAGTAAATAAATTACTCCAGGAATGGCTTGAATTCTAGTCAGACTGCATGCTACTGACAGTGTGATGGCATCTGTGCACTAAGTATTTTGGAGGGTAATTAAAAAAATGAAATATTTTTTAATTCCACAAGTTGCCTGTTTGATGGGAAATTAGTTGCCTAGAGCTGTCATAGGCTTAATAAGGGGTATTACTCAATAGGTTGGTAGGGTTTTTCATTTTCATTAATACTTTTGTTAATGATTCTGGTGTGGTCGAACCATAATTAAAATATATGCAACACCGAATTTACTAAGCGTCAAAACGAAAACAGTACGACTGATCTTAATTTTCTGTCCTGTTCTCCACTACAGCGTGTTGGCCAGCCTAGACTGATTCTGTGTGTATGCACATCTTTTTTCCCTTACATGCCTAGCTAGGGAATCAGAATGATGCTTTTTTCATGGTTGTTGGTCCTTGGGATGAAAAATGGAATATATAATGCACATTGCATTTCTTCCTCGTTTGGATAGCCTTTTCAAAAATGAGCCAGGCTAGACCACACAGGATCTGTAGAGATGTGCAGATACAAGGAGAGAAGTGGCAGAGGGTGATGTCAAGTACTACCATGATGGAGATTGTCAGACTGCTACCATGAATCAGTCCCTCATGAAACTCTCTAAGACTCAAGTTGGAGTGTTAGAAAGCAGCCATTCTTTATTCTCAGCACCGGATGCGGAAGGGGACCCTTCCGCTTAATTGTGCTTGCCTTGAACAAAAGATCTTCAGCTAATATACATTACTTGTGTTACATATGCAAAGATTTTCCCTGGCAGTACACGTGTATCCAGTACTTCCCCCAAAATCATTCATTTTAGGTTCAGCCTGCCTGCACTTGCTCAGTCTTTTTGTGGTGGTGGTCCCAGGACCCTTCCTCACTGTGTTCTCTGGTTGAACCCAATCTTCGCACATGCTCAGTTAGCTTCTTACCTTGATTGCACAATACTTGCTTTCACAAAATTAGCTGATTCAAAGCAGAACTTCCCTAATCTACTTGATACAAAGACTTTACAAAACTTCCTTTATCTGCTCCATACAAGGACATAGGTTCTTCCTGTTTTCTAAACAAACCACAGGACTGTCCACCAACAGGACTTAGCAAGCTTAACAATATCACTTTTTTAAACTAAGTAACTTTCTTTTTTTTTTTTTTCCCCCTGTATAAACAGCATACTCTTCCCCTGAGTGTAAAGCAAACTCAATTCTTGTTGAAATTCATCTTTCTTGGTTATGGTAGCCAGCATTTTACCCAAGAGCTTTGTAGAATTGCCCTGTGGATCTCTTTGGATAAAACCTTTCAGCCAGCATTAGTGTCCGGAAGTTTCCTGTCTAGTTACGTTTCCTTCTAAATCAACAGAGAGGAAACATCTCCTGGAGGTGCCATTACATCCTATAATTGGTGATTTGTGTATTATTTGCATACTCTGTTGTGGTGATTTAGAGGCAAAAAAAAAAAAAAAAAACCAACACAAAAAAACACAATCTTTATTATAATACTTAAAAATGAAAATACGATTTTTTTTTTTTTTTAATCAAATGATTAGATCACAGTGCTCTCATCTCTATGAATGAAACCTTGTTTCCTTGCTCTTTTGGAGAGGCCAGGGCAGCTGTCTAGAATTCACCTCTTGGAGGATGCTATAGCACAAGACAGTTTGCTAGTATTTCCTTTTTTTGCATTATAAAATACAGCCATTTTTTGCAGGGAGACAATATGAAGTGAGTACTTTGTCTCATGTTTACCCATCCTTTGCATTATAATAATTAATGATGGCCTCATGGTATCAAAAATCTAAAACTGTAAAAATAGCATTTCTGCTAACTGCAGTATTTTAGTATTCATTTAATGGATGTTTTTTAAACCAGGTTCTCTGGTAATTGAAGATAAAGAAACCCCACCACACATGCCCAAGAACCCTGTGACAGAAACAAATTTGCAGCCACCAGGCAGCTTACCTTCAAATCAGCTATCTAAGTTCCCAATGCAAATAAACTTGGCTCAGCTCCGACTCCAGCACATGCAGCAACAAGTCATGGCTCAGAGACAGCAAGCTCAGCGCAGAGCAGGTCCAGTAGGTTTACCCAATCCAAGAATGCCAGGAAGTGTGCAGCAGCCTCCTGCTTCTCATCAGGTAAGCTATGGCAATTTTCAAAGAAGATTTTTCTTTCCCGTGTATGGTGGTTTCACCCTGGTTGGCACAACCACTCTCTCACTCTCTTCTTAAAGGAAGAAGGGAAACTGCATGAAAATGCTTTTGAAGGCATTGGGGTCCATCAGTGCTGGTCACTTTTAAGTACCACCTTTTAAGGTCACAGGAACAGTCAATTCCAAAATGCTGGAAGTTGTGCAGATGGGGCAGAAGATTGGCTGGGCTGTGCAGGGATCTTCTTGTAGAGCTTAGGAGGAAAAAGAAGGTGTACGGTCACTGGACGTGACGTTGGATGACATGGAAGGACTATGAAGATGCTGTTTGCCATTGTAGGGAGAAAATTTGTGTGGCCAAAGCTTAATTAGAGTTGAAGCCTTATGCAGCCTTTCACTGATGAGGGAGAAAGTAAAGAAAGAGAAGAAAAAGAAAAATAATGATGTTTAAATACAGAATTTCAGATTTTCATCTTTAGCTGGTGGTTATATGGAAGGATTAGAGAACATTTTCTTTACTGAGAATTGAATGGACGTTCTATAGTTGACTGGCAGAATGTATGGTAATACTCGGCCTATTATTGTTGAGAAAAATATATGGTATGTGACAATATACAGTACTGAGCTATATATATCGAATTTTTTTCAAATGCTTATAAAATGAATCTGTCATTATTTTTTTGCATGAAACTGTGATTGTCCTATATAACTTCCAAAGTTGAAATACTCTCACTAGCTGTTGCAATGCATCTGCACTTGTTATATCAGAGTAATTCAAAATCAATTGCTAGGTTTTGATTTTAACATTAATTTTCGGATAAACTAGGTGATACTCTTTGTTTGCATTAAATATGAGAGTTAAGTGGAGTAAAAAAAATCTGGAACATTGAATCAGTATCATCTAACTTACAGAACTACTTTTTCTTCATGCAGGCACCTCCACGTTTGATTCACTTTCAGAATCATAGCCCCAAGTCCAATGGTGCAGCTCCTCCTGCGCAACAGATGAGATTTCCCCAAAATCAGAACCTACCAAGGCAAGCAATAAAGCTCAACCCATTGCAGATGGCATTCTTGGCACAGCAAGCTATAAAACAGGTAGAGTTTCTTTCCCATTTCACTTACTGTGTAAAAATAAAACATCAAGTGTGCTTTATATCATCTTTTATGTTATGTTTCAAGAGTGCTTTTCAATTGGAACGGAGAATGCTTTCTTCTCTGTGACAAGATATCTGCAGTTTTCTTAATGAGAACTGTCAAGTTTCTTTCATTCTGACAGTTCTAAGCAGCTGAACTGTTATGGAAGTGAGCCACTGTGTGTGATACGTAGGTGTTTCGTTATGTTGTTTGCTATTACTGTGCTTTCTGGCCACTTACGTAAGTGAGAACGTAGTCTACACACCACAATGAATAAACAGAATGTCAGATCCCCCTGTTCATCTTAATGTTAGTGACTTTACTACCAGGTAAAAGTTTGACTGAAAAGTTGTAGCTGCCACCATCTCCAGAGTATGCCAAATCTTACTGATTTAAAAAAAAAAAAAAAAAAAAAGCCCCACAGTCAGGTGACCTTCGCTGAGTAAAAATGGTTGATGCCCACCTGATCAGCAGTTGAAGTGGGGCAGGAGCAAATACTTCAGAAGCATTCTTTCTATTTGGGAAGCCAAATCCTTATTAAAAAGTACGTTAATGTGTGTTCTTAGGTATTTTAAAGGAAAGAGGGAATCGTATCACCAGAGACAAGCAAGGTAGAATCAAATGAATCTGTTCTGCCACCTGAAAGGTGGAGTAGTACCATTAATGTCTGCAATGCTTATGAAGTCAGAGAACTAATTTCAACTGAATTGAAGAAGGCTGCATGATATCGCAGAGAATCTGTAACAAGAACTATATCAGTTCCATTTGAGCATTTCAAAAGAAGATTGACCTGTCTGCAAGCCTTTTTTTCAAGTATTTTCATTATCTAGTAGCGTCTTTCTCAAAGCAGAAACCAGGGAATAGAATGACTGACAAAAGGAATTGAGCAGAGTCAAATTTTGCCTAGGGTTGCCATGAAATTCC
>JAOWBP010000001.1:48673090-48689556 GCA_028571105.1 Tragopan temminckii | reverse complement strand
GTGCATCCCTAAGAGTACCTAGACAGGCTGAGGAGTTGGGCAAAGAGGAACACGGGGCAAATGCAAAGTTCTATACCTGAAGAGGAACAACCGCATGCATCAGTGCAGGTTAGAGGCTGACCTGCTGGAAAGGAACTCTGCAGAGAAGGACCTGGGTGTCCTGGTGGGCAACAGGTTGGCCATGAGCCAGCCATGTGCTCTTGTGGCCCAGAAGGCCAGTGACATCCTAGGGTGCAGCAGGTCAAAGGAGGTGAACCTCCGCCTCTCCTCTGTCCTGCTGAGGCCACATCTGGGTCCAGTTTTGAGCTTCACAGTTCAAGAAGGACTGGAAACTTCCAGAGAGATCCCAGTAGAGGGCCACAAAGATGTTTAGGGGCCTGGAGCATCTCCTTTATGAGGAAAGGCTGAGATCCCTGGGACTGTTCAGTCTGGAGAAGAGAAGGCTGAGTGGGAATTTTAACAATGTTTATGAATATGTAATGGGAGAGAGTCGAGTGGATGGGGCCAGGCTCTTTTCAGTGGTGCCCAGTGACAGAACAAGGGGCAATGGACACAAGCTGGAACACAGAAGGTTCCATCTGAACATGAAGAAGGATTTTAAGGATGACAGAGACCTGGAACAGGCTGCATAGAGGGGCGCTGAAGTCTCTTTCTCAGGAGATATTCAAGACCCTCCTGAATACTTTCCTGTGGAACCTACTGTAGGCAATGTGCTTTAGCAAAAGGTTGGACTAGAAAATCTCCAGAGGTCCCTTTCAACCCCTGTGATTCTGTTATTCTGTAATGAAATGTACCAATTCTAAATAATTAAGATCAAAGGGCTTGGTCCTGTATTTGCTTAGATTTATAATATACATAACACCACTGAGGTCAGCACCTTAAATAAAACCATGGAGGAGTGCCTAAAATGGAAAGAGAAGCATCATAAGTTCATAAAAAGAGAATAAATGAGCAGAAAAAAGATAGCAGGGAAGATTGTTGAATTAAACGGGGAGAAAATCAGACTATAATGAACAAATGGCTAAACCAGAAAAAATAGCTTAGGGAAACTACTAAAAATATCAACAGTAACAGGACAAATCTGAATACCCCGGGTCTCTGACGGACACGGGAAAAATACTTAATAAAAAATTCACTCATTTCAAGAGAAATTAGTACTAGCTAAAACTGTTTCCAGAAACATTTGAGGATATATTTCATAAAAAGGTAAAAATTAATGTGTGAATCATGTTTAGACACCATTACTATGTGACTTTGTGCATATTCAAAATGAAAATTCCTGTGAACTCTTCAACACATATTTTTGGGTACGTATGAAGTGTCTGAGCATTTTGGTTTATTTCTATGATTGTTTTAAACCAACAATTGGTGAGATTGAAATGTCGCATCTCATGTAAATTTCATCAACATTATGGGATGTTATGTGATCATAGAGCCAAGTTGGGTGGACAAGGTATTGCCTCTGCAAAAAGGAGAGGTGAGTAAATCCTAATCACTCATAGAAGTATACAGAATAGAGAGACCGAGAATCTCAGTTGCTGTCTATTTCTGAAGTAAAAGTATATGTATCCAAAACCAAACTGAGAAAAGCCCTGAAGAGGCAATGAGGTTTTGATAACCAAATAATTTGTCCTCCATGCAATGGCAAGTAATCTTGGCCATATCTCTTGGAGCCTGGTGCTCAAATACACTTGAGCTCCTGAGTCTTGGTGTTTGTATGTATGACATCCAGTGAATGAAATCCACTGAGTCTCAAAGTAGTCACCTTTTCCTCCCTTTGTGGTCTTAAATTGAGCTTTACAATGTTGATGGCATTCTGTTGCAACATTAATTGTGTTCTTTCAACTGGGTTGATGAAAACAAGGTGAATATTTGGGAGCTTTAAGAGAGGGTGGATACTCCATGTTTGAAAGCAGATTTAGAAATATCTACAATCAGATTTTATTCTGGCATGGCTAAGTCATAAAAGCTAAGAGACAGCAGCACAGATTTTAGCCTGTGTTAGCAATCTGAGGTACACTACCTGTCTTCAACAGTTTTGGAAATGATGAATTGATACCTGAGAGATTTATCTTAATTGTTTTTGGACAGTAGTAAAAGAACTAACATCAGAAGCTTTTTCCTTGAAAATAGTATTTTTATTCTGAAGAATATATATCAAAGTCATCAATCCAACTGAATAGGAAATCATGCAAAAGAAGACAAATTGATAGATACAAAGTGGAGGTCAACCAATTTTGCCTGTCTCTTGATCCTGATTCAGGAACCATATCCCTTCTCCCTTTTATATAATCCTGGGAAACAAGCAACTTGTCTATGAGTTTAAAAAGGAATTTCTTCTGCTCTTGCAGAATCTTTCATGAATCTTTCATGAATCTTCCAAATTTTAATCAAGCTTGCTTAGGAGAGTGCATTTCTGAAGACTGAAGATACTTAACTGTGAGCCTTACCCAAGCTCTGTAAACATCAGGAACTGAAAGCGTTGCCCTGCTTAGGTATGAGGACTGTGACCAAAGACTGAGAGTTGTTCAGATGCTGTAGGACAGCCCCATGCTCTGAAGAAAGAAGTGGAATGTAGAGTTTTCCTGCAAAGCGAGAATAACTGGAACAAAAACCTTTATAATGTAAATCTGTGCCTCTTGTTGTGGCAGAATTCAAATTCTATAGGGAACAAATTTAATAACCTAAGCAACTGTCAGAGACTACATAAATATTCTTCCTCAATTAGTGAAAGGAGCACTGCAATAAAGACTACAAAGCAATTGATTTAACGTTGCTAAACCTAGGAAATGTACTTTGATAACAGCACGATTTTTTATAAAGGTGTACTGAGATCTCCAACCCTACAATGGTGACGAACTTCCTTATCATCTTGATATACTTAAAGGTCAGGCATCATGGCAAAGATTTTATGATGAAGTAATTTAATTATCTTTGAATTGCAGCATGCAGTGTCATGATATTATGGCAGGAGCACGACGCAGTGTTAGGTTTTATTACTGTTTGTCATCACATTAAATTGGCTTAGTTTTAAATTGCAGCAAGAACATTAACATTCAAAACCATTCCTGCCTTGAATGCTGTTCAGCCCATTCACTTCTTTCTCTGTCTTCTCTCCCCACCCCAGCTTGTTCAGTAATTCTCCTTTATGCCTCTTTGAATGCAAGAAAGAGTGTAAGCTTTCCCCTCTTTCCTTACTGTCTTTGCTGAGAGCTATTTCAGGGTAGAAAACTGGTTTTTAGTTTTCCATCTTATTTTGGTCCTGTGTTTATGGGCCACTAGTTGTTTTTTGTGCCTTTGAGTTTTTTCCAGTTTTGTATACAGGTGTTCTGTGAAGGACCTTCAGAAGCACAGAAGTTATACAAGTTTGAAAATATAACTTTTAATTTTTGAATGTATGTGATAGTAAAGGTTATAAAAACTGGAAGTTCCACTACATCTAGAATCAGGCTAACTGGAATGAAATTATTTGATTATGTTTGGGAAATGTTGAAATAATATTTCTTCATTTCTGGAACTTTTTTTTTTTTTTTTTGTCATACTGTCCCATTGTCAGCATGAAGTTCATCTTTATATTTCAAGCATACTTGGGAATGAATAGAAAACCCACACTGAAGCTGGAGGAAGAAAGGAATCAACTTAGTGTGAGCTGAGTCAAGCCTGAAATGCACAGAAATTTGTGCAGAGTGGAGGAAACACCGGTTTATCATCCAGCCCCACCTCCTGCTCATGGCATGGTCAACTTGGTCAGGTTGTTAGAGCCTTGTCTTATTGAGTTCTAAGCTCAATGATGCAGACTCTGGGGCTTCTCAGAACATTTTTTTTTTTTCAACAATTGACCATGATTGATGTGGAAAAGCATTTCTTAATATCTCTCTGGATTTTCCCTTGCAACTTACCTATTCCCCATTGCATAATTTTGCCTCTTATGCTTTCACTGTGTACATCCAAGCAGGTTTCCTTGTCTACATTCTTCCATTAGGTTGTTGAAGACACTGTTAGGTATTCCCTGAGCATTTTTCTGCTCCTGCGGCTGAACAAGACTGTTTCCTCAGCCTCTCCTTGGACTTGTACGATCCAGCTTGCCAGTCCTCCTATGCTGGTGGCTCTTCACTGGACTTGTTTCCAGTTTGTCAATGACTTTCTTTAACTAGAGATACCATGACTGAATGTATCACTGAAATCCAGGAATAAAACTCGTCAACCCCAATGACAGGTTAGAAAGCTGACCTCTCTGTTAACTCTTTCCTCCTTCCCAACTCGCATTAGATGCTAAAAAATTCAGGCGCTTATTCTAGGCATCACAGATAGGTGAACTGAATGACTCCTATTCAACAAGTGAATATTCATACATTCTCTGTGAAGTGCCTGCCTGTTCTGACAATTGCTTAACATATAAAATCTAATATTATGCATGTGCTGTGTTATTATGGGGTTCTTGCAAGCAGCTTTAGTGATTGTTGGATTCCACTGGGAGATGCTATCTAACCTAAAGTTCGTAAGCTAAGGAGGCCTGTTCCCTTATTTAGTTAAAGAAATATATTTACAGAAATTGGTTGCTGACTGTGTTTCTAATTATCACATCGACCTTGTTATGGTGCCTATATTATCAACCCTGGCAGGGTACGCTGTACCTCCTCACAGCTTGTGGAATGTTGAGACTCTTCTTTTAGGCTCCAGATGTCCTGCTTATCTAGGAAAAACAACCTTCCAAAGACAGAATGTCAGTTTTCTGAGGACTCTCAATTAATTGTTGGCTATCAAATGTATTAAATACACAGGTTGTCTCATAAGTGCGGGAGGAGGATTGCATTGCTTGAGCTGTTGGCTACGCTCTTGCTAATGCAATCCAGTGTGTGGTTTGTCATCTTAGCCTCAAGGACTCACAACCTAAATACACCACATAACCTAAATACAGCCACATACACCAGAGCTGACCTTGGGCACAGCCAGCCAAGCCCCAAAGGGAAGAGGTTAAAGAGGGAAGAGAATTACAGAGAAAGATGGTTACTAAGTGGACAGGGTGATTAAAGCCTGTTGTTGCCTTCAGGGCTTGACACTTGCATACTCATGAAAGAGTAGAAAGAAACAGACTAATGCCCATGCAAACATTAAGCTGTTGCCTTGAGTAAGCTCCGTGGTAATTTTCCATTAGTCCAGAGTCACTTGACCTATCTTTAGCTGCTAAAAAATTAAGGCGCTTATTCTAGGCATCACAGATAGGTGAACTGAATCGCTCCTAGAAACGCTCGTCTCTCCGCAGACATCAGGGAGTAGACTAGATGATGAGCTGAGATTCAGAATCTAGTTTTCAGACAGTTAAATTCAGGCGGGATTGAACCATCAGATGATACTTTTGCACCCTTAAAACAGATAAGGAATGCTTACACAGAATTTCACTCCAATGTAGACATTTCTTCCTTAGCTTCATACCTCAAGGTCTTATCTTCAAATTAACTGGGTGAAAATCATGGTTGCTACTTGCTCCTGTTAGGCATAGCAAAGCTTTTCATGCTCAGTACTGTGGTTGACTGTGTTCTGGGTAGACTTGTAAAAAATTCTGAAAAGATTTTTCAGGGGTTTTCCTGCTAACTCTATGGAAAACGTAGCTTGTGCATGTAATGAAGAAAGCTCAGTCTTGAAATGAGATTTTGCAACTGTTTAGTAGTGATAGTGGGAATCTGGTTATGGTGCTGGAGGCTCTAAACAGATATTATTCAAGATCCACCAAACCTGTTTGGTTTGTAAAGGGTTGATGAAAATAAATCTCAGTAAAGAGAAAATTTTTCTAAGCTGTTCTGGATGGTGGAGGGGTGAATGAGTTTCATCTTTGGAGGGCTTCCAATATTTTAACACTGTTTTTGTCCCAAGTAATGGGTTCACTGTGGGAATTAGTTTAATCAAAGAGCTCAGCTTGTGCTTGGGAATGCGCTGTAGCTATCTGAACATCAGCTCTCTCAGGACACCATGGATATTCAGGTAATCAGAGATCGCTGTCACAGTAACATGAAAACATTTGCATGTCTTTTAATAAACCCAAATATAAAAGGTATTGGACTCTTCCCCTCAATACCGTACATGTTTGGTAGGCTTTCAAATTGATTTTTTCATCTAATATTTCTTTTGTCATACAAAATTGCTTATCTGCACTAGATATAAAGGAGGAAGCTTAATGGCCCATGAGCAGAGGTCTTATACCAAGGCAATCATAAATCTCTACTGCAGCTGAATATGCTAAACTATCAGTCTTTGTGCTTAGCGATAGAAGCAGCTCAGCCTCTTATTTTTCTGTAGCACAAAACACAGAGCCACCTGGCAAGGCCATGAGGTGCAAAAGAGGAATGTACCAGTGATTGGGTTTCCTAGGTTTCATGTAGAAGCTGCAGGGAAAAGGCTTGGGCAGAAATCAGAGGAAATCCCATGATTCAAAATATTTTTCCATTCCAGAGTAGAAGGTCAGAAAAAAAAGACACTTGTCTAAAGAATCATTTTGCAATCAGCCAAAACATTGTACTTAGCCTTGTTCAGAATTTCTCAAAGTACGACCTCTGTAAATATGTCTTTATATTTGTTTAATTCATTTTGAGCTGCAAAGCCTTGTCAAAGAAGAGAAGAAATAGAAATTTAGCTTCTCAGAGGAGCTAAGCAAATCCATGTGCCACTGAGTTTAGTTGTTTCCATTTCTGGAAAAATCAGGGTTGTGATATTCCTACAACACATTCATGAGCTGGGAAATCAGAACAATTCATCAGCCAGACTATAGAGAAAGAAAAAGACTGTTTCTACAGATATTTCTTCAACTCTTTGTCTGTAAAGGTCATTGCTATTACTTTGAACTTCAAAATCTCAGATTTGCTGAGCAGAATTCTCTGTTGCATCTCAGCTGTTGACTTCTTTACTTTAAAATTCCTTCTCTGTTTTCATGAGGTGCTGAGAACATCATCTCACTAGCAGAACTGAAATCACACTTGAAGTGCTATTACGTGGGATTCTGACCACAACCACCTGTAGTCAACGTGAAGGAGAGAGGGACTGTACTTTAAGCCATTAGCACTAAGTATGTGAGTTGGGAAGGAGGAAAGAGTTAACAGAGAGGTCTGCTTTCCTTAAACTTCATGAGGAATAAGCCCCTCCTTTACAAACTCACTGTAAGGCCATAGGGGGCTGGCAGTCTTACTCAGATGTCCTGCTATAGGGTCTAGCCTCTCCCACTCCATCCTCAGCATGGATAGATGTTTCATAGAATCATCTAGGTTGGAAAAGGCCTCTAAAATCATCTAGTCCAACCACAAGCCCATCCTCACCACACCCACTGCCCACGTCCCTCAGTGCCACATCCACACGGTTCTTGGACACCTCCAGGGATGGTGACTCCACCGCCTCCCTGGGCAGCCTGTTTAGTGCCTCGCCGATACCTGCTGATACTGGAGTACCAGGAGAGTCCAGTACTGGCCCTGAAACCTGTGGCTTCCAGGAGAGCATGTTCTCCTTCTGAAGACTCTGGGGATGACATTGTAGTAATGCTTGAAGTTCCCTGTGCTGGCTACTACATCCAAACCTTGCTGCTTTCTAGTGCTCCTGAAATCACACTTAACAGTAGTAAAGATAAAAGTAAAATGTAAATGAGAATTTATTTACATAGCTTAAATGCTGGCAACACAATTACAATAAATTTAGAGACAGAACTAAGAAGAAAACTATTCTTTTATCCACCCATACTTCAATGAACTTGGGATTTGTTTCTTGGGATTCTTTCTGGGTATAACGTTTACATCTAATTTATTCTCTGTGGTTCCACTTAGAAAACCCTTTAATTAAAATGTTGATTTCAATCTTTTCCCAAGGGATTGCCTCCCATCTGCCACCTAACTTTCAGAAATACTTGCATTTTTTCGAGCCAGGTGAAGCCATTTTCTGCCTAAGTCATTATGAAACTCTGTTAGTAGCCTTCTTCAGTACTCTTGTATTCAAGAATACAGCCTGGTGCAGTCACAGTCACAGCTTTTTTCACAACTACAACTTACACCTCTGTCAGCGTTAAAGCATGTTTGCCCCTGACTCTGCAGCTGTATTTCAAGTAAGTGCATACACAAAGTTATGCATACACACAGCACATTCGATGCTTGTCTTCAACTGCCATTACTGTCAGTGGTAAAAACGTTGGTGTAACAACAACTTAGTGCCTGGCCCTTGGAGTAGCTGTAATGTAGTTTAATAAATACTAAGATTTAGAAGTGAAGAACTCTAGAAGCCATGGTGTTTCCTGGAAGACATCAGGAAATGCTGGATGTGGGGAGTGATTTAGTGCTATTTTCTATTCTCTCTTCTTTCTAATGGTTACATGACTTACTTGGAAATAAACCCACTGCTAGTTTGAGGTTAATCTGTTCCTTATTGCTTTTTTGCCTAGGGAATTTCAATCATAATCTTTTATTTGCAGACTTAGTTATCTCCACAGCAACTAATTGTGATTTATTAGTAATAACAATGCTAGTAGTAATTGAAACAAAGTGATGGGGAAAGTATTGTTTCTAAATAAAATGTCTTTCAAATCTTTTTGAAGAAGCAACAGGTGAAAGTAATGCAATGAATGTACAAGGAGACAGTAGTATTTCTAGTGTTAAAATATTTATACGTGATGCATTTTGAGCGGGGAGAGATCCAAAACTCAATGGAGACCTTGATTTTTCTAGTCTTGGGATTAAGCCCTCATTTAAGTCATTTCTGAACTCACTGTCAAGTAATAATTCAGATTTTATAACCTTTCATAAGAGAATAATTCAATTAAAAATAAACAAGCTAATTAGATTTAAATAAAGCTCCTGTTGTGATGAGGAACAGGAAATGAAAGATTAAGGACTGTTTGTGGAATTTATTTGATAACCCTATAAATGCACCGAGGAATAGATCTCTTGTTCACATTGAATAAACAGACTTCAATAATGTAAAGAACTCATTCCTAGAGTTCACAAACACAAAGTCTCACACATTTGCTTTAGAGATGAAGAAGGCAGAGCTAATCCTAATAGGATTTGGACATGTCAATCCCAGGAATTATAGAAACCCTTTCAGACTCAGTGCTTTACAGCACTCCTGAGTAAAGCCTCCATACTACAAAGTAGGGCAGGAGGCATAGAAAACACCTCATTGTTCACCTTGAAATATTTTTCTACTTCTGACTTACTTATGGGTTAGAGGTGGGGAAGAAGCATCTTCTGAGGTCTGAGGAAAGAAAAGCATAAAAGATAGATCTGCCTATGAACTTGCAGGTCTTGTCTGCTCAAGATATCTGTTCTTGCGCAGTTCCCTTTTTTTTGGAGGTCCTCAGTGGCTGCTCCTAGCAGCAATACTGCAAAGCTTGTAGGACTGCTGGTAAGACCAGCATGCGCCTGTACTTGCGATGCGCAGAGGTCATGGAGTTGTTACCATGGTTCCTGGCAAAGCTGTGCTAGCACTGAATTTGCTCAGTTATATGACTGGAGAGATTTGAAACAAAAGAAAACCTGTATTCATGATATTCTTGGTAGCAATAAATAGTCGCACAAACACTTCTGAGAAATAAGATCATGTGATAGATGTTGACTCAACAACAGCAAGACCTCTTCTCACAGCCTGTTCCAATAGGTTCTACCAGTCCTTTGTGCCATGACAAAGTCAAGAGATTGGCCAATGGCACCACGTGGCTCCTTTTCAAGGCTGCTGACATACAAGACAGAGAATGTGTCCAAAGTTTCTGTCGCCAGCCTTTAACTTGGGAAATTGGATTTGGATTTCTGTTCTGCAGTTGATTACTTAGGAGACCTCAGGGAAATAATTTAGTGTCAGACTCTTCAATGTATAAACACCTGTTTGTTTTCCATGGAAATTTGTTAAGATTAGATGCTAAGTATCTTGACATCCACTGAGGGGAATTTGAGTTTGTACCTGAGAAATGGAGCTGGAATGATTCATATTCTTGATAAATGCACCAACAATTGTGAAGTTGTCATGCCTAATAGGTATAGAAGTCATAAATTTGCGGCAGATAGGACTGCATGGCTCCAGATGCTAATTTGACCTTTCTCTCTTGTTTGAATGGATGTTTTTGGCTGCAAAGATGAAATTCTTGTAATACTGAGATCATTGGCAAATTTTATTATTGGCTTCTGTCGATCCACTTACTCTTTAAGAAGTGTTATTGTTATTTATATTCCTCTTCCCAGAATAATTGAAAGAAAGCCTGCATCACTAAGTCTGTAAGTCAGTCACAGAAAAGAAACATTAAGCATCAGTTAGGCAACGAATGAGTTTGTATGGATGGAAAATGACTGCACCAAGCAGATGGCACACAAGCTAAGAGGGATTAGGAGGGACAGCCCCACAGTGATATTTTTCTCTAGAGCTTGAGAGATTTATATTCAATTGTCCTCTGAGGACTAGAAGCAGTCTAGCCAGGATAAAGTGACATCTTAATACACTTCTCAGTGGGGCTTTAGTTGCATTAGTTCTTTGAGTGGGTTCATTCAGGGTCTCTGTGTGGCCTGGTATTTTGCCGTGTAGAAGTAACCTGAGGTACTTGTTCTAAGAATATGTTTGGTTGGAGTTCAGCATTGTAAATAAGGATTGCATGCGGCCACAAGCTATGACTTTCTGCCTAGGGTTTGCTGAAAGGAAAACAGAGGGTTTTTGCCTCTGAAACCCCTTAGAAGTTTTTGGTTGTTTTACTCCTTTCATTTGAACTCTGGTGTTTACCATCTTCCCCTTTTGTGGTTGCCCTCTCCTACCTGTCAGACATTAATTTTCCATCTCTTCCTTCAAGCACGAGCTAGCATTCCTTTCTCTTTGTGTCATTGTGTGTACATACCACAGGGAGCACCATTAGTAGAAGAGCATGCAACCCTGCACAAAACACGCACTCTCTTCTTGCTCCTGGAGAATCAGCAGAGGAAAATTCGTGATAGATTTTTTTATCTACAATTATTATTTTTTTTTAATTTTGAATATAAATAAAGTGAAACCGGTTGATACATGCCTTGTATCCCTAAGAGGCACTGCCTTAAATTAGACACTTGTAGAGCTGTAGTCATGATAAACTGACAGACTCCTCCTCCCTGGCTTCAGTGAATTTTAAGCAAAGAATGCATATTTTTCTTGCATCCTTTCAGTCTGTAGAAGGACTGAACTTGTTGCAGGGTACCATTTATATAATGCTGAATCAATCACAGGAAATACACATGGTGGCAGGATACCTCTTTTTGAACCTTTGAGATGTTCTTAGTGATGCTTAAGGGTTAATGTTCCTTGCCATCTTTTCTTACTTTATAGATTTGAGCAGTCCTTGAGGAAGTGGCAGATTGCTATGGACTGATCAGTATAGGATCTAGGCAACTAAAAGCCAGTGCAGAACACTTGCTGGGAATAAAGCAAGTTAATTCTCAGCATTCATTTTCCTTAAAGAAAACAGAATTAGTTGATAGCAGACTGGCCACTATAACAAAGGAACCCTCATTTAACTGTTATTCTTGTATCAACCACTGCTCTTATGGTTCAGAATTGGTTAGACTGACTTATGAGGGCTCTGTTGGAGAGGAACACTTTGCTGTACGTTTGTCTGCAAAGGCAGTGGGGGAAAGAGGGAATTAAGCAGCAGAACAAATGTAAAAAGAGAAAAACAAACAGAAACCTCTACAAAATAGAAAAATGCATGTGTGCATTCAGACAACCTTATCATTGCATATTCAATATTCAGAATTCATTTGTGAATAATTTATGCAAAGGTATTCCAGTGCTGACACCACTTCACTGGGTATTTGCTATTCCAGGGCATGTGGTTGCTCTCTTATTTCTGTGCGCTGGTTACCAATCTGTACGCATGTGACTCTTAGGTGTAGCTCTTTGGAGTGAATATATTTATTTGCCAGGCTTTCCCTATGTGCAAATACATTTTGCTTTCAGCTGTGTGTAAAAACCAAACAGAGATAAGAGGCTGCAAATATTGTCAGGGGGAATGTTAGTACCAGAGAAATTGATACCTCTACGGTGGCTTTTGTCATACTGTGCTCTGGTTGTAATAACTTTATTTTCCAGGAGGACAGAGATGAAAACACGATGAAAGCAATGGTTTTCCTGCTTTCTTCCCTTCCTTACTCCACCTTGCTTTCTATGAGATTGGAGAGGAGAGAGGGAAAAAAGAAAGATGGTATGGGCATGGCCCCTCATTTCCTTGTTGCATCATGTGCACTCACTGTGTTGGCAGCTTGGAGGCTTCTCTGATGCATCTTCTCACCACCCAGCATAGGGCAATAACGCTCCCTGTTAGGGCAGAACGGTGCTGCAGATGAAAGGGACGTTAATAAGCCTGGTGAATTTTCAGTTTTCTCTGAAGGAGAATTTAGCCGTGTTCTCTCCCGCTGTGAAAAATGATAATGAGGCAATCGATTACAAACAGGTGCAGAAGGAGCTGCTTGGAGTATCACGAGCCTTTGCACTCAATTGCCGCACTCAGCATCTGAATCTTAATACCATTCCAGAAAGAGTGACAGAATAATAATTCCCATCTCATGTTAAGGTAGAAAGCTGTTAAATTCAGAACCTTCTGGAATTAATGCTGTTCTTTTCATAGCTCCACTGAATTTGCCAAGATTAATTTCAGGAAATCCTCCGGTAGCTTTTTCAGTATTTGTTTTTTATTCCTTTATTCCTTTTTTTTTTTTTTTAATTGTCACTGAAAGAGTGGCATGGCACTTTCCTTTTCCCCTTTAAAAAAATTTTGTCTTATCTTTTTTATATGCTTTCTGCCTAGAAGCTTCCACATGTACCTCTTGCACTGAGAAACATATGTACACATGACTTGAAAACCATCTGCTTCTCTGTCACCTAAAAAGCTTTACACAGGAAGCTAATGTATAATTTATAGTAGAGATTTTTGTCATGTTTGAAATATGAACTTAAAAAAAAAAAAAAAAAAAAAAGCACGGCTACTGAACTAAAGATTCTTTTCTTGATGCACAGATGCTAACATGTCAGTACCGCAGATACTAACTTGAATACCTAACTTGGTCAATACCTGCTTAGTACCAGTAAGATGATCCTACTTGCTTTGAAGAATATGTCACTCTGTAGCTCCAGCAATGCATGCTCATCTTTGTTGCTCTTCTCTTTTTGATAGGGTGAGAGATAATGGCTTCAAACTGCACCTGGGAAAATTCAGGTTGAATATTAGAAGAAATTTCTTCTCCAAAAGAGTGGAGTAGTGATGTCTTGGAGCAGGCTGCCCAGTGAAGTCACCGTCCCTGGAGGTGCTCAAGAACTGTGTGGATGTGGCACTGAGGGACGTGGTCAGTGGGAATGGTGGGGATGGGCTGGTGGTTGGATTGCATGATCTTGGAAGTCTTTTCCAACCTTTATGATTCTGTGATTCTTGCCTGCTCCATTTAAGCCCAAAACTTCATGTCTCACCTGCCCGTATGGGATGCAGGCTATTCTGCCTGATACTCTCACTGAAGAGCTGGTTGATTCAGAGAATGCTGTGCCCACACAGCGAATGCATTCTAGGGGAGAGAGGAGGCTGTCAAAGCAAAAACTCCTGTCTTCTTCCTGAGACAAATACCAGGGTTGCTTCTGGGCTCACTCAACATTGAATAAGACAACATGAATAGGAATATAAATTGCCTTTATGCCTGTTTTCAGGAATTCCATAAGCAACAGTTTAAATGGAACTCACTGCTGCTGCTCTTCAAGTTGGGGTCTTCAAACCAAACACAGATAGTAGGCAAGTTGTTGGGGTCACGGTGTGTTGCTTTATCCCTTGGTGGTCTTAAGAAAGTCCTAATATCATTGTCAAAGTGCTTGGATGTCATATGAGCTGCTCATTGTTTAATAACCACTGAAAATACTACACCTTATTACTTTAGTTACCTTTTTTTTGTGCCAGTATATTGCTCAGTTCTTGCATGAGCATCAAAATGCAATGCTTCCTGCCCTTGATTCATCATTTCTATTATTGCTCCTTCACTTCTGTTGTTTACCATTGTGTCAGGAAAACCATTTCTGCTTTGGCTATAGCTCACACTGTGTTTTACTGAATTTTTCAGGAAGTAGGTTTGACTAGGCACTTTTTTGGTGCTTATTTATGAATGTATTCCTATGTAAGATGGAACTGTTCTCTGATAGAGTTGTAACAGGAGTCCTGAAGGAGGCACAAAGCAGCTCTCAGCCCCACGAGGGCCTGGACATGGCTCATTGCCACAGCAGGGACAGGTTGTTGCTGGAAGAGGAGTGCTGTAAGGACACTTGTTTCATTAATATCTTTCCTGCTAGCTCCCATTCATTTTTCTTTCTGTGCTACGTGCCCATCTATTTTCTGGTGAAGATAATATGGGATTTTTCTTTCTGAGTAATGAGCCCTAAAATATAAGCTTTCCAAATGCATGAAAGAGACTGAAACATTCTTTCCCTCGTGCAGCCCCTCCTGATGCTGGCAGCAGCTCACTGGTCCCAGCAGTGGCCTCAGTGGTGGCAGGAATGGCCACAGGAGCTGTGCAAATGGGAGCAGCAGGAGGCTGTGCCTGTCTTATGAGCCATCCCATCATGCCCCCCAAGGACATACAGCGTTAGAAGTGAGGGTAGACAGTTCTGAAAGGGCTTCAGAAAACTTTACAGCTAAAATGACTTATGTCTTTTGAAATGAGGTATGTTGCTGTGCTGCACCAATAAATAACCTGTGAAGGCCAAGACAATATCTGGTGCTAGCAAAAGACAGACGCTGTTTGTCAATGAAGTCAGTTCTTTAAAAGAGTTTTGGGGAGCTCTTGTCTGTCCAAGTTACTGTAGACCATTGGTCTGGTGGCCAAGATCATAGGAAAAAGCAAAGCACAGAAGGATAGAAAACCTCCCGTCTTTGATCTCTAGATTGTACTGCAGAATTCTTTGTGTCATTCTTACATTTCTGTCAGCAGTCAGCAAGCAAAAACCAGCTCACAGCTGCTTTGGATTAAAATGGATGCTTTAGAATCTTCATTTTGCTATGATAAAATTATGTTACCTTGGCATAATGTCATTTCATGACCCCAGCAGATCCAGACAAATACTGTTTTGTTGTTAGCTTGATTTTTTGTTTGTTTAGAGGCCGAATAAACAAAAAAGAGGAAAATAAAAAATCTTGCTTTGGGTCAGAATATGCTCAAGTTTTCTTTGGCAAAATGAAACAAAAAAAATCTATTGTGCCAAAATCTTGAATGAACCAAAATGCCTCATTGGATCTGAGTGGAATGGTTTGCATTTGGATTATTTAAATTCTTCTTCCTTTTTTTTTCTTTTTTTTTTTTCTTTTTTTCTTTTTTTTTCTTTTTTTTTTTTTTCAATTGAATGGCCCTCTGAATGGATAAATTGCAAAATGTTATTTGCAAAATTTTGGAATAGAAAGTTTTGCTATCTTCAAAAATCTTTCCTGTCTTCAACTTTCAGCCAAGAATTTACTTGAATTGAATCAGAATTTTCTTACTATTTCCATTTTTTTTCTGTCAAACTTAACTATTTGTGGAAAAACATTCCCCAGATCTTTTCCTCTTCCCATTGAACTGATTCAACTTTCTTCTTGTCCTATCAATCAAATATTGTCCTATTTTTACACATTGTGCTTTTTTTCTTTTCTGATAAAGAACATTTCAGTTTTGGTCTCTCATAATTTACAAAGATCTTGTTATTTGTTGTTGTTGAGACTCTTGGTTAGCTGTACTTTGTCCCCACTCTGCTTACACTGTAATAAAGTTGCAGGCTAATGAGGAGTGAGGCAAATTGTGGAGTGGTAGAGTGGGTGGTTCTGCCAATGCACTTCCTTCATACACTTACTTTGAGTTAATTTTGGAAAATGTGCTCTTTTTCTACCCAGAAAACCTTGCCTTTTTACTCAGGAACATTCAGAGAAAGCATGAGTATGAATCTGATCAAGGAGAGATGAATCAAGGATTCGTGTTTAAATTAGCATGTTGTGTGCTCTTGAAACACATCATGACTTGAGGATGCTTGGTTCTGCCAGAGGAGCCTACAGTCTTCCAGGCAAGAGTCCGTCTTTGCCTGGAAACATTTCTGTTGCTGTTTGTTTGTTCCTTTGCCCAGAAGCTTGGTAATCTGAGTTCTTCCCAAAGTGGATGTACTTGTGGGCATGGGCTGCTGTAGGGCATCCAGCATGGAAGGTGACTGTTTTCTAGTTTTATTACAGAAATAAGAAAAGAAAGAATTTCCAGTGAACTCTCCAAAGCCAAAATCTGGGGTTCTTTCCTGAGTTCTGTACAGTTGATATCTTTCCATCCATCTGAGTTAGGAGAGGATAAGATAAGGGTTAACCATTGTATAGGAATGTGAGTAAGGAGAGGATAAGTGTTAACCATTGTATAGTAATGCAGGTAAGCGGGATGTGAGGCCAGACAAGAAAAGCTATTGTAAACTCGAAGAAACATTACACAAGGAACGGTCAGGATGGGATTATT
>JAOWBP010000001.1:48641804-48661316 GCA_028571105.1 Tragopan temminckii | reverse complement strand
GCCCCGGCTCCGCGGCCACCGGCGGCCCCCGCGCACCGCCCCGGCCCGGAGCTCCCGCGGCTGCTGCGGCCGGGGGCCCCTGGGTACCCCTAACCCGTCCGGAGCCCCGAGGGGGGCTGCCGGGGCCCCCCGTCTGCGAGTCAAAGGGGAGCATCTATCACGCAACCGATCTTCGCAGGGTCTTGGAGATCTGTAGGTGTACACTAGCTTGCATTTGGGGAAATGGTAGTGGCTCTCAAAGCTGGGATGAGAGCAAAGAACTCCCTTCTGGGAGAGTCCCTTCCATCAGCTAGGACACCTGCACATTGGAGATGGAAAAAATTACACTTTTGCTGATAGGGACCTGCCAAGCAGCTGGTGACTGAGTGCAAAGTTGAGGCTGAAGGTACTGCCGGCAGTGTGGACCTGCTGAGCAGATGTCTCGTGGTTTTTCTCAGGCTGTGGGTACCTGCGTGCAGGCATTTCCTTGTGGCAGGAGGAAAGGAACCCGGTGAACCCTTCTCAGCGCTCCCATATAACTGGCTGCTATGGGCAGGCTACAGGAGAAGCTCTGATCTCTCTTCATACTCACCGTGCTTGAGTACAGTGATTACAGGACACGCTGATGCCAGCTGCAGCTCTTAGCCACAGTCCTACTTCTGCTGTGTTCCCAGCAGAGAAAAGCATGGAGTGAGATGGAAGTGGGATGAGCTGAGGAGAAGTGTGATGTGGCAGAGGGCATTCAGGGCACTCTCCAGCTCCAGGTATTCCATGAGGAGGCTCTACTGCCCCCACACTCCTCCTCACCCCAGAACCCCATTTTCTAATAACTCCCCCTATTCCAGCACAGCTTGCTCATTTGCTCAGCACAACCAGCTCATCATCTGGTCTGGCACTGGAGCTGCACGCGAACCCAGTGAAGCCCAGCACTGCCCTGCCCAGGGTGCCTGGCATAGGCATGTGCACAAAGAGCCATGACAGCCGAGAAAGCAGATGATCACACTTTCCTCCCATTTATGTCTTAGTTCCTGGTTTGAAATCGCTTTCTTTCACAACATCTAGAAATGCTGTTGTCTTTAGGATCGCTGATGAGTATCCTTTAAAGAACAAAGGAAGCCAAACGACGCAGCCTCGAGCCCTTCGCATGCAGTTCTTCTTAGCGACAATTAACGTTAGCTGCTCAGGGAGGCAGAGCGCTCCGTTTCAGAGCTCAGATGACTTCACCAGACTTTTTACGAGGACTCGGTATCTAGCAACTCCCACTGAAAAACAATGCAAGTTTCTCGAGGCAAAGCTTTGGCTGCCGGTTGTTGTTGATCAGCAGCTATTCAGGAGCTTTTATAAGATGCAGATGTGATCTCAGCTCTTTCTCTAGGAAACAAAAACAATGAGGTTTCAGCCTGGCCTTAGCAGAAAGTATTGAGAATCACCATCATCTCAGCACCAGCCAGCAGCCTCTGGCAGGGCTTGCAAGGCACGTAGAAACACCTTATGACACAGCCGAGGTGGATTCACCATTCCTGGGCTGATGGTGTAGTTTTATGGTTACGTGAGTCATCTTGGAGTAGTAGAGAATAGGGTCAGAGTGGTAAGGAATAGGGTTTTCAAGAGCAGCGCTTTCACCTTCAATGCTTTGTTTCCTCTGTATACACACATGTATCAAAAATTGAAAGAAAAAGAAAAGAACAGTACAAGTTTTGAAAGGAAAAGTCGATCAGGCAGCTGAGGTTTCTTACTGTTAAAAGATAACAAAACTCTTGGGTAAAGAAAATGCTTAGTGGCCCCTTACCTGAACAAAATTCATCAGCAGCCTGTTAAAGTAAAGAGGCCACCCTCTTTGAATGTAACCTCCCCAGTTCTCACAAGTCAAAAGATGGGAACGAGAAGGATTTGTTGACTGGAAAGGATGGAGCCTCAGGTTTCATGTTTCCTCTGAGATTTGTGGGTTGCCCTCCTGTTGTCAGCAGGCTGGTGTTTTGGACAAGGGATGATGTTAAAAATAGCATCCTCTCAGTTCTTGTAAATTCGGGCATGTTTATACATTGTAGATTAGATTAGTGAGTTTCTAGAGGTGGGTGACCTGTAGGAAAATAGGAAGTGCCATCATTATGCTTGTGTTTCTCTATGAGATAATAGCATTAGATTAAAAATGCTTCTCTATGAGATTAAAAAAAAAGCACGTTTGCCACACTGCTTCTACATTCCATAGGAGCTGTGCTTCACTACGTGTGATTATCTGCACACTCTCCATGTGTTTTTAGTTAAAATTTCTTAAAACTTGGTCTTAAAGCCTGCATATTTTCAGCTTAGTCCCTTAATAACTTGCATGAGCCAGCATATGTCTGTCATGCTTGTGGAGCACCTATGTGTAATGTGTATTTACAACTATCTAGTGCAGAGGTTTTGGTAGCACGTGTCAAGGCTGATATTTCTTTTCCTTTTTCCTCACTCAGTGTGATCAATGAATACGTCTAAAAAGAAAATTTCAGTCTCTCTTCTTACCCCCAACAAATAAGTGTAAGTGAGGGTTTTCATTTTTTTTCTTACCACTTTGTTCAGTATGGAAACAAATGTTCTAAACTGAGATTGAGAATATTTTTCTATGAAAAAAAACCAAACCAAACCGAAGCACCCACCATGTTGCAGCATCTATTTAATCTTCAGTCTCAGCTTCTAATTATCTTCCCGTGCACCACGGTAGAGCTCTCAAGGACACCCAACGAGATGAGCGATACCTTATATTGCTGGGTAATTCCCTCTCGCAGTGGCCAAGGGTTTGCTGGCATGGGAGCGTTCCTGATCTTTTCCCTTTGATCGTGTTTGTTGCATAATGCGCGTGATTGCAGCCTGGATAACAGTTGGTCTAATGGGCCTGCTTGGGAGTTTCTGTGCAAACACTTTTTCCTGGCTCCCACTCTTGCATGTCAACTGCTTTGCAAACAATGGAACACTTAAGCGACATGTTCTGGTTTATTTAAATTATTTTTGCCTGCTAAGGATTAGTTCTGGGTGAGTGCTGCCTCGAAGGCCTAAAGTTTGCTTTCAGGCTGTGCCTGACTTGCAGCTCTGCAGTACTGGGAGTGTGATACGCGTGTGTGTTTGTTGAAACCCTTCTCTGCAAAACCCAGAAAGTAGTGCAAAACCTAATTTTTCCAGCATTGGTACAGCACTTCTGCTAGATCAGTAAGGAGAACGTGAGGAGGGGGAGAAAATGTGGCTACCACTTGCGCCTGTGGAGAGAATTAGGAAAATACTTGATGGCTGGGCGGCTTACCCTTCTGCTTCCTATAAACGCGCTGTGGCTACAGCTGTGATAAAAGGGAAATTCCTAGGTATCCTTGACGCTGTTCCATCGTTCTGAGTAATGCTGGAAAAGTCAGGCGACCACTGGGTTGGATGGCTCCTGGGCGCACACACGGAATGCCAGCAGCTGCTCCGCATTATTCTCCCGCTGCCTCAGCACTGCGGCACTGCGCCTGTGCCTTGCCCTGCCACGGCCACCTCTGCCCATTCTCATCCCTGCGTGCATTGGGTCTGGCATGGGGCTGTGGGCTGCGGTGTTACCTTGAGCATGTCATGTTGTGGATCCTGTGCCAGGAGCTGGCTCCACATCTGACTCTCCTCTTGCTTAGGGTGTTGGAGCTGAGCGTGTCCGCAGTGGATGCTGTATGAGCATGAACACTGGTCCTTTACCTGTCAGAAGAGGGGTGGCCAGCAGGGACAGAGAGGTGATTGTCCCCCTCTACTCTGCTCTTGTGAGGCCCCGTCTGGAGTACTGCATCCAGATCTGGAGCTGCCAGTACAAGAAAGACAGAGAGCTGTTGGAGAGGGTCCAGAGGAGAGCCACGAAGATGATCAGAGGGCTGGAGCACCTCCGCTACAAAGACAGGCTGAGGGAGCTGGGCTTGTTCAGCCTGGAGAAAAGAAGGCTGCGGTGTGATCTCATTGCAGCCTTTCAGTACCTAAAGCGAGCCTAAAAACAGGAGGGGAGTCAACTCTTTACAAGGGTAGATAACTGCAGGACAAGGGGAAATGGTTTTAAGTTGAGGGAGGAAAGGTTTAGGTTGGATGTCAGGGGGAAGTTCTTTACTGTGAGAGTGGTGAGGTGCTGGCACAGGCTGCCCAGAGAGGCTGTGGATGCCCTGTCCCTAGAGGTGTTCAAGGCCAGGTTGGATGGGGCCCTGGGCAACCTGGTCTAGTATTAAATGGGGAGGTTGGTGGCCCTGCATGTGGCAGGGGGACTGGGGATTCATGATCATACAGGTATCTTCCAACCCTGGCCATTCTGTGGTTCTGTGATTCAGTGATTCTGTGCATGGCTGTCTACCAGGCACTGCCCTCATTCTTCGGTTTGAACCTTCGATTAATCAAGCAAAAGTGGCTTAACTTTTCCTGGGTCTGTTTACTGATGGTATCACTTTCTTCTAGCAGCAGTATCTCAGTTCCTGCTCCACTGTCTGCTGTGGCACATGCCTGAGTCTGAAGCTGGTGAACACCCTCTCTCAGCTCCCCCAGGCAAATGTCAGGAGCTGCACAGTGGCCTCTGAACTCCTCAGATACCTGCCCTCATCATGCAGGAAGGCATTAATCTTTGGTTCTAAGTGAGCATCCTAATATCTCACCTCATTTAGCCTGGCTGGCTATTTCATCCCATCCAATAGAAGCATCTTTCCTTTAGCATCCTGTAAATCCAGGACTTGACTTGAGGATTTCCAGTGTGCTGTCTACCCAGTGCTGGTGGAAAATACCTCACATGTTGTGCCTAGATCTTGGTAGGCCCTGGCAAAAGGACTGAAGGAGGGGATGGGCAAGAAGGCCTTGCGAGTATGTTTTTACATACAAGTGGTTATTCATCATCTGCAGCCCAGACAATCTGAAGTTGGAGGTGGGAGGGTTTTGTAGCATGTAATAGCCTGTATTATGCTGATACCTGCCATTTCTGCTGTAGGTGAGATTGTGGCTTCAGTCCAGAGTGTTTTGCCAGTGATGTCACTTGGACCAAGGTTATTTCTGGAACAGCACTGAAACAGGTTGCCCAAGGAGGTTGTGGATGCCCCATCCCTGGAGGCATTCAAGACCAGGCTGGATGTGGCTCTGGGCAGCCTGGTCTGGTGGTTGGCAACCCTGCACATAGCAAGGGGGTTGAAACTAGATGATCATTGTGGTCCTTTTCAACCTAGGCCATTCTATGATTCTATCATTCTATTTCAAATCATGCTCTTAGGACATGGTGAAAGCACCACCAGATCTCAGCTTTTTCCCCAGACTTGAGCTTTTCCTTGCTTCCAGTTCATACAGAGCTCAGTTTGGGCTCACCTTACCTCCACGCAGCACTACTTTCCTGCGTTTCCCTCACATAACCTATCACATGTATCTCTTGGGTCTACCTTAGGGCTGTGCATTAGGTCTTCTAGTTCAGCTGTGATGAGCTATCATTTTACTTCCTTGTACTGAATAAACAGATGTTTTCTGTGTTAAGAGTCTCACTGGCATGCTGTTTCTTTCCTTGCCTTCAGCAACGGGCAGACATGTCTGACTAATTGCAGCAGAGCCACACTGGCACCTTTGCTACAATTGGGACAACACGCAAAAACACAACAAGGGTTTCCATGGCACAACACCTGGTGAGATTTAAAAAAAAAAAAAAAAAAGCAGGGAATAAGAACTTTTCCCCCTACCTTGTACTCTTTTACAAGGTGAAAGCAACACAGGCTTGGAGATGAGGCTGCCAAAGTGTGCAGCCTGACTGCTCACAGCACTTCCAGCGGCACATCCCTTCCACGGAGGCTTTTCCTTTGAAGCCCATTTCACCTGCCCCAGAGCCAACGGCAGAAGGAGGAAACGGATCAAAAAGAAAGTCCTGAAGATAAAGCCTAACAGCCTGGTGGTTTCTCTGCTTGCAGGTATTCCTTGGGAATGCTTTAAAAATGAACAACACTGTGGGCTTTACCGGTGCCTCCTGCTAGTGGGAAACACCTTCTGTAAGTAAAAACAGGGCATCTAGAAGGGTTGGCTCTCAAGCAGCACGCTGGTGCATTTTTACCTGCATGCTTTATAAAGTGTGCCAGAGCACTGTAGGAGACCAGAGAGCTTGGTTTTGTGTGGGCAGGAGCCCATGTGCAGGAAGAGCTCTCTGTGTTTCTGTGTGTCATGGAAAGAGGGTTAATCTGGTTGGCTGGATGTACAACTGCACTCAGCTTCCCATTCCACGTTATTATTTGTGCACGGAACAGGCTGTCTAGGGAAGTAGGCATGGCCCTGACCACCAGAGCTCAAGGACACTGCTCTCAAACATAGGGTTTGGATTTTGGGTGGTGCTGTGTGGAGCCAGGAGCTGGGCTTGATGATCCTTGTGGGTCCCTTCCAGATCAGGATATTCTGTGATTACCAATGTGCTGCTTGCTGACCACAGAGGGTTTGTCCTACTTTGTCCTCTCAGGACCTCTCAGCTGAGTACAGCCATTCTTTTTGTCTGATTTGCAGTGCAGGTGAAAAACAAATCAATGTGCTTTTCTTTTTCCCATGTTGCTACTGAATTTTTGATGTTCACATGCACGTTGTAAGATTGGGAAATCTCCTGGTGTATTGTGTAACACGCTTACCGTATTCTGCCAAGCATTGCCAGCCTATCACTAGTCTTCCAGACCACCTTGTGCATTTGAAGCTCATTGGCTGGTTTAATTAACTGATGATCAACTATCTGCCTCTTATTAAAGGTCTGTTCCTTCACCCTGCCACATTCCCATGCTTTGTGCCATCTCATGCCACGAGGCAGGCGCTGTTCTTTGCCCAAAACCCTCCTGTAGCATCTCTGCAAATCAAATGGTGGTGATCCAATTTTGGATTAAGAAATGGAGGCAGATAAGCGATTTCTTGTTTGCGTAAGAGTGGAAAAGCAGGGGGAGCAGAGCTAGGGATGGACCCAGAATAACTCATGGGCTGCCTGTCATAACAAGAAAGGGGAGCTTGCAACAACTTCGTTTTTCTGAGGTGATTTATTAAATCTTCTGTAATTACTTTAGTCAACATCAATAAAGAACAATATGTTCTTTTCTAGCTTCCACAGGTTATTTAGGATCTCTCATAGCCATAATAGATTAATAGTGGCCCTAGGGTAGGATTGTATTACTAAACTTTTATTAAGTGTTTTAAAACCAATTGAAGACATTGCCAATTTGAGCTTTTTAAATTGTTTCGTGATATTTTCTTCCCATTTTTGGCAAAGCATCTTTGAAGCACTCGATCCTGAAACTTTTAATCATTTTGGAAAAAAAAAAAGCAATGTATGCTCTCTGATGCTGGCTGTATACTGTGATGGTAATTCAAGTTATACACATGCTGCTGTGGGAAGAAGAAGGAATAAAATTTTCCAAAAAGGAAAATTACTTCTGCCAGCTTTTTTTTCATTTGTAGATGTATTTTAAGTCATATTCGCGGTCTCAATAATTGATGTTTTAGGAGGTTTTGAGTCCTCCTTCCAGTTTGATATTGTGTCTTTCAGAAAGTCATATCATAGAATCATTGAATGGCCTGGGTTGAAAAGGACCACAATGATCATTGAGTTTCAACCCCCCTGCTATGTGCAGGGCTTGCCAACCGCAAGAGGCTGCCCAGAGCCACATCCAGCCTGGCCTTGAATGCCTCCAGGGATAGGGCATCCACAACCTCCTTGGGCAACCTGTTCCAGTGTGTCACCACCCTCTGTGTGAAAAACTTCCTCCAATTATCTAACCTAAACTTTCCCTGTCTTAGTTTAAAACCATTCCTCCTTGTCCTATCACTATCCTTCCTGAAAACTATCAAGTCTCCATATTGACAAATGAGAGAATGCCTTTGCCAACATAATAATAATTACTGAATAGTGTGTGTGTCTGAATTTCAGGGAGAGGGGCACGAAAACCCAAGCTGACATTGTTCTATTTGTTGTGGACATGCCCTGTTTCTTCCATGGAGAACATTAGCCTGAAGCAGCTCTGTGAAATGAAAAGCCTCTGCAGGACTCAAAGTTTGGGGCAGAAAGGAGAAAAATGAATGTAGATACAGTCACAGTTGGCTTTTGCAGGTAAAGGTGTACTTGCAACAATATCAGAAATATGTAGAGGAATTACAGGACTCATTGATGCTGGGTCATAGGATTTGCTTTGAGTTATATGTTGCTCAGGGTGAGGACAGACTGGGACTAAGAGGCTGCCTGAGCTCTGTGCTCTCCCTGTCTCCATCCCCGTGGCACAAAGCTATCCCTGGGACTATAAACTTGTGGAATAATATACAATAAGAAGCAGCTCATAAGACCAGATCTCTTCATTCTGGTGCTTACCTTCATGTTTTGATTTTGAAACAGAAATTACTTTTGTTGGAATCAATCAAGATGAAACATGTGCACACTCTTTTTGTTCTCTCTTGCCGCTTTGGGAAGCAGCTGATTTCATCCACACTTAATCTCCTGTCTTTGCTTGTTTCTTGCCACTCATGTCTCTTTACTTCTCGATACCTTTTTTTGTTTTGTTTTGTTTTTGTTTTTGCTATTGTGATTAAAGCTCCAGGATCCTTGCTTTTGAGGAAGGAGCCTGTCAGGGCAACCCTTGGGCTGCTCTAGCACCCTTTGAAGGACAGAAGCACCTCCTCAGCACCTGGAGCCCACCTACCTCTGTCTCGGAAGGGCCAGCAAAGCCTAAGGCAGCAATATCCTGCCCCTGTATGCAGCCTATGCACAGCCCACCCACAGTGCCCACCCTCAGCCCTGCACGTTGTGGGACATGACACAACCCCACCATGGTGGATACGTCCCCACCAGGCGCTTGGTGACCTCCACTCCACAGGGCTGATGTATGCCTGAGGGACCAGCAAGGCTGGGCTGGGAGCCGTGGCATGCTGCAGCTGGCACCCCACAGACCATTCTTTAGCTCTGTTTTGTATAAACCCTTGTCGCCGTAGCACTTCATCTGGTGTGACGAGCACGCATGGTTTTTCTCTCCGCTTTCCCCTGAGGAGAGCCTGGTGTGGGCAGTGCAGTATTTCTGCTTCGCTCTGGTTATTTTAGAAACAAACTTAAAAACATATGTTCATTTCTGTTCGTTTATGTGACAGAGGCAAGGTCGAAGAGATAGGCCTGGGAAGGGGAGCTGAAACCTCCCTCAGAGCTGAGAGATCCTATTACACAGACTTTACTGCAGGCTGATGTTTAAGTTTCACTATAGGCTGCCCCACCACTGTAGTTTTAAATGCCCCTTTCTTTTATAAATCTCTTCCTTTTGTCTCCTTCTCCTTCCCTCACTTTCTTCTTCTGGACAATTTCACGCTCGAGACTACCCTCTGTTCTGCAGAAATATTCATATATACTATGGAAACACACTTGTACAATTATTTATAGTCTTAATTTTTACCCTATCTAGATCCTTGTTGCATTGCACACAGTGTCCCTGCTCCACAATTCTTACCTAAATCTCCACTCTTATGAGGGCAGCCTGTACCTCTGAAATAGATACGTGTTAATAGAATCATAGAATTACTCAGGTTGGATAAGACCTTAAAGATTATCAAGTCCAAACAGAACCTAACCATACTACCCTAACTCTAACAACTCTCTGCTGAATCACATCCCTGAGCACCACATCCAATCCACCACCCCAATAGGGCAACAGGGGCTGGCAGGAAACAGCAATGGAAGGTTTCCTTGTGAAAAATCCCAAAATGGCATGTCTGGTTTTCATTCTTCATCACAGCAAAAGGAGAGTTTTGTTGTGCTGGTAGAGAGAAAGGTGGGGAGGGGAGATTCCAGCAGGTAACATGGTGATACTGGAGACATAAAGGTAAGGAGAGGGTGGTGCCTGCACCTGACCTGCACCTCCTGGAGCTTGTCTGCTGGGGCTGCTCCCTGCCTAGGCAGCCCTTGGGGGTCTCAGAAGTGAGAGGAAAAAGGAAAAAGCACATGGCGATTATATTAATTGTGAAAGGAGAGTGCTTGGGTGAGATGCAGTCAGCTGTGGGCACTGATAAAGGCAGCTGTCGTGGGTTTCTGGAGTGTTTTGATAAAGTCTTGCACTTTGTTGCTGTGATAATGCTGTTGAAAAGTGACTGTGGTAGCTGAAGAGACTTTAGGTTGTCTATCGTGGTGTGAAAAAGCTGAGATTTTTGGTAGGAGTACTTCTTCTTGTTCTTCCTCCTCGTAACACTGGTGGGAATTCAGCTGCACATTTCAGTGGGAGCAATGTATGACCCATGATGAGTCCCTCTGCAAACTGAGAAACATCCTCTCAACCACTTCTGAGATGTCTGGATGTCAGTAAAAGTGATCACAGTCTCCTTTGTTGTTCAGAAAACACATTTGCCGTAGTGGAGAAATAAACTTTCCCAGATTTTATTTCCTAAAAAAAAAAAGTTAATTAAATAACAGGTTGGTTGCATTTGTAAACAAAGCAGTCTGAATGCAGTGGTAACAGAAAGCGTCAGGGACTTTTACAGTTTTTATAGCTTTTTCCCTGGGCGATTGCTTTTTAGAAAACTCAGTGCATATGATTCTCTTTTATTAGAAAATAAACAGAAAACACATGCCCAGAGACCACTTCAAAAGGTTTGTGCTGCAATGCCAGTGCTAGAACTGTGTAGAATCTCCTTATTAAATGAGAAAGCAGACAAGTTGTTTTCTGGCCCTTTGGTTGAAAGCCGGAGCTCTGGCCAGTGTAGTGAAAGGTTTATGAACCTTCTGGAGAGTCTCCACTGCATGTAGGGAACTTACACTGCTGTTCTGCTACTCCTTTGAAACTAGGGGAAATCCCACAGCCTGAGGATGCAAACCAAGTAGCGGGAAGGGGAAGGGACAGAACAAAAAGGTAAGAAAATAGTAACTAAAAGCATAGCTGGGTGTGTATTGCCATTGCTGATCCTGATGCTGTAAATTATCTGGTTCACTGTAGTTTCTGTCTCACTTCTGCCTGGCGTCTGGCTTTGGAGAGGCTTGGTGGCTTTCTGTGCCTTCCCAAGGGAGAAGAAGGCAGGTAAGGGTAGGCTGTCTGCAGCTACAGGATTCTGAGGACTGGGGGGCTTGGCTCGCTCTCCATGTATGCTGAGGGAAGCAGCACAGCTTGCTCAAGCAAGCAAATGAGAGCTTGCTTAGTTTGGGTGAATCGATTAAAAACAGATAAACTAATAGACCATTTTCACACCTCCTCACAAAGCTTTGTGATACGGTACTTAAACTTGTAGAAAATTTTGCCCTAACCAAGTGGGATAAAACCCCACAGTTCCTTTCCAGACAAGTGAAGAGAAATCAATTTCTCTGATGGTCTTCTGGACTGGGTTTTTGCAAAGTAAATCCCAGGCAGCTCCTGCTGTGTTTCCCTTTGCCCAGGCTCCTTCTAATGATGCTGGATCTGCAGTCTCCTCCAGAAGCTCCCAAACTTTCAGTTTGTGACTGCTGAGAGAACAAACACACTTCTCTTTTGGAAAAGGTAGGGATGAAGGCGTGGAAATTTATGACATTTGAATTCTAATTTCTGAGTTCAAATTTTAGAAGTGTATATTGTGAAGTAGCTAAGAGACTGATGAAGCCAAAGGGAAATCGCTGGAATATCAGCTTGTATGGCAGAGTGGCTTCCTGTGCACAAGAAGCCCTCATGATACCCCATGGAACTGCTGCTGAAGGGGTGCAGCTTTTGTGCCAGCTGTCTCTTGGGTACAAGGGAGCTTATTTCTTTGAGAAGCAGAGCCCTTTTCTTGCCCACTGAGTCTTTAAAGCAACCAGCGTGAAACCTAAGAGATGCAGCATGACTTCCAGAGCTCAGTGATACGCATGGGTGATTTTGCCAGCATTGTTCATGCAAAGAGGCCAGATAAGTGGGGGAACTTTGCACGCGGCGCTTCCCCTCCGAGCTGTCCCACGGCTGCCGTCTCGCCGGACCACCCCGGTGCAGATTACAGCAGCAGCTTATTAACACAGAACAGAGATCCGGGGCTGGCCATAGGAAGCACAAGCCCTAAAAGCACACTGCAGGATCCTTGTTCTCCCTTCACAAAGCTGCTCTGTGTTAAACTATGGTATCGACCCGCACTGGCGTACAAATGCCTTTCGTTAGGGTTTGCATGCTGTGTTATAGGAGGCTTCAATTAAAGAACAAAATCTGTTGGTGGCGATTTGCTGTTTAGTGGTACTGGAAGTGAGTTTTGGTAGGGAGGACCAGCAGTGTGGATCTCAGTGCCACAGTGGTTTTGCTGGCGGTTGCGGAGGAGATGGAGAATTTTCAACATCTCATCTGACGTGGCTCTCCCAGAATGCAGCCCACTCCAAAGACACAGATCTCTATACACTTAATAAGGTGCTACAGCAGAACTTGAAATGTTCGCTCACAGACCCCTGTTCTGAATCATTTCATTGACCACCTGGTGTCGTTTTTTTTTAAAGACACATTGCGTCCTGCGCATTGCTTTCTGTTTACCCTTTGGCCCCAGCTTGGCAGAGTGCCTGGGAATGTGCCTGATGTTCAGTTCTTTCCCAGATCAGCTGGACACTGAAGACAGTGTGTAAGGATAAGCTGTCATGTTGCTGCTCCCACTCAGCAGGAGAACACCTCCCAGCACCTGCTAGTGGAGCATCTGGGTGCGGGATGTAAGAGGGATGGGAGAGCTGCACAAACAGAGCTTTTTGTTTCAGGTGGTTCTTAACACCTGTTTTTGGGGATCACTCAGATTTACGTGCTTGAATACTGATTGCAGATGGGTGTCAAAGAAAGTGGAGAGAGAATAATTTCAAAGGAAAAATTGCTCCTTTTGTGAGTCCAAGCAGAGTTATTCTTTGACACCAAGAGCCAACAGGCTGCACTGAGTCTCTGATTCCCCTGTGTGTTGGTGCTACTACTATAGATGTAGCTGCACGTTGCTGCCTGATGATTCAGTCCATTTGGTTGGCTGGAGAAAGTCTCCTCTTTCTGCAGTGACTAAAGTGAAAGGCACATTTAAACCTGAGGAAGTGCTGGCAGCTGCAGAGGATGCCTGCTGGAAAGCAAAACCTAAGAAATTACACTTAATAAACAGCGGATTGCATGAAATTTTAGTATGTGTGTGTATATGCATGGGAAAAAGAGAGGGAAGGTAAGAACAACAGAATGCCCTACAGGAATGCAGAGCAGGCTGTTGGTATGGGCTGATTTGGCAGTGACTCGGTCTGATGGAGGATATGGTGTCAGTTGCTGTGGGTGCCTGTTTTTCCAGAGGGGCAACAGACCCACCACCACGGTGCTGGGTGCCCATCAGGCCCACTAGTGAGCCACACAGCACAGTGCACTCCTCTTGGCATGGCTGCTCTCCTTTGGGTTTTCCAGAAGGGACATCTTGGCAAAGGGATTCAGCTGGGTGTGTTTAAACTAATAAGTTACATCGGCTAAACTGCTTTTCGGTTTACTTACATGTCCTTTTACATTGCTGGGAGCACATTGGTCTTACACTAGATCTTCTAATTGCGCTTATCTGGATGTTTTTGGTTTTGTCATGATGATGATGTTCTTGCTCAATTTATTTAGCCAGTGTGGATGTTGTTCTCTGCTCTAGGAGGCCTCTGTGGTTCAGGTGGTACCACAGCTTTTCTAGGAAGAAAGCCAGGATTTTTCTGGTCATCAGAGTGCACTTTCATTTGCTCGCTTGTGTTTTGCTGCCCTTATCTCTGTTTATATTATGTTACCATCAAGGGCACTCCTACACTTGCCCTGTGTGGTGCCCAAAGGATCACCCCTCTGCAGCTTGTGGTCTGCCTGTGGGATGGAAAGGCTCAGGGGGAGTGGGTGGAGGTTGTAAGAAAGGTCTCAATGGTGCATTTTTTTTCTTCTGAATGAAATCCCTGCCGCAGGTTTTTCTACATGCTGAAGCATAGGAATCCATGTGAAAGTGTCTTGACTCCTTGTGTGTTTATTATCAAAGTCCTTCAGGTTTGTTTGACTATTTTGTTGTGTCCAGTTTCTTATCTGATGATTTCTGGTTACCTTTCTCATTCAGAGGCAAAGTCCAAAGAAAGATCGGCATCTACTTCTGGAGGGAGGAGCTGGCAGAGAAATGGGTTAACTCTGCCCCCTTTTTGATCTGAAAGTTGTCCTTGTGAAATAACTGGAAATTCTGAAAGAATTGCATCTCCTGCAACTGCTATTGTCACGGTGCACACAAAGAATATGTGTCATCTTAAATTTGGGGAACAGAACTTTTACTCCATGAAGCTGTGATCTCATGGGTGACAGGACTGGGAGGCATATTTAGTAGGAGAATCAACTGCAGGCAAACATCAGTCAGGGCTGTTTTCAAGGACGCCCAAGGATCAAGGTCTCATGTCATTCCCATGAATTCCACACTGCTGCTTCATCATCTCTGGTGCCAGAAAGCAGACCCTCAGCTTCACCTGGATCTTTCTGTTATTTAAAGACTATAAATTCTTGCCCTATCCCAAAACATCATTGCATATGTATACTCTGCCTGCTTTAATGTAGTGTTTGCTTTTCAGAGAGAGCATAGAAACAAAGAAAGCTAAGTTATGCCTTGGAAAGTGGCTGACAAGCTTTTCTGGCTAAGCAGGGTTTTGACTGGAAGACTGAAAACTCAGTTCATGTTGTACCAGTATGGCTTTAAAGCCAGGTGTTTTGGCTGCTAGTATTTAATAAGTAGATACTGCAAAAGGAGTATGAGAAGATTTATTGCAAAGACAAAGGTGGGGGAGTCACCATCCCTGAAGCTGGAAACATGTGGTTGTGGCCCAGAGGGATGTGGTTAGAGAACATGGGAGTGATGGGCTAGTGGTTGGGCTAGATGATCTTAATGGCTGTTTTCTTAGTCTTTGCTTGTGATCTGCCATGTGACAAAAGCAAGGAACAGCAGTAACTGAGACCTTGTTCACGTGAGGGTGAGCAGTCTTGAGAGCACGACAGAGAGAATGCAAAATACTTGAGCACAGCAAGACAGCAGACAATCTTGTAGTGGTTATTTATGGCATATTTATAACCATGCCCAGGTAACTAACATGGTGAGTTATTTTCAGTCCTCCCTAGGTGTAGAGAGAATACTGCACTGGTGTTAATGAAGGTGAAAAATGAATAGTGAGGAGGTTAATGGTGGTTACTTTAGCTAGAGAGCAGAAAGAAAATCCCCTCCAGGGCCACTTACTCTGCTCTCTAGATGCTCTGCTAGAGCAGATTTACCTCAGCTATCAACTGCTTCCTCTGTTCCCCCTGTAAGTGCCTGAAGTGATGGTGGTGATGTCACTCTCATGGGCCATGATGTAAGGTGCCAGTGAGTTTCAGTTCAGGAGATGAGCACAGCTCTCAAGTCTCCTCAAGAGCCAGGCTAATAACACCTTTTCAGGTGTCTGAAAAACCTGCTTCAAGTGGCTGCGCAACTGCAGATTTCTCTATGTTTTACCAAAACTGCAGGAAACGCGGTGCTTTCCAATAGCATTCCACAGCCACTGCATTGATTTTGGAAAATTCATTTTTAAAAAAAGCCTAGTGAGCTGAATAAGGCTGAATTAGCAAATCACAGATACCCAAAAGGAACAGTGTCCTGTTTATAAGGAAAGAGTGTGGTTGCTGTGGTCAGACAGCCGGGCCACAGGCCAGGTCATGCCTCCCCAGCATATTTTATCTCGCCTCATGTCACGGGCAGGATGTGGGGGATGGATGGGTTCCTCCTCTGAAAGGTGAGGGTGATTCATGCAGCACAGGCGTTGCTCCTTTGCTGACTGCTTCACACCAGCAGAGCCCTTGCTTCTTCATGAAGGTGTCACAAAGGAGATCCCCGCCAGCAGGGTCAGTGCAAGCCCACCTTGGTGGCTGGTCCTGGGGTGGAGGAGGCAGGCCACGACCAGGCCTGCGTGGACCTCTTCTCCTCAGCCAAGTGCTAACACCTATGTAGTCTGCTCAGCAAGTGGTTGTGTGACTGTAACTCTCAAACCATGCTTTGGAAGCCATTGGACTGTGACAGCATTCCTGGGTGTCCTCACTTGTGCTGTGGGCTACTGATGCAGCCTGTGGGCTCTAGAAGGCCAATGGGCCACAGGGGCAGCTCCGCACTGTCATCTGGAGCTGAGGGGACATATAGCAGTGGCATTTCAAGATCCAGCTTTCCCCGTAACTACAGGCATCTGGTGGTTCCACTGTTGCTGCATTTTTCTGGAGGGCAGCAGTGAGATTAAAGGTGTGTTGTGAAGGAAACCCTCAAATTCAATTACTAAGATACAGATGAAATCCAGTTTTTTGTCTTCATGCAGGGATCCCTGTGGCACTTCCAGGTGCCACAAACATGCCACTGGCACAAAACTGATGCTGTCCTCCTACATGGCCTGATAGGCTCACTGAGGCCACAGACCATAGGCAAGTGTGATTCGAGCCCCACTTATATATAAGATATTCGCATGGTACAGGCACTCAGAAACTGACTGCTGCTTTCTCAGTGCTGTGCACTCATTTTTGTGGTCACGTGGCATCGGCATCTCTCCTCAGACAGTTGTTGATCTGTAACAGGGAAAGACTAAAAGAGATATCACCATATCCCCCTCTTCCACGCACATAGACTGCTGAGACTTCAGCGAATGTGTATAGCTACATGTATCAGTGCTGCAGGATACAATAAATGAATACTGAAGGGAGACTGTAGGAGGATTGCTGTCATTCTATGTTCTTTCAGGGTTTACAAAGATTGAAGAGTCTTCAGTTCATGGTAGCTTTCCTCTGAGTTAATGTGCTCACTGGAGGACAAACTCTCTCTCTGGCGAAACTGTCACCGGGGCTATGCCAGTATCTCATGGAGAAACTCAGATGCTGCTCCCAGAGTGTGGTTCTCCTGCCAAGGATCGTTGCAACAGGCAGATGTGCTAGGGTGTTGCTGAATAGCCTTCTCTTTCTCCCCACTCCAAGAAATGCATCATTCCCCAGTGTAGATGAAGTACTTATTTTTCAAGCTAATAAATCAAGTGCACTGCATATATATGCCCCCCGATTTACTCTGGAATTACTGCTGCTGCAGTCACAGGAAGGAAGGATTTCACTGCTGCTGTTGCAGCATTTTTCTTGTTTCTTGTAGCTCGCTGTTTAGACAAAAACTCTTTCCCTTTCTCTTCCTCTTCCTGTTTCCCTTCCCCTTCCTCTAGCTCCTTGGCCAGTTTTCTTTTCTGAACCCCCTGAACTGATCAATTTCCTTACATATCTCTACTGTTTCTCAGTAATGTTCTCTCTCTCTATTTCCCACCTTCCACTTAGAAAGAGGAAACTTCCTCAACAGCAATGACCAGCAGAAAGGTCTTAAGTAAGAACTCTTCATCTTTATTTAGCCCAGACTTCCTTTCTGGCTTGCAGGTGCCTCAGGCCAGCCATTAGCTTGATCACAGAACAGTCTTCATTGTGAGGAGTGCAGGCAGAGCAGACACCTGCCTGTCCTTCTGACACGCTTTCAGGCTCCTGTACTGGGGCTGGCTAAAACTTCCTATGTGATGTACTGAAGTGATTTCTGAAGTGATGTACTGAAGTCATTTCACAATAAAAAATGTTTTTGTTGTTGTTGTTTAGTTCCTCTCTTCTCACCTCATGGATTTTTCCAATTTTTGAATTTTAAAACATTAAGTTGTTTTTATTCAATTCTTTCCTTTTCTTCTTTGCTGTCATCCATCTACATTTTTTGCTTTTTCTGCCAAGCACTAAAATCTATGAAGGGCAGATCTGTGGGTGGGGACAGTGTTTTTTCCTTCCACTGAGCTCCCTGCCTCTGCTGCAGTTATGCCTGGTTTTAACCTCCTCAGCTTCTGACAAATCCTGAAGTAGTTGTGAAGTAACTGGATTTCTTTTTTATCTTTTGCTATGCTGTAGCTTCTCCTTGACTTGTGAAGTGATGGGGAAAGAAGGCAAATGTCTGTTTCTTTGTACGAGCAGAGGAGGCTCCTGCTCTTTGGAAGAAAGATTCCGTACCCTCACTATTATTAGGGCGAGTTTAGAAGACTTATTTCTTCTGTGTTTTCACAGAATCATGAAGGTTGGAAAAGACCACTAAGATCACCCAGTCCAATCACCATCCCATGTCCACCATGCCCAGTGATGATGTCCCTCAGTGCCACATCCACACGGTTCTGGAACACCTCCAGGGATGGTGACTCCACCACCTCCCTTGACAGTCTGTGCCACTGCAGCACCACTCTTGCTGAGGATAAAAGTTTCCTAACATCCAACCCAAACCTCTACTGGTGCAACGTAAGGCCATTCCCTGTTGTCCTGTTGCTATTACCTGGGAGAAGAGGCTAACCCCCACTTTGCAACACCTCTTTTCAGGTCATTGTAGAGAGCAATAACGTTTTCCTTGAGCCTTCTGTTTTCCAGGAATAGATGATGTACAGGAGGCAGAGAATGTTATGTTACATGCTGATTTGGGACATGCAGGAAATCAACCTGAATTTCCCCCATTTTTATAGCACGTCACTATTTCCCACCTGTCCCAGCTTCCAAATCAGATTTGTGGCTGTAGGGTCTAAGTGAGGCTGGTACATGTATGCATGTTAGGAAGTTTTTTCGTTCCCTGTGGGATGCCGGTGCATAAACACGCACGGAGTGTATATCCAGTGTGTATGCACCCACGTACATGCACTGCATACCACCCCGCTGTGTGCACAGGGTGTAGAACCCCTCACTGCTCCTCTAGTGGAGCAACAGTGCCAGCTGCTGGTGCGGCACCGGCCTGCCAGCCCCGGCGGGCACCGAGAGCCTCTCCTGTGCTGCAGCTTCTGTATTCAGAAATAGTTCCTCCCTTCTGTTTCCGTACCAACATAAGGCTCCTCTGGGGTCATGTAAGCCCATGCTGGTTGCTTTCTTTGGGACGTTTCACACTGTAGTTCTAACACTTAAAGCTATTTAAAGCCCCGTTCCTCTTCCAGCCTCTTTCCCGGGACTGGCTGCTGGGAAGGAGGAGAACTATTTTCTGCAGGCAGCAAAGTGGCTGGCAAAGGTGTCATGTGCTCTTTGGGACCTTTTAGTCATGCCATGGCAGCAACAGTTTGCCAGCTGCAAATTTGAGATTCTCATTTGTACTTCAGTTGCTGTCAGCACTGGGGAAAACGAGGTGGCAGCTGATGGGCAGAGCACTGCACGGTGGTTTTGGTCAGGAAAAAAAGGGAAACAAAAGGATGAGGGGGAGAAGAGAACGTACAGGTGTACACAGAAGTTTAATTTAATTAGAATTCCAGTGAAATGCTTAATAGAATATATGGACTTATTTTTCAAGAGCTGGAAAAGGCAAGCCAATTTGTCCCACGAAAAAATGTTCTCATTTGTCTTTTGATCCATAATGCCATGTCTTCCCTCTGTCTCTCTTCCTTTCAGCCTGCAGTCATAGAATCATAGTGTCATTAAGGTTGGAAAAGACCACTAAGATCACGTAGTCCAACCGTCAGCCCATCCCCACCATGCCCACTAATCATGTCCCTCGGTGCCACATCCACATCTTGAACACCTTGCTTTATAGCGGGTCACAGTGTTTGCAAAAGGTGGCAGTCAGGGGAAATGAATGGGGGTGGGGGGTGGAGAGGGG
>JAOWBP010000001.1:48613244-48635711 GCA_028571105.1 Tragopan temminckii | reverse complement strand
CCTTTGGTTTCCCCCACAACTTCAGTTATCAAATGAAGTAATGTGATAGTGAGTTTCACCTGTCCAGTTTTTACGTTCAAACCTGAAAAATATCTACGTATGCTTAGTGTGCCCACGCACTGTAGGCATTTGTGTTTCTTTAATGCATGTTTTTTCTTTGCTTGAAGATCTTGTAACAATTTATAGCCAACTAAAGATCTAGAATCTCTACAAAGCTAAATTTAGCATTTAGAAATTATCATTTTAAATCACTGCACTATCACTGGTAGTCTTGAGGAGTATGAACAAAGTGATTTATTTCAAATATTGACATAATTAAAATATGTTAAATATCTTGTACGTGGATTATATTCAATGCCTTCAATATTAGCTACCTTCATGTTAGGGGCTAAAAGGTAAGTTGAATGCTCTTCCACATGCTTGAAGTTTTATTATTACAGTTGTCTTTTTCAGTTAAAAATCCATATGTGTCTTTTGTAAGTAAGAATACAAATATCAGCAATTTATTTTTCCACCTTTCTGCCTGTTTTTTTTCTTTGTGCGTGTGTGTGTGTGTATGCGCATGCATATGGAATACTGGGGCTGGGAGGAACAATAAAAGGAGGGGTTCATATCAGACCTAAAAAATACTAAAAATCTTGGAAGTTTGGAACTTTATCCTTTTGGTTTGGCAGAACTAGTATAGTTCATCATCTTCTTGATGCCTGTGAATAGCCTGTCTTGTAATGCAGAGGCTTCCAGCTCTCGTGCTAGCTCTGTTTCACCTGCAGCAATCTGACAGTGAAATGCTGTGTTGGATGGCTTTTTCAAAAGACAAGAATCTGTAGTAAAAATTATCCTTACTACTTCATATTGCCTCAAGTGAGTAGATAGTCTAGATTTAATAGAAGATTCAGACATATCACTTATCTACCCAAGCAGAAGTGATATGTTGAAGTATGTCTTCATCTGCAATTTATATTAATTGTACTCAGCTAGTCTATCGGAATCAAATCTTTGATAGTTTGTGGTTTGGACATCGGCATGCTTTAGAGTTGGGAGAGGCTGATATTTTATGACTTCAAATGTTGCAGTAATGCTGCACTGCTTCAAACGTATGAAATTATGTATGTAAGTAAAAAGCACATCTTTTATTTACTACTTCGTATTCCAGACTCTGTTTGTCTAAAGGAGTTCTAAAGGAGGCCAGAATTCAGCCGTGTTCAATTTAAGTGGACAAGCACATCTGTGATTTTGACAAGCACATGTGTATATAACCCAATATAATCAGATGGCATTGTGCAAAAAATTTTTTTACTAAAAACTTACAAGAAACATACATTTTATATTACCAAGTGGATTTTCATTCAGTATCTAACAAAATTAATTATGTTAGTTCCAGTAATGAAAGGAAAGCTACTGTGTGCTCCTTAAAATTTTCCACTCTTCTCATGCTAACATTTCTCTTGCTTTTTCCATCAGTGGATATCACATAAAGGAATTCTCACAAGACTGGGGCCTGGTTGTACAGATGTGAATGCTTCTCGGTGGTTCCCTTTTCAAGTCTATGTATGATGTCCGAGACAAACAGACAGGTGCAGGCAGGCAAGGGATAGAGTTTTGCCTAAGCTAGATACAGTTATGAGCCCACAGTTTTGAATGTATAAGGAACACAATTTAAAAATAAATTCCAGCTTGCTTTTCATGAAAAATTTCCACACACCCCTATCCTTTTCTCAACCCCTCTCTAACTCTGTGGTGTGCTTTTGGTGCATATTTATAGTGTTGTCGCTGCAGGTTGTGCCTCATTTTTCTGGAACACCAAGGGTTAATGCTTTCCTTTCACTAGTTTTGAGGGATTTGGGAGTGAGGGAAGGCAGTTCTTTATGTCTTTTAACATTTCTTTTTAATTTATTTTAATGTGAGCACAGGGATTCATTTAGTTAGATATTTTTTCTTGCAACTGTTACTATAATGTCTTAAGGAATTATAAAGCTGCAACATAAGAGAAAGTTTTCATTATTGTTCTATGTTTTTTAACATTGTCTTATTTATAGAAGCATATTATATGCTACAAGTACTAAGTAGAGGAAGTTTAATTTCTGTTTTTCAAGCGTTGGAAGGTCAGACTTTAAAAAGTTTGTTTTGTGCTATAAAATCTCTTAACCAGCTGTATCATCTTACAGCCTTAATGAGCTGTTACAACAGCAGTGAATTTATGGGAAGCTACTCTGTTGCAAATTAACATTAGCCACTAATTTCTTGTATTATTATTTATGAATGAGAAAATGGCTTTGAAAACTTAATAAACTTGGCTCGGTTATTTATGAAGTTTCACTGTGTTCGGATAGTTGGCTCATTAGCAGTCTCTTCAGCACGGATTATGAGGGTAGCAAACAGCTATAAATGTCACTTCATTCTCGTAAATGTCTTCCAAGGGGTACATTTTGTCACTTTTGTGGACAACAGCTTATCAGTAGGAATAACTATTTGTCGTGCAGTGGCTGTAAGGTGTTAGTTATTCCCATATAAGCAACTGAGATTTCTGCAGAAGCAGCATTAAAGTTTTGGGGTTTTTTTCTTCCCCTTTTAAAATCCTTTGCTATTTGCTATCCTTCATGCTGTTGTTAGTTGTGTTTTTGGTATGGTGCTAACTTCTTGTGAGTTTGGTTTATCATGACTTTGATATGTTTAAGGATGAGCTCCTCTTCAACTTAAAGTTCAGATCTGTAGTAATATGGTTGTTTAGCTGGGGTGTATTTGTGTTGCATGCTGGTTTGTACATGGCCTGTAAGAGATCATTTGTGCTGACAAATGACAATAGCTTTCTCCTTTTCTGTGTTTCTTCTGCAGATGGAAGTAAATTTCTGCATAGTATTAGTCGTTGCATTCTAGATCTAGTCACAGTAGATATACTTGGGTAGACTTCCAGTAGCAGCCATCAAATGCTGTGGAACAGAGTTTGGTTTAATTTTGATGGATTATTTTGGGGAAAACTGAAACACAACCACCTAATAATTATGGTTATTATATTTCTTAGTGTTGTAAGTGGTACACTGGTAAGTCAATAGCAAGGTTGCAAGCTGAGGACTGTCAGAGATCCCTTCTGCTGAGGCATCTGTTGGGAACTTAATAGGGCTTTTGCTAACAGTTAGATGGTATGAATGAGCACTTCCTTTCAAAGTAGTGAGTTTCTGTTTTTACAAATGAAGCTATAAAATGGATGCTTGATTGATTAAGATGAATTAATTACATATTTGGAATGAAATAATTTGTTATTAAATAATGAAAATTTGAAGACAGGTGGTAAGCTTACCAAATCATAATCATAATCATTTTTTCCTCTGGTGCACTTAAAGCCAAAAAATGCAAATGCAGAGGCTCCATAGAGTCGTACTGTGCTTTACAATAGCTTTTTCTTGTTTGAGTATCTGTATTTATTTCAATGGGGGTCCACCACCACAGTTTTTTATGAAAATGCTGAGTTATTCATTTTCATTGGCCCTGTAAATAGAAGGAACTGTTAAAAAAGCAATTTAGTTACTACTGGATTATCAGACTTCCCAAATTATGATATGACATTGATTTATTATTTGTTCTTTATGAATATTTTGCCATAGTGAATAACAGCTTGAAGCAACTCAGAAGTTCATTGTTTTGGGGCATAATGCTTGCATTATAAGTATTGTACTTGCAGAGTGAAGACTGTACCTGCTATGACAGCTTATACTCAAAAGTGTTATGGAAACATAAATAGTGGATAAAAGAAAGGTGTTTTTGTTTTAAACAGATTGCAGTGATGAATAATGGTATTATCAGATCGTGTGTGACCATGTTCCTATGGTCAGATAGCACAATGAGATAAGGTCATATCAATTCTATGTTAATGCACGAGAGGAAGAAGCATGAGGATTTTGAGGAGATAGGATTCTTCTCTTTATTTAAAAAAGTGAGATTTAGGAAATGGAAATTGTAGTTTCATTGACTTGGGATTTGGATAAATTTCAGGCTGTTACTGTATACTTTCATTATTCTGCACTGAGTACGGAATTTTGAATCATTGCATATAACATGCACTGGTGTTCCCTGATGGAAGAGGCTCTAGAAGAGTGATTATTGTCAGGTGTTCTGAAGGTTTCATTTTTTGCAGATGGATAGTTTCACCTGTATAAACAATAAAGTTTTTAATCTTTGTGATAGGGTTGAGGCATGCCTGGTTCACTGACAGAGTGACTGTTAATCTGAGCCATCTGATTTAACTGATTCAAAGTTTAATCCTTTTGAAACTTGTAGTGAAAAAGAGAAGGAACTGGCACAGACATGACTACACTGAGTTGGATGATGGCTCCAAACCGGTGCAGGCTGGAACACGGACCTTTGTTAAACAGCTGCGGGCTCGCTCTTTCCCAAGGTACAGAAGCTCACTTTAACATTTTGATGAAAAAACAAAGACCTAAGATGACTTCCTCCTCCTTTAAAATTCTCCCCCTTCCACTGTTCTTATCAGTCCCTGATCCCTTTCCTTAGGGCTGCTCTCTAGCCACTTCATCTCCTAGTCTATACCTGTGCCCAGCATTACTCCATTCCAGCTGCAGCACCTGGCATTTTTCTTTGTTGAACTTCAGTTGTTGCTGAACTCAGCGCTCCAATCTGTCAGTGTCCCTCTGCAAGGCAGAGTGGATGCAGCAGAGTAGCAGAGTGACTAGCTGACTTTTTTTTTTTTTTGCACCTGAACTGTCAGAATATTGTCTATCTCTGTAGTCCAGGTAAGGAGAGAATGGGAAATTACTCCTCAGTTGTTTCATTCCAGATAATGTAGAACACTTATGTATGCTAGTAGTCTACCCATTCTCTCATGCTTTAGAGGAAAGTAGAGAAACTTGTTGGTAGCAGAAATCATCCCAGTCTGTTTGTGATTGTTTTTCACGCTTATAAATATGGTAGCTTATAACTCTTGAAATAACCTTCTGTTGTTGTTATCAAAATGTATTTTAATGTTTTCTTTTTCCTTATCCTTTTAAATTACTACGTTAGATTACATAGAAATACAGTGAGTTACCAGGTTATGTGTAGCAATAAATATTTCATTAGGGGGTTATATTGGTTTATTTGTCTTACAGTCAAATGTTTAATTTCATAGTAGTATGGGTTTTTGGGAGGGTTCAAATGCAGCCATTTCAACCAGTCCTCCTTGAATTTGTGACTTTTTTTTTCCAGTAGTGTTTGGAGGATGTTCTTCCGCTAATATTCCATAATTTCTTGTTTGTTAGTGCTGATGAAGTCATTTTGAAAATGCATGGAAGCCAACTGACACAAAGATACTTGGAGAAACATGGGTTTGATGTACCTATTATGGTTCCTAAATTAGATGGCCTGGGGCTCAGACTTCCTCCACCAACTTTCTCTGTTTTAGATGTGGAACGCTATGTAGGTAAGGGTCACTGTGGAATAAGAACAAATGATCCCCTCTGTAATGTAAACCAAATATTTACATGATTCTAAGAGCTCCTGGAGTGCTAAATATGTATTATAAACTGAGCAGTACAATTAAGCTACCAATTTGAATTTTGTTTATGTGGGTATGTGATGGGAGAACACCATTAATTTTCAACTTCCAAGTGTGTTGACTTGAGTGCAAGATGAACATGGAGTGATGTTTTTGTTGTGCTACAGGATTGTCCATTTTGTGAGAATTGAATGAGTCACTCTTAAGATTGATAAAGATGAATCATGAATATTAGAAAACATGATGTTTTGAGCTCAGTGAATTGGCTTTTTCTAACTAAATAAATCTTTCTGGAAACCTTCCCACCATGGCCTCCTTTGGTGAGAGAGCCAGAGCTCCGAACAATTTCTTTCTTGTCTGATCTCTTGATAGTCTTTAATCATTTCAACTTCACGCAAGTGTGCAGTACATAGACTGAATCATTTTGAGCATGAAGTTTGCTGTAGTAAACAGTACTGTTGAGAAGTCTGTATGGGTCTTTGTTCTTGTGAGAACTTGATGTAATTCTGAGTACTAAAAGTAGAATGTCTGTCTATCAGAATTTTACCATGGCAACAGAATAGAGGAAATATATAGTGTAAGAAATAGTGTTGCTGTTATGATGACTATAAACAGTAATGTATTCTGCATCAAAGTGTAATTGTTGTTTTGATATTTCTGAAGCTTATCTTTTGGAAAACTGTCAGTTCAGATTCAGAGGAAAGTTTGATCATCTCATTACTATGCATGTATTTTGCCCTGCCGGGTTCTCTGGTTTAGGGAAAAAACGAAAATGCAGATTTACCTTTTTGTTACTGAAATTAAAAATAAGAAATCTGAATAAATACTATTCCAAATAGGATTTGTCAAGATTATGCTAATTATTAATTATTGCTAATATTGCTATTAATATATTATTAATATTATTTTATATATTTTATATAATTAATAATATATATTAATATGCTAATTATTAATTTTAAAGTAAAAATATTTATAAATGTGCATCTAGATGCATTCCAGAATTAGTTTTCAGATATGACCCCTGTATAACTAAATGCACATAATACACTTACTATTATAATTTTGTCATTACTCCTTTATTTTGGCTAAAGGTTACTTCTTGCTTGTCTAGTTCTACATAATTAACTTTAAGTATGTGCTGTGTATATTTGTGTTATCTTTACAAATGAAGCTTGCCTTATGATTTCATTGAATTATTAAGGCGCGTGTGCTTAAAAGCTATGCATGTATGAAAGGGTGAGAGTGTAGGATGTTTATGAATATCTGCGTAGTTTTCAACAGAAAAAAGCTATTAGTCAATTATGTCAGAAGTTCAACACAGCTTGCTAAAAACTACTAGCTGTGAGCAGTAAAATCTGTTATTTGTAAAGACTTCTTTGTGGTCATTGTGTTAAACATTCAAGTGAGTTAAATATTAAAAATTCAAGTTCTCTGTACTATTTTTACCAGTGAAAGCCACAAACCCAATTGTTATTATTTTAACCAGTTGCAGTGATTCTCTATTGTTCTTTTTATTTTTTTGTTGACCATGGATAAAGAGAATTTATTTGCATGCTGTTCTCAGTTGTGTCTTGAGTTGACAATAACAGTTAAAGCTTGACCTAGTTAAAAGTTGGTTTATATCGATCTTTGTTCTGCAAGAATGCTGATGGTAGCAGAGGTTTTTGTGCAGAAATACACTGATAAAAGCTAGGAAAAAGTAAAATTGCTCTTGAACACATTAAATAATTATTTTTACCTGTGATAGGATTAAGAAAGTAATCCTATTTTTACAGGTGGTGACAAAGTGATAGATGTAATAGATGTAGCAAGACAAGCAGACAGTAAAATGAAGCTCCATAATTATATTAAATATTTCACAAATCCTGACCGACCAAAAGTGTTGAACGTGATCAGCCTGGAATTCTCGGACACAAAGTGAGTATTGACTGCAATTTCTTGAATGTAGGAAGAGGTTTTCACAAAGGTGAATGGTATGTATACGGATGTAATGTCTTTAGCACTAAAGTTAAGAGGCTGCATATTTTATGTAGACAGTTACTGTGATGTAATATGGGTATAAAACAGTTTTACTAATTCATAAGTAATAATTTTGTAGGAAACATGCATTTAATGCTGTCGTTTGTAAAAAAAAAAAAAAAAAGAAAGAAACAAAAATGAAAACTAGAGGCACTTGCACTTGATCTTATTTATGTATTTAATTTTTTTTCTTTTTTCTTTAAGGATGTCTGAGTTAGTGGAAGTACCAGATATTGCCAGAAAGCTTTCATGGGTGGAAAACTATTGGCCAGATGATTCTGTCTTCCCTAAGCCTTTTGTTCAGAAGTATTGCTTGATGGGTGTCCAGGACAGCTATACTGATTTTCATATCGATTTTGGAGGAACTTCAGTTTGGTACCACGTTCTCTGGGTATGAAGGCTTTTTGGTTTATGATTGTATATAAAAAAAAGTTTACTCAGTGCGCAGCTTTCTGTCATGGTGTTATTGCCTCTTCAGAGTGAAATTCTGTACTTAAAAATACAGGTGAGGAGTTTGAAAGTGAATTAGTGATCATTGGTATCTCATTTTCATGCTTTTATTTTAGCACGCTGTTGGTGACTCCAGTAACTATAATTGGTTGGGTGACCATTTTATTTGGTTGGTAGGTTTTACAGTAAGGTTTTAGTATTTATTAAAAAATGAACTAAATGAGAATCAATGATACTGCTGAGTGTTTTTTACATTGCAAGATGCATGCCCCTCCTTCCCCTTACCCTTATTGGTTACTGTCCTATTGATTAAGCTTTTGGGCAACTACAGTTGTGAAAGACTGAGTTAGGAAACACCGGTGTCCCCTAGTAGAACTACGGAATTCTACCATTTATATTGGGTGCTTTTAGTGCAAATGACTCAGAGGTTGTACTGTCTGCCCAGGTGGACATCCATTTATTTATTTGATGTTTTTGTTGAATAGGGTGAAAAGATATTCTATTTGATCAAGCCCACTGATGAAAATTTGGCTCTGTATGAGTCTTGGAGCTCATCTGTCACCCAAAGCGAAGTATATTTTGGAGACAAAGTTGACAAATGTTACAAATGTGTTGTAAAGCAAGGACACACTTTATTTGTTCCAACAGGTATGATATTATTCTTATTGCTAGGACTTAACATGTTTAATTACCAGGAATTAAGGATATCCTATAATATTATGTTACCAAAATTTGCTTTACCCTGGAATTTTGAATGGGAAAAAAAACCCCAAAACAAACACTGTGAGAATTGGAGTATGGCATAAGACTCAGTAAATGGTGCTAGTTTTAAGCAATTGTTGGTGCTGAGGCAGTAATGACAAGAGTTTATTGTTAGTTCAGTCAGTGTCTGGGGAGGTGTGCTTGCGATAGAGTTGAAATACACATCCTCCTTGATCCTTCATCTGCTATGATGAGTGAAAAAGTGAAACTATAATGATAAAAGCAAAATGCAGTTGGAAAAACAAGGCAGTCTTCATTGTGCTGCGCTTTGCAAAGAACAGAAATAAAAACAAAGCAATTTATAATATTAATTAAACAAACACAACAAAACCAACACACACCAACCTGTATGTTGCTTGTGCCATTGTACTCTATAGAATGGTATATGGAAGGCTGAAATTTCCTCCACTGGCAATATAGCAGATGTGGTGCTTGCTCAGCATAATTGCTAGTTTCAGATCTTTCTCTCTGTGTGTGGTACTCAAAAACTAAAATTGGTTGGTTTTAGCTGAATGAGGGCATGGGTTTAGTGCTAGTTAGCAATATATAGTTAGTTGTGATTTGGTCTGACCTTGCATCAAGCTGAGAAGCTTTCTCAGTTTATACATGTTTGCAGATTACTTTGTGTTCTGACTGAGAATAGGCAACATGTTCTTATTTAACATGCATACAGATCTTTCAAAAGAGCAGTTGGTCACAAGTCTGTGTGCATATTTTTAGCTTATTTACATTAAAAACGCACAGTATAAATCTTCAGTGCAAATTTTTAATTAGGAAGCTAATATGTTCTTCTGTACACTTAATTGAAATTATCCAGTAGCAGTCAGCTGGATTGATAGTGTAGTGTTGGTTGTGCTTTGCCATATTGAATGGTAGTGTTTATAGGGATAATATTTCAATTATGTGACAAATCAGCATTCTTAGAATATCTAGACTGAGTCTTAAATTAATCGTAATTTCACTGGAATTAGGAGGGCTATATTTATTAATAATGTATAGAACTACTTCTGGATTCTTACAGTATTACTCAATGATGTTTTTTTTGTATTGTGCTAATAGTTGAGTTACGTAGGCAACATAAGTATGAATATAATTTTTATTTGTCTCACTTTGTCTTTTGCTCAATATGGTTTTTCTATAGTAATTTCATTATTGTTTGTTGGAAGGAGAACTTTGGGGAATCTTTTATTTGAGAAATTAGTGCTGTTCTGTCCCCTCAACTTCCACCCAGTCAAAATGTCTTGAAGACCCTCTTATGTTCACAACTCCTTTACTAAACTGCAGTTCAACTAGATTTCTGAAACTTATTGTAATCTGTATGTTGTTAAAAACAGGACTATTGGTTCCGTTTCCATCTCTTTTTCTCTTCTTTTTTTTTCCTTTCCCCCTACCTTTTTTTCTTCTTCCTCTCCCTTCCTCCCTCCTCCCCCCTTTTTCCTATCTATTTTAGTGTGTATGTGCAAGTATTTAAAAACAGTGTTTCTTAAAGTAGTCTGTATGTATGTACTAAGTTTCTGAATCTTTCGTATCAGGCTGGATTCACGCTGTGCTCACATCTCAGGATTGTATGGCTTTTGGAGGAAACTTTTTACACAACCTCAATATTGGCATGCAGCTCAGGTTAGTCTCAACTCTTACTATACCTTTTCCTCAGTAAATAGGATATGCTTTTAATAGATATTTTTCTTTGTGCTTGTAACCAGGATCAAATGGGTACAGGCTCTCAAAGCAGACGATAGTGGCATTTTCAATTAGACTGTATCCACCACATACTCTTATTTCATTTCTGCAAAGTTCGTTTCAAAACTGAAGGGTATGCATAATTTAATTAAAAACAAAGTAAACCTCACCCCCCAGCCCCATTACTTTGGAGGTTAGTATGAATAAATAAACCAAAACTGAGCAAGCCCAGGTGTGCAACACTGAGTTGAAATGAGCATCCTCAAGTCAGCATTGCTCAAAGGGCAGCTGTGTTTAGTTTTTGTCCAAGATGTGGAGCTGTCTTCTAAACATATTGTTTTTATTTATTACAGTGGAATCCTGATAAAATTCCATCTGTTAAAAGATCACACACTGGGTTTGTATCCTAGTTTTATGAAGTCCAACTTTATTCTTAGAAGTGCAGCAGTCAAACTTGATAAGGTCAGAGCCTGGATGAGACCAGAGTTGAATCTTGTCTGTGGTCTTGTTGGGATTTAACTATGTTGTACTTGACTTTTTTTATTTAACATGGCCGTGCTTATTTTATTTTATTTTGGACATTATATAAATTTGAATAATTACATAGTTAAAAAATAAGTTGGATGACGTGAATGCTTTTAGTTAATGTTTCTGTTTGTTCAGGTGTTATGAAATGGAGAAGAGGCTAAAAACCCCAGATCTTTTCAAATTTCCTTTCTTTGAAGCCATCTGTTGGTTTGTGGCCAAAAACTTACTGGAAACATTAAAAGGTAATCCTTGTCTTACTTTTTATGGTATACATGTGTCTGCTTTTATGTTTCATTGACAGTGGAGGAAATTATGTTGCTGCTGTTTGAACAGATGAAATGTTTTGAGCTGAAAAACCAGATAGTAATTTGTGGGGGTTTTTTTGTTTGTTTTTTTTTGGGGGGGGATGGTGGGGGGTGGCTTATTTTTTTCTTCAAAGTCACATTTTTTTAAGCCATATTGTAGTAAATACTGCACTATTTCAGTTCTAGATCTAACAAGTTGTAATACAGGCTTTAGTACAAGATCTTTCTGAAAATGTCTTTGGGGCTTAAAGCTTTCTAGGGTAACTAGAGCTGTGCAAAATTTGTGGTGTACAAGATGATGTATAACTAGCGTTTTTATAGCAAGCTACTGGAACCTTTGAATAGTTTATTAGTGTTTTTTATCCAGTGCTAGTAGTGTATCTGACTAATGAAGAAATTCTGTTAATCTAGAATATCTGAGATTCTGGCACAGTGCAATTATACTACCAAACAGATAGGATTAATCTCCCATTACCTGAAAAGGCCTTGTTAAGGCAGATATGATTTCTATGTTGTCACTTTTTACAGTAGACTTGTCCCATATCATTTTAGATCTTCAAATATCCTTTGGAAGCCTGTCTCTCCTTTTTTCAGTAGATGACTCTCTAAGCAATGCCATTGATTTATATCCCTGGGCTGCTTCATGGTGGCTTTACTGTTGAGTGTAAAGGTTTTCTTGTGTTTCTGTGATTTTCTTTGACCTTTTCAGTCAAGCTGCCTGTTGTCTTCTGCTCCTTCTTGTCAAAGGAAAGGCATCCATGAGAGTTTTTGGAGGAAAGATGTACCAGTTCCTGTGAGCAGTGTTAAGTGACTTATATTGGTGTTTAACAGTAGACACCTCGAAAGGCACTGATTCTTGACAGTTTCCAGTCCTTTCCAAACTTCCTCATCTAGTCCATTAATTTTTATCTATACCCATGCGTAATTGAGCCTGAGTGCTGACCTCACTTTCTTTTTCTCAAATGTCTCACCTCTCTAACTGCTCTGTTTAATCTTATTAATAAATATCATGTTTCAAATTATGTATTTCAAATAAATGTGCCTTCAGAGGAGACTGCTCAATTTAGCCTCTGCTCTGGAAGAGATCACTCACATAACCTTTTTATAAGGTGAAAACAGTATTGAAAACTGTCTGTTATTCTTTCAGCCATGATATTTTGAAAGCTTTTAGAAATTTTACCAAATAGAGTTTTTTTTTTAACTTCCAAAAAAATTATTTTCTTCGTGAAAGCTTTCTTTGGTAGGTCTCACATTTGTGTAATTAAAATTTACAAATGTGTCAGAAAATGTAGGAGTTGTATTTCTGCTGGAAAATCAGTGGGATATGTGTTCCTGAGTAACCTCCCCTCTTTTATCATTTGACTCCTTGCTTGAATGGGTAGACTGGGAGCCTCTTATGACACGTGGCTCATATCTTAAGTGAGGATTATGAAGCTTATTCCCATGTTATTTTTAATCTGTGGCTTATTGTGAAAATTCAGGATTTAGTCTTTCATTGCTAGAGTGATGGTTAAATTGGGCTTTGGCATCAAGTTTCATGTCTGCTAAATGTTTACCAGTCAGAATCCTTTGTTTTTAAATAAGGAATGATGCCAGTTCTGTTGTGAAATGTGATGACAAATACCAGTTTCTAATACATTGAACACGTGATTTTTGGCAGTACTTTGTGAAGTTCAGGTCAGTAAGCAAAATTGGCACGCTGTATCTTTCTGGTTCTTTTAATGAAAGGGTAACAAAAAGTCATACAACTTTTGGTTTTGTCTTTTCATGGGCAAGTAGTATATTTGGATGCTGTGAGTTTTATGACATTCATGTAAATTTTTCTCTGTGGTTCTGGGGACTTAAGAAGTGATTTGTCCATTTCAGCTGCAGTAAAAAAATAAAAAATATTTTAAAAAATCTAGTGCTAAAAAATGTAGTGCTGCATTGTATTCCCAAATTTTTATCTAGTCTGCTAGTGGGTAGCTGGCCTTACACTGCAGCTCAGCTCAAAGGCTTTGCTATTCCTTCTCAAACCCTTTAAGAAGTAAGAACTCTATTGGAGAACTGATTTGGAAACAGAACTTTTTTTTTTATTGAGTGTTTGTGCAAATACAGAATGTAGTATTTCATTTGCTTGCACAATTTTTTTCTTTTTTTTGGACTGTTGCATAATGGCAACTTTATTGGCTGAAGGATAGGTGTCATTCTACTGTTTTCACTTAGTGTGTTTTTGTTGGTGTCTGTGTCCTTCTTAGAACTGAGAGAAGATGGTTTCCAGCCTCCAAGCTATTTAGTGCAAGGAGTGAAGGCTTTACTTACTGCTTTAAAATTATGGATGAAAAAAGAGGTAAGTATAAGTAGTTTTATTTACTGTTTTGGTTAACTCTGACTTTATTTAGAAGTAATTGAAGATCTGTGTCCTTGTCATACTTAAGATTGTTTTTCTGTTAATGAGTAATGAAAGACTATGGAGAGTATGTGCTGTTGACCTGGGGAAGAGTCATGAAAATTTTATATTGTGTGATGCTAATGATGTCTTAGCCCAGCGAGTAAGTTCTTGTATGATAGCTGGTAGAAACAGAATCTTGCTTCATCTCAGCATGGGATAAGAATTCTAGAGAGGTCATTGAGCCTTTTGTTTAGACAGTCAATTCATCCTTGTCTGAGGCAGTGGAGGTATAGAATGCTGTGATATTTAGGGTTTTCCATTAATGTGAGTGTTTTGGAGAGTACACCTCAGGTATATCTAAATTGCTGAAAAGACAGTTTCAATTGAGGAGGATATCAACTTCATTAGAGTACTGTCCCTGATGAAGATTTGCTGGCTTGTAAAATCGTTAGCGTGTTGTCAACATTGGCTTTGCTGCTGCTCTCTAGGAAGGCTTATTTGCTTTGGCACGGCACTGGACTCATCTTCACCAAAGCAGCATTATCTTCATTTCTGCAGTGTTTTAAAACTGCCTAGAGTTACAAGATGCTGAGAATAGAGATTGAGTGATGCTAAAATATTTTTACTTTTCATGTCTTGATTTGAATTCAATTTGTGCAAGGTTTTTATTGGTATATGTATCTTCTGATTTCTCTGGTGCAGAGCGTCAGTCTGCAAGTTGGTTAATATGCACAATAAAGATGATGACTTATCCAGTCATCTGATCTCTTGGATTGTAGCTCTGGCTTCTTTCCAACTTACATAAGCAACAGGCCTCAGATTCTATTTTTAAGATGTTTGATCCATGTACCAGTAAGATTATTTGGGGTAACTGTTCTGCTGTGGGTTTTTTTTTTTAATAGCTCTTTTTAAAATGAAAAATTATTATTTTTTTTCAAAGGGTGGGTGCTTGATTGTGTTTTTGTGCTAACAGAATGCTTAACTGTGATGGTAATTTATAAATATTGGTGGATTCATGTGCCTACCAGGACTATTTGAATATATATGTATTCTTGATCACCTGTTTTTTTTCCCCAGCATTTATAAGAGGCTCTGGGCAGCCTGGTCTAGTGGTTGGCGACCCTGCCCATGGCAGGGGGGTTGAAACTAGATGATCTTTGGGGTCCTTTTCAACCCAGGCCATTCTGTGGTTCTATGATTCTATGGAATGATTTCTTGACTTGAATGTATCGCAGTTTTTTTCCACTATTTACTTTACCCGCTTAGATATCAGTTTGAGTTTATTGACATATTTAAGTTGCTTGGTTGGATTTTTTTCCCCATAATTATTCTGACACAGCTTAGTTGAGAAAGCTTTGGTGCAAAGAGATACCTTTTATAGTAGCAAGCAAGTGAGCTTGCAGATGGAGCTTCCCTGGCTCAAAGTACTTGCACTTTACCTGTGAAGTAATCCATTGCTTCTGATACAAACTGTGTTTGCTTTAGAGAGGCTTGTCGGTATTTTTAAACCAGTGAAACTTTCCAGTCAGTGTTTTGGAAGATTGTATCAGAGTCACTTCCTCTTGCAGTCATCATGGACAGGAAGGCTCTTTGGGAGAGTCCTTACGTTGAAAGGACTGAGTGGTCCTAAAATTAACATTAAGTTATTGGAAAACTTATCTGATGTCAGAGATGCTGTGTTCCCAAGTATGAAGGTGTAAAGGTGATGCACTTGAGAATGAACAGTGGTAAATAATAGCAGCAGGCTTTATCTTGCCTGTAGCATTAATGATGGTGAAATGAATATATCGTGGTCGTACTTATGACTGGTTTTTAATGACTGAGAGGAAGCCAGATGCAGTGAAGTATGTTTACAGTATCAGTTTGCTTTTAGCAATAATTGTTGAATAGCAATAATTTTTGAAGTGTGGATAGCTGAAAGTGTTTGTGGGATATTTTTCCATTTACGTAGTTAATTGAGGGGATGCAGGAGTTCATGTTAGTCACTCTGTTGTGCATGTGAGTGTTTTGTCTGCTTCATTTTAACTAAGTGTGTCTTGGGGCAAATTTAAACTAGATACAAAATACAAAACTTGTTTTACTAAGTCTAAATGTAGAGACTTTGGACTTGCTCAGATTGCTAATAAATATATAGTAGATCTATCTGTGCTTTGGTACTATTTCAGAGGATTAAAAGGAGCAAACTCTTATAGCTTTCCAAGTTGTTTTTATAGGGAATGATTTTGAATTGCTTTCTCCAACCTACCACGTTTTAAACAAGCTGAGAAGGTCATTTAAAAAGTGAGATACGAGGCAGATGTCTAAAATCTGCTTGTCGGTTACTCGTTCTTCATTTGCTATTTAGGATGAATTATTTCACAGAGAAATTCTGTTTCTGACGATCTTTAATTATTTTTCTAAGTGTGTCTCTATACTGACTGTGCTGAAAGGGAAGTAAAAAAATTTAATTATGGAGAAAGGAAATGAAGCAAATACCAGAATGGCTTTGTATTAACACTTCTTTGGAGTTTCTTGGACAAACTGTGGGATGTCTAACCTTGAGCCCTTGTATATCCTGAACGTCACACATTGAGGGGTATCTGCTCCCTTCTAAATCTTGGACTTGAAGCTTTGGTTTGTGTATTTCTGCCCTTGCAGTTTGCTGTAATAATTAAATTAATCGGGTCTCTTCCTTTAATTTCTTTTTCCTGTAGTTTTGTTTATTTTATATTACCTCTGCTTAATTAATTATCTTCATCCTTTGCATGCAGCTTGTAACAGAACATGCCTTTGAAATTCCAGACAACATTAGGCCTGGACATCTCATAAAAGAGCTCTCAAAAGTGATTCGTTCCGTAGAGGTAAGAATGGAGGCAACCTTAAACTCTATAGAAAAATCTTTGAATCAGGGCCCTTGCTGATTATATGTACCTTTGTATTTATTATAATGTTCGTTTTCTAATAGAAGATTAAGAGAAAACTGTTGGAAATACCATGCAGTTGATATTTCAGATCAAGTATGGTAAGGATGTTTGATGTAATTGTTTAAAATAAATTTTAAAACTCACACAATTTTAATGGTGAAGTTATTTGTAAATTGGTATTTCTAAACTGAACCCACTTATATTTTATTATTATAAATTTATATATTGCTTACAGCAATAATTATGGATATTATGAGTTCCTTTGAAATTCTGTCTGTATTCTGTTCTTCCAGCCTCTTGTCTGTTAGTTGTGGTCCAGCTGTCATCTCAAAAGAGGAAGGACTCATTTTCTTGTGCTTTGTCCTTGTTTGTTGTATAGTCAGTGCTCCATCGTAGCAGAGTTTTGCTTCTTTATTCCTTAATATCAGTTCTTGAAACTACATTTGCATGTGGAGGGAGTTCTGAAAACTGAAGACAATACTAATCTATTGGCTATAGTACAGATATACCCTATCCTGCCTTCACAAATAAAACCCAGTAAGTTGGTGCTGAGTTCTGTTATGGGAAAGCTTAGAAGCCCCACATGGGGATGAAGAAGTATATAACTAAGCCTTGTACAGCAAATAATAGCAAATATACAATACTTCTCTAAAAGTTCTTAAAATTTTATCGATATAACTTACATTTTATTAGAGGACTGGGTAGCAGCACTTAATTTTTTATTATTTGTTTATTTATTTTTAAATTAAGGAGGAAAACAACAAACCAGTGAAAACTCAGGGAATTCTTGGTGTGTGTTCAGCTTCACGGTCTTCACATGAAACAGCTTCTCCTCACCACTCGAGACGAAGGGTGAGGAAACTGCGAGACCATGCTACCAAAACTCCTTCTAATCTGGATATCTTAGAACTCCACACAAGAGAGGTACTGAAAAGGCTGGAGATGTCACCGTGGGAGGAGGCAAGTATTGTGTTACATAAAAGAAAAACAAAGCCAGAATAGAATAATTTCTAACATATTTTCAAAGGGAAGAGGTTTTAATGTGCATAAAGAAGGCATCCTACTAATCTTTGCTGTATGAGCTAGGGTAGATAGTTCTCCTCATAGAACTTTCTCTCTTCCTTGGTGCTCTTTCGTGGACCTTCCTTGAACATTTTTTTCCAAAAATGCCCTGAATCCATCACCTACTGCATGTATAGTCTTTGAGTTAAGGCTGCTGTAGCTATTAGGTGTAGCTATTGAATCTGTTCCATGCAGAAAGTGGAAAGCTTTCAAAGCTTTTGTTTCAAAGCTTTGGTTCTGTGGAGCTCTGGGCCAGACTTGCTTCTCTGTGAGCTTTTAGGTAACTGTTTATTATAGTTCAGTTACTGTAATTTTATGAGCTTCATTTTTCCTTTATGTTTCTGTTTTCTCTATGACTGTATCTTCCTTCCAGAAAGCCTAAGATTGCCTTGGTCTCTAGTGTGGTTCTGTTAACTGATTAGTTGTATTACAACACCATCACAGACTGTATGAGAAAAATGTAGTCTCTTGATATATTATCTTTTCAGATTTGATGGCCTCATTTCAAAAAATAGAAGCAGAAATGGGAGAAAGAGCATGAATATGGAAATAAGTAACCTTCTGAAAGGAAATAAGTAGTTTTCTGAGAATGAGAAATGCAGACAACCGTGTCAGGACCTATTGATCTTTATAAGACAAAAACAAGAGATATACATTCAACTTCCAAAGAAAAGAAGCTGAGCTTCAGTTTTAGCACAGATAATAGACCTGTGCATTTGTGTATTTAAAATGTTTAGGAGTATCAGTCATTGTCACTTAATGTAGAAGAATACTGTTCTCTACTGTTCAAAAAAAAACCAACAAAACAAGAATATTGTCTTCGTTCCTTGTTTAGCACATAAACCTGTTATTTGATTCTTTAAGATTTTGTGTCAAACATAGATTTCTTTCAACCTAGAAAGTTTTTCTTTAGGAGGATTACTTTCCATTATGAGCGTTTTGCTGTACTCTGAGCTCTGAGTAAATTCTGGAATACTAATTCTAGAGAACAGACAGCTAATCCAGGAGTTGCTTTATCAATTCCCAACCCAGTTTCTCCAAAAGAAACCCAAAAAGAGTATTGTAGAGATTTTGCAGTTATTACAGATGCTTCAGGAAACTGTAGATGATTCAAGGAAAAGGAAGAAACAGTAAACTGCATCTTCTATCTAAACATGTTTTGTCTGAGCTTTCTTCAGTTGGTTATCAGAAAAGTAGAACCATCCTGGTGTTGAGTTGAAGCATTTGTAGTATGCAGAAAAAGTGATCTAATTTATAGAAACTAATACTAATCAATAGTGTTTTTACTTCTTTAGGACACAGCAAACTCGAAACTGAATGGGAGATTTAACAAGCCCTTTCAACCATCTTCTACAGTACCTGACTGGCGAACAAAGGACAATGATCTTCGCCTTGTGCTGTCAAATGGAAGAATCATTAGGTACAAATAGTTGATTGGGAATCACTTATTTCTAGTCAGTATGGACCAGAACATGCTATTTGTATAATAAGAGTGTTTATTTTCTGTTTCTGTAGCTCTGAGTTTCCTTTTACCAGTAAGATTCATGTGAAAAATATAGAAGAAATATGTTGACTGTTGTGTTTGCTGTCCCCTAGTGGAATCACAGTTATGGAGTGAAGAGTAGGAGATGCTTTGCAAGCTCCTTTCCTATGGCATTTCATTCAGTTGCTCAGTTGGGTCACTGTATTAATTTTAATTAAAGATATTTTGGTGTAAAGCTTTGCACCTGGTTGTTAGTTACAATTGCCCAGGGTGCAAAATGGGAATATATGCAGTTCAGAACCAAGAGGTGAATATAAGAGAATGTTCCTGTTATTGTCTCAGTGATGTCCTGTAAATAATTAAGGAAGGGAAGACAATTGCTTTGCATTTGTAAGAGTAATATGTTATTTTTCTTGTGAGACAGAGATGAAAGACGTCCATTTACAGATCGAAGTCTTTACACAGCAGATAGTGAAGATGAAGATGACAGGACAAGGTCGAAAAAGGTGACTGTTAAGAGAGAAGATCAGACCTCAGGATTTGAAGGAGAAGGGAATGCAGATGCCCAAAAACCACTGAACAGTAAGCTTGTCTCTAAGTCCTATCAATTCAACATTTTGATGGTCTTAAGGAGGGTCTAATATTGTGATATCTGACTGAAATTTTACTGAAGTATAGAGAGGATAGACTAACAGATCGAAGAAAGTAGTATTAAAAATTGCAATAATAGTTTTATCAAGTGTTACTGGATATTTTTATTCTACTGAAGAAGCTAACAACAGTGTAGAGTTGAAAGCAAAGCTAATCATTTTACATTGCTGCCATTTTGGATACTGTGTATGGCATCTTTCAGAGTGGAGGTTTAATTGGTGTTCTAGGTATTGTTTGAAAGTAAGGTACTTGTTTATGTTGGTCAGTTCCATAACGTAGGAATGCTGATTTATTTATTTATTTTTAAATCAAAATTTATCCTATAATTCACTCGAGAGAATAAAAATGCATCTGGTATCAACTCCATCTTATCTTTTTTCTTTTCTGTTTCATTTGGTGGATACTTATTTCATGGTACAGTTTTGTACACTTTGCCTAATGAATGTGTTTATTCCATATAGACAAAGAATAGAACTTTGCATTAATGAAATCTTAATGCTTTCAACGTTTTCAGTTATATGCAAGGTTGAGGAAGAATTCAGTATTGTTCATAAAACACTGTAACTCCTCTTTCCAGTACTTTGTATCTAAACCATCCATCACTAGGAGTTAGTCTTTGTTGGCCTTTCTGTAACCTCAGGTCTTTCTGCAAGGTGTTCAGAAGTGCTGATCACAAAGTCTGTTAGTGAATTACCAATAGAAAATGCCTGTACTTTTTTTTCAGTAGCACTGTCTGAGTACGGTGAAAATTCAGCTCTTGTTTAGCTCTCTGTTTAGTTACGAAATTCACATACTTTCACTGTAGGGCTTACCAGAGGCTGAGAGGGTATGTATTAGGAAACTAGGGTCAATGTTTATAGGATAAATAATTTAAAAAAAAACCTCTGGAGACCTACAGTTCCCTTGGTTTCCTGCACATCTGTAACAACGTTTATGAGTCCATTGTCAGCCTGGTAAAATATTTAATTATTTTTGCTAACAAAGTGGTTTGTAATCTCTGTTGACTTGTGTTTCCAAGGGTCACAGAGGACAATATTTAAAAATCTGCACAAGAAGGAGATCCTCCTATGTACTCATGAACAAAAAAGGCAGATGGCTCATTGGGTAAAGGTTAGGCATAAAGTTGTGTTTATCCTCTTAAAAAATTTAACTAAGGTTTACACTTGACTTGAAGATCAAATCATACACAGAAATGGTACATTTTCTTCAAAATTGTTTTTCTTACTTGATACTTCAATAATTTGGCAGTGGGCATCTAAATCTAAGAACCATATTTAGAACTAGAAGTGAATGTTGAGGTTCTTCCAGAGGTTGAGCACTCAAGGCTTTCACTAGTTTGTAATTGAACGGTAAGAGTCTGCAGACCTCCCTATTAAGAATCACCTACTTCTGGTTATGTTGTTTTGCCTAATCTGAAGGTTTACAGAGAGGAAGAAATTTTTCTTCTACTGAGAATTCCATAAAGGAACTACCTGTTTCTATAAACGGGCTGCTGCCTTCCATTGTTCTTACTGGGCTTTTGGCCAAGAGATAATGTCTGTAGAGAGATGCCTTTAAATAGGTCAAGTTATACAACTTTGTGTATCACGCCAAGATTTGGGTTCTAAATGGTGACCCAGTCTTAAGAGAGATCTGGAGCAGTGAGCAAGATACTTCTAGTGAATGGGAGGAAGATGAGTTAAGATATAAAATTTTTTTTTAATTTTTCTTTTTTTGTATTTATAGTAGGTTAGCTTAATCTTTTAGCTTTCATTCATGCAATTTTTGGAGTATTTCTCCCAGTCTCTGGAAACATATAATCTTTTATTTACCCTTTACATGAAGATAGACTGATTCTTCTAAAATTCAGTAATTAACCAAGATACTGAACCAAAAAAAAACACCCAAAGCAAACAAACAAACAAAAAAAACTATCAAAAATCACCTAAGCAATACCAACATGTATATTTACAGCAATTTTTCTTTTTTAAAGCTCGATTGCAAATCACATGCTCATGACAAGATGAGGGTTCCTGACAATATATAGTGTGTGTCCCTGAATGTCTGTAAATGTGTGCAAAACCTGACAAAACTAGGGGAATCATTTGTGGGGCAGTATAGAAAACAGAAAAAAAGGCAACTAGACACTTGTGAGTTCATTGCTTTGCCCATGGCTTGCAAAATAAACAAGAGTTAGAAATGGGCAGTGGTTTGACTGCTTGTAGGTATACTTGCACAGCCAAACTGTGCAGGTCAAACCTGAGACTCATACAGTGTTATGTCATATATGGTACTACCCAGCCCCAAATGAACCAGAAAATACGAGGTTCTACAATAGCATTGCTTGTCTTACATCTTACATCTTCAGTATTTTGGTATTTAGCTAATTATGTGCATGTCCCATCTTTTCTGTCTTGTCAAACCATTCACTTTCTCATATGTTTTGGTGAAGGCTTACATTTCTTCTTAAAAGTTTTGTTGATGTAATATTAGGAATTTCGAGTTTCCTAGTATTGAAATGAGAGTAGTTCTTGAGGATCCTTTATCAATGTTATTTTTTCTAATTGTGACTCACTATTCACACACAAATTTTTGCTGCTTCTAATTTTGGAGCAGTGTTTTTCTTGAAAAAGGCATGATGGAGTATTCTAATGGAGAATTCAGTTGAGCTGTATGATAGTGTTATTTTCTGTATTATCTATTCTATTACTTATCCTGGGAATCTTTTTGTTTCCCTTTTTTCCTTAAGCCAAGGGCTTAAATTATCATCAGAAATCTTCCCTTTT
>JAOWBP010000001.1:48572494-48587978 GCA_028571105.1 Tragopan temminckii | reverse complement strand
AAATATGACAGTAGGATGATAACTGATGATAACACCTGAAGAGCTGCTCCATCAAGAAGGATGTAAGTATATTCAAGCCTTTTGCAAACACTGTGGTGCAAAAATCCAGTCCATCATAATTCCATGTGGCAGGAGCTGGACTCTTGTCCTGTCAGAAGGAAGACTGGACCTCACAGAATCACAGAATGGCCAGGGTTGGAAGGGACTTCAAGGATCATGAATCCCCAACCCCCCTGCCACAGGCAGGGCCACCTACCTTCACATTTAATACTAGACTAGGCTGCCCAGGGCCCCATACAACCTGGTCTTGAACACCTCCAGGGATGGGGCATCCACAACCTCTCTGCGCAGCCTGTTCCAGCACTTTACCACTCTCTCTGTAAAGAACTTCCCCCTGGCATCCAACCTAAATCTTCCCTCCCTCAACTTAAAACCATTTCACCTGGTGTTCTGAGCAACACTAAAATGCCACAAGGTGACCTCATGTGCCTACTGTGTGCCTACAGCATATTCATCTTCTAAGGAGTTTTGTTGATTGGGAGCCCTGGGCTGAGGATGTCGCACAGCTGTGTGACAGCCAGTACCTCTTGCTGGTGTGGTGCTGCTGCGAAGTCTTCAATCTGTGAGCCTGGGCCTGTGTAGCTGTGCATGAGCCTGGGTGCTTACTGATGTGAGTCCTTGAAGCACATAAAGGAAGCCGGAGCTGGCTGCAGAGATTTTTCTGTGCACAGTATGAAAAATTTATGCTGATACTTTTGGCAAGTTTGAGTAATTAGACTCTGAGAGGAAACACAATAGAGATATTTGGCAGTTGACTGCTTATACAGAAAGTTTATCTTTCCAAGAGCAGAGAGAACATTTCGAGGAATGGCTATGCATATAAGCAGCAGTGTACTGCAGTGTCGTGTCTGAGAGCGTATCATGCAGAAAGGGAGCTGGAGCACCTTACCCTTAGGTTTCTGCCTGCAGAACCTGGCCTTCCTGGCATGTTGGTGCTGTGCTGGATGCAGGATTTGTGAAGCAAAAGCAGTGGGCAGCCCCTGGGCTTGATCGATGCAAGCCAGGCCTTTGTGTATCATCATCATAAGGAAGCACTGTGAGGGCAGCTTTGTCTCTGTGCTCATCCTCCCACTGAATGGCTCTGGGAGATGAGAGGTGTCTTCGCAGGGCTGAGCTCTGCGTGGCCATAGGGCAATGCTGTGCCTGCAGAGCTTTCCATTGTGCTGAGCTACTTCTCTTGTTTCAGGTACTTTAGTACTAAAGGCATGCATCAGTCTGATAACTCTGAAAGCAGTAATCTCTAGGAAAGAAAATGAATCACCTGCGATCAGGCTTCTTTCTGGCTTCTCTTGTTTAGACAAACACAGCGTGGGGTCTGTGTTAGGGGTGCTTAACCCACTGCCCATTTGTTCCTGAGAACTTCTGCCAAGAAGGAAGCCAGTATGTTGTTGGTTTTGCTCCCACCCCATCTAAGATTCAATATGATCCCCCAAACCACAGTCCAGAAGAGACGTGCTGTTGCTCTCTGCCACAAATAGTGCCGTGCTGCAGGCAACGAAAGGAGCTGACTGCGCCCCCACATCTCCCACTTAGTAGTCTGGCTTCTGGCTCTGCCTGCTGCAGTTCTAGGAAAGAGGCCTCAGCTATTGACCCCGAGCCGTTATGTGCCTATTGAAATACAGGGAACTGGGGGCTGGGTGTGAGGAACTGCAGCTTGCCGCCTTTCGCCTCTCTCCATCCATCCCTGGGAGAGATTTGCCCACTCCACCAGTGATTTCTGGGTAGCACGGGCTCTTTTTTCTGTCAGAAAACCCAACTAGATGTTGGGCAGATCACAAGGGAAATGCTGTCTGCCTCATTATGGAGCTGCAATCTGTTCCTTCTCCACCCCTCCCCCGCTTATATTCTTCTCTGGGGAGTTACCTTTCCTTTTCAATCTGGTGGTTTAATCTCTCACTGCTCTCTGCCTGTGTCCCCCTCATTTCCTTTTCCAGAGTTACTGCTCTCACTTTTCCCTCTCCTTGCTGCCAGGATGAGGCACTCCCATGGCACTGTGCTCAGAGGTGTATTTGCCCACCTCAGGCCCCCCACAGCTGGAGGACAAGAGAGACCCTACCAGTGCATGGCAGGTGCAAATGCTGCCACAAGACTGAACACCTCCTTCCCTTCCACGGTGCTCTGTGAAGCTGGCAGCCCATGGCTTGGACAGGTACGCTCTTAGTTGGGTAAGAAGCCGGCTGGAAGGCTGGGCCCAGAGAGTGCTGGTGAATGGAGTAAAATCCAGCTGGCGAATGTCGTGAGTGGTGTTCCCCAGGGGATGGTATTGGGTCCTGTCCTGTTCAATGTCTTTATTGAAGAACTGGATGAGGGCATTGAGTGCACCCTCAATAAGTTTGCAAATGACCCCAAGTTGGGAGGAAATGTTGATCTGGCTGGGGGAAGGAAGGCACTACAGAGGGATCTGCACAGGCTGGATAGCTGGGCTGAGCCCAATGGGATGAGGTTCAACAAGACCAAGGGGGCAGAATGGCTGGCAAGCAGCATGAAGGAAAATGATCTGGGCATGTTAGTTGATAGGCAGCTGAACGTGAGCCAGCAGTGTGATCAGCTGGCCAAGAAGGCCAAGGACGTCCTGGCTTGTATCGAAAATAGCACTGCCAGCAGGAGCTGGTTGATGATTGTCCCTCTGCAGTGGACTGAACTGTGTTCAGTTTTGGGCCCCTCACTACAAGAAAGACACTGAGGCCCTTCACCATGTCTGGAGAAGGGGAATGGAGCTGTGAGGGGCTTGGAGCACAAGTCTGATGGGAAGTGGCTGAGGGAACTGGGATTGTTCAGTCTGAAGAAGAGAAGCTCAGGGGAGACCTTATTGCCCTCTACAACCTGAAAGGCAGTTGTGGCGAGGTGGGGGTTGGCCTCTTCTCCCAGGTAACAGTGATAGGATGAGAAGTAAGGGCCTCATTTTGTACTGGGGAGGTTTGGTTTGGATACTAGGAAACATTTCTTCTCACTGGCACAGGCTGTCCAGGGAGGTGGTGGAGTCACCATCCTTGGAGATGTACAAGAACCACATGGAGGGACATGGTCAGTGGGCATGGTGGGGATGCACTGATGGTTTTACTGGATGATCTTAGTGGTCTTTTCCAATGTTAATGATTCTATGATTACAAAACCCAAAGCAACACAAGCTCTCCTCATGGGAAAGTAATGCACTAAGCCTGTGGGTGCTGGCTGTGGGCTTTTAGGAGACAACAGAGCCTGGGAACCACCATGTCTGTGCCTACCCATGGGCCTGTACAAGACAGCATTTCACAGCTAAGCAGAAGGATGCTTTAACCCAGAGCCTTGCTAAGTGCAGAGTCCCAGTCTGTGGCTAGAGGTCTCATGTCCCTGAAGCCCATCTGTGCGTGGCAGGGCAGCTCATAAAGCTCACCAGCGCTGTGATAGGGAGTGAGGGCTTGGCCATGGCTGCATGGCCACTCCCTTTGGAAATGTTTTTCTGTCTCCAGAAGCAGTGTTCAGCTGGTGCAGATCACGCTGGTTCCAGTGACATGTGGAGACTGTTGTGTGCTTACATCAAGCACAGCATGCTAGTTTATTTTCTTTGTACTTAGCTGTTTTGCAATGCCTTCACAATTCAATTGCTAATATTTTTCACAATTACATTTGAGCAGCTGCATTAGTATGAAATTCATACAGAGGCCTGGAGTTTTGCAACGCTCTCCCTCATGCAGGACACCTCAGGGAAACCACCCATACTGCAAGGAGGATCCTGCCAGCACCACTGGCAATGCCAGGGCAGCCATCTGCTGCAGGTGACCATCCTCCTCTGCCGCTACTGCCTGGTGAGCACTGCTCTCCTCATTCTTTCTGTCCTCTGAGAAGACCTGGGGCTGTTTTTGTCGGTATGGTTTCAAGGCACCCAGGAGAGGTGCTGACCTCAGTTCTTCCACATTCAGGATGGTGAACCTTGGTGCTGGCCATAGGGGCCCCAAATCACAGTGCCACTTGTGGCTATGGCCCTGTCCTGCAGTGGAAGGTCCTGTCCTGTCTCCATGCGTAAGCTGCATTCGTGCTGAATCACAGCAGCATTCCTTCCTTTGGGCAGCAGGCACTCAGAGCCTTGTTGGGCTGTGCGCAAAGGAAATGTCCTCCTGAGATTCCCTGCTGTGCCCAGATCTGCTCCTGAAGCAGGAGATGTAGTGATCTCAACTTCAACATGGATAATTACAATTGTAGTTCCTGCCCCTTCAGTGACGCAGGTCTGTATTCAACCTGACTGAGGTCTGTAACCTCTGCTGGCTGCAAGCGCTCTCAGCCACTGGGCCTGCGTGTTGTGTGAAGTGCTGTTTGTTTTTCCTTCTATTCTTGCTAATGTTACCTGCAGTGGATGATGCAACCACGCCGACAACCTGCAGTGGATGATGCAACCATGCCGACAACCTGCTGTGGATGATGCAATCAGGCTGACAACCTGCTGTGGATGATGCAATCAGGCTGACAAGCAGAGATCATGGAAAGGTTCTAAGTCCAGGATGGAAAAAGGAGGGAAAACCTAAAACTACAACAAAACCGAATAGTGCACCCTAAAAACAGACACTTGTTTGGATGTGGAGCTCGGAGGAAATGGTCAAGGGAGCACCATGGATGGGCTACCCATGCTGGAGCCTCTGTGCTGGGGAACATCCATTTGGCACCCTTCTCTAGGCTTTTGTGCTTCAGCCATCTCGGCCCACAGTTCTGCTGAGTCCGAGAGCTTCAGGGAAATGTGGAGGACTGAGTCTCTGGGGTTGGTTTGACAAGGGATGGCGAGAAGCAACACCAAAGATAAGTACAAGTAGAGCTGTGCAGGAAGACATGAAGCTGAGCTGCTGCAGATGCCTGCAGTGGCTGTTGGGAGGTTCAGGGTGGACGCTGGGAGAGGATTCTTCCAGGAAGGCAGTGCAGCACTGCACCTGGAACAGAGACTCCCCATCCTTGGGGGTTTTTAAAACTGAGCTAGAGAAATCCACGGCTGATCTGATTTAGCGCTGGTAACAGCCCTGCTTCTCATGGGGCACAGGACCAGCGGTGTCCAGAGATCTGTTCCAGCTGACACTTCTGTGACTGTACTTACATTAAAACTAAATAAACATGGTCTGATGTTGACTTAACCTTCCCAGTGAGCATGTTGATCTTCTGTTATTGACATGCTTCTTCCTAGAATCTGATTCTCACTGAAAATGAGTGAAAATGGGAGGTGTCCTTCATGTTACCTGGAAAGGCCCACAAGTTGGGTTTTTGGTTCTGTCCTTCGGGCTGAGGGAAAGCTGGCACAGGCAGCACACTCATTCCTATGATGACACAGTGACACAATGCCATCCCTTCCCAAGGTCTGTAGAAGCAATTACTGGGATAAGGTTTTTGAGAGAACGATGTCTCCTTGCAGTCACGATCTGAATGGCCCTTCAGCACGTGCTTCTGGTGTGCCTTTGCACTTCTGCATCTGCTATAACAGGCTATGGTTAGTGAATGCTCAGGGAGTCTGGTGCCAGATGTTCATTCCCTAAACCATGAGTTGTAATAACATATTTCTGCTTCACTGCAGTCACAAAGCAGGACCTCTGTGTGCACAGCCTAGTGGACTCCTTCCAGACCTGGGGTTAAAGCTCTGCCTGAGCTGCTTCCTGTTTTTATCCTGTCCCTTTTGGTAACCACCACCCTTAACAAATCTTCTCCCACCCCCTGCTCCCTGTTATCTGGGATGCATGGTCAGAAACCAAAGATGTGCATTCCTGTATTGTTTCATGGGGGATGAGGTAGTGTTTCTGGTCAAAGAAATCCTACTCATGCTCCTCCCCTCTATCAGAGGCACAGGGAATGGTGAGCAATTAATCTGAAACTCTGTGCAGTAAAACACAAATCTCCGTAGCTTGAGAAATTCTGGATGAAAGCCAGAAAAGTTTAACAAGGAAATGTATTCCCTCCAGCGTAATTGTGCATTTGGCTTCTATTTTAATAAATGAGCAACAGCTGAACAGAGGCCAAAAGGAGAGTCCCCACATCCTGAGGTATGTTCGATGCAGAGTCTGGACCATGCATGCTTCAGGTACTGCATTGAGACAGTTAGCACAAAATACTGAAGATTAACCATCAGTTAGACAGCTACATCAAAGGTGAATAGCAATCATGAGTGTGTGGATAATCCCAGTGTGAAAGATTTCCTTTTTTTTTTACGTTTAAATTTTCTTTTGAATTCCCTCAAGACAGGAAGAGAAAGAAGAAAGCCAGGCACTGTGATAGAGCCTTAGGGGAGCTGGAGGCCTGGGGTGATAAATCAGCAGCATTTCAGTGAGATTAAGGGAGAACGTAGCATAATATATGAGGCAATATGGAAAGAGGCATTTTATTGCAGTCAGTCCTGGAAGGATTCAGTTCCAGATGGTTAAAGTGGGGTTAGGTCAGGAACCTCCGTCAGGTGGGGCTCGCCGTCCAACAGCGTGCAGCATAGCAGGAGCAGGAGAAGGTTTCCTCTGCACCAACAAAACATCTTGAGAGAGGAGAACTGTCTCCATGGCTGGATAAAACAGCTTGCATTAGTAGGGAATGTCCTCTTTGTGAGTGCAGATGGTGATGAGTGGGGCCACTGTGGCATTTTATAAGATGTGTCCTGTTCTTGTAGAACATTTCTGAGAAGATTTTGAGGTTGGATTGTCATCCGAAAGCAGATGGAGGATAATGGAGGATGACAGGGCTGTTGTCCTAGCGCTGATGGGGAGGTTGGCCTTGATTAACTGCCCCCCCATAGCAGCTCCTGGGCTGTGTGGCAGTCATAGAATAGAATCACAGACTCTTTAAGGTTTGAGGAGACCACTGAGATCATCTAGTCCAACCATCAACCATCACCACCACATCCACCAAACCACGTCCCTCTGTACCAGTCAGCACCTCTAACACTGATGGGGACCCGTTTCCCCAGGGAACAGCCTGCAGCTTGCTTCTGGCTAATCACAGAGTAGTAGCAGGAAGGAAGAGCTTTTATAGCTCCCAGCTAGGGCAAGAGGTAAAGCAAAGACTTGGTTAATGAAGGAATTTCTCCTGCAAGAGCTAGGACTAGCTCCATGTCAAAGACAGAACAGAACTCAGACCACAGCACTGATGAAGCGCAACAAATCATCAGGAAGGGCAGGAGTGTTGCTGTATTTCAGGATTATTATTATTTTTTAATTTTGAATGGTTGAAAGGAATTCTCTTTTTGGGAAAAATTGGCCATAGTTTGCTACAGCATTAGGCTTTTCTGTTGGACCTCTTCTACCAGATAGAAAAGTTTAGATTTATTTTTGTTTGTGTTCCATCTTACACAGCTAAGAAAACAATTTCAAATAGGACAAACTGTCTTGTTCCAGGGAGGAGGTCTGATTTGGAGAGTGAAAACAGCTTGCTACTTGGAGTGCAGTCTGTAAAAGAACAAAGCTCTAAGGACTGTTCCCTATGCTGTGCCCCACAAGAGAGGTTACTGAGCCAAGACGCTGGCCTCACAGAGCATCCTGCTATGCTCGACAGTTTCCTTGTGAAATCCTTTTTATCTGTGCCCCAGAGCCTGGTTTTCTGGGTGCTGGCCCTTTGGGAAGGGTGGGCAGAGGCCAGTGCTTGGGGTATTTACTTCTCCTGTTCGCAAGGGATACTGTGTTAGTTCTTTTCACAGGGATGCTGGTACATCCTTCTGATAGACTTTAATAGCCACTGCCGTGGAAGAAGAGTAGGGTCTGTTTCAGTCAGGTGCACGTCAGTCACGTATTTATGTTTTGCATATGTCACAGGTGACATGAAAGGAAGAAATCCTCATGAGCCAATGTTTCTGCGTGACTTTCATGGGAAATGAGTTCTGGCTGCACAGAAGCGTGTTTCTTGTGGCAGCTGAATGAAGAGTTACACTCAGATGCTCAGAAAAGTGGGATGACATCATGTAATCTGTACATCTTGTGGAGATAAATCAATGCTGCTATTTATTAAAATATATGCACTTGCAATGGCTTCTTTGACAGACTGATTGTAATAAATAATCTTAAACTAAGTGCAGGTCAGAAATTCTGGTAGGAAGGAGCTCTGTAACAGCATGAATATTGCTGCTTGAAAACCAGGCTCAGTTGGAACAATTTTTAGCAAAAGAGTGGAAGTGTGGGTTCTACATTTTTAGGTTCTCAATTAAAAGATGATCATCACATCAGCAACGTGTCAGATTCATCAGTCTGTTTTCCAGAAATCGTCACTCTTCTCCAAAGGACAGCAGGAAGCCCCTAAATAATGTGACAGAGGTGGTAAGTGTGACCCAGGCCAAAAACCATCTTCCTGTTAGAGCTTAACAAAATATTTTCATTAAGAAAGGAACATGAGGACATTCCACTCTTCTCATAAATAGCTCTCAAGACTAAATTTGCAAAGTAGAAAGAGGAGACATTGGAAACGATCCTTATGCTTACACCTATAGCAATCACCCTGCATTTATTACTACAGCTCAGGCTGCAAGAATGAGCTGATTTATTAACTACTGTCCCTTTAGATTTCTTATCCAGGGTGGTAAAACAGCTGTAGAAAGCTGAAAAGAAATCTAGGCGCACATCTTGTCTTTTCAGCCAGTTTCTTGTGTTCATTTTGGTCTACAAACAAATATCTCTCAGGTCTCCTAAATAGATTTTCTGATCATGTTCCCAGAACAGACCACCACCAGCCTCATTAAAGCTCATTTATGCTACTTTCATGCATGAATAAAAAAACTCCCATTCACTGCTGATTTTATTTAGTTAGATCCTGTGCCTTGTGGCAGACATTGAATCGGAGTGACATTTATTGGCTCAAAAAAAAAAGCAAAAACAGTGGGACCGCAGCGAACAGTTTGACACCTCTCGTTCGTGATGTGAAAAGGAAGGGGTTAACCTGTTCTTGGCTGTATTGTATTGATTGAGGCCCACGCAAAGAAAATACAGCTGTAAACAGTTAGGAGCGTTCCCTGGTAGGGGCTTTTTTTTGGTAAGTCATTGAACTGGGACTTTGGAGGTATGAACTGTTGTTTCCCAGGGATGCCACCCGCTTCCTGCATGATAGGAGAGGAGGGAGGTCACTGCTTGCTCCAGGTCCCAGCTGGAGATGGTGCTTTCTCTCTCTAATTTTTCTAACTTGCTTGTTTGTGTGGATGGCTTTCCAGAAGAGTGACATCTCTCTGTGTGCTCATGGCGATGGGTTCTTCCTTCGGCTGGGGCCTCTAGGCACCACTACAGATAGCAAACACGGCTTCCCCTTTACGTTGATCTCCTTCATCTCCATCCATGCTGCAGTGTCTGCAAGGTAAGATTAATGGCTTGGAAAGAGAAAAATCGATAAGAACGAACGACAACGGAGTAAACTTGCAGCAGGTGGGAAGCTGTGAGATGGCTCTGTTTTCCTCCGGTCCCACTGGCTGCTGATTTCCAGCAAAGGTATTTTTGCACGAGAAGGATGTGAGCCTGTAGTTTAAGTCACAGGGTGAACAAAAAGCAGCTTTGTGCATTTACTTTGGGCTAAGCACATTGTGAATATTCTTAAGCATTGCAACCAGGATTAACATCCCTGCATGTTAATGTGCCTGGAATTCAGCGAGAAGCAGAGCAGGAGAGCGGCTTCCCTGGGCACACTGCTAGGTGTCTCTTTGAACCGCTGTTAAACAGCTTTCTATTTCTCTTGCTTGCTTCCCCCCTCCTCCTTTTTTTTTTTTTTTTTTTTTGTTTTGTTTTTTTTTTTTCCCTACAACAGCTTCTGGAAGAAATCCTGATAGATTTCACCTTTCTGAAATTTACGGTGCTGTTTTGTCTCCAAATATCCCCACATGGCAATAGTATGTATATAAAGAAAAACAACATGTGGACAGAAGTAGAGAGTTTGTTATTTACAGTGGATCATTAACCTGGTGTGCAAATTTGACTTGATCTCTCCTTTTTTTATGCTCCCCCCTCTCTTGTGGAATTTCAGAACCCGTGAGGAGCTGCTGCCTTTTGCCGCCCCGGGATCCCAGCAAGGAATGGGAATCTGATGGATTGCAAATGCGCCCGCTTGGTTTAACCCCCAGCCAACCAGATAAGTGCCCTTTTAATTTTCTCACAGTCGTGCTTTAGCCATATCTGTGCACAAAACATCTCTCTTCACACTGATTTCAATTCGCCCTCACAAACGGATGCTCTGCACTTCTCTCTTCTGCTCAGAAATCCCAATAGCAGACAGTGGTGTTCGATGCATGCTATTAATTGCCAGGAGCTGCTGCAGCGCGGGGCTTGGGGAGCTGCAGGTCAGTGCCAGCCCCAGTCCCGGACAGCCCCGTGATGTTGTGGGCAGCGGTTCCATGGTGCTGCTGCCGCGACCCATCAGCCCGTGCAGTCCTCTGGGGCTCATTAGGGGCTTAATAACCAGACTTGGCTGGCTTGATAGGAAAGATGCTCGTGCAGGCTTGGCACGATCTCAGAGAAAGCAGCTAACGTCGCTGGAAGGAGAGGGCTTTGTGCATGTGCTGTTCATCTGTGTGATAGGGCAGAAGTGATAGCCCCCGCTTCTGCCAGCAGGGAGATGAGCAAGGGTGTGGGGCAGAAGCTCTCAGGGATTGTATGGGGCATACAGAGCGGTGTCGTGGGTGAGCAGCAGCAGGAAACGACCCATCAGAACTGCAGGGATAGAGAACACGGTCTGTCAGGAAAATGACTATGGGTTTCTGTAGGTGGCTGCTGCCTGCTCACAAACATGCTGATACAATTATTAAATAAGTTAAGAAAATGAGATGCGGTTCTCTTGTAAAGTCTCTCTTTGCAACAGCACGCAGTCATGAGGCTGGGACAAATGTTTGCTGTACCTGTGACTGACAGAATTAGAATGAAAAAACACGGAGGCAGAGCGCTCGAGTGTGGAGGGGATGTGTGGCAGGCAGGAGAACAGGACCCAAATCACTCCATGTCTGTCTTGTCTGCTCTAGCAGGGTTGATTAGTATCATAAAATGCCCCTCTTGCTGTTGGGGTAACTACAAACGTGCTTGTTATAGCAAATTAGGCTGTGCTACTTGATGTGAATTTGCCTTACCTACCTAAGTGGTTAGAGAGTTTCCTGGCAAAGACATCAGCCCAGAACAGAGGGAAACTGGAGAACGATTCCTTGCCACAAACTGACCCCGAGCACAGCCTGTGGACTCCATATCCTGTCACTGACAGCCTGGAAACGAGGCTCATAACACTGCTGTCCTGGCAGCCAAGGGCCACTGAGTCATGGGGGGGACAAGGACTGGAGGGATGGAGTGGGAGTTCGCTGCAGCACAAGAGCTGGATCAAAGTCAGCCTACTTGATCCCTGGAGTGTCTGCAGTTTTCTCTTTTCTTGGAAAAGCTCCTTGTTCGTGCTGTTGTTACCCAGAAAGGTTTTCATATCAGTAGTACCAAAAGCATCTCTGTTATCAGTGACTGTCTGCCCTCTATCTTGCAATTGATAGCAGTAGTTATCATTGGCTCTTCAGTGGTCTGATAATAAAAGGGCTTGACATTATATTAAGAAACACTGATGAAACAAAGGCTTTGTGGTAAAGCTGCAGTCAGGGCTTTTTCATTCATCAAAGATGAATAGGAAATGGAAACACATCATTTGTGAGCCTCAGTTAACAGGGCTGTTTGCTCCTCTGAAAAAAGAAATAATATAAAAAAATAACATAAGTGATTTCCAAGGTCTTGATTGTTAAGTTTGCAATATCCTTTCTGCTGCTGTGCCAATATTGATGCTCACCCAAATGAGGCCCCATTAAATCAACCTGCAGTTTGCTTGCTGGGTGGATCTCGAGGTAGAGGAGGACTCCACAGATCTTGACAAATTGCTGCAAAGAATCTTGTCCTGAATGGAAGATCCCCAGATCCCTCACTCTTTCCTTGTCTTACAGGTGAACCTTGAAGACGGCTGAGGCGCTCCGTATCTCCTAAATGCATGCCCTTCCCCTGGGGTTAGAAGAGCAGCCATGGGGAAAGACAAGAAAAAAGAGGAGGCTGTCTTTCTGAGGAAAAAGATAACTTTGCTGAGGGCTTTCTCGCTTCTCATCGGCAGCATGGTTGGCAGCGGCATCTTCATCTCCCCCAAAGGAGTGCTGAAAAACTCGGGCACTGTGGGGTTCTCCCTCGTGGTGTGGTTTGCCTGTGGGCTCCTCTCCATGTTCGGTGAGTGGGAAGTTGGGTCGGCCTTTGTTTGAGCACCCAGCAGGTGAGGGGAGCCAGCAAAACTGGAAGCATAAGAAGTTGGGAGTGAAATAGAGCAAAATTTCCCCGTTCTGAGTGTCACAGAAGTAAAGGCTTGATAAGGCTGGGGGTCACCAGCTCCTCTGCTGGGGCAGGCGAATGTCTGTCTGAAATGTTTTGGGTGAGCCTGGTGCTACCTCAGAGCCAGGAGATGGAGCAGATATCAGTGCTCTCTGTTTGCTCTGCTGTTGGATTTTAATACCAGTCTTGTCTCACGAAGGGTTGACATTTTGATGACATGTTAATTTCAGCCCCTCTGAAATAATGTAACTCTTACAGTTACCACACACACACACAAAAAAAGCCCTGGCTTTTAGTTTTCTTCATTAACTGTATGAAAGCACCTTCTCAGCAATCCTTCAAGAGTGCTGCTGGGAGAAGTGCAAGTTCTCACAGCTCTGGGGAGAAAGCTGGTATTTATTTCAGTGGGTAACTTTAAAGTTCTCCCTCTTTCACCACTTGAAAAAACAAAAACAAAAGAAAAAAAGGAGAAATACTCCATGTGGACAAAACACCCTGGAATGAGACATTTCTAAATGTGGCATTTAGAAACCGAGACGTTCAATTATTTACCTGGGGGTGATTGTGGTTCTTTCCCTTTGCAATGCCTTCCAGTATTTCAAGTTCCATGTGCTGCTGAGCATAGGCTGCCTTTACTGCACATGTGGGATACAGCTTGTGTGTGGTTGATTGGAGAAAGATCTATTTTTGTCTGAAGAAAAATCACAGATGCTCTTTTAACTGAGCTGAACAAAAAGTGATCAGGTGTGTGCTGGTCATGTAGCCCAACCCCTGCACAGGGAGGCATCCTTTGGTCTCTTCTTGTGGCCTGGCTGCCTCTTTGTAAGTTGCTGCTAAATTTTGTAGCTAAATTTGTTGTTTTGTTCTTCTAGCCCAACTTCAGCAAAACACCTAAACACAAGCTTGAAGCTTAGGAGGCCTGCTGGGTTAAATGTGAGGGGTCTGTCTACACTCCAGACTTTGGGCAGGGATTTGGCACAAATTCACAGAGAGGCAGAAAAGTCCAGGGTCTTTGCCATTGGCGTGACCATGAATGATCTCTGTGGGAGAGGGGGGACACAGTTGTACCACTCTGGGGCTCCTGCAGGGCTGCCCAAGCTGGAACAAGCAGATGGGGTATCTCACCCTGTGGGTCGTACCCCGGTAGCACTCAGCCCCTTCACATGGGCATCGTGCTCAAAGGCGTGAAGCATTTATGATCGCTTGTAAAACATCCCCTGTCCACCGTATAGCATATGAGAGAGGGGACAACTCAAACCTCCAGGTCAAAAGGGGTCTCTTGTAGTTTAGTGCAGGTGGTTTCCTTTCTCCTACCTTTCCACATGACTTCCCTGGAAAGTTGTATCATTAAACAAATTAGCAGAAAATTTCCTTCCTTCTGACAGAAGAGTGAACTGACTTCTAAACATCATAACGCACAAAAATGTGGAAAGGAATGGTTCTGCTAAAAGCTGTTTTTCTTCCTCTGCTTCACTGCTTATTTTAAGCAGAGTCCTTCAGGCCCTGAAAGGCACAGAGAAAAGAGGAAATCCAAAGGATGATTTACTAAGCTCATTTATACTTTGCCAGGTGCCTTGTGTTATGCAGAGCTTGGAACAAGGATCACCAAGTCTGGAGGACATTACATCTATATTTTGGAGACCCTGGGTCCTCTGCCAAGTTTCTTGTTTCTGTGGGCAGAGTTTTTTGCTATCAGGTAAGAGATCTTGTTTGTTTGATTTTTGCTGGGTGCTCTGCAGTTTGCTGCTGGTTTTTTTTTTTTTTTTGGTTTGGTGTTCAGTTACGGTGCCAGGTAACAGTCTAAGAAGTTTGTAAAGGAAATGGAAAAAAAAAAACAACCAACTGGATAACTTTAAAGATTGCCAGTGATAAAAGGAAGAAGACAGAGCGAGCAAATAGTTGCATGTGTTCATTGCGATCTGTGCTTGAGGAATCCCTTTCTTCTCCCTCGGCAGCTGGCATCCTTCAAGAGCTGTGGTATTTTTTGGCCACTGAGAGCAAATGACAAGTTAGTTTCTGATTTTCTGCTTCCATCATGAAGCTTCTCACATTCTTCTGCGGTAAAAAAAAAAGCTTTCTGGCTTAGTCCCAAGTTAAACACCAAGTTAGAAATTTGTAAATTGTTTTTTTTTTCCACCTGAAAAAGCTAATCCTCCTCTCCCAATGGCCTGTCCTCCATGTGCACTGAGATGAAGCAGGACACATGAACCATGCGGCATTGCTGTGTGTGATTAATCTCAACTTTTGTTTTTGAGTTAAGAATTAATCTTCTTGCATCTGTGCCTCTTAACCTATTTACTGAGAAAACCTGTGGAAAAGATGACAGGATCCGCATGGTAGGGTGGATCTAAGCGCTATGAGGAAACTTTGCTACCTCTGTCCCGCCATGTTGAGGCCATCCACAGAGCCAACAAGTGTGACCCTGCCTGGTTCCCCTCCCCAGGCCCGCCAACAGTGCTGTGGTCTCTCTGGCATTTGGTCGCTACCTGCTGGAGCCATTTTTTGCCCCCTGCGCAGCGCCCGTCCCTGCTGTGAAGCTTGTCTCTCTCCTGGGCTACTGTGAGTACAATCCTCCATGCCACATCTTGGGGCATCTCTGCCTCAGCCTTTCTATGGGTTGTTATTTTCTGGGATTGGGGCCCAAGACCTGAAGGCATCCTGTCTGCTTCTCTTCCTCCGAACACCCTCTTTGGGAGGATACACTTTTGTCCCCACCACCCTCAACGCAAGAGCATTTCTTCCTGCGTGTGCCAAGCATGGCTGCAGCATGGTCTCCTCTCCAGATGCAGTCCTCACCCTCAATTCCTGGAGTGTCACCTGGAGCGCACGGCTGCAGACGGCCCTCTCCATTGTCAAGCTGCTGGCCCTCATGCTCATCATCGTGCCGGGGATGATGCTGCTGGCCCAGGGTAGGTGGTATCTGGATGTACACAGCTCAGGGCTGAGTGTGGGATAGTTGGCTTCAAGCTGTGTCACTTCTGTGGGGCTCGTGTTCCCGGCTCAGCTTTCTCTGCAGGTTTTTCACAGAATCACAGAATGGCCAGGGTTGGAAGGGACCACAAGGATCATGAATCTCCAATTCCCCTGCCACAGGCAGGGCCATCAACCTCCACATTTAATACTAGACCAGGCTGCCCAGGGCCCCACCCAATCTGGCCTTGAACACCTCCAGGGACGGGGCATCCACAGCCTCTCTGGGC
>JAOWBP010000001.1:48560825-48572429 GCA_028571105.1 Tragopan temminckii | reverse complement strand
CCCTCCCTCAACTTAAAACCATTTCCCCTTGTCCTGCTGTTATCTACCCTTTCAAAGAGTTGACTCCCCTCCTGTTTTTAGGCTCCCTTTAGGTATTGAAAGGCTGCAATGAAGTCACCCCGCAGCCTTCTTTTCTCCAGGCTGAACAAACCCAGCTCCCTCAGCCTGTCTTCGTGGGGAGGGTGCTCTAGCCCTCTGATCATTTCTGTGGCGCTCCTCTGGACCCTCTCCAACAGTTTTCTGACTTTCTTGTATTGGGGGCTCCAGACCTGGACACAGTACTCCAGAACTTTTTGGGAATGAGTGGGGCTGCATGAGCCCACTTCAGCTGACAGAAGCACACTCCTCTGCTGACCCTTTCCTTTGGGGGTACGCACTGTCAGCATGTCTCGAAACCCTTCCAAAACAGTGTAGATGCCATGGACATGGGGGACATGTGACAGCATTCCCTGGTGTCCTGAGCCTGTCACAGCCCTGTAAGGAGTTACCAGTCTCCAGCTGAGCCCTGGTAACTGCATCTCTACCCTTCCTGTGGCTTCAGCTGATGCTTTTTACCCCCTAATGGAAATAGGCAGTAATGTAGTAAACTTACAATGGACTCATGCACGATTGTGTGCTCATATCCAGAGGAAAGAAAAACATAAGATAAAACCTCCCAATGATATCTTCTGGGATTGATACAAGAGTACTGGCTTTAATCCAACTCTCAGTTTATAGAAAAGTCCATGGCATTCACACTCAGGGGATGAAGCCGGCTCTGTCTTCACACTATTTCCTTCCTCTGCAGAGGAAACAACAAAGGCAGGAGGATCAACATTCATGTTTCTTTCTGATGTCTGGTGCTGGCTCCTTTGAATGCGCAAAAACCCCCTCGGGCAGGCAGCACTTTTGAACTGAAGGTCTGCCCTGCAGCTAAAAATCCAGAGCCATTATTGTTAGGGATGCCTTCAAATGGCAATCTGGAGCCCTGGCACAGTCTTCCAGTGAGGAGGATAAGTGCCGGTGACATCTGGAGAGAGAATCCACCGAGAGACCCTGGGATGACAGGTTGTGTTTAATGTGACTCATGGGGGACTCTAAATCACTCATTAATATATTGCAGACAATAAATCCTTTTTATGTGCCATCACTTATAAGCAGTCACTTTAGTGTATAAAAAGACTACCCCAATAGGCCCATTCCATTTTCTACTTTAGTTTTCTTCAAATCCGTATATTTTTTTTAACTTCATTTTTGTGCTTGTTTTTAAATGAGTCTGCCTTGCTCCCCAGCCTCTCCCTGCTCTCTTTGCTTACACTCTTGTTCCTTCCCCTGCCATTGCCTTCCCCTTTGACTGGGATTTGTTTCAGAGCCTTGCTGGACCAGTGCTCCACACCCCATGCCCAACCGAGGTGCCTCACTGGGAGGAACAACCACACAAAACTCTGTGCTTCTTTCTTTTAAAGACATTTTGAAATGGAAAACCAAACATAGACGTGGCACCCAAACATAGGGCCACTTGGATTTGAAAATCTTGAAAATACAACTTCTTTTGGCTGTGCTCTTGCTGCTCTTCCTTCAGATAAGAGGCTGTTCTGTGCTCCTGCCTGCCTCTCCTTATTTTTCTGAGGTCTGATAAAATCTGCCCCATAACCAAAATCCTGACTTTGATCTGTACATTTTTTTTCTTCTCTGAAGAAGAACGGCTTTGTAAAACTGACCATTCCTCTTCCACTTCTCAGTGCTGGCCCAGATTTATTTTAAGCAGAGCACTTTTAGGAAAACTGGAGGAGCTGGTAAAATGCACTTTGATCCAATCACCTCTACTTTTTATTACTGCATTTGTTTTGCCCCCCTGTGTTCCCACTTCCCCTCCTGTGGGGCCATTCCCACGCCAGCAGCCCCTCTACTCGTTTCCCATGCTCCGCGCAGCGTGGGGCCGGGGGAGCTGCATTAGCTGCCTTGCTGGCTGCACAACATCAAACAGAGCCAGCATCCGGCTGCCGGTGGATGGGGAGAGGGGTCAGCCCAGGGAATCAGAGCTGGGCTGTAAGAAAGGATGGGAGAACTCAGGTCTTCTCCTCTCCATGATCTCCCACTTCCAGACAGTGCCTTCCCTGAGGTATCTCTTGTAGCTGAACAGGAGAGGATAGTTTTCTTCTGTCCCTGTCTTTGCCAACACAGCACTGCAAATTAAAACAATGCTACAAATCTGAATACCTGGCTCCCGTGAAGTCACACACATTTCTCCCAGGTCTGGGCAGGTGGTATGCAGCCCGCGGGAAGGATATCCATATCTGACGCATCTGTTGTTTTTTCTCCTCTGTAGGCCACACCAAAAACTTTCAGGATGCTTTTGACAGGCAGTCGTTGGTTCCAGATAAGCTGCCCTTGGCTTTTTATGCAGGCATGTTCGCGTATTCAGGCTGGTAAGTGTGATGGCAACTCACTGACAGTGTGTCACTGTCTGAGAGCTGCTTCAAAGCCTCTCCTTGTGTCTGCACAGGTTCCAGACCAGCTTTGTGCGTGAGGAGTTGGTCAGACCCGAACGGTAAGGCTGGAGAAGTAGCTGGCTTTTGTGCCTCAGTCCTGGGCTACCACTGCGTCCCTAAACACCAGCAAACAAAACAGGAGGAAATAAGTCTGTGGGTTCACCTAACCAACAGCAGCTGCGGTCTGCAGTAACATGATGAAAAATGAAGAGATAACAGCTTGTTCACTGCGTGTCTCTCTTCCCCTTTCTTACAGAAACATCCCCCTGGCTGTCATAGTGTCTGTGATCACCGTCATTGTGGGGTATATGCTCACCAACATCTCCTATTACACTGCCCTGGGAACACAAGATGTTCTGGCTTCTCCAGCTGTCGCTGTGGTGAGCCGTCACCCTACTGATAGCTGTCTTTAGTGTGGTCGGTTTATACTGGAGGGGGTGGTCTTGACAAGGGTCTTGGAGATAGTTTTCCTCATAAAAGGCTTTTGTTTTTCTTTGTTCTTTCTCTGGATTATTGGACAACGTTACCTTCTAGTCCTTCTTAAAAGATAATGAAAAAGAACCTGCAGATAAAGGGCTGGAGGGCTGGAAAACCTCTCTTAGGAAAGGTTGAAGGATCTGGGATTGCTCAGCCTGGATAAGAGAAAGCTCCAGGAGACCTCACTGAGGCCTTCCAGTACTTGAAAGGAGCTTATAAGCAGGAGGGGAGCTGACTTATTACGTAGTCTAACAGGGATAGGACAAGGGAGAATAGCTTTAGACTAAAAGAGGGGAGATTTAGGTTAGATGTTAGGAAGAAATTCTTTACTCAGAGGGTGGTGAGGCTCTGGCACAGCTGCCCAGAGAAGCTGTGGTGCCCCATCCTTGGGGGCACTCAAGGCCAGGTTGGACAGGGCCCTGGGCAGCCTGAGCTGCTGGGTGGCAGCCCTGCCCATGGCAGGGCGGTGGGGCTGGGTGGACTTTAAAGTCCCTTTCAACCTAAGCTAGTCTATAACAGTAGAAAAGGCAAGATTTTGAGTTGTGTTTTACTCCTTCATTGGAGAAAGTTTTTTCTTCTTGAATCTGATCTTATCTTGAGATCACTACATGTTCCTGCAGTCACGATTGCTCTTCTTCCAGAGTTTTGTGCAGCAAGCCTGCACAAACCTTATCTCAGTGGTCCCTGTCCTCGTTGCGCTGTCCTGCTTTGGCACCATGAATGGAGGAATCCTCACATTTTCAAGGTCAGATCCCGCAAAATGTATTGCATTTTGGCTTAATGTTTTGGAGGGAAGCACCAATAACTTGTGTACGTGACAATCATTTGGATGGCATTTTGTGAGAAAACCAAGGCCTTTGACTCCCAGTACATAAGCTGCAGGACACTGCTGGCTGTCTAAAGGTGTCTTCCTCCCTTTCCTGGCCAGGTCTACACTCTCTCTGCCTGGCCAGAAAACCAAGATTTTAACCTGCCCCCACACTTTATACTCCAGCTTGAAGTAAAATATCAACATTTCTGGTGAACTACAAGCTTTGTTGACACGGCAGCTGCTCAGTGATGCAGAGTCATTGTCTGCTGGCTTCATCCAGCGTCTTTGCTGCAGGGCACAAGTCTCTGTGTTATGAGGACCTCTGGCTAAAACAAGGGCTCCCTGGAGAACTTTGCTTTGAGTTTGGTGAAACATTATCAGGGCCAGGTCATTCCCAAAGCAATAGCTGAGGCTCAACAAGCCTTGTTGGAACAATAATAAGAACTTTGTTCCATGGAAAAGTTATCTTGCCAACTCCACTGGTGACTATACTGTGTCCTTGGGGGAGCCTTGAAATTGGAGAGGAGGGCAGAGCTCATGGAAAAGTGCGTCCTCCTGGTCCTGAGGAGCTGAGCAAACTCTCTGGAGCCAGCTCCATTTCACAGCTTAGATTGCAAAAGGAAAGATCATTTGATATGAAAGGGATGTTTCAAAGCACAAGAGCTAATGAGTTATTTGATCTGCTACCCTCAAGTCCTGTATTAAACGTGGTGAGGAGAATCCCCCCGCTTAATGTCCCTAGCTAGTGATTTTCTTTGAGGATGGGAAGTCTCTGGTGAGCACAGAGGTTCTACATGTTTCTGTCATCCTTCTCTCCCCCTTCCTGGCATCATTAACATAATCACTGCAGAAGGGCCATATAAACAGTGATGGGGCCTCCCTGGCTGATGGCCAGCCACACCCCAGCAAAACCACAGAGACAGCAATAAAACCAGTTACACACTCATGCCCCAGCTGCTTTGGGCTCTGTTCCAGCCCAGCTGATGCTCTGGCATGGTGTGTTTGTGGATATTAAGTTTATAGAATGCAATGCTGTCTCCTTAATTACCCTTTCACAATTCAGAGGAGGAATGGAGGCCAGGAGCTCTCTGCTGTTGTTTTGTAGCTGGCCCTGTTTGTAGCTGTCATCTCTGCAATACACAAAACTACTTTCTAACAACTGGCCAGGGACTTTCTCTGCTCTTTGGGGAACTTGCACTTTATTTATCTCTTTCTCTAGTTTATGTATATCTCTATGTAGTTTATATTTATAGACAGAGACATATATATTATCCCTGGTATGTAGCTGCTGCTGTGGCACAGCCAAGCAGGCTTTCCTTGATCTTAAGCCTAGTCTCCTTTTGGGATGAGCATCAGGACTGACAACCTCTCTTCATGAACTTGCCAACCTCTCTTCTAAAGACTTGAGGTTTGTGGCCCCTCCACTTCCTACTAGCTTGTTTCTGCTTCCAGCCTCAACACATTCATTTTCATGCTGTGCTCAACTAAACGTCACTACTAACTAGTTACCCACAGGGACACTACCAGTGGTGGGCTCTGCATCATGCTGAGATAAATGGTCCTTGAAGATCTATTCAAATCTTTGGAGACTTTTTCCCCAAATCCACTGAAAAATGATGCTAAATGCAGAACTGTGGCCTTAAAGAGCAGACTTGTGATGATGAGATCAGTCCAGCTACTGATCTTTTCATTTCTAGTGCAGATGTGGGATGCTGATGCATAGAGCTCCCTGTCTTTTCCTAGGACACTGTTTGTGGCCTCCAGGGAAGGACAGTGGCCTCCTCTCTTCTCCATGATCCACATTCGAAGACATACACCCCTTCCTGCTGTCATGCTTATGGTAAGGAGATCAGCCTATCTCAATCCTAGCAGTCTTGGCTTTCTTGTTTTACATGGCAATCTGCAGAGCCTGGAAAATCGGAGAATTTTTAAAGGGTGTTGAGATACTGTCAGCTTGCAAAAAACCAAGTCCTCTTGTGTCAGTAGTAGGACTCAAACCCACTGTCTCGAAGTCCCCACCTTGTTGTCTTGAACATATTCTTTCAAAGTACTGTCCCTACCATCTGCCACACTTGCTGCCTGATATTTTCTATTGGGAACTTCTTGGCCAGCTTTCGGCTACTTGAAAAATTGAAATTTCTAGGTTAGTAGAAATACAGGAAATGCACATTTGTGGAGAGGCCCTCAGATTTGGGTTGTTCCTCCCTCCCATTCATCTTTTTTTTCCCAGCAATTGTCCATCATAACATTGCCACTTGCATCTTGGTTGACCTGCTAGAACTTAGCAAATACTTCTGTTTGAAGCCTTTGTACAGGCTTTTGGGTCATGCATGTTTGAATTGCCCTGCCTAGGACATAGAGTATCAACGATGCTGTTGGTCTCCATCCTTTCCGTAGCACCATAATTTTGTGTTTAGAACTTTGACCAGCACTCTTCAGTCTGTGAGAGTGCTTTGCAACATGTTTGGTGACCTCTGAAATGTTGGGTCTGTGAAGTAGCTACCTGTGAATGCAGGGAGCTGGGGGAGATGATCCGTATCACCCTTTCCTGTCTGAGGACCACAACAAGGTTTAATTGACTGTATTTCATCTTCACAATGCTCAGTTCCCTTTGGTTACTGCCATGGTGTGTATTGGAGATATCTACCATCTACTGAACTTCTTCAGCTTCTCCCGATGGCTCTTCATAGGATTAGCCACTCTTGGGCTCATTGTCCATCGCTACCGTCACCCAGAGCTGCAAAGCCCATTCAAGGTAATTCATGGCTTGTATCTAACAGCCTGGAACACATGCCTATCGTTTTTCTTTCTATTTATGTATCCTTTTTCAAAGAGTTAGAGTATTATGTGGCTGAGATTGCCTTTAGGCTCCGAGGGCTCTAAATCCCTATTTCTCTGTAAGGCATGTAGGAAAATCCCAAGGTTGATTGATGTGCCCAAACAACCAGATGTGGTAAATTCTATTAAAACCAGTTCTACATGGGGCCACCAGTTGCAGCTGAAGAGTGACAGCTTGCTCCAGGGGACAAGGTATCAGGCTGGGAACTGCAGAAGGCAATTCTCATGCTCTCCTCTCTGAGGCTGCAGGGAAGGACCTTTGCCTGGATGTGATATCAGTATCAGGTATGTCTTAGCCCTAGTGAAGAGTGGAATGTGTCATGGGGAAAAGAGCATTTCCAGATTGAACATGGGAGCAAACCTGACTTAAAGGAAATCATCTCCCGGTACAAAACTATCCTACAGTGTTAAACAGCTTGAGTACAGCTTGCTGAGTCCCCTGCCACACACAGCCTCTATGGGATATTGACTGAACTACAAGTACAGGCAGCCCGAGGGGTTTGAGAAACTGCCTCGTGCATGGTGCTTCCATGTGCACAGCTCCAGCACATTTGGAATGCATGAAACCTGTGGCCATAAGCAATGAAAAGCATTAGAACTGGACAGAGGGGAAGCGAGGAGCTGAGGGAGTTCAGTTCCCCACTCCTCAAGGGGAAGCTGGAGGACGCCCTGTCCCCTTTCTCCATTCCTGGACCTCTTTGCTGGCCGCTGGGGTCCTGCTCATGGGGAGTGCTCAGTCCTGAAAACTGGCATGGCTTTTAAAGCCCCTGCTCGAGGCAACTCTCCCACTGCCAGATAATCTACAGGCGGCATTTGGCTGGGGCCATGCACAATGTGTTCCCCTCTCCAGTCACGCCTGCACGCTGCCTCCAGCCAGTTCCTGCAGAGGAGAGGAGACCTCTGAGGCCACAGGCACTGGGCAGCTGATCAGCCAGAAACTCAGGGAAAAGAAGCACTTTCCACCACTCCCAGGGCTCCTCCCCAAGCTGAGTGAGGCCTGATGCAGAATTTGGGGTAGTTTTTCTTCTTGGTGTTTGCTGGAGACAGCATATTTAGCAGAGACCTTGAGGCTTCCAAGCTTGCTGACTGGCTGGCTCATGCAGTCACCCAGACTCAGATTTTTAATAAGTTTGATTTTTTTTCTTTCAAAATAGTATTCTTGGGAGAAATGTATTACTGAGTAGCGCTGGTGATATTTTTATTTTCTGAGGATCTGTTTGAGATAGAGCGTTAGGTTTTTAGTAATTCCTAAGAATGGGAGTGAGGAAGATGATGGCATTTTGGTCAGCTTGGTGGTCTCTTCCTCTCTCTCCCCATTTTTTAGATCCACCTCAAACTCGAGCAAAGAACAGTGTGGATGTGATGTGTGCATGTGCTGCTCTCCAGTGGTCAGAAATATTTTTTCCTCCAACAGAAGTTTGCTTACAGAGAACAAATAATAAGATAAATATAAGAGATTGTGCTGGTACTTTTCTCCTGCAGAATTTTAGTTGAAAACGGTAAGAAAACACCAGCAAGGGGAGAGAGCAGTCCCCTCATGCATCTCTCAGACAGATGTGCTGCGTGAATATGTGCACGTAGGAGATGCTGGCAAAGGATGCTCAGGCTGGAAAGGCAGTGAGAGCATGCAAGTTTGGTGGCTGGACAGCTGCCATCACTAGATGATCTGTGCAACTGATCTCCCCCAGCTCAGTATGGTCAGCATCCAAAATATGATCTGTGTTACAAGAAAAGAGATTGTCACCCTAGGTGAGGTCAGCAGCTCCTTTACTCTATCAGATGTGGTGAGGAGTAATTTGGCTGAGGTCAGATCTAAGGAAGAAGGAAATGTTTCACAGCTTTTTACTTCAGTTTTATCCTCCAAATAACACAGATGAATTGACTCACCCAAAAGAATGAGGCTGAAGCACTGAGTGCTCTTCTGGTCTTTCAGCAGAGTGTCACTGAAAACCGCATTCTTGGCACAGGTACTGCAGAGCTGGTGTCTGGTTTATCCTGTGTTGGTTGCCATAGGCCTCAGGCAGGCTGGAGGCAGCTCAAAGTGAGTCACGAGTGTTATGACCAAAGATCAACTTGTTTCAAAGGGATTTTGCTCTTGGCATCAGATTTTCCAACAGCAGTTGCCACAGGTGACAAGTTTAGGGGGGTGTGTGTGCACATGCACACATGCTGTACACAGAGCGAGCTGCTGTGGTTGACTTCTCCCCAGCATGGTGTGTGGTTGCAAGTGAGGTGAGGCTTCTGTTTGTGCACATGGAGGGAGGCATACACCTTGCAGGGCACTCTGGGCTCCAAGGGTGGCATGAGAACACTTTTGTTCTTTGCATCCTAGTTGTTCATAATGGATTGTACAGAAATAGTGTGCAGGTCAGATTTTCCTCATCTTCTTTGAAGTGGATACATGACTATAGCTTGTGCTGGCTGGTGTGATCAGTTTTGCCTGTGCTCTTTTCCCCAGGTTCCCCTGTTTGTTCCAGTCTCTTTTACCATCATCTGCCTCTTCACAGTGGCAATGTCTATCTACTCGGACCCTGTAAACATTAGCATTGGATGCACCATGGTTTTAAGTGGCTTTCCAGTCTACTACCTCGTAATCCATAGGAAAATGTCAAATCGCTGCCACAGACTGCTCTGTAAGTATGCTCTTGGGTTTCAGTATTCTAGACCTAAGCACACTCAGGGGTAGGGTGGTTGCTTGGGAACATACTAATAATCCAGCCGAATCTTTTTAGAAAAGATAGGGTTGAGGTCTAGACCCAAGCACTGTCATATCTTCATCACATCTGTGGGATCAGTATTTCTGTCAAATTATCTGAACAAAAGATCAAAAGCTGATGTGGAGAGAGTGAGGGGCAGGCACTGTAGCCTCATGTGAAAACATTTCCTGAAAGGCTGGGGAGGGGAGTGGTAGGAAAAGACGTTGCAGGCTGCCTGGTGGGGGGGCCATGTGTTTAATGGTATGGGTTTGGGTGTAAGTGTGGATGTGGAAATGAAGTACCTTTTCTCCCCATGCAGTGTATGGCACAGGTTTACCTTAGTTGTAGCTCTGGTGGCACAAGAACAGTGATTTATTCTAAAACAAGAGCCTTGTTTCGATTTTAACTTCTAATTTCAATTATGAATCCTGAATTCTTTTGATTTGATGTTGGGCTGAGATATATTGGTAACTAGTGAACAGAAAAAAGCATACAGCAAAAAAGAAAACAGATTCAGTCATCTGCTAACATAAAATGCTTCATCCATCCTGTGCCAATGTTCTGATTTTTATCCATAGCGTAGGATATTGTCCAGATTAAACTTTCTTTTTTTTTCCCCCTTCAGATTACCTTACACACAAACTGCAGCTACTGTTGGAAGTAGTCCAACAAGAAATCAAGACTTACTGAGGAAACCATCAGAACTTACAGGAGAAGATATAATCTACTTGCTACACGCCTGATACCTTTGATCCTTCCAAACACGAGCCATGCTCTTATTCATTTAATCACTGCAAATGAGGATGAGCCTGAACCAAAACCTTTCTGCAAGCAGCCCTAAGCTTGTCATTTGGGATCTGATGAGCAAGTCACAGCTGCTTCTGCCCTTTTCTTTTTTAGCAGAACAATCTACTTCTCTGAAATCAGCTTTCTTTGCTTTCAGAGTGTCTTTGAAACAAAGATCCAGATTCTGCAGTCTAGCCCAACCCTCAGCAAATTATATATTATTTTTTAATTTCCTAACTTGGCAAATAGAGAGCCTACGGCAGAACTAGAATCTAGCTACATGGAAGTCAAGCATAGGATTTAAATTAAAGTCTAGGTCAGGCTGAATGGGGCTCTGAGCAATCTGATCTCACTGTAAGTGTCTCTGTTCACTGCGGGGGCATTGGACTAGATGACCTTTAAGGGTCCCCTCCACCACAAGCCATTCTGTGGTTCTATGATTCTATGAAATCTGTAGCAGCCATGTGGAATGATGCTGTGGGGAAAGATTAGAGAGGGAAATGGGCAAGGAGTACGAACCAGAGATGAAGTACATGCAGATGAAAGCAGGAGGTGGGGGGGATAAAACTCCACTCACCAGGAAGCAAAGATTTGTGTTAGAAGATTTTTATTAGAAGATATTTGAAAATCATTTGAAATTCAAATCATGAGCTAAGAAAACTCAGAATGTTTTATTTATTATTGTATAAGCAAAATAACTCTATTTTGCTTCAAAATAATGCTTCAATTTTGAATTTTATTGCTTTAAAATGATATTTCAAAATGTACTGACGCACTAAAAATATATATATTAAAAAAATAGCTAAATACTCCACAGCAGAGTTCAGAATAGGCTCTGATTCTTTCCCCAGGCCCCCACCTCACCTGGTACCACCAGTGAAGCTGGAAATTCAGCTTTTGTCCCAACAGCAGTGAAATATGATTCTCCTTTTGTTAGACAAGAGCAGTAATGAGTCGTGGGCAGATTCCTTATTAAGTGTACCTTTTGGTGCTGTAGGAAAACATAAAAGATTTCAGGTCTGAGCTTTAACTTCAAATCTACAGTCAAAAAACTTGCTGAATCAATACAGAAATGCTCATTTGAACTACTGGCATCAGAAAGGTTTCTATTGTTGGATTACTTTGGTTTACATTATGAATGTTGCAAAGTTAAAAAGATAAAAGAGCAGTTAGCTATTTCCAATCGCATAAGTGTTAATCTTTTCCTAAAAGACTGCAAGCAGCATCCTGAGCCTGGTCTGATGGCCCTGGAGAGAGGAAGAGCAGAATGTGAAACGTTTATAATCTACCAAGCATTCATGCACTTAGAGTAACGCCAAAGTAGCATTTATTTACCGAAACATATAAAACGCACAGTCAAGGACTGGATATAAAGAAAGGCTTTGGTTTTTTTCTTCTTCTTTCTTCTTCTTCCTCATCTTTTTTCTTTCTTTTTTTTTTTTTCTTTTTCCATTTAAAAAAAATCTTTTTTTTTTTCTTTCCTTCCATCCCCCCCTCCCCCTTTTTTATTTTCCTCCAAAGCAAC
>JAOWBP010000001.1:48531499-48552235 GCA_028571105.1 Tragopan temminckii | reverse complement strand
CTGCTCTGACACCCATGTCCCAGGTCACTTGCCCTCCTCACTGGCTGTCCAGCTTGACATTCACTAGCAATCATGCATTGACATGCATAACCTTCCTTGCCTCAATTGCTGTTACCCTGAGGCTCCAGTCCAATTGTGACACTGAGATCCCTCATATGCACTCCAGCACACTGGCTGTAGAGTTCACCACCCAGCATATGAGCTAGAAATGAAGTCTGATGAAGAGATAGGTCAGATTGCATGGATTAGGCACAGGGCATGGCTAGACAAGCCTACGGACCAGTCAGTCACCTGTCCATGCATGACAAGGGGCCTTCTTTATCTCCTTTTCCATCTGTCTTCTTATGTGCGTAATCCCCAAATCATATGCCCTTCCCCGGCATCCCATAATGTGTTCTATGCTCCTAAAGGGAGTGCCCACCTCAGTCCACGAGCCTTGCCCCAGAACCTTTCCATTGCTTGTGGTGCTAGGTGTCACCCCAGCCCCTAAGGGCCCCTTGGGAGGGACTGGGGCTTCTTGCTGTCTGAGCACGTTATTGAGAATCCCTCACTTGTCGCTGTCTCCACACTCCTATGTGTGTGTGTAAACCAGACTTTTACCACGTAACTCAACAGGTTGTACACGTCATCTTGCTAATGTTATTCAAAAAGAAATTCATTTTCCTTCACTATGAGTTGTGGAATCTCAAATTTATTCTTCTCATGGGGTTTAAAAAAAATATATTTTTGTTTATGTGATAAAGCTAGGGGTAGAGTTTACACAGTTTTCACTGTGGCTTCATGCTGTCCATTTCATAACCATACTCATTCATTCAGGATTATACAACCTGGGAACTGGGAACAATTCCCTCTTGAGAGATGTTTGTCTCTTTACTCTTTAATGTGATATGTGAAGCTGTATGCAACATGGTCCATGATGATGTGAGAACTTTCTGTTTTGCTGTGAGGAGCCAACTGTGCTGCAAAGTACCAATAGAAGGGCACAGCAGGCAGTATCCTCACTGCCAGTGGTTTGTGTCACTCTTCCTCCACAACCCTGAAGTATGAGGAGTTGGGTTGGGAAGTTGTCCTCATTTGAATCAGGGCAAAATGTCATTCATTTTTTGTCACTAGGCAGAAGGAGCAGATGAAGAAGCTCCATAAATCAAATTGGGTGGATGAGCGGCTTCTGTTCCACGGGACAAACCCATCTCATGTGTCAGCCATCTGTGAGCAGAATTTCGACTGGAGGATCTGTGGCACTCACGGGACAACGTATGGAAAAGGTACAAGCACATGAGCTGGACTTGCATCAAAATTCTTAGGTTGTTTTTAGAACTCAGGGAAGAGCTCAGCACGAGCTGCATTTTCTACTTATCCTATTCCTTTAGACTTTCTGTTATTGGTGAAGCAGCACAAAGCTGCTTCTGCTATTGATGAGGGCAGCCAGGTCAACTCATGTAGTCCTACCATGGATCCACTCCCAGCTGCCGTGGGGACTCCATAGGCAGTGGCAGGCCTGGTGGGAGGGAGTTCATGGCATTGCATGATGGGCTGCACCTGTGGCCGAAGTCTGTGGAGGTGGCTGCCCCTGATGCCCACACACCTGCCCTTAGTGCAATCTCATCTGTTCATGTCTGCATCACTGCAAGCAGTGTCAGCAGCCTTCAGGAGGGACGGAAAACATTCCTCTTCACCTCAAGCATTTACTGTTTAGCAAAGCCTTTAGACAGGTGGGACAGGGATGTTGATGGAGGAATATGGCTAGCATCTGTCTGCTTTAAAAAAAGCCCACATGAAAACACGTGGCAAGGATATGTTCAGAGCTATTTGGGGTTGCTGGATCACTGGCTGCCAAAGAACTGATAGCAGATGTTCATTCCTTGGTTGATGCATTCTCTTACCTGTGGCTTTTTCTGGTCCTAGGAAGCTACTTTGCCAGAGATGCCAGTTATTCTCATGAGTACTGTTCCTCTAGGATCAGCCGCTACAGCATGTTTGTAGCTCAGGTTCTTGTTGGAAAATTTGTTCAAGGGGACTCTGAATACCTTCGTCCTCCACCCACACCAAACAATCGCAACAGACTTTATGACAGCTGTGTGGATAACCCGGAAAACCCTTCCATCTTTGTCATCTTTGAGAAGCTTCAGATTTATCCTGCCTATATCTTGGAGTACAGCAGTAGTTCTCTATGTGTGATCCTTTAATGAATGGCAGACTATTCTTTGTATTTACAATGAAACACTTTAATAAATCTTTTTATTCATGTTTGTACAGTTTTAGAACTTGCTAATGCTAAAATTTCCTTTAAGATGCTAAAGAACATTCTGTAATGCAAAACAGTATCAGTCTTCCAAGGGTCTTGGGGGCATAATTTTTGTTGTAGGACCTATTCCTACAGGAGGTGCTAAAGTTCCACCTTATCTCTTGCCTGGAGTGGGGTCATACTTACATACCGGGGTGCTCTGCATACTCTAATGCAGTCATGTGTTCTGACGCTGGAAGCAGCAGTGCTGAATGTATGATTAACTTTGCTTTGTTTCATGATCAAGTAACTGTTGGCACTTCTCACCCTATTCTTCCACATGCAGTGTGCCCATTCTGCTGCGGATGCTATATCTTGAGTGTCCTCATCCTATCCCCATCCTGCTGACAATGTCCTCATCTGGTGCCCATGGAAAGAATCCCTTCCTCATTGCAGAATTTCCCTGGATTTAGGCCAGGAGAACCAGAGGCATGGCAGCTACTGGAGTCAGATCATCACCTTGCCATGACTTTCACAGTGAGGAAGTTTGTGGTGATCTGAATAATGCCGTGTGGTAGAGTCCCACTGGGGCTGCAAAGGAGTCCATACCATTTCAGGATAGTACTGAATATACAGGATAGTACACAGACTGTGTGCAATCCTCAGTTTACATCATTCCTAGCAGCAGTCCCACCTCCAGGTGTGGTTTGCTGCTCTTCTCCCAGTGCCAGTGCTGGTGACTACTAGGGTCAAATGCAGTGCATTCACCTATTTGAAAGGTGACTTAACCAAAACAAACAAACAGACCACTTGAAATAAATAATTGCAAAATATCAACAAGAACAATTCCCAGTTTAGCTTGTGCCAGGACTGATAAAGAAGAGGTGAAGCTGCAGCACTGACTGGCAAAGGATGATACTCGAACCTAGAGCCCAGGCAGGACTTTGTATGGTAAAAGATTTGGGAATACTTGGGTCAGTAAGGAGTTGAAATCACTACTAAAAATGAAAAGCAACTCGATTTGCAAATACTTCCTCATGGGGGTTTTTCCTTGATATTACAAATCTGCTAGAACTTCTTGCAGACCTGAAATTCCTGCTGCCTCTGGAGCACCTGCACACCTCCCAAGTTCTGCAGCTGTGAACGAAAGCATTCCTCAGTGCCCTTTCAGGTAAGAAATGCTTGCAGATAGGCAGCAACGTGTGGAGTTGTCGGCAGGCACTGAACATGGATCTGACAGATTTGTGGGCTTTTCTTTTCTTCTCCTGGGTAAAAACAAAACAAAACACGAAAAAAAAAAAAGCATGAGGATTTCTTTATTCTGTTGAGAGCAGGTTAAATGACTTCTGACTCAGACACATGAGTGACAGCTTCAGAGTCATTGAGCTAGTGGTGGAGAAGGTCTGACTGGGAAACACAGTGAGTAGCCAGGCTGCTTTCTGTGGAGTTTGCTGCTTTCTGTGCCAGCTGGGGTGGTGCTGGGTGGGCAAGTGTCAAGGTGGGCTTGGCCATGGTTTGTGGAGCTCACTCTGTTGATGGGTATGGAAGAAAGCTGCTCTCAGCATGAAATTAAATAATTGGTTGGGATCTCGACTAACTACTCCATGTTTCCAAAACATTGCCTGTTTGCAGGGTGCTGTGGGAGCACTTTACCTGTGCATGATGGAGAGGTTTACAGAGAGTGGCAGCTGAAGAGACGAAAGGAAGAGGGCTCTGCTGAGAGGTCAGCCCATCTCATCAGGAATCTCCAAATAGCAGCTTTTGGTTTGTTTTAGGGAAAAATAAACAAATCCAAATATGCACTCACAAAACTTATCTTCTACTTGTGAGCAAGAAGGAGGAAGCAGAGAAAAACAAGCTGGAAGTGCAGAGCTGCTCCTTGAGCTGGTGGCACTGGCTGTAGAGGAAATTCAAGATGATAGTGTCTGGGACCAGGGCTGACTCCTCCACCAGGAATGGGGCAAAGGGAGACAGTTCTGAGATGAAAGATTGGTTTTGGTGCAGGTGGCTTCCCTGTTCCACCTGGGAAATCTGCTGGATCCAGCTGGGAGTGGGATGGATTGAACTGGCCCGGGCTCCATTAGGAAGAGTTGTGGGTGATGAGATGCAACCAGAGCTTCCTCCTCTGCCTCTGTGGGGGCACCCTGTCTTCTTTCTCTGTACTTGAACTCCTGAAGATCTCCTGTCTCTGTGAGTATTGGCAGCTTCTTCAGTTATTCCTTTAAGAATTGCCTCGCAGGAACCAGCAACAACTTCAGAAGAATCAATTGTTTTACACTCATATAAATAAGACACTTCTTCCACATACAGAGAATTACATACTTTTCTCTGCCTGCAAAGATGTTAGCTCAAGTGATTATTTCGTTATAATTTATTTCTTATTGATTTCCTGGTGGTGGTGCTCTAAGGCCTTCACAGTATCCCTGGTTTTAATATTGTTGCTTCATATTTATGCACCTGTTCCAGGCTTTCTATTAAATGACACTTCAGCAATTTTTAAGGCCTTCTTTTAATTTAGTGATGCCAAGTTTCACTTTCCAGCATTTTTTAAAAATTCTTTTAACAGTTTCAAGAGGATTTATTACAGGGTGATTAAACCATAGAAACCTAATTTTTGATTGAGCATGCTGAACAGCATGTTGTTTTCCAAAGCACTTAAACTCCTAAAAGTCAATCTGAGCCCCATAACCTGGCACTACTGCTGTATGGGGGCCAGGTGGGGAAAACACAGATATTATTCTTGGCATGACATGCTTAACAATTGCATTACTTAACAAGGCTCTTTCTGGACTGAGGGAATAACAGTCCAGAATTGATGTGTGGTTGAGGTAATGATGTGGGACCAAGGGTTTGTAGAATTGCAGAAGGCATTATCGGCTGGAATCAGACTTTCAGAGCTCAGGGAATAACTTTAATTGCTCCTGTTCTTTTGCAGTCTTGCTTTTTTTGATGAAGTCTGTTGTCTGATGTATTGAGTCCTAGACACAGTTTCCATTCAAACTATCTTTCCAAAATTACTTTTACATCTAGCTTACAAATATGTGCACTAGAGAAGGCTGACCTGGATCACATCCATCTGTTCTTAATAAGTTTTGATTTTCATTCCAGATGCTTTACTGCATTTTCAAAGGACCCATTAATCAGTGTGCCAGAGCTCAACCTGTAAATACTTGGCAAGTGTCTGCATATGATATTCTAACCACTGGAGGAAGCTATGTCTTTACTCATTCCCAAAGAGAAGTATTATTTCACTGTGTGTTCTCTGAATCATTTTTCTTGGGCTGTATCTTCAGTTCTGGACTCCTAAAATTTCTTTTTCAAAATTATTTTCCCTTTACTAAGTCCAAAGGAGATGTTAGAAGTCACGTTCTCTGTTTTCGCTAACATTTTGTGCACTCTTTCACTCTTGCTTTCTGTAAATCATAGAGTCATAGAAGGGTTGGAAGGGACCTTAAAGCCCACTCAGCAGCTCAGGCTGCCCAGGGCCCCATCCAACCTGGCCCTGGGCACCTCCAGGGATGGAGCACCCACAGCTTTTCTGGGCAGCTGTGCCAGTGCCTCACCTCTAGGACAGATGATCTTTATTATCTTTATCAGTGACCTACATAGTGGGATTGGGGGCACTCTCAGAGCGTTTGTAGATGACCCCAAGCTGAGTGGTGAAGTTGATACGACAGAAGGAAGAGATACCATCCAATGCAACAGAAGCATCCAATGCACAAAACTGTAAGCTACTAATCAGGTTTTGCATATGAACTATGGGAGAATCGGGAATATTGACTTCTACAGTTGAAATATTGATAAGAACCAAATAATATTGCCAACTACCTGGCATCAAGCATCTGTATGAGGAGCTGGCATGCAAGCAGCAGAAAATGGCATATTTGGGTTCAAGCATAGCACTGTCAAAGAAGAAAATCAAAAACCTTTTAGGACTTGTTCACTTCTGTGAGGATTTGGAAACCAGACTATTTTCTGGGCTGTGAAGTGATTACAACAGTCCAGGAATTCCTGCTGAGTCTGGACTTCTCCCTCAAGACTACTTTTAAGCAACCTGCCAGAAGCTGATCCTTTCCTTCTCCCTTGTGTGGTTGGCTTTTTGGTTTCTTTTTTTTTTTTTTATTTAAATCAGTTCTGCACTTTTGGTCATTCCTGACTCTCATTCATTCATGCTGGTTGGTTCTGGCTGGGTGATTCTGGACCAGGTATGGGAAGCAGGTAAAATCCACGGCAGCCCTGACACCTAGTTCCAAGTCCTAGCCCTTAGCAGTGGAAAAGTGCTTAGACTATTAAATACTTCATTTCTGATTCTATGTTGAAAACTTACAAAGTCTCTCTTTTAAAAACATTCAGAGCAAAAGTATTAGGATGATAGCTTCAAACCAAAACCTAGGTCATGGTGCATGTCAAGCCATGACTAAAGTCTTGAGCAGTTGTGAAAGAGGAAAAGCTAGAAAGGAGACCTGGGTCTGCTGAGGCCGCTGTGGGCTGCGTGAGAGATTCTTTTGGTTCTCCATTGCTCTAGGGTGCCTGTTCAACTACGGGGTGATGTTTGAAGAAGAGAAGACTTAATCATGAACATGCACCTTTTGAAGCACACACATTTGTACCAAGGAGTGGGACTGCAACAGTTGAAAACTTGCTGTTAGATGGGATCAAAAGAGGAGCCATCACAGGTGGCCAAGAGGATGTCCGCACTGCTTATGCTGCCAGTTCAAGCAGGTGCAGCATTACAGAAAACGACCCCACGTTGTGGAGATAATACAGTAAAAAAGCCATGGATAAGGCACTGTAGGGCTATGTTAGTATTTTTTCATATGTATAGTATGCCTTTCTGCATGGGATTGGCTGAACAGGGGCATGCCAGCGTGTCCCAGCCTGGCTCCAGTCTCCAGCAGCAGTTGGAGCTGGATCCCTGGAAAAGGAGTAGTTAGGTAGTATGGTGTGCAGCTCAGGGACTTCCTAAGCCTCAGACAACACCTCTGTATTTAACAGCCCTTGACAGATTTCTCCTGTGAGTTTGTTCAGCCTGACTTGAATTGCTGCAAACCTCTAGCACCGGCATCACGTTGCAGCGGTGGGATCTGCGGTAGAGTGTTTATTGAATAACTGCATCCAGCAACCAGCTTCAGGGCTGGGGTGAGCCTCGGCACCGAGGAACCCCAGCTCGCAGGCAATTAACCCACAAGCGCCTTCGCCCGCGCTGCACCAGGCCCCTTGGTCTCCGTGAGGAAACCGCCCCTCAGCGGCGCTCTTGGGCGGGCGGCCCCGCTGCGGGTCCCTAGGTGGCGGTGCCCGCCCGCTCTCGGCGGCAGCACCGGGCTGTGAGGGGCCGGGGAGGGCGGGAAGCTGCCAGAGGCTGCTCTGCCTCCTTTGTGGCTTCATCTGCCGCCTTTGTGGCTCGTGGTTGTCTCTGTGTATGTAAACGAGCCAGGGTGCATTCTTCCTTCGGTCGTTATTCCATCGGTTTTCAAACCTACGTGAACTTTTGGTATCCTCGACGTCTTGTGGTAAATATTCAGAGCTGAACTGTAAGCCGCTTGAAAGGGGAATCTCCTTTTCCTTGCTTTGAACTGATTACCTGCTGGCTTTATTTAATAAATGTGGCTCAGGTATTCTCCCGGTGCTTTCTCCATTGCCTCACACGTTCCTGTCAGTGTTCCTGATTTTCCTCAGTGCTCCACAGAAACCTGGCTCTGTAAACAGGCTACCCTTGCAGGTGGCTGACACCTAACTCAAAAGCCCTGAGTATGTGAGAAGGGTCTGCTTTCTCCGTACTTGGGATAAAAAGGAAAGAGAGCAAGTGAGAACCACCTGCTTTTCCCACCAAGGCCCCTGGGAACCATCCCTTCCCATAAGCTTTCTGAGAAATAACTCAGGAGCTTAGGATCAAATCTTCTCCTTGAGAGCCACTGTGTTCTCATCCTGGGGCACAGGAGGGAGTAGAGGTGCCAGGAGTGAGGTGGGCAGCACTGCACCACAGCAGTGCAGGCAAGTGATGGGCACAGATAGCGTGCACTGCAGGCACCTTGGAGGTGGGGAAGCGGGGTGGAAAGGGTCAGAAGAGGCCCCTTCTTGTATGCATGATGGAGGGGATGGCAAAGACAGATGGAGAGCCTGTGGGGGCGCAGCAATGGCTCTGTGATCTGACAGGTTTGTGTCACTTACTCTTCCTCATGACTTGCACAGATGCTAAATCCAGGTCTGCTAAGTATGCCACGCCACTGTGGCCCTGAACCCATTGCTAACAAATATTTCTCTCCACAGCATCCAGAACGGGGTGGTGCCTCTACAACTTCTGCAGATGTGGGCTTTCAAACTCACCAGGAAGGCCTGTTTGAATTTCAACAAGGTTCACAGAAATAAGAGAGAGATTTCAAAGGTAAAAGATCTCTGTGCTTAACTCTTGACATACTTAGAGTGGGTCCAACTGTCATGCAGTTTCTTTTCCAAAATGTCATTGTAGTACTTTTGGCTGGATGTGGCTCTGGGCAGCCTGGTCTAGTGGTTGGCGATCCTGCACATAGCAGGGGGGTTGAAACTAGGTGATCTTTGAGGTCCTTCCAACCCAGGCCATTCTGTAATTCTGTGATTATATGACTTTGGTGCTTGAGTGCATGAGCAATGAGGGTACATTTCATGGAGTTCTAAGCAGCCACTCTTAGTACAGTAAGAAGGGAAGAGAAGTTAAACATAAGACAGAGAAAACTGAAGCGGTTTGGATAATAATTGCAACTGGAGGTGGCACTGGTCTAAATTGCCATTTTAGAGTGACCTCTGTGTCTATACATTATACTGTGTTAAGACTGCAATACTGAAATTTTTTTTAATGTATTTACAATCAGGAAATAAGGGGGTGAAATAAAGATGTAAGCACAGCCAAGGCTTTTCTAATTAGAAAACAACAACAACAAAGTAACACAAACTTTTGTGCCCACTGTCTTGGGGAGAAAAACAGAGAAGAGGAAAGTTCAGGGGCACAACAGCTCAAGCTGACTGTGCACTGTATGTGAGTTCCTGTGGCATACGTATGTACGGAGGCTTGATGGGAAGCAGTGCAATGCACTAGTGGAAAGCAGAAATGATGAAGGTGGGCTGAGCAGAGCCCAGATCCCCAGAATATGACTGCATAATTTCGTGAGGCCCTTTTTGTGGTTAAGATCATGACATAAACGCAATGAAGAGCATGATGTGTATTGCCCAACTTTAACCACATTGAGTGAGGCACAGTCAAAAAGGTCTCCACAAACTTCCCAAAACTCGAACAAGCAATGCTTAAGTACCTTTGAGTATTTTCCCTGTGCTGTTACAGGAGGTTGGAGAGGAGTGGGACCCTTCCTTCAACACCTCAAGATGATCCAGATTAGTGACGCCCATTAGATTGGTGGGTTTGGGGACAGACCGTATTTGAAGGAAAGAAAAGGTGAAATTGGGAAATGACAATAAACAATTCCTTAGCCAGCTGCTACAATGAGAAAGTTCTGTGCGGATGCCTTCTGAGTGCCTAAAGCAGAAATGACAGGGAGCAGAACAAGGACTTGATTCAGGGGAGCGTGAGTAATGCTAATCCCTCTGCATTGCACAATGGCATGGACTCTCCTGGGCAGTGTTTCCAGATGGCAAAGGTCTCCTCTCTCATTCTTTGTGTGTTTGTTTTCTCTTTCAAGAAATTGTCCAGAGAAATATGAATAATTTCATATAAAAAAGTGTGAGTGCTGCAGCCAGTGGCAATGAGAACCAGGACAAGGGAAGGCATGTAACGTTAGCTTATTATTTTCCTGCCCATGGAAGACAATGTCTGCTCATCTAGTCCTCTCCTGCTTCAGGATGGCTCATTTATTCAGTGATGCAGCTCAGGTGTGGGTAAGCTAGTTGATGGATTTGGCAGTGCTGACTGGTGAAGGAAGGCACATTACAAGGAGAATGCACCAAGGAGAAATTCTAGAGGTTTGGAGACTGCAAGGCAGCTTTTCATTTTCTGCTAATGCGAAGTTACATTGATGTTGAAGGAAATCTTATGGAATCAGAAAAACCTTACCAGAATGGTGTTTCTAGGGTGATGTTCTACATTTTTCTCTCAAGGCTGATGGTGGTGACTACGAAACAGTGTTACACTGGAGCTTGCATAGCCTAGGGAAAACACACTTTTGGTCTGCCAGACTGACTAATAGTGAACTGGAAAGCTCAGGGAAGATGTGTTCAGTTTTGTGCCCCTCACTACGTGAAGGACATTGAATTGCTTGAATGTGTGCAGAGAAGACCAGTGAAGCTGGAGAAGGGACTAGAAAATGTATTATGAGGAGTGGTGAAGAAACTGGGGCTGTTTCATCTGGAGAGGAGTTTTAGAGGAGAACTCATTGCTCTACAGCTATCTGAAAGGAGGTTGTAATGAAGTGTGGTTTGGCCTCTTTTTCCAGGTAACAATGATAGAATGTGAGAAAACGGTCCCAAGAAGGTTTAAATGGGATATTTGGAAGAATTTCTTCATTAAGGTATTGAAACAGTCTGCCCAAGGAATTCCCCATGCCTGGAGGTTTTTTTGAGACGTGTGGATGTGGCAGTAAGAGATATGGTTTAGTGGTGCTACTTGGTAGGTCAGGTTGATGATTGAACTTGATGATCTTAAAGGTCTTTTCCAACCTAAGTATTTCTTTGTTTCTCTGACAGGGAAGATAGTCTGATTCCTTCTCTGATTTCCCTTCCAATAGGCTGAATTTTCTAGGGTCTTCCCATAGACATCTAGGCAAAATCAAGAAAAGGAGAATTCCCATGGTTTCTTAGGATATCAATAGTTACAGTGTGAACTGTCTGTGTCATTGCATGTTGGGTTTTGCTTTTTATTTGTAGCTTATTGGCAGAAAACGCCATTATAGCCTGGAGGTGGTAAGGAGAGGTGATACAGGGATTCTGCTTGAAGACCTGTCCTTCAGGTACGACTATGTCAGGTTATTGTTAGACATGTTTATAAGCATGTACCCAAGTGAAGAAGGAAAAGGTTTGTTGACTTCTTTTTGTGATACGTCTTTCTGCAGTGCATCACTATAGCATATATGGAACATCTCTACTTGTAGCTTGTGTTAGTAAGGAAGAAGAGTTGCTGTAAATTAAAGAGATGCTTTTTTTCTGAGGTATCCTGAAAGATAGTTTACATCTCATGACCAGGAAACTGTATCATAAAAGTCCCTTAAGTCTGGTAATCTTTTTTAAACTTGTTTTAAACAGGCAATCAGATTTTGCAGGCACACGTAATGTTTCCTTCAGACTGGGATCATTCAGTCTGAAGGACTGAAATAGGATATGAGGTATATAACTTTTCACATCTGTTCACTCCTTTGGGAAAACTAATAGTTTTCTTGTGCTTGTGTTGAGCAAATCTAAAAGACATGCCCAAGTCCAGGTGCTGGTTTTGTTAGTTTTCAGCCTGTGAATGTGTCACTTCAAAATGTATGGTGACAAGAGGGACGAGGGCAGTGCAGCAGATTTTCCCAGAGGACACAGGTTTTATTAAGACTGTCCATTTATCATAGGTCAGTGCACAGAAATGTTGCTTTATCCATTGTGCTCTTGGTTTGACCTAGATGACAGCTGATGGTCTGCAGTTTGAGCTTCACTGCTCTCTATTCACGGAGCTGTTTCTCCTTTAAAGCTCAGTCACGCTCTAGAATTTCAAGTCAAAGCATGTGCTTTAGGAGGATCATCGACTCATTTCGTTTTGCTATGATGAGATTTACGTCTTCTGTATTTTTGAAATATCAGGCAATGTGATTATAAATAAAGCTGCTTTGATGGTTTGCTATAGTAACATTAGGGCTCCTCTATACAGAGGAGTTAGTGCACAAGCAAGATAAGCATGCACTTGATACTGAAGAACTACTTCAGGCTCACTTTTCCACCTGGGCACCTATTCTGTAGCTCCCAGTGTTTTTGCACATCTTTGCTTCAGCTTGCTTAGGAGTGCAGATGCTCTCTGGGCAGAATAAACATGCTCTACAGAGAGCAATATCTCCTTTGTATCACAGACCAGTCTTTGGAGTAGGAGCTTAGGATGCACTGGGACAGGAGTGAGAGGAGGGAAGGATTCTAACTAAAAGAATGCTTCAGAAAATCCCAGCCTGTGATTTCACCTGTGTTGGGTTGTAGATAGATCCTCTGGGGGAGAGGTTAGGGAGGTATAGCTGAAAGAGTTGTAACATGTTGGTCTCTGTTGCCTTAACATTTTTCAGCTGGTAGAAGTGAGCCATGCTGATGGTAAATACAAGGAAATTGAAGACTTATTTCAGCAGACAGTAAAAATTATTGCATGCTTAGACTGTAGAGGATTCAGAATCTCAGAGGTCTGAACTGTTGTGGGTATGAGAATATTCCTTGTGAGTGAACTGCTCCCATTCTCTCTTCTATGATGGAGAAATAACCCAATACATGAATGGGGAGGGAGGATGCTGAAAAGGTTAAAGTCCTTTGGAGTTAGACTTAGAATTTATACGATTTTTTAAATCATTGTCTGAAATACCAACCAATTTAAAATCATTTAATTATGAGATGGCTTTTATAAATCTGGGTTCTAGATTTGGGGTTCATACAAATCTTGTTTTGTGAGTTATTTTAAAGCCATTCCATTCTATTACCTTTTTTAGGTTAAAACAATCCAGGGCATTATGGTCGTGGTATATAACCTCCCTAATGGGAGAACAACATGGGGAAGTGCTTTCTTTACTGTTTGGCTTCTCTCAAAGACAATGTTCCCATTCAAAATGGAGAAGGCCAGAGTTTTATTTTCATATAAAATCTGAGGGGTTGATTGACCACAGCCAGAGGAGGGGGTGACCTGTTTCCCCAGGATATGGGATACCTACTCTTAATCCTAAATTTGAACTGAACCTGAGGCTCCCTGTCTTGGGTACCTGGCCTTATCATTTTACAAACGGAGCATGAGATAAGGATCACTGGGGCTTGAGTATAGTAGCCAGAGATGCCAACCTGAGATCAGGGTTTTCCGATAATTAACAGCACTGAAACTGGATGTTCTTGCAAAAAAAAAGTGGTGATTCCAGTTGGCATTAGCATTTCTTGCAAATTCAGCAAAAACATCTAGTCAGAACTCTGATGTAGAAAACTCTTTGTCCTGTATGCTATACCACCACTGTTATGGTGGTAAACACTTCTATTACTGAACAGAGCCTGAGAAAGTAGTAGCTGGGTTTAATTTAATGAGCAGTGAGGGGATGGACATAACAGGCTGAATGAATGAATGTTACCCCTCTGATAGAAAGAGGAATTGAAAACTTTTCAGTGTAACTAAAGAAGTGACTGCTTCAGTTGTTCTCTTAGGATAGACGTACTGAATTTATAGACAGGGTGGTCTGCTTACTAGCCAGTTTTTCTTAGAAAAATTGAAACCTGAGATCAAAACTTAGTGTTCACTCTCTCAGGAATTAGAGTCCAAGGATGCAGAGGAAGAGAAATAGTGTGCTGGTTGGCTTGTGATCTTTTGTCTTTATCCCTGTATGAGGTCTGAAGAGCAGCTATTTGCTAAATATCAGACTAAATTTCTAAGTTTCTTGTTCCTCTCCACCCTTGTCAGGACAAACTTGTATTTCTAAAATATCTTCTGTTATACTACAAGAGTTTCTTTAAAAATATCAGAAGTTTACTGTGAATATTTCTTTTTATACACAGCACATGGATTCTTCTTTGCTTCAGCTCAGAATCTTCTTGATTCTTCTGCTGGTCTTGCAAGAAAGACTTAGACAGTTTCCTTAGGGTGAAGGCTGGAGAAGGAAAAAGTGTGACTGCCCATAATCTGCTCAGATCAAATCTAACACCACAAAAGAAATAGATGTTCCCCTTTCCATCTCCAGTTTGCATACCCTCTTTCCTTTTTTAGCAGAGCCTTGCAAAAGCAATGCTGGACAGTGCTGTGGGCATTTGTCTTACCTGCCTTCTCTTGGTATGTTGAAAACCATCATGCAGTTTGTTTTCAGGTGAAAGGCTTTGTCGTGTGTTTCATCATGCAGCGGAGGGCAGGTCATATACTAATACAATTTTTTTTGTTCCATCCCCCATACTATTTGGATTTGGGTGGTAAAGGCAGGAGACCCATAAAAACAAGAAGTGCTTGTGCATGCCATATGTGTGTGCTAAATATCTGATGTGTTTTTCTGTAGGCAAAAGAGCATATGAAAGAAGCCTGAGATGGTTGGGTGAGTGGCTTCTGTTTCATGGGATGAGTCCATCCCACGTGACAGACATCTGCATGCAAAATTTCAACTGGAGGATTTGTGGCATTCATGAGACAATGTATGGCAAAGGTACAAGCACATGGGCTGGACTTGCATCAAAACTCTTGGAGTGTTTCTAGAGCTGAAGGAAGAGCATAGCACATGCTGCACTTCCTACTGTGTGAGCCTGATCCTATTTACTTAGACCTTTTGTAACCAGTGAACCAGCAAAATGCAGCAGTCATAGCTGCCGGATCAGCCTTATGAATTAATGCTTTAAAATAAACCAATGTGGAAACACCTGGCATGGATGTGTTTAGAGCTACCTGGGAGGAAGAAAGAGAACAAGGCACTTGTCAGTAATCTGGCAGCCAACAACTCAACAGCAGATGTTTGTTCCTTTGGTTTAAATGTTTCCTTATCTGTAGCTTTTTCTCATCCCAAGGAAAACTCTTTGCCAGAGATGCCAGTTACTGTCATCAATACTGCCCATCCAACACAGGCTACTGCACCATGTTCATAGCTTAAACTCTTGGGGAAAATCTACCTTGCTGACCACCCAAACCTGGGATTTCAACAAACTTTTGAACAGCCGTGTAGCTGATTGAAAATACCCTTCCATTTTCGTCATCTTCAAGAAGCACCAGATTTACCCTGCCTGTGTCTTAGAGTATACATGATCACCCCAGTAAGGATCCTTCAAGAGGTGACAATACCTCATACCCTGTCTAAAAATGCCACTTGAACCTCAGATTTTTTTTTTAAACTCTATGTTGCATGTAAGTACCTCACAGCTGACTTTCAGCCACACTGCAGTTTTGTTTCAAGTTGCAAGAGTGAAACTACAAGCGTTCTAACTTATGGAAAGGCTGGGTCCTCTGTGAGTGTTGTTATCCTCCTAAACAGTCTGGTGGCAGTTAAACTGTAATAAATAATATAATCATGACAATGTGATGATGATTTGGATGTAAATGTAAAGATTTAAGTGTGCATAATGATTAATTTATGGAAGTAATTGCTTCCATGTATAATATGGTACATAACTGGATATTGTTTAGGACATGCTTGGGGAAATGAATACAGAAAATGGGGGAAACGGAGTACTAAAAAGCATGTTTGAGGAGTGATTCTTTGGAGTTGTTTTTCCACAGAGTGAAGATCATCAGCATCATGTCAGTGTAGGAAAAGTAGACAATGGGCTCTGAGCTGTTTTTGTCCTGTGGTTTGTCTGCTTTGAGTTTTGTGGCAAGAAAAGGCCCTTAGATCATATCCTAGTGGGGAGTTACATCATGTTTTCTAATTTCTCTACTGGTCCCATTTGGTTGTCTTGCACTAAGAGTCAGAAGGGCTCCAATTCAAACAGAAGAAAAATGTCCTGGGTAACAGCAAAGCGCATGTTTTGTTGGTCTTCCTCAGCTTGCCTTGACTATTGCTAAAGCTGGAGTAGACAACATGCTGAACGTCTAGTGAAGGGACATGTCTTCATGTAACACCTTTCAGAGAATGGATAGCTGCTAGAGGCTATACTGAAGTTCAGTCATACCACAAATCAAAACAGCAGTAATTTTATGCTCCCCTAGAAAGAGCTAAGTTGTTATTTTGAGCTGTTTGTGCCTCCCGGACTGTGGGCTGGGCTGGTCTCTCTCTGAGAGGATTATGCAACCTCCCAAAACTCCAGGAGGCCTCTAAAATGTTCCTTGGATTCACACCAGAGTGTCATAGTGGATTTCTACCATCTGTTTCCACATAGGTGTACAGGAGCATGCTGTGTGCCTAGCCCTCATGTGCTGATGGCAGCACCTTTAGATGTTAAATTTGGGCTGGGAGGAGGTGGGGTGGTGATGCCGTTTCAGGCAGCTGCTGCTCAGTTTTTGCTCTTGGTGAGGGAAGAGCAGGCTCTCACTTGCTCACGTGGGGACTGATCTTTCCCACAGACCAGCTGAAAGCAACCTTGAGCTCTGACCTGGTGCCAGCCTTTTCTCTCAGATGTCCTTGGTGGGCCCCTATGGGATGGGATGAGGGTCCCACAGCAGACCTGTAAGGGGGCTGAGGGTGCAGGGTGTTGAGGGTGTTTTGAACGATCTCCTCTTGTGGGAATTCTGTCTTCTGTCCTTGTCCAGAACTGCATGTTGGAAATGCCTGAGAGATTGTGGTGGTATCCCAGCCGTCCTTGGGGAGATACCATGAGGAGGAGTCCTGTAGCTTCTGTCAGTGGGAAATCCCTCCCTGGGGGCTGTGGGAAATCAGTGGGAGCCCCATAATGAACACTGGGGATGCGGTTTGCTTTGTTTCCCAATCAAGTCACTGTCAGCACTCCTCACTCCATTCTTCCACGCTGAGTCTGCCCATCCCACTGGTGACGCCATACCTTGAACGTTGTTGTCCTGTCACCGCAGGGAAACTTCCTACACTGCTGCAGAGCTTCCCTGGGTTTAGGTTGGGAGAACTGGGGGCATGGCAGCTGCTGGAGCCAGATCACCACTGTGCCGTGGCATTCTCAGTGAGGAAGTCTGCAGTGAGCTGAATAATGGGGTACGGCAGTGTCCCACTGGGGCTGCAGAACAGGGCTTGCAATGGTGACTGATGTGGCAAAGGGGCTTTGCACAGCCATCCCCTTCCCACCCTGCAGACTGAACTTGGTGGTGGCTGTTTGGGATTGTGTTTTGATGCCTGGCACACTTCTCCAGGTGACTGGTAAGTGTCCAGTGATGTGTGTTCTGACGGAAACGGACAGGGATTGTTCTGACGTCCCAACTTGTGGCTTACATCTGTAGGAAATCCCATAAATAAATTCACCTCTGGAGTGAGCTGCATTTGGTTTACTTCCACTTTCTTACCCTTTTGTGGGGAATAGGAGGATTTTACCAAAAGCGGAAAGTTTTCATAAGCAAACTGGTAATCTCATCAGGAGCTTTGTGAACTCAGTGGATGTGGATATAGTTAGCTATGGATAAGCACAGTTCAACAAAACCAGAAGGTAAAAGGTGCATTGGAAGGGGTGACACATCCAGTTAGCGCTAAGACTTTTCTTTTAACTCTCTTTCTCTTTCTTTCTCAAATTTAGATCTGTTCTGGCTATCTCAAACCACCAGTACTGCTAGGTGTCGTTGGGATTTGCTGGGATGTATGTGCTTTTTGTTGAGTGTTTGTTAAATCTCACATTCCTTAACCCTGAGGTGTTCCTGTCTGGTTAGTGAAATCTATCTGAATTAATTCTACTGATAAGACTGGGGTATGAATTTCCTCTCTGCATAACAGTCTGAGGGGCTCATTTTATTGAATCACAAGTTTCTGACTTAGGAGTGGAGGCGCACATGTGTGGGGGCGTCTGAGATGGACTCTTGCCATCACTGGGCATAAATATTTCCTCTATAATGCAGAATACCCCAAGGGGTTTCAAATGAACTGCATCCTGTCTCCATCTACACACAGACACAGGGGTCTGCCATCATACCTTTTGCGGAAACCGCATTTCCAATTTGCTGTTTAAAAAAAGACACAGCACATCAACTGGTTTATAACAGAGCAAACACTGTTTGTTAAATCATATGCAGGTAAACAGCTCATTTCCTTCCTGCTGTATTGTTAAACCTCGTAACTCAAAATCCGGCCGTCTTATTTCACATGTTTTTGGAGGTTGGAGGTAGGTGCCTATTCTTTAATGTCAAAAAATGCTATTGCCTACAGTATTTAATATTTTTGAATGCTTGCAGACTTCTTTGCTAACAAATGCTGGTAAACTGAATGTATTTTCTTGCTGTTTGCAGTGCATCTTCCTCGGCTGCCCAGCAAGATTTCATGTCAAGGGTGCCACAAAATGAAAGCACTCTGTCTCTCTGGATAGCAAAGTTCAAAAGGAAAATCACCAAAGAACACTGCTATAAATTCATTCTTATATTTTGATTCTATTGCCATATGATAAAGGACTGTCTACTGATATGCACTAGGAAATGAGGAAGATGATGGACATTGATTTGTACAAAGGAATTCCTACTGGCCATAGTCAGCACAGCTGGCTACAGTGCATTTACTGGAAAGAGGTTTTGGTGTCTGCCAAGTAGATGAAGTTGATGTCTAGGCATCCAGAAAGCCCTATGTGGCTTAAACTGAATACTTATTTACTCACCCCACAAACAAACAAACAGTATCCCTACATACAGGGAGAAGAGTCTGATAAATGTAGCTATTTTCACTGGATGAGATTTGTAACTCTTACGAGAAGCAATGGTTTTTGCTTCCTGCAGGTCTAGATAAGAGTTCATAGGAAGTGCTTCAGTATGGCATTGGTAACTGTAGTCTGTTCTGACAGTAGGAAGCAATGGTTAATTAATACTGAATCAAAAGATGGTTATGGAAGGGCTGCTGACAATTTTGTAGTTTTCTCATGCATCAACATCTTTTTTTCTCCGGTTAGGCCAAGCCTTCCCAGTTCTGTATTAACTCGTGGGTTGAGTCAGTCCAAGTGAGTTGCATAAACTTTTGCCCAGTGAGTTTTCTAACACGATTACTTAACTGTGGTTAGTGATAGCCTTAGTGTATTTTTCCTTAAAAATCATTATGTTCCAGTATGGCAGGAAGATTTTCTCTCTAAGTGAAAAGTGTTTGAAGGAAATGCTGTTGAGACATGCTAAGAGCTGACTACTACATCAGTGTGGAGGACAGAGTGACAGCTGGAGGAGGACTGAGTTTCTTTGGGTTAAAATCACAGATATTATATGGAAAGGGGAGACAGGAATATTTAAGGAGGGATGAAAATGAAAGTTTGGTTTTGAGTTAGAAACCAGAGGAAGAACTGAGCTTGAGAGCAAGTCTAGGGCTGTAGTTCTGGACAGGTAGTCAACCAGAAAGCCATACCACAGTAAGGCAGGCAATATCCCTTAAGGCTGCAGCACGCTCACACCAGCTTATGCAGTCAAGGTTTTTCACCTTATCAGCGACTCACAAAATGAACTTCTTGTCTGTACTGATTTCCCCTTGCAGAGTTGCCTGACTTTCTGCAGAGTTCTGCAGCTCCTGTAGGCGAGAGGCCAATCTGTCTGTCTGCAGGTATTCAGTGGTTTAAAAAGGAAAGAAGGACTGCTTTAAAACTAAGTATTAAACATTAGTTCTAGCTTTATAACTGCTTCTGCCACTGCTTTCCTGTCCTTGGCCTCAAAATAGCAGAGGTTAGTGCCCACCTAGAGCTGTGGGCATCTACTGCCTTACAACCAGCAGCTCAGATTACGTCTGTCTCCTCAAAAACTGCTAGAGCTACCAAATGCAATGCTTTCAGCCTACTTTTGGCCATGGGAAGAGTTTTCCAAGGTCTACAGACTGCCAGAGGCCCCTGTAATCCTAAAGAGCTGGCACTTCTTTTGGAAGCTGGTATGCAAAATGTTGACCTCTAACACAAAAAACTGCTGCCATTTAGGACCTTCAATGCCACTTAAAACATCCCAGCTAGAAAAGCTGTTGACATGATAACTAGGAAAGACCTCTGTCAGTACCTAAATATAAGTCTATTCAGCCCCAAGTTCACAGCTGAGAAAAGTGTGACTCAAGAGCCCTCAATTGGCTGACAAATAATGAACACTGCTAGAACCAGAGGAGCCAGGTTGGATTCCAAGATATGGCAACAGATGGGTCAAGTGGATAGACCTCCCGATCAGAGGGACAGCAGTAAACTCAGCTGGCTAGTGGCAGTGGAACTCTGGCCAAGGGTGTAAGTAGCAAGAGAGCAGGAGCCACAAGTCACCCAGGCTAATAAAGGCTGTTGTAAAATGCATGGACAACCCAACAAAAACTGTTTCCCCATCTTATTAATAAAGGATACTGAGGCATAAAAATGTCAGATGGCCTGATTCTGAATGTTGAACAGATGTTTCTTGTAGGGAAAAGTCTTTGAGAGAGTGATTGCTAGCATTTACTGACCATAGGACATGATGTTCCTCACCTGCAGCCACCAGCAGTCCTAAGTTGGGAGTGTGCCACAGGGCTCGAGTTGTAGTATCACTACACTGACACTGAGTATAGCTTGGGAGTTCAAAATAAAGCAATTAAAATTCCCTTTGACGTATTTGTGAAAAGAATGAAGGCACTTGAGGAACCAAGCAAGGTAGAATGAGAAAGGAAAAAAAAAATAGTCTTCCCATGGTTTTCAGGGTAAAGTTTTCAATCTTCAGATCACCTTCATTTATTTTGTATAACAGAGCACAATTGCAAATGAGTAAATTGTAAATGAGTACCCCTCATGTGGATTATAGCATGAGGAAAACCCACCATCTGTTTCCCAGCAGGTGCAGCAACTATATAGAC
>JAOWBP010000001.1:48502168-48531272 GCA_028571105.1 Tragopan temminckii | reverse complement strand
ACACAAATTGTGGTTTTTTTTTTTTTTTTTTTTTTCCACAGAGAGCTCATTCAGATGAAATTTTGAAACGATAAAACCTTTGCCAGGATGCTGTTGACATGAGTAATAATTAGAACAATTAGCTGTAGTTAATGCATTATTTAACCTTTCATTTACTGGTACTAAAACGTAGGTGTTGAGATGGCTATCCCTGATAGCACCTCTGTGAAAAATATTCTTTGAAGAAAAAGCCTGGATCTGAAAAAATTCAAATTTACAGAGGAAAATTTTAGATTTTCGACAACTTCTTCCCTCCTTCTCCAGTTTTCAGGAAACAAGAAATCTGATATTTAAAAGCCAAATTTGGAAAGAAAAAAAAAATATATATAGTATCCAGAAATCAGAAACCATAAACATTTAGCTGCATTGTGCCTTGAAACTTAATATTCACATCTGGTCCCCTTCAAAGGTTCTTGGAGACAACGGCTACACGACTGTAAGCTGGGCTCTGAAGACTGAGGTACATCAGGCACATCAGTTCCTCCATCATTTTGGTGCTTTTGGCTGTTCTTTACAAATTTGCTTTGCCATCAAGTGAGTACCCCTCATGTGGATTATAGCATGAGGAAAACCCACCATCTGTTTCCCAGCAGGTGCAGCAACTATATAGACAAAAGCAACTATGAAAAGTTAAACGAGAAAATCTACATGTCAGTATTTAGACTCTGGATAATGAAACTCCTTCAAACACATCAGAGTATGCTAAATACTCCTTCGGTACCTCTAATATACCCAAAGAATATCCAAGTACTTTTTTGAAGTGCTTCCCTAGGTCTGTACTGTTGTTCAGATTGGCTCATTGTTCAGAAAGATTGAATATTGCCTGGAGCAGAGGCTGGGATTTGTTTAACCAGTGTGCAGGGTTGATATGAATCTCAAATCCTTTTATAATAGCTCTGGGATCTGATCATGCTTCACTTTCTTTCATACATGCATTTAGTTTTCTTTCTTCTCCCATTTTTTTTTTTTTTCTGGTAGGTTTCTCTGTAATTGATGTAAATTTCTTCTGTAACTTATTCCTTTCTTGTATAGGGTACAAATGTGTCTTTTTATGCAACTTTTGCTACAGCATCTTTATTGTCAGAAGGAAAAGAAAGGACATGTTAACATATTCAATTTTATTTTTATTTTTTGTCAAAAGACATTTGTATTACAAATGGAGTATCAAATTGCTTTAGTTTTGTATTAGCATACACAAACATTCAGAATTCTTCAAAACTAACCCTGACTGGACAAAATACCTTTCATCTAACAAAATCAATCATTGCATTTTTTTCTTCATTCTAGCAGCAGAATGTTTAACAACATGTAAGCCTGAATGAGTGCCATACACAGACATGTCCTTATATGCAACAAGTCCATCTACTGATGAAATTGCTTCTGTTCCCCCTCATCGGTCTTCGTGTTCACACTGTTTGGAGGAGTGAGTAGATGACAGCACGCAGAAAGACCCCCATTTATTGTGACTGGGGATTAACACCTGGTTTTCTGTTTCCATTAGAAACTGAGCCCTAATAATAGTAGGGGTTGTGTGTGTGCTCAGAGCAAAAACGACACAGTTTCTCCGGCTGAGCAGCTCTCCAATTTTTTTTTTTTTTATTTTAAGTACTTTCAATTACTCAATTCCTTCTAAGAGAACCTCCATTCTTTGCCTTATTAATTGCTCTTATTTTTTTCAAAGCGGAGTGAGAACAAGTCCTGTGGCTTAGGTCACACTCAGAAGAATCTTATTTACTAATGCTCCTGGCAAACAAATTAGTGAGTGCCTGTTTACTGAATGAATTGATAAGGATTACCAGTTAACTATAGAGTTATTGAGCTAGTGGCTATGTCTGGTTTTCTTTTATATGTGCAAGGTTCACAGAAGTGATACCGCTGATCCGTATTCTTCCATGTGCTATTGAAACAATGCTCTGACCACTTTGCTTACAATTCTTTTCAGCTGCTTGGCAACACGAGTCCATCAAACAGCTGGTACCTTCGGAGGGCATTGAAAGCTCTGTAGTTCATGCTTGGTGCTCATACCAGACATACTGTAGTTCCTACTGATGCTTCCGGTCTCAGTGTGCCTTAAAAATAGATATCTCTGTGTTTCAAGAAGTCCAGCTTGTCATGCACTTAAGTGTATTAACATGTCACGGGCATGGTTTGAATTTTAGTACCTTAGCACTCTGTGGTTCCTTTTCTTTTAGCTCTGAACATTAAAATCAGATCCTTCTTTAACTTCCCTCACTCCCTCCCACCATGGTTTTAATTTCAGTATTTCCTTACCATTAAAAATACAGATTTTATTACGCTGATTCTGAAATAGTGTAGTAGGCACTTTTTTTCCTGAGTGCCCGTAAGTGAACATTCATGAAGCTATGCACATGTATGGTTTGCCTGTGAATACACTGTAGTGAGGACTTTCACTTTAGCCAAATAAAACCAGAGCATCTTTGATTTGGTTTCATTATCAAAAAACACATTGTTACAAATGAATGAACCTGAAAGCATCAGGGAACTTAGAATAAATCTTGAGATAAGGAGAGAAGACAGAAGACAAAGGTTAACTCATCTCTTTCAAAACCTACAAGGAAGGGACTGCAGCGTGTAATTACATGGAGTGAGACTACTTGTATATATTTTCCAAACACACTTAACATCTTAGGTTTCCCCATTTGAATAAATGAGTATCCAAAGATGAGTAAGGGATCTGTTACACCCACTTCATCTCCTGATTTTGGAAGCTGAAAGTTTGTTTACTGCTTGAGGACACAGAAGGAGTATTTTCCATCCAGCATCCTCCTTTGCTCCTCCATCTTTCTCAGAAAATGTTGAGATTCCCAGAAGAAATTCATAATTGTAGAGCAGCTCTCACAATGCAGCCATCTGCCTGCAGCTGATTTTCTCGGCGAGAGGCTGATCTGTGCAGGGCGTCTCTTTGCAGACATGCCCATCCACAGCAGTCTAGTGAAGCAGGACAGGTTACTGGAGAAAATGTAGCAAAAATCTGAACCATCATCCATAAATCCTCTGCTTTGCTTTGGGGCAGGCAATGGGGGCCTTGCAGGTATGTTTGGAAGGAAAACCCCTAGCTAATGGTTATTAGGGAAGCTGACTGAGGAAGGCTGCTCGTTCCCATACATCTTTGTGTCATTCCTACCCCAGACAGAAACCACCCACCCTTCCTCCTGCCATTCAGTTACCTCGGTGTCTCCTCAAATCTCTGCAACCATGGGTTTGCTTCCTGGAAGCAGGAGCAAGAGAGTGCACCATGGAGTTGCCCTGCTGCAGTGCGTTCCATGGAAATAGATTAAGACAAAGCAGTCAACAATAATTGCAAAATAACCCTGCTCTGAAATCAGGCAATCTGTCAAAGAGCATTTTTTGAAGAAAAAAAAAAAAATAATATGTAGGAGAATCAGTACTCCCAAACAAGCAGTTTCCTTTCAAAGTCAGAGTCCAGTGCAGCTGCCACAAAGTCAGACACGCTCTTCTTCAGCAGGCTTGAGATCTCAAATGCATGATACCCTTTTGGTGTTAGCACTGTCATTGTCACTGGCAGGACCATGAGATAGTGCAGGTCTGAAATTTGGCACCATGGGAGATGTGCTATGTTTGGGTTATTAAACTGTCTTCTCTGGGTCTGCCCTCCCAGACAAGAGGCAAGGCGGTGTTACCAGGAGGTGCTGTCTGCTGGAGCGCAGGGTGCCTCTGGATGGCAGGACTTTGGCTCTACCAAACAGTCCCACGCCCTCAGAACAGAAAACTCAATGTTCTGTATTCATATGGCTTGGAACAAGCAGATATTTCATCACAAACTCTACATATCTAAATGGATCTGTCTTGCACAACATCACTATGCATTCAGCAATTCACTCTAATTATCACTTCATGACATTTTGCATCTGCTTCTGTTAAGGCAGTGAAGTTACTGTATATTTTCTTTGTGTTGTTTCATTTTAAAACAAATTGTTTCTATGTCTGGCTGTCAACAGCTGCATTTCTCATTTTATGCATTTAATGTATGCTCATTTTCTGCAGTATGTCCTATTACTACAGCTCAGCTTCTAACTTGAGACCACAGAAATCTTTCAATTAGGCTCTTCAAGGTTTTTGCCCAGACTCATGGAATTTAGTCTTGATTAACAAATAATGCGTCTTAACCCCTGGTAAAAGCGTTGCAGCTATTAGGGGATTTTCAGAGGACTTTCTCAGCACGCCCAAGAGCTTTGCCCAGAAAAACTGGTACCTGTGGGTGACACAGAGGGCTCCTGAGAGTCAGCTGGTGTCACCCTGTCCATCCTTTACCCAGACACTAGCGTCAGCAGCCAACCTCAGGTGGGATCACAGTTGACCACAAAGTTTCTGATGTTGATAGTTTCCTAGTTTCTTTTTTCCATAGTTCATCAGCTCACTTTCTTAAGTGTGAACTGGCGATCTCTTGTTTATTTTTCTCTCAAAATTGTAACTGTAGTAATTTAACCTGGCCCTGGACGCTGTTGTACAGTGCTACAAACCTGGGCTGGCTGGCATCCTTTGACAGTGATGTGCAATAACTCAGCTGCTAAATGACTGAACATTCTTCTATGCTCTGCATCACTCTTCTGCTGCTTTAACAACATTCAAGGCAGTACTTAACAATTAGCCATATGTTGATATCTGATTGCTTCAAATATCCTGAAAAAATGCCTGGGCAACTATTATCAGTTTGGACAAACTCAAAGAGCTAAGTGCCTTGGGTAGAAAACTTGAAATGTGTGTATGTGAAATGCTGAAGTTTTCTCACATTGCTGCGTGTGCCAGCAACGTATGGCAACTGACAGGCTGCTGCTAAGAGCAGCGGCTTGCTTCACCAACAAGCACCAGTACAATACTCTATGCAGAAAGGCTTGCGCAAAGCACCAGTAACGTGTAAAGTAATTTTCAGTACCAAGGAGGACACAGGCACCTCAGTTATAAAATTTGAGCTTGTTAAAGTGTTGTTTTGAAACCAGAAACCAGCACAGGCATATGTTGTCCTATAGAAGAGATGCGACGCTGTGAGTGAATGCAGGAGTGATAAGGCATGCCGGTCCCTGAACAGTGAGTGTGGTGTCAGAACTATGCTGACTCTGGCCCATGGTACAGTGCAGGCTGAGCCTTGTAGGCTGCTGGTGGGAACAAGGGCTTAATTCATGTTTTTTCTTCCTCGAAGGGAGCAAGAGAAAGAAACATAAGTAAAATGTAGCAAATACTGTTGTGAAACAAGCTGTCGCTGTTCTCTGAAAAACAAGTGGGTGAGGACTCGTTTTTGGAGATCTTTTCAGAGCAGCAGCATGGACACCAGCTCTGTTCCCCCAGGGGCGGTCGCTGCCTCAGGAACACTGAGGACTGGAATCAGCTGCCTTCTTAGAAGAGGACGTGGTGCTGACCGTGTGCCACAAAACATGGCTGCTGTACAAAACCACAAGCTATTTCCCACTCAGAAGCAAAATGCTTAATAGTAGCTGTTCTTGCAGTAATTGGAAAAGTTATTCCAATTCCCGTTTTTCTGGAAAAAATATCCCTGCCTGCAACTTGTCTTCTTGAAGAGCAGTTTGGAAATCAGGCCAGCTGATCTGACAAAAGCTCAGAAGCCATTGCAATGAAACTTATTCTTCACTCAGCTGGAGTCAGAACAATATGATCTATTACTGAGTGCTGGTTAGCAAAAAATCAAATTATACCATTTATTCTAATTTTTTATATTACACTTGAGATTTTATTGTCAAATTTTATTTCAAAGACCTCTCCCTCACCAATGGTACTAAGTGAAACACTTGGACATGTTAAGGTTGACGTGAGAAATGTTACAAACTGGTGTACCTAGACAAGAAACGCAACAAGATATTGTACCTGTAGCCATGGTGTAAATTAAACTGTGGCTAACTCTTAAAATGCTTTCCCTACAGTGCAAGAACAGATCCACTGTCATCTGAAATCTTATATAGTCATCCAAAGAAGTGGAAAAATATGTGTATATTATATATTTCTGGGAAATTACCAGTGTTACCTAAAAGCAGTGGCAGCGACTCTGTAGTCTCCTGTGAAAGTGAGGTCTCTGCTGCTCTAGGGGCAAGAAGTACATGCAGGAAGAGAGATTTCTGGTCAAAATCTTGCAGTCTAAAGAGTCTCCTTGTACAAATATGCAGCAGACTCATGTCACTGCAGAGGAGCAGCGTGACAGATGTTATTTGGCCAAATCATCCACTCTCTCTGCCTTCTCTGCTATGAAGTTGTACTTTGGCAGTTCCTTTGCCAATATGCATGAGTAGGAACCATGTGGGAGGATGGGAAGCACTGACCAGATGACGCTTTTCACTGTATGGGCAATGCAGGAGATCCCTGACCTAAAAGTTTGCAAAGACAAGTCTCCACAGGCCTGTAATGGGTTGAGATGAACCAGACAGAGGTGTGGCATGGCAGCCATAGCATTTTTCAGCAGTATTCTGTCAAACCAGTAGTGGACACAGTTGTCTGAGAGCATCGAGGAAGTTGACCTGTGCTGACTTGAGCATTGCAAAAAGGGGAACTGGAAGAAAGACGGATCAAGGCCAGAGGAGGCAAAGCGACAAGCTTCTTTTCTCTACTTTCTCTTATAGACAGTATCTACTTCCTTTTATGGACAACATCTGTTTCTTCTTATGGTCGAAAAACATCAGCTTGAGTAAAAACATCATCTTGAGTAACACTACTAGCTGAAAAACACTGGTTTGAGTAATTCACTGAGGAGGAGGCATGACCACCAGAGATCCTTGCTGAAAACTCCTGGATCTTCTAGAACACCCTAGCAGCACAGACATGGGGGGGTTGCAACCCCAAGTGTGGTCTTGGACCAACTGGACTATACAGTGGTGAGCAGGCACATTTACCTCTGTTGACGTACCACCCATGGACCCAAGACCACTGACTCAAGACAATGCTGGATCCAAGGAGTGGCAAAACCTCTTTTTTTCTCTCTCTCTTTCTTCTTCTTTCAGTTTTCTTGTACTCCCTTTTCTTTGGTAGCTGTTGCCTAATTTTATCATAAAGTAGTTGATAAGGAGATAACACTTGCACCAAGGTATTCTTAGCTGTCCTAGTTTCAGCTGGGACAGAATTGTTTTTCTTCAGAGTATCTGGTATGATTCCATGTTTTGGTTTTAGGAGAAAAACAATGTTGATAACACACCGATGTTTCTAATTGTTGCTGAGCAGTGTTGTACAGAGCCAAAGCCATTCCACTTTCTCAGCTGCTGCTAGCAAAGGGCTGGAGGAGCCCAAGGAGCTGGGAGGGGACAGAATCAGGACAGATGACTTTAGTGAAAGGAATATTCTGTACCATATGATATGATATGATGCAGAAAGAGAGAAGGGGATTGGGAGTTCATCTCTCCCTCTTCCACTGCTTGGAGTCTAGCTGGGTATTGGTCAGTTGGTGGTGAGCAATTGCTAGTGCATCGCTTGTTATATACATTTATATATACATGTATAGTCATAGCAGTTATCCTTTTTCTTGTATAGAAACTTTTATAGAAATTTTATATTAGAAAATAATTTTATTTCAACTGATGGGTTCAACTTTTTATTTTTTGCTTTCTGATTCTCTCCCCCATCCCACTGGGTAGGACAGGGTGTGAGTGAATGACAGCATGGTGCTTAGCTACCTGACAGGTTAAACCATAACAAACGCTTATTAACTGTTGTTAAGAAGTTATCCAGTTTTGCCTCAAAGTTGTTGATTATTGTTAGAATGCTCAGTAAATTGCCTTGTATTTTTTCTGAGCCATTGTTGTCACCCCATCACTCCAGCAACCCTGCTGAGCAGGGAGTGCCCAGTGTGAGGGTTTCCAAATATTCACCTCTCTCAACAGCCACCGAGTGGGACGAGAGAACAGTCAAGGCTTGATTTGCACTAATGCTTATTCCAGAGGTGCACTCACATTGAAGAAGTTTGGTTTGTGGATACAAACAGCTGCTAGAATAGTCAAGCTGACTTGAGGGACAACTGCAGTGCACAGAGGACTCCTTGTTGTCAGCATATGTGGGCTTGGGGTGTTCTAGAGGGTGCCTGTGATCTCAGATGTCAAAATGAAGATTCATTTAGTGTCCAATTGAAAGGTTAACTCCAGCTGACCAACCAAACGTATCCATCAATAGAAAACAACTGATAATGTTTTCTATGGTTCATAGCAGCAGCACTGACAAATTTCACCACAGAGAACAGTTCTGTTGATTTTGGCAGTGCTCTTTGACCATCGAGAAAGTAGTTATTGCAGTAATTTTTAGTGCTGATTTATTTTAGGGTGGTTACTCCAATATTTTGGAGCTCAGTAGTTAAAAGAGTGGGAAAAGCATGGGAGTACACTTCTTACAACTGGATGAACTCTTTAGAACTTCATTGTATTTCTCATACCTGCCTATGGTTGTTACTGCAGGTGCCTTAGCATACAGTTCCAGTGGTATCTTACAAGAGCATCAGAACAAAATTATAAATGGAAGTCAGGAAACAACAGCTGAATGTCGAATAGCCTAGGTAAGGTCACAAAAATAATTTGGAACATACAGAGTTACGGAATTAAGGTTTTCTTATATGTATATGTCTGTGTACATGTGTATTCTTTTAGATATATACGTAGGACATTGAAAGTAATGCCTCCTATTTATTTCCATGGAAATAACACGTATAAAGAGCAGAATAACACTGTCTGATAGAGTGAATTCTCAACTACAAAACACTATTTTTCAACATGGTCACCACCATTAGCTATGCATTTTCACCGGTGATGAACAAGAGCCTGCTTATAAAAGTCTGCACCAGTGGAGATAACCAACTGTTGCTGTCGCTATTGCTGAAACGCACCACTCACCACCTCACTGTGTTGACAACCACAGTTTGGTCTTCATAAATATTCAGCAAATGTCAATGAATGTCAATGGGTGCCATTTTTTTTGTGCGTGGAGAGATTCATTGATGCATCTTTGCTTCATATGCACTTCTGTGTCATGCTCCATTCTGTTAGACTGCCCCTCTGCTGTCATCGGTCGCACAGCAGCATAATGTAATGTAATACTGATGGGAAGGTTCATCCTCTACTGTCATATATTCAACATCTATCTCTGACATTGCAGGCAACTAATTAAAATAGGAGGCATTAGTTCTGGAGCAGCCCTTGTATACATATGTACTTATGTACCATAGAAAGCCACTAAAGGAAATCATATTATGTTAATATAAATTCTGCAAGAGAATGGAGGAATTTCTGTTTTCGTATTTTGCAAAAATGTTTTTGTTAGACTGCTGCATCATATCTTTAGAAGTGACTTTTATTCTGAATGTGCCAAAGCCCATTAACTTTTCATGAGGCTTTTCAAAACAGGATTTAAACTTTTCAATCCAATTGCGACATATTTTATTTGAATGCACATGCTGAAACATAAAATGATGAAAACAATTATTCCTGGAAGGTATTAAAAGGTTGATCCATATGCATAAATTAAATTAGGGCTCTGGCAAAGGTGCATTACAAGCAAACAGATGCAGTATAAACATTCCTTCGTACTCCTCTAGCATCTAGTGCCAAGGTCCTCTAATCATTTTAAGTCTCTTCAGACTGTTGCTGTGAGATAGCCTGCCTGCACTCAGTTACACAAATATTGGGAGGTTAAAGAAATCATTCAGAGTGCAAAAGTGAATGCTTGAGAAAGTCAGAAAAGGAAGGCCAGCACAGAAGACAGTGAAGGCTGCAAGAGCTGTGGTCCCAGGGACTGGCTGTTCAAATGCATGAGCAACAAGGAGAAACCTTAGGGGAACTTCACTGCCAAGAAGTCTAAAGGCATTTCAACAGCACATTTGTGGAGAATAATTTTGCAAAGACTTATAAACTGACCAAATTGGGAAGGTTTTCCTGGGATTAGCAAAAGATTCAGCCTTGCCATGAAAACTACTTCTCTGCCAGACTTGATGTTCTGCTACAAAGCATACTTTTCCTAATGGAATAAATGTTACCAATGTTTCTTGGATATTAATGTTGTTAAATAACAACAATAACCACACCGAAACAGCTCTCCAACATGGAAAATTTCTATATTTACACAGGGCGATGCTAGCTGAAAATCAAGGAGTCAAAACAGGAGGAATGAGGCAACCCAGCATTGGTCAGCATTACCTACCTACTATGCTGTGGACATAGAAGTATGTATATACTGGAGTAGGTTGCCCAGAGAAACGGTGGAAGCCCTGTCACTGGAGACAGAATGGGAGTAGTTCTCACCCTGGTGCTCATTCCAGCAGTACTCACTCACATGCCTAAGCCTCTCCCTGAGACACACCGGATAGAGGGCTAGCTGTCCCAGGGCAGAGAGCAGCATGAAAACCGTGCAGGGGTACCCAGCAGCAGGGACAGGCACACAGCTCTCCCTCCCCATCATCTCCTCCTCTGTGGTAGGCAGAGAGCACCGCCGCCAAACACGGGTGATAGAGCCGTGAAGCTCTCGTCGTTGCATGTAGCCTCTTACAGCAAATATAGGAGGAGTCTGAAGTTCCTGAGTGGGGACTCAATGCATGTTTTGCCCAGTGTCTTTGGCATCTCTCTCTGTAGCACATCCTCCACAAATCATAGAATCATTAGGTTGGAAAGACCTCTAAGATCAGCTGGTCCAATTGCCAAACCCCCCCATACACATCAGTGCCACATCCACATGTTTCTTGAACACTTCTGGGGACAGTGACTCCACCACTTCTCTGGAAAACCTGTCCCAATACCTCACCACTCTTCAAAAAGTAAATCTTTCTTAATATCCAACCTGAACCTCCCCAGGCACAACTTAAGGCCATTACATCTTGTCCTGTTGCTGTTAGCTGGGAGAAGAGGCCGTCCCCCACCTTGTGACCACCTCCTTTAAGGTAAGAATCATGTCCAGAGTGCTAACTGCATGAAGAAGAAGCAGGATGCTTGGAAACCATATGAAAATATAAACTGAACCAACAAGAAATGAGGCAAGAGAAAACATGGACAGCCTAAGTAGTGGGTGGACCGTGTACTCTGCAAATCTGCATTGGCATAAACTAAAGCAAACAAAGAAAGCTGTGGAAAGTTAAATGTTTTAGATTTTCAAAATACAACTCTTTTATTTCTTTGTTTTATTTTGAAACAATTTCCCCTTAAGGACTGTTCCTTCATTTTAATTTGCAGAAGGCTGACAACTCATCTGATTAAAATTTTTTCCTTTTGCTGAAAATAATTTTTTTTTTTTTTTTGACTAATCCAAAGCGATCTCTCATATTCATCAAACTCATTTTAGTATAACTTTCCCTCACCATTTCAGGGCATGACCCAGCCTAATATCTAATAGGCTTTTAGAATAAAATTTCTCCAATAGGCAAATTTTCCCATAGTTGTTCCTTTTCATTATTTTTGCTGGATGACCTGATCTGATCTAACTGGTGGTTTGTGTACTTTGGGAGCGTAGGCATCCTGCTTTCTCAAGTGCTCAGGCTGTGCCCTCAGATGACACAAAGTGGAAATGGTGTCCAACTCAAGCTGCTCATCACCAAAACATGGTGCTGGAAGCAACCAGGTGAGTCACTGAGACCAGATCCCCCGTATGGGCTGGCAACATCTGCCATAGATGTTTAGTTCAAAGGACTTGGTAGACCGTGTGTGCCAAGTGGCTCAAAAATTTTCCCAAAGGCCTCATGACAACCCAGAGGTCTGTGGCAAAAGACCCAGCCCGGCAGCTGCTGTGTGTTATTTGAGGGCAACAAGAGGGAATGAGGGCACCAGGATGGCTGAGTCTGTGTCGGACAGAGGAAGAGGCTTAGACTGAGTGGCAGCAGGGGAAGGTTTAGACCTCGGAAAAACATTTTGTACCAACTAAGCCCTGCTGCAAATCGCTGAGATTCTCAAAAATCTTGCATTTACTAATATTTCTCAGAAACTCATGGGGACCTGTGAGTGTTATTGTTGCAGAAGTGGCTTCTGTAGGACACTGACATCTATGTGGTTGTTGGTGCAGGCAGGCTGTTGAATGCAGTCCTGAGAGCCTATCCAGGGGCATTACAGTGTTTGGCTATCCTGACACCAGCAAAATAAATCACTCAGAGTTAGCAATCCATCTATGTGTGTGGCTGGGAACAGGAAAAGGAGCTAGTAAATAAGACTGGATATGTTATGGCTAGCTGTCTTTTGTTCTATTTGATTACTTGAACAGATAGATGGCTGCTTACTTTAGGCTATTAGGCATGTTTGGTATACATACAGATTCATGGACTTTAATTTGTTATCTGATTTTTTTAAAAAATTGCTAGGATTACACTGAGTATTAATTGAGATTACAGGACTCTGCTTAATGGGGTATGAAAATAGAAGTGACTACCAAAGTTCCAGGCAAATGCAGTCCCCTCTGCACTTTGATATGATGCTTCCTTAAATTGAAAGACAACACAGACTCACAAAAGATAAATGAGGATAAATGAAGTGATAAAGAGAATGGCAACGTATAAGAACATACATAAAGAAATAAACATTTATAACTTTATTGTACATGAATTACCAAAGCTGAAAAGTTTCCAGACCGCTAATTGTCCTTTGAAGGATAAAACTCTTTTGTGGAGCTGTAGCACTGTAACAACATCCTCACCACCTTGTTTGGAAGAGGAAAGTTTTACTGAAGTACTGAGGGACGAGTAATTTTATTTCGTGAATTACTAGAAATACAGAAAACAACTAAATATAGGCAAGTCCTGAGAAAGAGTTCTTCTCAGTGATTGTTCAGAGACATGCACTGTTCTATTCACAGGAGGTTCATACAAAACATCGCACTAACTAGCAAAATACAACTTTTAATGATGTTCACATAAGATACAGAGGAAGCAAAAAATCGGTGAAAGAAAAAGAATGAGGTCGCTTTGCACATTAATTTCAACTGCATAACTCTCTGCCAAGAGCTTTCAACAAGGAGCAGCTCAGAAGAGAGACTGATCCCAGCAGGACTGCAGTCTTTGGGAAATTACTTCAAAGCATGGTGTTCCCCGGGCAGGTGGAAAGTCCCATCTTAGTGTGCCATAGTACTTATAAATAGGCAAGAGCAATTGCACGTGGGATCCTGGGAGTGCTCTTTGGGTTTCCTGTTATAAACAGTAGGCAGTTAAAGACAAGCAAACTTTAACCCTGATGATGAACTGAAGTGCTGAAAGTAATTGTTCTGAAGGCTGCAAGAGTTGTCCAGCACAGACTGTTGTGATTTGTCTAAACTTACCACATAGCCTAAAGAAGCAGTGGGAAGAAGGGTTCAGGAGATTTTCTGAAAACTCGTTCTAGGACACAAAAAGTGTCAAGGAGATATTTTAGGGCAGGAAGAAGTGAAAACCGTGGTCTTCTATGATCTTATCTTACACTCTGCTTAAAATCTGTGGAGAAGAGAGCTGGTTAAAGAGTGGTAGAAATTATTTTTATTTTTCTTGCTGTGTTTCAAAAGACCAAATATCCATTGCCCAAATTTTTGGAAGGAAAGCCTCCATGCTTTTCTTCAGGAGAGATGTCACTTGGAAATGAGAGCCTTCCTACAACCAAAACTTCAATGTTTAATTCGCAGATTAAATAGACTGAGGATCATGTCTCATTTCTGAACTTTCTTCTGATGGCTGTGCCCTTTGCAGGTCCTCTGAGGTTCTCCTGCCCACTAGAGCCCTAAGTGCAGCCTTAGAGACACAGATATTGCTGGACCAAAGCTTGATGCTGTGGTGGACACTGCACCATCCAAAGCCTCCATCCTGCAAAGCAAGCCATACAGTAGTGGAACAGTTTCTACCTACTGCTCTCCCACATTGGGTAGGATGATTTCCAAAATAACACTTAAACAACCCAGTACAGACCATGCATTCAAGCCCGCTCAAGGAACTTGGAGTGTTGAATGTTATTTGTCTCAGACTTCTCTTTGTGCTTTTTATTAGCTGCCTGCTTTCATTTTCAAAATCTAAGGCTGCTGCAAATTCAAAGACATCTCACCACCAAAAGCAGGGGAAGTGTGAGGGCTGTGCCTATACCATACTACCCTAAGGGCACGGATTCATTTGCTGTCTCCTGGTGCCACAGGGGCACATTCAGGGCCCTGGCCAGGCACTGGGGTTGATGCAGCTCACTCAGAGCAAGCTGCCTCCAGAGCAGCAGTAGCAGAGCTATGCAGAGGTTGCTTTCCTGCAAGGCCACCGTGGGACAAACTCAATGGCTAAAGCACGCTGTTTCAGCTTCCTTCCACTTGGGTAGCACGTGAAAGTTGAGGGGGAGAAATTTATTTTATAGTGATGCCTGTAAAGGGCGTGATTCATTTATTGTTCCTTCAGTGAACATCACAGCCAGGTGATTAAGGCAGATATATCTACTGATGACCCAGAAGGAGTTGCAATAAATTTCATGAATAGGGGAAGAAGAAAATGAGTCAAAAGACAATAAAGCATACATGGACTTTTACTTTCCATGTTCACTTGTTTACCTCACAGCCTGAGCTCCAGCCAACCCAAAATTTGCTTTGGGGCTTTTTTCCACCTCTTGCCTTTCTCAGACGAGGGTAATTGAGTATAGCTGCACCTGTGACTTCTTAAATTAGCAGTACATAAGCTCCCTGTAGCCTCTGGGTCTCCTATGTGTGAGGGCTTGGGTGGCCTGTTTGCTTTCCAGTATTTTTCTTGTCCTTGTTCCAGTTCAAGCTGCTAAGGCATGGGTTTGCTGGCTTTACTACACCTTTTCGTTCCGTCAGGTAAAACATTTGCACTTTGTGCTTGCTGGGGCACAGAGGTGGAAAGAGGAAGGAGGGAAGTTTGCTGGGTTAAGCAAGCCCGCCTCAGAGGTATGGGCCTGCTGAGCTCCTCTGGGGGAAGACAGGAGACCTTCTGCTCCCTACTCAGAGGATGGGCCTGTGAGACTGGAGGCTGAACTGTTTTCTGAGGAAGGGCTGGGTGAGTGCAGTAGTAAAAATATCCACTGGTTTTGAAAAAAAATCTTTTGGAGGACAGCCAGTAAAGCTGTGGCTAATGCTGAGCTAATGCAGAGGACTTGGGTGCACTGTTTTATTGTTTAAGCCCCACTGAGTTTTCCTGCCAGGTTGTATCTGCTGTGCAAGTCTTTGGCTACTTAGTGCTCTCTGCCTGGGTGCTGTGGGGTGCTGTGCATGTCTGTGGCAGAGGAGGTGTTCGGGGTGCATGGAGAAGCTGGCAGACCCTGTCCCATCACCTCCCTCTTGGTGATGAGCAGCAGGCCTCTGCAGAGGGCTGGATTCTGCAGTCCTAAGTGTCCTCTGCCTCCTGGCTGAAAAGCTCAAAATCTGTTTTCTAGTATTATTGGGGCCCTGAGCTTACCTTCTTAGAAGTGTTCTTTTATTGAATATGACCGCACAACATTAAGTCTAAGCAGCCTGTGGTCCTGGCCCCAAGCAAATCCCTCTGAGAGTTCAGTCATCTAATCCCATGTACAGCATGCAGAGTGAGGTGGGAAAGTTCTCATTTTCCCACAGCGTTCCTGCCTAGCTGCCTCAGCAGTATCAGATACAGTGGTATCATGCACTGGCCTATATACAAGCTGCTAGGTTAAAACTCCAACAACTTTATTCAGCTTGTAGCCGTGAATTCCAGAGTGGCCCTGCATAGTTAAAAAGTCATATCTTGACTGATCTTAATGCCCTTTGATTTCTCTGAATAGTTCATCATTCCTGCACTGCGATAAAAGTTGTAAATAGAGAGGTGAATGTATATCCCTAATTATATAGTGCCTCTCCCCTTACCACCCTAAAGAGGCCAGTCTTTGGAGCTCTCAGCTGCCTTCCTTGGCTTCCCCACCACTGTTTTTACCCCTTTTTTGCATTGGCTCTGCCAGAAGCTATATTCTGTAGGATATGTCTTGCCTTTACATGGAATAAAGTTAATCCTTCACAGGGTCAAAATGACTGAGAGACATACAACATTACTTCCCATGCTTCCTCTCTCTTAAATAAGTAAAAAGTTTTAGTTTGAAATTTACATTGTCTAGAATAGCCTATCAGTGTTTCCAAGACAAAAGCTGCAAGGAATAAATACTTCACATGCAATGTTCTTTTTAAGTGCTGAGTTTTAATGGAGCTGGGAAATAGCTTGGAGGAGTGACCTCTTCCTGGAAGTGGTCTGTACTAAGGCCTTTTTCTTCACAGGGTGGGAAGAAACCAGAAGAATAAGGACAAGTGGCTGAGAGAGCTTTGCGGGGAGCGACTGCATGTGAGGGGGAGTCTTGCTTGGCAAGTAAGTTTGACCAAACTTGTTATTTGGGCAAAGTATAACTATTGCAAAATAAACTTGGGAAAGAGCAGAGAGTCAGGATGGATGCGTTTGGCTGGAAAGAAGGTCAAAGGAATGAGGTTTGAAGGGAGCAAGGTTAATTACGCAAGGTCAACAGCTAACAAGAGTGCTGGAGCATTTGGGTGAAATATTTATTTGGTGGGTGAAAGTCAATGCCTTAATTCAGACAGATCAGTAATATCTCTGTAGCCTGTTGGGAAGAAGTCTTTGGCTACTCCAAGCTATAGAGTTTGTTTTCATTATGGTAATAACTTATAGGCATGCAGAGAACTGAGATTCATGTTTACACATATAGTGATGGACGGGGTATGTACATCATCTTTTCCAGTACACAGCATTCTCTTTGATAATATAAATGGTGCCGTGTCCAAAAGAAACAGCAAAGAGAACAACTTGCATAGCATAGGAGTGAGCTATAGCACAAGGGAGAGGGGAGGAGGGAGGGAGGAAATCTTGATTCTTTTTCTGTGGGAGTATTTCTCTGTCAGTAGTGAGAGAGTAGAGAGAGGACTGCACTACATATCTCCTTCTTCTCAAGTGAACACATTATATTTATCAGTTACTGAGTCCTTCCTGTTTTTGCCTTGAGTAATTTCTTATGCAGTGTTGAAAAGCTTGATGTGGTGGATGGAGAAAGATCCCATCCAAAAGTTTATGCAGCTTGGTAATTGAGTGAGGTGAGACATGTAGGTTTAAGCCTCCATAATGAACCTGACTTGCTGCATCACTTCTGTGCTCTAACTGCTGAGTGAATGGAGCTATATAATGTTTCCCTCACTCCATGCCTTTCAGCCACCCTCTGAGAACACTTTTATTGCCTCCAAGTCTTGCATGCCAAGCAGACCAATTCTTAAGCATGGGCATGAGCCTAGCAACCTGATGGTCTCTGAAGTGGAGAGCTCTAGTTTGCCAGGGAAGATTTAGCGTTGCTTTGCTTTAAATGCTAGGCCTGGAAAAAGAAATAGAAAAATAGTAAAGCAGAAATCCTGAATGGCATGGATATTTCTAGTATGTGACAAACTAGACTGTTTACTTTCCTTCATTGTTTCTTCCACTTATCTTGAGATGACTGCACCTCCCAGGGGATCAGAGGGCATCACTGGCTTGTTGACTAGGGGTATGAATTTCTGATCTATGACTTAAAAGAACCTTTCCAAATGTTGGAGATTCCTTTTCAAGCTTTTTAAGTACAGATCAATGAAGAACAAAGCAGAGTTCTGGAGACGAAGTGCTCTGCAGGCTTTCCCCAGGGTCTGCCCTATCTTGGGAGAACTATGCTTGTTGGACTTAACTGGGAAGATGTAAAAGGATGGATTTTCTTGCATCAAGAACCTGGGGCCTCTGTTTTGTTTCCCTGTACTGATGTGAGCCTTGAGTCAGCAGAGTGACTCCTGACTTTCATGTGCTTAAATGTTAGCAGAATCCTATCCAGTGTCTTAAGCACCCTGCACTAGCAAAGCTGCCTTTTTGTTATGTACAAGGCTACTATCAAACTTGTCCTAGATCATCGTGAGCTCTCGTGCCACTTGTAGTTGAGTGCAGATTTGTCCCAAAGCAGCATTTTGCCTTTGCTGTATTCAGTGAATTTGGACTGATCTGAGGCCTCCATCCAGGTAGTTTTGCAATCCACAGAGCAAGAATGGAGTAGCTTTGAGTGGTGCCTTCTTTGCTGTGTGTGTGTACACACGTGTGTTTTTGTTTCCACCTCTTTCTTCGCCTTTTTTTTTTTTTTTCCATTTGGTTCTGCTTTGCATTTTATTTGCAATGTGTTGTCCTGTTGTGACTATTGCTCATGCATGTTGAGTTAAGGTTCCCTGAGGAGACTGTCTGGCACTGAAAAATTAAAATGAACTCTTTTGGTTTTTGGACTCTCAAAGCCCTTTATAAGCTGGGGTTTTTGCTCCAGGGGAGTAGGAAGTTGGGGAGGACTGAAATATGGCACTGCTGAGAAACAATTAACAGAAAACTTGCGCTAGTACTTAACTGTGTGCTGATTACTCCACTCTAAAAGGCAAATGTGTTTTCTGTTTAGGTCACAAGTGAAAAGAGCATTTTGAATCTTATTCCAAAGTGTCACTTTCTTTTCTACCTTCATGCTTTCCTCTAGCTTTATGAAGTATGTCCTGTTTTAGTCTTCCTTGGCCTGGATTTCATTTCACTTCGCAGCTACAGGAAGAGTTACTAACTACTCAGGTTACTTATGGTAACAGCAAGTGAGTTTTCCCAGTATAAGTTTTGATCTACTCTTGCCATGTGCAATTACTATTAGAGCAGCAGAGGCTTGAGCCCCCCATGCTTAGCTTTCTGGTTGGAGCTGGGCAGTGGGCAGCACTGAGTGATGTGATTTACACCACACAGTGCGCCTCAACTTGCCAGATGGGAGCAGATTGGATGTGGGGCTGAAGCCTGGGTTTGTCTCTTTTTTTTTTTTTTTTTTTCCTCCCCCCTCTCTTTTTGTGCTGTGGCTGGTGGAATGTGTTTCCCAAGTCCCCATCTGCAGGCTTGTTTATTTTCTCTCCTTTGAGCCTTTTATTTGTAGAGTAAGATGGAGAACAATGGGGAGCAATGATCTGAAACTGAGCAAAGTGAAGGGAAAAACTAGGCTAGACGTCAGAAGCAGTTTCATAACTGATGGGAATGAATATGGGAGCGTGTGCCCCTGGGAAGAAGCTGAATATTTGTCATTGGATTCAAACTAGACAATGTGGAGGAGAGCCCTATTAAAATAGAGGCGGGGGAGGCAGAGGGGAAAGGGATTTGCTGGCATTGCTTGGGCCAGAAAAGCTCTTGCACTCCATCCTGCCTGTTCATTCAGTACAGATTGATGACCTGATTGTGGGGCATTTCCTGTTAGCGAGACTTCAGTGTATCGCTGTCTTTACTCACATTTACAAGGTCACATGAAGGAGCCATGCCTAACTTCTGGGAGAGGATGTCTGGAAGGGCAGATAGCTGAGAAAAAGCCAGTATGATCATTTAAGCTGGGCACTGGCTGACATTTGCAGTGTACAAAATAAGACCTTTGCCAAATCTGGCCTGAATGTTGACTGTGGCCAGAGACCTGCATCTGGTCAAGTTACAGTGCAAAAATCTGTACAGTGCTACTGTTCGGTAGCTGAGCCTTGATAGCTCTACTTAAGGTTTGTGCTTATGAAGTAACTGTTAATAATGAAGCAACTGGAATAATGTTAGGCATGGTGGTTACCTGTTCCCCTTTGGCACTCTACATTTTTTGCTTGGATTTTGACCAGGCCCTCACCTCCTGTGAGTGACAAAGCTGGGCTGTGATGGTGGTTCTGCCTGCAAAGCTCCACCTGACCTTGGGTATGATATAACACCAGAAGACTGAATGTATCTGTTCCTTCTTCTCCTTAGATCTATCCTTTCACTCTCTACGGTATAAGTATGTAATGGAATAAAATGGGAATTGCCCTTGGGTAACCTCAAGCATACAGAATATGCCTTTGCTGTCACAGCTTTATAAATGGATCTGTAAATGATATGTAAAGGCTATCACCCTTTGAGGGGTCTGGCTTCTCTAGAGGCACCCACTGAACTTGTTGGGCTGGCCTGGCACCAGATCCATTTGAAAGAGCTGTCCTTTCTGGGAACTGGTGTAGCAAACAGCTGTTCTGAAAGAATTCCATGCTGTAGCAGTTAGTTGTTGTCATGCTGGTGTCCATATTTTTGTCCATGTGTTACAGACAGCCAGGGACAAGACAGAAGGAAATGTCTAGGCTTCAATCTACTTCCTTCTGTTTTATCTCTACCTCTTTCCTGGACCAGCTGGTTCCCTGTGATCTCAAAGCATGGTCAAATGTGGTATTTAACAAAGACAACATTCTCCTCATTTGAAACTTAGTTTACCAATTCAGAACATTCTTGCCTAAAAGCTAAAGGACTGCAAGAACACCAAAGTAGAAATTTTCTTTTGTGAATCACAGTTTATGGAACAAGAAAGAAGGCTCAGGGATTTTTATCTTAAGGAGACAAGGCTTTTGCAAAGTATTTATGATAGTGCTAGGTTCAGGATGGCTGTAAGATGCATATGCAACATGCTATGCAATACCATCCTTGCATAGCAGCTCAAATGTAAAACCATGGGCTGGTCTGTGGTTCAGTGATGCTCCTCAGCTGAGGTAGAAGGGAAGTGAACATGCTTATGTGTTTGGGCCTGAACTAGTTAAATGGAGTGTCAGCAAATACTCTGGTCAGGGTAAAATATGCTTCATTCCATTCATGAATGGATACTTACATTCACATGTACACAGACTTGAAATCCAATTAGCTCCCTGCCTCTAATTTTCACCTGAGCTGTGAAAAAATGATACTGCTTTACATCTACTGAAATAGAAACTCTTGTTTCACATTTGATGGAGTATGTGCCCTTGAATGAAGACTTTGGTCTGAATGAAAAAGTTTGTTCTCGAGAGATGTTCAGTTTCATTTGTTGTCAGCTTTGCGAATTCAGTGTTCATGGTGTTGAAGCCTCTTAGGTCGAAAACCTACGCTCATCGGCTTACACAGATCTGCTCTTCAGCATAAAAAAAACAACTGATAAGACAACAAGAAGTAGATTTCATAGTTTTAATGCTGATTTGAACAGTCTCCCAGAAAAAGGAAGCACCGAACATTGGGTCTCTTTCAGCCAAATCTCCTGTTGGATTAGGAACCTGCCTGGATGCTTTGTTTTCAGTATTCATCATTGAAGGGATATTCTGGATGGTCACGCCACCTGTGGAAAGGTCAGATCGAACAAGTGAGCCTCCTGGGATATCACATCACTGATGTATTCATGCTGTGCCTAGCAAAGCTCTTCTCTCTCCTGAAGAGAGGAAGCCTTAGTGGAAGACAATTCTGTGATTCTGATACTGCCTGCCCTGAATAATCTTCCCTGCAGAGTTGACAGTACACCTGTGCACTTAAGGAGAGGATAGTGAAGGACCGTTTTTCAGGTCTATAGATTGCACTTCAGATCTAGGTCTAGTTGGTTGTTTCTTCAAGTGGCTGCCATATCCAGACTAAGTCTGGCTGTCCCTGTTCCTCAAAACCCACTAGCTCAGCTGAGGTGCGGATGCACTGCCAGATTAATAGCACCAGTAGCAGAGTGTACGAAGAAGCTTTGGGATGACTCCTTTCAGAAAAGAAAGGAATATCCATGGCTGCATGCAGCAAAGGTAGAGGCACTTCAGGCTCCATCTTAAATGCTGCATTCTCAAGGAAGGTGCATGGTCCAGGAATGTTATAAAAGGCAAGAGGTAAGTTCTGAGGGTAAAGTGCAGGTGAAAAATAGCACTGATGGTCTGCTAATTGCCAAAGTAAGAGAGAGGTAGTTGAGTGAGGAAGCGTGGGTTTTAATGTTTTTTATTTTTATTTATTTATTTATTTTATATTTATTTATTTAGAAGATGGTGCTAAACCACAAGTCCTAACAAACATTTTCCACTAGCAAAACCTAGAATTTTTGAAGAACTCTCTCAGGTGCACCATGACAGCTGGTTGCCTTACCTTACAACAGAGCACAACAAATACTGGCATTTATCCCATACGTGAATTGTTCCAATTTGGGAAGGATACATTTCACAGTATTGGAGTTAACTGACTGGAAGACATCAAGCATTTTGAATTGGTTGTGTCAAAGCATTTCATTCTGATATTCAGCCAAGATGAATTGTTTACACATTAACAGATTGAGATGGCTCAAAAAAACCACTTTGTCATGTTTTGGTTTCAGCATAATTTGACGATCTCTCAGCCACCACTGTCATAATATCTAGTTTCCATCTATGGCACATGCTTTCTACTCAGATCGCTTATGTTCAAAGATCAGAGTCCTCTTGTGTACCACAATGATTCACTCAAAGGTAGCTTGGAATAACTGGCAAGGAAGAATGTCCATAGCAGAGACTGGGAGGACAAAATAAATTCAGCAGATACATTAATGAAAATCTTGCCAAAATAATACTTCTAGATTTCTCAAGGGATGAAGAAACCATTTCAGACTAAGATTTTCTGGACTACTCCTATCTCATTTTTTTTCTGCTCAGATGTCTAACTTGCTAACTCATTTCAATCAGTGTAATATCCTGTTCCAATGGGCTTACTCTCACCATCAGAACAAAAGATTTGCACACAGTAGCTGATAACTGGAAGAGCCTCAGGAGAGTTGTATTTTTCCATTTGCTGGAGTTTGTGTTGCAACAGTGGAAGGCCTTCCACAAAGCTGGCTAACCAGAAATTTTTCTATATGGTGGTTTGACCTTCATAAATGCCTATTTCTGGATAAAATAAGGCATCTGTCTAGGCTTCTAAGTCACCTATTGCAGCATCAATTCCAGATGCTTTAGTTCAAGAACATATTAGTGGGCAAATACAGGTTTAATTGCTCCTTACATAGCAAAGTTACTTTTCCAAAAAGTTATGTTTCAAATTGAGGCCAGACTGTACTGTAGCACTTTTCCCCAAGCATGGCACTTCTGTGAAAATGAGAGTTGCCAGTGTCTATCCCATACATGCTGCTTTCCTTGTCCTCAGTAGCCTCCTGTGACCAAATTTAGTCTAATAGAGCAAAACATCTCATTTGTTAGCTTTGGATTAGTGGCCTTGTAAGTTCTCTTCCCATAGGCGTTTACCTCCTCTAATTTTGCTTCTGGAAAAAGCTCTTTCTGCACCAGGGTTATTTTTAATGTATATTCTCACTAACAAAGGTTAAATGATGTTCTAACTTAATCTGGCCTTGTAAAATCAAATTATTTCCAATACCAAAACTCGCATAAGTATTTGCCAGGCCATTTGTGAGAAGCTTTTTGGAACTAAGTGCTGCTAATTAATGGAAGGCTAATTTAAGTTGTAAGAAACTAAAGCTTCAGAGCACATTGCAGAGCTTAAATGTGAAAGATGAACTCTATTATGATGCTTTTAACTTAGTTAATATTTCCTGTCATGTTTATCACAGTAAGTGGTCTATTTGTTCCTTTGCAACATTTCCCTTTCTTTTGAGCAACAGTCAACATTTTAGAGGGCTATTGATGCTGCTGTCCTGCTTTTCATTATTATTAGTGCTTGAGCACAGTAGCAAGATGTAGATAACCCAGGGTAACAAGAGAAATACATGAACATGAATCCCTTTAGCATTTGGCTACACACTGGGTGCCCTGAAAAGGGGAAAGCATAGTTTGGTCACAAATTGTGAATACTCTTAAGCTCAAGGTAAAACTAATGGCCTTTTTCTCCAAAGGAGATTTGGGTCAGCCTGAGCCTTCTGGGGCAGTGCAACCTTCAGGTGAAGATAAACTACTTTTGGTTTTTAAGATTTAGATCATAAGCAGTAAGAAATGAATTAGAAAGTGGTCTAGCAGTCAAACAAGCTTCGTGGCTTTCTCCTTTTTGTACAAGAGGATAGAACTCAGCATGAGAACAGGAGAGGTGCCTGAAGACTGGAGGAAAGTCAAGGCAAGGCAAAAAAGGGCAAGAAGGGGGAGCTGGGAAACTACAGGAGATTCAGGCTCACTTCTGTCCTTGGGAAGGTGATAGAACAACTTATTCTGGATATCACCTCCAAGCAAGTGGAAGAAGAAAAGGTTGAGAGTAGTAGTTAACATGGATTCGCCAAGGGGAAATCATGCTTGACAGATCTGGTAGCCTTCTATGACATTGTGACCAGCTGTGTAGATGAGGGGAGAACAGTGGATGTTGTGTACCTTGACTTTAGCAAAGCTTTTGACTCTGTCTTCCATGTCATCCTTTTAAGTAAGGTTAGGAAATATGGGATAGATGAGTGGACAGTGAGATGGATTGAGAATTGGCTGAGCTCAGAGGTTTGTGATCAATGGCGTAGAGTTTAGTTGGAGACCTGTAGCTAGTGGTGCTCCCCAGGGTTCAGTGCTGGGTCCCATCTTGTTTAACATCTTCATCAATGACCAGGATAAAGGGATAAAATGTAAACTCAGCAGGTTTGCTGATGACATGAAGCTGCGAGGAGTGGCTGATGCACCAGAAGGCTGTGTGCCATTCAGCAAGACCTGGACAAGTTAGAGAGTTGGGCAGGGGATCCTTGTGAAGTTTCAAAATGGCAATTTTAGAGTCCTACACCTGGGGAGTAATAACCGTCTGCATCTGTACTGGTTCGGGCTGATCTGCTTGAAAGGATCTCTGTGGAGAATGACCTGGGTATCCTGATAGACAGCAGGTTGACCATAAGCCTGTAGTGTGGTCTTATGGCCAAGAAGGCTAATGGTATCCTGGGAAGCTACTAAGGGAGAAGGAGCAGAGCTCTTCTTAAACTAGCTCTATTCTGCATATTTATTTTTTTTTTGTAGTATTGCTCTTAATTATTCTTCTGTGTATCATTTTAGGATAAATAGTCTCTGGAAATAGTAGGGCTACAATTCATAAGCAGTAATGCTTAAATACTTGAATGCTTGCTGAGCACTGAGAGAGAAATTGGGAAGGAGGGGAAAGACAAGAAAGTACTCCTATTTGAATATCAGAGCTTGTATTCACACTGGTTGTTAAACAAGGTCAATACTACTGCTTGTGATTGGCTGAGATAGCTATCACAACACATAATGATCAAGGAGTTGTAGAGATGGAATAGCCAGAAACACATCATCTTTTAGGTGGGCATTTGAAATTTGAGCTTTCAGCAAGTGTTGCAAGCTTGTTTTTGTGAATGATCTGAGACATGTTCAGACTGCATTAAAGAGCTCCTACTTCCGAGTTCTATCATAATATAAGGTTGATTATACAAAAATTAATATTAATAGGAAGTGTTTTCTTTTTAAATCTTGTCAAAAAAGACAAGAATGTTTGGTGAGAACTTTGGACTTGTCCTGGACTTACATTAAAAGTTCCACGTAACGAACGTTTTTGTTCAGGGCTTCAATTTCTTTCATCTCTTTCTCAGTGAGAGAGAAGTCAAAGATCTATTGGAAGGAAATGTTGAGAATAAGTTACAATTTCTTGTCACAGGTAACATTTAATATGTTCCAGATTTCAGAAGTCCAGAAAATATTTTCCCCTTTCTTCTTCCCAAATCCATTCCTGCTTGCATTTATATGGACATTTTGAAGACATACATAATCGAATGTGACTGAACTTATTCACTTTTCCAAGAAGAGAAAGCTAGTCTGGCATGTACTGGGCCATTAGCTTTGAAAGGAATACATTGCCAGAGAAAGTGGATAGCAGTGTAGGTAGAGCGCTGCAAAGGACACAAGAAAAAATACTTCCACTTATTTGGAGTGGATGGAGTGGTCAAGCCAGTTGTTTTCAAATAGTATGGTTATAAGCTTTTTCGGCATGCCGATTTACAGCACTTTCCTTTTCTCAGTAATGCTTCCCCATAGCTCAAGATAAGTCAGAACAGGCCAGTGATCCCTGAATACCTCCAGCCAGCAATTCTTGGGCTACGGATCTACCAAGTGACTTTGTTTCACTTGTGCTGCTCAGTGCAGTAGTGGGTACCAGATTTCTTTCTCTGTTCTGCTCTGTTATTATCATACTATAGTGCTATTAAGTGATGGTGTCAAAAAGAATCAAACTGACATTGGTCAAGTTTTCCATCTGTGGAAGTAGATGGGAAAGCTGCCTTTCATAGGGGCTAAGTCAGAGTAAATGGATTCTTTTCTGTACCATTAGAGTGCAAATTTACCTGAAAATTCTCTCTGATGCGTTGTGGATTGAAGCTTTTTGGGATGACCACCACTCCTCGCTGGATGCTGAAACGCAATGCAACCTGTGCAGCTGTCTTACTGTACTTTTTGCCGATGGCATTCAGCACGGGATCCTCCAGTAAAGGAGGGGAGGATACATTTACCCTGGAAGAGAATTGAGGAAAAACATAGTCTTGCTATTTTTAATATTAAAACATACAGGCATCTACTCATTCATGGGCAGAATATTGCATCTTTTGACAATACTGTGAAGGATGGAAGAGAAGCTTTGACTGTAAAAGGAAACTTCTTATGTCATATCCTAACACAGGCTTATTTTCTACTTCCTCAGTAGAGACTTCCACAGCCTCTCTATGGCAGAGGAATCCTAAGGAGACCTCCCATACAGGCACCTGGCACTTTGATGACAACATGCATCAGGAATGTTACAAGTTTACATTCACAACTGTAAAATTTAAACACTCAAGTTCAGAACTACTCTGAAAAGGCATTTCACGCAGATCCATCAGTGGAGATTTATTATTTCTTTCCAGGATGATGGCCCTGCTATTTGGGAATAACATGGGCACTTACCACGTTTCATCCCTTGAGGTTCCCAATGGGCTGTACCCAACAATAACAATGTCGTGTTGCCTGCAAAATTCTAAGAGTTTGGGTTGGGTGAAATAGGGATGGCATTCAACCTACAAAAGTAACATAAAAAGAATGTTTAATCAGTAAGACCAGATATGGAAGCAGATGATGTCGCAGTATTTGTAAGTGCTACAGGTTAAAGATGACTTCTTGGCTTTCAGGAAAGGATATATGTAAGTTAATGAATATGGGAATTTGATTACAGTACTAATGGTATACTGCTGGGTGATGGATTTTTTTATTTTTTTTTTTTGGTGGGCAGCAGATCAACATTTATGATTATAAATGGTTGTAGGGCATTTGTATTGGTCTCAGTGGAAAGGTGGCAATAAGTGGGGAGGTGGAGGTGAGGGAGACTGACTAAGCTGAGAAGGCAAACCATCTTATATGGGTCAGATCACTGGTTCTCTGTCTTATCAGGATGACTAATCTGATGCCATTTTTAGGGTAAGTGTTGGCAGAAGCTGATCTGTATAGAAAGGTGAGCAGGTATATGCAAAAGGTGAGATATTTCCACAATGGGTATGATCTCATTATGAGCTCTGCCCTCTCATATTGCAAATACCAACCCTAATTCCCTTACAGGAAGGGATTTTCTGGAAGTGCTCTCTGTCTCTGGGAAAGGGATATCTACAAGGTGACAGAGAAACATCTGTTTGAAAGCAGTCTGGAACTGGCTGGCACATGTATGCTTTCTGGCTGCCTGCCTTAATCTGGGTTTAATATTTTGCCCAGTTTTTGTTTGACCCCATGAAGCAGCAGAAATGCTCCGTGCAGTCCCAGGGGCACTCAATGAGCAGCAACTGAATTTTGCAGCCACTGGGAATGTTAGTACCAATGAAGGGTGCTGGAATTTCCTCCTCTTTCTGACTGCCCTGCCCTATGCCAATTCCAGCCCTCCAGGCCATGCACTGGGGGTTGGAAGTTGGTCCCAGCTGGTCTCTGACCTCTTCCCTGATATTGCTAATGTGGATGCTCATCTGTGCCAGACAAGTCTGAAAAGTTTCCCAGTGACTTCTAGAAAATATAGTGAGCTGCCAAATGCCTGTCAAAGGTATTGAGCATTTGGATGGGTCACTGCCACCTCCCTCCAGCTCTGAGCCCTACTACTGTGATTAACTTGGATATCACCTATCATCTTCATAGGCTTGTTCAGCTCCTGTTGGTTGTTTTATTTTTTTTTTTCCTTTTTAATTCATGTTTTTCTCCAACTCTTACTGAAACTCTTAAAGGAAAGGCAGAAGAGAGAAAGGAATTATGTCTAACAGCTGTTAAACACAGGAAACTTAGAGTGACACAGGGTCTCTGAAATTTAGGGTTGTTTAGGTTTAGTGTCAGCTGAGGTAAATGTGGCTTCACTGAGGACTGGTTAACCCCAAATGGTTTGTCTTGGTAACTTTTTGGATGCAAAGTAAAGTGCATGGCAGAGATTCAACCTGGCTATGGAGCTTGACATAGAAGTGTGAATTTTATATTCCTGGAACAGGAACTGAAAAGAGTGGTTGTTCTAGTACCTTCAAGTTTTATCTTGAGCTTAGAGGATGAGTAAAATTTTCAAGCTAGAAAGTGTGACTATATAGAGGGCAGCAGCTGTGGCAAAGCATCACCGTGCTGCATAGGCATTGTGTTGCCTCTATCTTCCCTACCGGGCAGTGGTACCGCAGCAGGCGCCGCCCTTGGCTTAAGGTCATACCTGGTTGCTGACAGGCTTGTGCTTAAGTCCTGGCTTGTTCAGGATCATCTCCAGCTGCCTGCGGTTGAAATTGGATACTCCAATAGACTTTGCCAAGCCTGCATCTTTACATGCTTCCATAGCCTGCAAAGACAGCAAAGATTAGTGGAGTCTCAAACGCTGGCTTGATTCCTTGAAGCGTGTGTTTTGGAGGGGTAGGAGCCAGTCCATTCTTGAAAGTGCAGAAAACTTGCAGCAGCAAAGCTAGCAGCTCTGTTATCATGAAGGTTGGTGCTATCCTACTGTTTTAAACTTTGGTCTCATGTAGACCTGCTTTCCAGACCAAACCTTAATGTTTTCCCATGAAGGTAGAATTTGTCTGGAAAGCAGACAGGTTAATTTGAGAATACAAAGTAGGAGAAAAAGGTGGGAGAAGGGAATTCTAGATTTTGTAGATCTCAAACAAAGCCTATGTATGGGAACTGTTGAGTCACGGCCTGAACCTCTGATTGATCACCTGGAGCAAGCAATGAGGCAGCCACGGGAGCACAGGTGAAGGCAATTCACCTGTGCTGCTGGAAGGGGTGGGAGCCAGCTCCACCCCTCCTAGACCCATTTAAGAGCTGACTACCAGTGGGGAAGGATCTCTTCTGGAGATTCCTAGCGAGCCTGGGATACGGGTGAGCACTTTATCTTTTCTTTGTTATCTTTTCTTTGCTCTGGTATAATAACAGCTTAGCTGAGCTCTTTGGTATTTATAACATCTATACATCCATTGAT
>JAOWBP010000001.1:48481016-48500121 GCA_028571105.1 Tragopan temminckii | reverse complement strand
GGAGGGGGAGGGTGGGGAGAGGAAAAAAGAGAAACTTTCACTCCTCAGAGCAAAGATATTTTTTCCAGTCTTTCTACCAGCAAACATACAAAAATAAGTACACTCGAAAGCTTTCTGAAACACCCGAAGTTCAACAGGTCATTCATGCTGGGCTTACCACATCCTCCACTGCGAGACAGTCCTTGGATACACTTCTGGACTGTCACATGAATGTATGCTTAGGAACTCCAGGATGGCCTTATTTTTCAATAAACTTTTGACCCTTGCAGTAAGGCAAACAAAGAATGAATATGCTTCTGAAGAGCTGAGTTAGAGTGCCAGTCTGTATTCCTTCCCCCTTCTTTCTGTCCCTCCTTTCTTCTCAGCCTTCCTCTGATCCTGTTTTTGTCCTGGGTGCCTGAGAAGAGTACCATCTCAGTCCAGCTCCAGCTGGAGTGATCATTTCCAAGATTTACTGCTTTACTATTTTATTTACTGTTATAACAATCTAAGTGCACAGCTGTTGTACATGCTGCACATTTTTAGGTGCATTATCTGCATTTCCTGGGGCACTCCTTGGAACTCTTCCTGTCTCTGTGCTCCACAAGCAAGACTTCAGGCATGAGTTATGAGCTGATATCTCACAATATGAACTTTCTTTTACTTCCTACAATTAATATTGCAGGCCATGCATTAACATCACCTTCCCTTTTGTCTGACTGTAATTCCACTTTTTTCATGGAAGTCCTTCAGTGATGTTTAACATTTGGTCTGACTGCAAACTGCTACATTTCTAAAGACTGAATGCAAGATGTTGAAATGATAATTCCTTATGAAAAGGATTCTTGAGTTCAAATTCGAGGCATTTCATGGGACAAGTGAGCCTAGGGAAAACACAGCCTTAGATTGCAGGCACCAAGTTACAATCACAAGCCTGTCTCCTTCAAATGTGCTGGCTTTCCTCAATGAATTCCCTGAAAATGACTTATTGCCTTTGTTGCTGTGTCTTGCTGGAAAAACATCTTGCCTAGAAAGAGGCAGGTGGTTATTGAAAATATTTTTCTACCAGAAAGAAAACTATTTGTCACTGTAATTTGAAATGGAGAGAATTTATTTACAAAACCACACTGATGTATTTTGGAACAAACCATTTATCCCCATGATATTCCAGCAAGCTATTCAGAGACTATGAGCTCAGGGCACACAGGCACAGCGTATGGATTTCATGGAGTTCTGGGGATGACTCTGAATTCAAGAGTTTTTACTCTGTTTCAATCCACAAAATTTTATTCAACGTTACTTCTTTTACAGTAGTCAGTGTTATGTTACATATAGGAGTGAGCAAGTACACTAGTTCAGACATGCAACATTTTTCTCTATTTCTAGCCCTTGCATTCTAAAAAGCCAACAAAGTTGGGATGAAGGTAGCTTGAAGATTGAGTTTGGTGCCAGCTACTCTGAATTTTCACAAGGATAAATCCTTGCTTCTGCTTCCAGGGATCTACGCAAGGTTTCTGCTTAGTAGCCTCCAGGCAGTACTTCCTCTGTCAAGCTATGTTTTTTTTAAGCAAGCAAGTCCCTGAATGACTGAACTGACAGTAGATGGATAGGGAGGGATAACATGCTGACAGTGGTTTGCAGGTAACGTGATGGTGGTTGCGAAGTCTTTGAAGCCTCGCAGCAGTTTAGCACATTTCTCACCTTGAATTCTTATGGACTATAATCACCAGTCATTGGCACAAATGTTCATCTTCTCTTGCAGTTGTCTTGGAGACAGCCACACACCTTAGACTGAATACAAGGTGGTTTTCTACCATGTTGTTATATGAGCATTGAAACAGCTGGGATGCTGCACAGTCACTGCTACTATGCAGTGCTGCAGTGCTCACTTAGTTCTCAAAGCCTAGGACACTCCAAAAGCTACTAGACAATTTGCATATTTAAAGCACAGCAGTTGGTAACAACTGAGAGGAAAAGCCTCCTCCCATTATAATAATTTCCTCACCAACACAGATGCAGGGAGACAGGTCTGCACCTCCCATTGCCTTCTCAAAATGTTCTATGACACATGCGCTTTCTCAAGAAGGCAATCTAACAAATTGTAAATGCCTATTGCGCAAACGGAAGGCCATAAAAAGTCAAGTAGCAAGGCTATTAACCTGTTTTGATTTATTATTTTAAAATCACAAAAAGATACTTAAAGTAAGCTTGTTCAATTTAAGGCTAAAATATCTCTTTTTCTGGTAGTTGGGAGGGATCTAGAGATTGTTTAGTGCATGGGTACCTGCCATCTGACTAGAGGCATCTGAAAAACCTCCCAGTGGATACAGGCTCCTGAGGGAGGGGGCATGTGATGACCTGGAGAAGGCCTGCGAGTGCTGGAGTGTGCCCAGAGAAGGGCAACAAAGCTGTGAGGGGTCTGGAGCACAAGTCTTATGAGGAGCAGCTGAGGGAACTGGGGTTGTTCAAGTCTGGGGAAGAGGACTCAGGGGAGATTTCATTGCTCTCTACAGTGACCTGAAAGGAGGTTGTGGTGAGGTGGGGGTCAGCCTCTTCTCCCAGGTAATGAGAGGTAACAGCTTTAAGTGTGCCAGTGGAGGTTCAGGTTGGATATCAGGAAAAATTTCTCAGGAGTGGTGATGCGTTGGAACAGGCTGCCCAGGGAGGTGGTGGAGTCACCATATCTGAAGATGTTCAAGAACTGTGTGGGTGTGATACTTAAGGACGTGGTTTCGTAGGGAAATATTAGTGGTAGGTGGAGGGTTGGACTAGATGATCTTAGAGGTCTTTTCCAGCCTTAATGATTCTATGATTCTATGGTATCTGTCTTACCAGGGAAGAGGGGCTGAGCACCACCGCTGGACTAAGGGGAGGAAGGACAGAAGTCCTGAATGGAGAATCCCTATAAGGGGGAGAACAAAAAGAAAAGGGAGACTCAGGCTAAAATTAATAGGTCAGTGATTAATGTCACCCCAGATATCAGCCATTCTTGGTATACTTACAAGTACTGGCATAGTGGAGCTTTCTTCCTATGAGTGGTATTCTCAGGAAATAAATTCCTTTCTACTTGAAAGTCCCTGTGAGAACTTGCACCAGTTGGCTATGTCAAGGCGTTTTCCTTTCTGATTTCAGAATGGGACTGAGAGTTTTGGCTCACTTTGGCTTCACTGACTCCAAGCAGAAAGTAGTTTTGTTAGAAGGCATTTAAGGAGACAGAAAAGCGTCAGCTTTTGCAGAGTAGGACAGAGAAGGAGTCTATTAGCATGTTATACCTGTGCAATCCTCAGCAAAGGCAAGTGTCGTGTTTGGGATGTGTGTATTTTGTGAGGGAGGTAGCAAAAAAAGGAAACATCTGGCATACAAAAACGTGCATTTTTTAAGCAGAAGGTGACTTCTTTTTTAATCTCCTTTCAAAAGGGGCACGAGTAAATCTGGGACTGCTACTCTTAATAGCAGAGCTTGTTGATACAAGCCTCATGGAGTCAGATGTACATTACTTTAAAGCCAGCTGTCTATATCTTTATGTTGTGAGACAATGACCTTCACTATGTGGGAGAGTGAACTACTAGGGAATACAAACACAAGAAAGGGGAAGCAGGAAATTGCAAGTGGTGGGAAATTTTTAAAAATGCACCCAAAAGGATTCCATACGTGGGACTGGATAAATAAAGTTTTGATATCTAAGTCCAATACTGCTGTGGAGGTCTTAACAGGAAAAAGGAACTACAGGTCCAAGGTGATTGCTTCATTGCCAAATTGCTTCATATCTCATGCTTCTGGCGGTTTGGAATCTGTGGTACAATATGATTTTGGTAATTAAAGAACTACCTTCCTTGCAAAAAAAAAAGGTATGGCCAATTTAGCACTTTAACACCCGCACAGAAACAATTAGGTAGATGATTTCCTGGCCTTAGTCTCTTTAGGAAAAAGGACTTACTTGGTTAAAAAATCTCTAAAAGTTTTTTGAATCTCAATTTTCTAATTTCAGTATTATTTAATTTACCTTCATATCATGTACTTACAAGTGAAAATTTTAGAGCAAAGAGTCTGTGAAACCAGAAAGTTCAAGGAGACTTACAAGAGCTGGTTGCAGGGGAGGCATACAACTCTGGTGTGAGCTCCTTACTTTCAAAGGTTTTGTGACTGCAGGAAGAAGTTGCCAAGAGCCAGCAGAATGAAGAAATATGACGCTTTAACTTTTCAGACATTTGAGAGCAAGAAATAGACAACCCATATTTGGGGCCAGCTGTCACCTACTAAAGCTGTCTGAGAGGAGCACTACATTTAAGGAGATTAAGATCACAGCTATGATTTGATCATTGGTTTTAGTGCTCCTGAGGCTGTTCTATTTTTGAGAAAGAGTAAGGGACATCAGCTTTTGCCTCATTTTTTCCCTCCCCACTCTCTGCCCCTGGCCCCTCATCGCTTTGTACAACACCTGTGTTACTTCACCTAAAGTAGCTCTTCAGCATAATTAGTCTTCTACCTCAGTTAGGAGCCCTGTCCTTTCAGTGAAGAGACTAGATGCTACAGCTGTTAGTAATGAATCTCACACACCTGTAAATCCCTCTATGTGGGTAATGCAGAGACATATGTGCAGGCACTGTACAAAGAACATCATTTTGCATAAGTGCTATTTTCAATGTGGACTGGAAGCTACAAGGATGATGCTAGATGGAAACCTTGGTTCAAGCCAAGCATGTACTTTGTAGGGCAATTTTTCTTTTTACCTTGAAAGCCATTGGCAGCTCAATAATGTAGAGGTCGACATAGTCCAGCTGCAGGATCTTCAGGGTTTTCTCCAGTGTGGGACGTACCAGCTCTGGTGGATGGCAGGTGTTCCACAGCTGGGGAAACAAGCACAGGCTCTTTTTAGGGTGTCATGAGTGACAGTGAGCATCCTCCAGCCAATTCCCCTCATCTCCCACACTCTTGTACTTCTGACAGAGCTCACTATACACAGTACAAAGACATCATGGTCTACACTACTGCAAGAAAAATGCAAGGGGCCTTATCCCATCTTATTCCACAGGAATTTGTAGAAGTTAAGACAGGAATCCTTGCCCAGGACTGTCTGTGTGCTGACCCAGTAAAGCTACCAAATACCTGCTTGTTACAAGACAGGTTATTCAGAGTTGTGTTTATTGCAAACTCTTGCTCAATGAACTTAGGCAGATTCCTTTTGTTTTATGAGCTTTCCAAGCATATGCTTTCACTGGAAAACTTTGTTCCCACAAGAAATCTGTGGTCAGGTTTATGCTTGAAGGCTGAAGTTCAGATCATGTGAGCTTGCTATTGAACTGCCAAGCACCTGGCACAAAGAGGATCTTTTGGTTTTTTTCCTGTGGCCATGGAGTCTGAGTGACTGCCGACATAGCAAAGTTTTAACTTACTCCCCTATCCTCACTGAAAGAAGTATTATTGTTTAGTTACCATAACACAGGTGTGATTAGTTAAAGGATAGCCTTTGCAACCTTTTTAATCACAACCAGTGCTATGGCCTGATGTTGCTATGGAGTGTGCTCAGTTGATTAGCTTGCAGTTCTACTTCTAACAGAATTCTGCTGATGCAAACCTCTTGCAAGAATAGAACCATAGCATTGTAATTAGTAACCAAGAACTCTTCGTAAACCATTCTCTGAAGCTAAAATCTACAAAAAGTGAAATTAACACACAATAGAAGGTTAAAAGTACCATCTGGTTGCATAGAATAAGTTGGGCTATTCTATCTTTATTGGGGGAATGATGAGGAGGGTTGGGTGTTCGGGGTTTTTTTTGTTTTTCAATGCACCAAACTGACATTTGGAGTCATGTTGAAATTTTTGGCACCTTCATTGGCTGGAAAAAAACTGATGTTAGTTGGTATAGTCATTGTCTAACCAGTTCTGCTACCAATGCAGACAGTCACAGCATGCCAAGTTGTAGGATTAAACCATTCTTGAGACATGAAACACTTGAACTGAAATTTTGAAAAGATAAGGATTATAGGTGTCAAGACATAGCCTGAGTAAGTTTTGAAGTATTTTAATTATTATTTACTTAGAGTGTAAACTACTTAGTTCTGCCAGCAAAGGCAAGAATGTTATCTTGAAGCTTAGCTGTCCTAAGAGCAGAGCATATCTTCCTGCCCTGAGCTGATGCACCAAGGCGGCACCAACACCTCAAAGTTCACACTAGCTCTTAATCCTGTTGCAAGGAATGGAGAATTTAAGATCAGTGAAGTGTTGACTACATGGGTTGAGGTGGAGCACAGTCCAAGGCTCAAGGTCCTGCTCTCAGTTTTAAGCTGTTACACTGGATTTCCTGAAAGTCTTTGGTCTGGATGCTATTTAAGCATTTGCCAATCTTTGATTTTCTTTTTACAAGTAAAATGAGATGTTCTTTTGAACTTCACATAGGTAAGGAAGTGAATCTTTATACCCTTCATGTTTAGTTTGTTTTGTTACTTTGGTTTAGAAATGTAGTAACTGAAGGTATATTGACAGCTTGGGAGCTGTTTTTCCAAGTGCCCTTAGTAGCTCAGTGCTGTTGAGCTAAGTTCTTGCCAGTGAATATCCATCACTTTTAAAAAATGCAGAGATTCTAAGGAAACAGTCTTTAGAAATAGCAAACATTTGTATTGCCTTAATACACAAATGCCATGGAAACTTAAGAGTTTCACAACTGTTTTCATGATTTGTACAAGTTATTGTATTATCTACCTAAGTAGAACCCATGTAGACATTCGAGAAGTCAAAGCTGCCAGCTGGCTTTGGCATTTCAGGACACCATATTTCCTGGAAATGTTACTTTTATTTTAATGAAAGAAATATCCTGGGATGAAAGAGGAGACCAAAAAAGGTCTTGCTATATAAGCCAAGAGAGCTGCTGGCAATTGATAGAAAACCTCTAAAATTTCTGGATGCTGAGTTGCTGTGCCTGACCAGCCAGCCAGCAGCGAGAGCCAAGTGCAAGTGCCGATGATTTCAACTGGCAGTTGCAGCATGGTTGCACCAACTCACTATTCCAGTAACACTGCCACTCCGTGGAGACATTCTTGTTAGTCTCTGCTGATTGACCAGTTTTTGACTGGCATCATCTTTGTTTAAGAGAAGGCCTGTAAGAAGGAGTTGCACGTGCAGAATCTTGTGTATTTATTTTCAGGACTTCTGAATCAGTGAGATTGAAAACAAACACAACTTTTGTTGTGCCTACTACTTTCAAGAATGTTCTATTACCACATTTCCCAGAAGATGCAACAGTTAATGTTGGTCAGTTATCTATGAAGGTCTGGTGTATCTACTGGTTTGATATTTGCCTATAGTTTGTTCAATGCATAGATGCATAAGCTACACAAAGCTAAAGATATGGAAGCTCGTTAGACAAAGGCCATCCAGTCCAGCTCTTCCTTGGAGGCTCAGAGTGGCTGTTAAAATGCCCAACGAAACCTGTGAAAATCCTGGACTGATGGATTGATTTTTTAGCATTATATTTTCCACTTCTGCCTTTGATCACTTAAAAGACTACAGAGGTGCTCTAATCAACGTGCCCGCCTAAAATTAAACCCTCATTTTGTCAAGCACAAGCAGGGCACAACAGAAAGATAAATCCATGTGTCCTATCTCACAGTCACAGGGAAGGCTGGAACTACAGGCATTGACTACCATGGTACTGCAAGTTGTAACTTTGATACTAGCAGGACTTGCAGGTTAGGGAACAATTGAACTCATAATCAAGAAACAGAAGCTGAAATTTCACAGCTGGCTCAATGTTTAAGTAGTGGGTAAATATATCTAGTGATTAGATCAGACAACTGAACGTAGGAAGGCTTAATAAATAAAGTTTGGATAATAAAATTTTACCAAGAAGTGCTCTTTTGGAGATGCTAAAGGGGGAAGCACTTGGGAAAGCAGTTATCCAGTTCTAATCTTTATGTGCAATTTTTTTTTTTTTTTAATGTAAAATATTACTGGTAATTTGCAGTAATGAAGCTACGAAACAGTTGAAATAAAATATTTTAACTGATTGAAATAAATGTATTGGCATATGAGAAACTGAGAGATTACCCTGATCAAAGTGGAAACTCTGAGGACTTGAAGCTTTTCTCAGGATGGCAAGATTGTGACTGTAACCAGTAGTGCTGAGCAGGGAACTAGGAGAAGAGTTGCATACTTCACAGTCTGGAAATTGCTTTACTTGGAAGTTGCTCTATAGTTGTTGAAAATCTCTTGGTTTGCAAACTACCCAACCTAAAGCTTATTTTCCCAGATCATAAAGCTTAACTAAATTGCTCATAGTAAAACAGGTCTTTTATCCCATCAGAACTTTCACTCTAGGAACAGTATATTTATTTCCAAGGCTGTTGAGTAACTCCTGTGGATTACGTCTTATTTGGGAAGGGAGAAAGGGAAAATATTAGGCTGTTATATTCAAAGAAGCATTGCCGGAAGGGGAACTTGAGGCCATAAAGTCCATTAGAAACTGGACAGGAACCATGGACTTTCTGGGAGTCGTCTGATCTTTTTTTAGAAATGTGCTTTCTCTTATGCCCGCAGCCTGGTCACTGTATTTGTAGCAGCTTCTATCATATGTTTTATTGGACAGGGGATTTCTTTCTTCTAGCAGAGAACCTGCTCTTACAGCTGGGATTTTAAAACAATAACTTGCTCATGCACTACTCCAGTCTTGTTACTGCAAAACGAAAGTGTGATGACCTCTTCTCTCCCAGTGTGTTGTTTCATGTCATAGAAGTCTTTAATGACAGATGATACAGTAACTAGGGTGTAGCTTGATTAGTAATTCTTTGGCAGCAGTACCAACATAAGCACTTGCTGTTCTCCTGTACATGGACACTTGCATGCGTTTGCTCCCACCCCTTTCATTGTGCAATCTCAGGGCAAATCTTTATGGGGAATTGTTCTAACAGAAAGTAACTCATTTGCAAGATCATTGTCTGGATCTGGCTCAGTATGTGACTATACAAATGCTTGTGCCAACACAACACGTGTGACAGTAACAGCCTAGGTAGCACCACTGAGTGTAGCAATGGTCTAAACTTGCAGGTACCTACAGTACCAGGCAGAACACGTACTGCATTGTTCCCATTGCTAATTCACCTTTAAACTGAGAACAGTGATTACTGTGCTTTATAGCAAATCTAATGCTGAAAATACCATGACTTCATGGTAAAAAGAGGAAAGAAATACAAAGAATGTTGGATATAGAAATACACTGGATGTTGGCCACTGGCATTTTTAAGAAAGTCCATTCACAGAAATCCCAGATTTAGTGCAAACAATATGAGCATAACTTCTAACCTTGCCACAGTAAAAGATGTCTTCTCTCTTGATCTTTCCTTCAGCAATCTTCTCCCGGATGGCTTGTCCCACTTCATGCTCATTGTAATAGACAAAGGCACCATCGATATGGCGATAACCAGTATCAATGGCAATCTTCACTGACTCCAAACAAGTGCCTTTGGGAGTCTAGTGGGAGAAGAAAAAGAATAAATATCATTCCAGCCTCCTGCTTGCTTCTTGTGCAATGCCATAGTCATTGAGATAGGCACAAGGTTTACGCTGGTGTTCACCCATTCTAATCATCCCTCTTGTTGTCTGGATCTGGCTCAGTATGTGACTATACAAATCCTTGTGTCAGCACAACATGTGGGACAGTAACAGCTCAGGTAGCACCACTGAGTGTAGCAATGGTCTAAACGTGCAGGTACCTACAGTACCAGGCAGAATGTGTATTGCATTGTTCCCATTGCTAACTCAGCTTTAAACTGAGAAACATAGAGTTAACAAGGCTGGAAAAGACCTTCTAGTCCAGCTGTCCACCTACTACAAATATTTCCAAACTAAACCATGTCCCTAAGTACAACATTTAAACATCTCTTGAACATCTCCAGGGACTGTGACTCAGCCACCTCCCTGGCAGCCTGTTCCGGTTCCTGACCACTCTTTTGGAGAAGAAACGTTTCCTAATATCCAACCTGAACCTCCCCTGGTGCAACTTGAGGCTATTCCTATGTAGTCCTACTGCTAGTTACACGAGAAGAAGCTGACACCCACCTCACCAAAACCTCCTCTCAGGTCACTGTAGAGATCAATAGCGTCACTCCTGAGCTTTCTCTTCTCCAGACTGAACAATCCCAGTTCCCTCAGCCACTCCCCATAAAACTTGTGTTCCAGATCCTTCCCAGCATTGTGGCACTTCTCTGGACACACTCCAGGGCCTCAATGTCTTTCTTGTAGTGAGGGGCCCAAAACTGAACTGAACTGAGGTGTGGCCTTACTGGATCTGAGTATAGGAACCATCACCTCCCTGCTCCTGCTGGCTACACTTTCTTATACAAGCCAGGATGCCACTGGCCTTCTTGGCTACTTGGGCATGCTGCCGGCTCATGTTTAGCTGAGCCCAAACACCTGTGTTTCAGCATCTGAACAAAAATATGCTGTGTACTTTTCTTTAAAATTATTGTACATATGGAATTAGATTGGAAAGATGAGCTAGGAAGAACAGAATATTCGCTATGTGTCTGGGAAAGAAAAGTGTAAGAGTCTTCAGAAAGTAAGAACTGAATGTAGTTGAGATGTAAATCATTTCAGAATTTCTCATCTAGAGAGTAAAGATTTTCTTGCAACAGCTGTTTAATAAAATTCATTCCTCAAATGGAAGAAGGCTTTTTGGTTGAGCAGAGCTGGTCAGCCTTCTGTCTGGTTAGAAAATGCATGAATAGCTTATGACCCAACAGAGCAGGAAGGAGGAGTTTGGATGTGTCTTCTTTCTTTTCAAACCAATTTACCATTAGAGGTATTATAGTTCAAAGGGTGATGGTTCAGGGGGGTTTACTGGTATTCCCAGTTGTGGATGGACAGTTGCTTTGCAGTGTGGCTAAGTATCAGCAGGCTATTTAGTGTATGCTTATATACCTCTTGGCACATCCAAGAGACATTTCTGTATTTTGTGTTGCCCTTTCGATTACTCATCTTTGCTGAAATTGAAAGTGAGCTAGTTTTGTTGTTTTTTAAAAGCCATATTTTCTAAAAGCTGATGTGGCAAGTAAAATACATGCTGGGCAAAGCAAGGAAAAAAGGGAAGTGGTCACAGAAAGTATTTGACTGATCACTGGACCAAAAGCCGTCTTATTGTTGCCACAGTTTGCTTAATGAGTGGGCAGCTCTAAGCAGCGATGGCCAAGGGTGCTCAGTGATGCATGGCAACACTTTTCTCCCACTTTTTCATTGACATTTCTCTGGTGAGACAGGGACATCTGATTCACTTAAAGATGCCACGGGATGTTGAAGCATCCTAGGACAATGATCTTTTTCACATCAGTGGAAGAAAGGTTGATGAAGGCTTATTGAAGGCATGTGGGATCAACATCTCTGTCTTTAAATCGCAGAGCTGCAGCTGGCGGTAGGTTATTTGGAAGTAACAGGAGTGTATCCCTGTGTGCTCACTTTGCTTCTCAGCATCCCATCCAGGCTGACCGTGTTGGATGGGACTGAGCTGGCTTCTGTTCAGATTAAGAGGGGAGCTGTCTGCCTAAACGTTACTTAAAAACACAAAGCTGCTCGTGCTTGCCCTTATTTACTGCAGACCTGACTGAGGACTGAGAGGCAGAAAGACACAATTTGACAAGCTAAAATAATTAGAACAGTCATGATGCGATATTGTCTGCTTAATTAAGGGAAACAACGAAACACTTGTTAGAATGCTTTGCTGCTTTCACTGTGGAAGCCCATGGGAGCATGCTCAGCCCCACCAGGGTCCTCGCCAAACTATTAATAGGATGTAATGAAGATCAGGGCAGCAGGAAGCCTTTCAGGAACAGTCAATGGCTAGTTTTCTAGTTTTCACTTGGGACATGTTAGGAGCATGAGGCATAGTGCGCTGATAACCTTCAACATATTCATTGCTTGTCCCTGCCTGAACCTGATAGAGCCAGATTTGAGGAAGGTGAGAGACTAAAAGCTCCAAACTGGATGCTATGAGTCTGCAGTTACTGATGGCAGCAACACTGGACTTGTGACAGCTATGAGCTGCATAGAGCTGTAGCTATGGGTGCGTGGCTTGGGTTGACCAGAAAAGCAGGCAAGCTCAGCTTAAGGTTCTTGTGAACTCATGACCAAGTAATGGGTAGTTATCCAAAAGAGAAATGTATTTTTAAAAGTGCAGTCTGTTTTCCCTATTAAACCTGATTTTTCAAACACTATGACTTTTAGACGTTTTCAGCCTGTTTGACTGCTGTCGTTAATGTGTGTATAAGCAGAACATTTAGAATACAGTGACATTTTACCTTAATACAGATTAAAAAGTGCCTGATTTATTTTTTTCTTTGTTTGTTTGTTTGTTTTCCTCTTTGTTGAAGAGCCTAAAAATGGGGTGCGGATCTGATCCCAAGATTTCCTCTCTCTTTTCCCCTTGCACTCTTATGAGATTGCATGAGCACAGCTTCCAGTTGTTTCCTTAAACTATAAACTAAACTTCACAAAGCAGGGAAATATTGATTACTGAGCTCCATCATTTCTCAAACATTAGGGCTGTTTTGATTGGTGATGAAAGCAGAAGGAGCATGGACTGAAGAGCAGAGCCTCTCAGATTGGGGAACGGTATCACTGCAGACTTGGGAGGAGAGGGTAACAAAGGGAAATAAGCAAGCTTGCAGCTACTTCAGTTGGCTTTGCCTGAATAGGCTAACTTATATTGGTGCTGAACTTCTATGTATTTCTTAATTTTTTTGCATGGGACTTGTACACATCTGTACAAATAATCTTGTGAAAGACTCCTCCATCTCAAGGATTAATCTTATTCTTTGGGGACTGGAGGAGGTTTTTTTTGGATCAGGACTTGATTACCAAGGGCTGGAGATGGGTTTACATTAAATACAAATGTTTTCATTGCACTAGTTCATTTCATCTGATGTGGTATATTAGCTCTGACAGATTCTGGTCTAAGGTGCTTCGGATAAAAATGCAAGGGGGAACCTAGGGAACAGTTTTTGGAAAAACCTGCCTTTATTGAACCCTCTGAGCTGAAGGCCTGGGACATCTGTGAGTCTGGAAACTTTATACTATATGTTTATTTTCATTCTGATGGAGAAACTATCATCTCTAGCATTTCACATATCTAATCCTTCCAAATCCTGCAGTAATGAGCTGTGGTAAACTGTGCTGATGAGTTGCACAGGCTCGTCATGTTGTGGTTTTGCCACTTTTTAGAAGTGCTGCCTTAAGTGTTGTATCTTATTCCATTGTTCCTGACAGACTGTATTAAAACAGGGTGATTCAGATCAACACTGCTCATCTGTCTTTCCAACAGAGAATGCACAAGCTTAGATCTCTCCTTTTTACCCAGGCTGAGATGTTTTATTCTTTTCAGCCTTTCATGGAGATAAAATCCCTAACGAGAAAACACGGTGCTGTGTAAGGTCTGGCATCTCCACCAGGACAGCTAGGCCTCGTTGGCCTTGCTGCAGGCAGTGCGTAAAGTGGTTGTCCTATTCTCTTCAGGCAGCCCTCTGTATGTTCTTGCTCCATTTCCCTACTAAGCAGGGGTCATGTGTAGAGCAATACAAATGCATGATGAGGCACCGAAATGTCCCAGCATGGTGCTATGAACCTTTGTGCTTTGTCAGTAGTCATTCAGGAGGCACTGGCCTTAAGACAAATCTTTTACTTCTTTATTACTTTTTATTTAATCGTAGATAAGAGGTGTGCTTGTTTCTCAGCTGTAATTAATGCTTCAGTTTCTAATCAGCATGCCCTGCACCCATGCTACTTTGATCAAGGGCTGTTATTTTAGATCCAGAATTTTATAACCGCTTGCACATTGTAGGTCAGATTTTATCTGTGGTGCTCTTACATTCAGTCACTAATGTATGCCAAAACAGGAATTATATTTATTACATCTGTTCTGATAAAAGAGGAACCAGTAAGTTGAGTAGAACCCCTCACTGTATCACTAATAACTCCCATAATAACACCTAAGTTTTTTTTAAAACCATACAGTTAGGAGAAATAACACACAGTTTTTTCCCCTCCATCAGTCAATAGCCATCAGTCAATAGTGTAAACTACTGATTTACCGACACGCATGAGGGATTAAACCTGCAATCACTTCCTTCAGATTCATGATAAATATATCTGGCAGAAGGGTGAGGGAAGCAGACTCAAATCCGCAACTTCATTGAAAGAGAAAGAAGCAATTTGGCTCCTTCTCCATAGATGAAGTAGCCAACTGGCCAGTTACCACATTTTATGAGTCTGAAAAAGCAATGTGCTTCATCAGGTCTGCCTGTCTGAAAGGGTCTGCTCTCTTTTCCTCTGAGACCATCAACTTTTTTTTTGTAATGTTTGTTCCAGACACCTTCCATCACATCCCATTTTGTCAAAAGCTATTCTCCCTACCATGGAAAATGTACAGCTTCAAATTTACTCAGGATTACATGTGATCGAACCACTGGAGAATATTCTATTGTGCAGACATACCCACAAATTTTGCTGTTGCCTGTCCAGCAGAATAGTATTTACTTAGCAGTGTTCATGATAGTTCTACTCATTACTGCAATTTAGTGTTGCATTTCAGCTTCCTGCCGTTCATTCTGCTTCTTCTATAGCATCCTTTTCTGATCAGCAATTTCCATCAGCTCTCCAGCTGTTTAAGAGGGATTACAGTTACCTCTAAAGACAAAGCTAGTGGGACACATCAGTGACAGATAGCAATCTTGCATACAACAGCTGCCACAAGCAGTGCTTTTAAATGTCTTAACATCGCTGTTGTAATTTATTCCTTGTTAGTGCATATGGCAAAAAGTTACAGTCTGACTCAGGCTCTCACACTCTTCTTTGCTTTGCTTCATGCATGCAGCTTTGCAGTTGCCCCAGCCTCTGCAGTGCATGGGAGCTGAGGCAGCAGCAATGAAGGGAATGAGTAATTTGCCTTAGTGCTGAGCATCTCATCTGGTTAGTGGTATCCAGTCCCCCAGCTGGGACTGGTAAGCCTGGGAGGAAGAGTTGGAGGTGTTGGGAAAGAGGGCTATCTCCTGGAAAAATCTGACTTGAGCTGCAGCTGAGTTACACGAGGGATCCAAACTGTGGGCTGAGTGCTCCAGTGCTAACCTATAATTTAAGATGTGAAGCTGCTGTTTAGGAATCTTAGTCAGCTAAATACAGGAAGGAGAAAGTAGGTACATTCCTGGGCTCAGCGCCTCCGTTGCCAGAGCTCGGCACTCACACAGAGATTCTTATGCAAGTTTCTTGAAGCCCAATTGCTTATTTCCATTTGCCTGTTTTCCGGACAAGCTGGAAAAGAGGACTGGCTTAAGATGTCAGGAGGAGAGCGTAGAAAACGTGTACTGAAGGCATTACAGGAAAGTGCAGGTTGAGTTTACAAAGCCAGAGGATATAAGCCACACAAGGGTACATTCTTAGAATTGTTTAATCTTGTAAAGGAGAAGCTGTACTGTACACCTCTTTCTTGGAAAATGCAACTGCCAGCACATGTCTCTCTCGTACACAGGAAAATCTGGCTTTCCTCCCCCGGAAGTATTGGCAGCCACCATCCGGGAAGCAAAACCCGGAGAAGGGATCTCTGCAAAAGCAGAGCTGAGAATGGAGGCAGAGAGCACAGCTGAGAGCCAGGAGCTGCTGTGCTGGCCTGGGGTTTGCTGTGCAAGAGAGTGCATTGCCTTAAAAAGTGGAGGGTAGCAAATGTGCCCACAGTAGATGCGGTGAATGGTGATGCTCTCTTCCTCCAGTCACACAGATGAGCATGGATGAAGGGTTTCTTTGTCTCTAGCATGATGTCCCATCAGCGGTTGGAAGCCTGAGGTCTGATTGCCCAAACAGCAGCAACTTAGATTGCATAACTACAGATTTAACATTTCTAAAATTCCTCTGACTTTGTTATTCTGGGATTTACTCAAAGCTGTGTTCAGGAAAGCCTTATTATTGTAGCTGGCAGAGGCTGCTGGAGCTTTTCTTACCACTTGATTGCAGAATCCTCTGTTTTAGGATCGCTGCAGCTTTTCAGTTAATGCAAATCTGGGCTGAAGTGCCTCAGTTTTAAGCACCTAGAGCATTAAAACATACCAAGCAAATGGTGTGCACACCTGGGTCCCCTGCTCTCAGCATCAGTGAATTGGGTTGAGGCAATTTTCTGTAGAGCTGGAGCATACTGTATCCAAACAGCCCTAGACAGCACATATCTAATTGCAAGGGTGGATGCTATCAAAACACCCTTCAAACAAGAAGGATGCAAGAGGCACAAGGGAAGGATGAAGCACCAGCTTGTGCAACAGCAGAGGGGAAAGAAAAGGTTGCCAGTAGTTCTTCCACTTCATTCCTTACAGTTAAAGGGGAGAGGTTTCTGGCACCAGTTGGCATAAGCATTTGCAAAGGCGGATGTAAAGCTTGGGGAATTCCACCACCTAGTTAGCTGAACCAACAAAAGTTGGCGTTGTTGAAGCTTAGAGAGGCATTTTCTGCACAATGTTTTCAAGTTTTGACAAATGTGGCCTCCCAGGTCAACTGAAGACGCAGCCCAGATGTTGGCTTCCCGCGTGAGCCGCAGGAACATGTTTACGCTGTTCTTCGGGGAACTGCGGGGAATCAGGGACACATGGGAGCACACAGGCATATTTAACGTATGGAGTCACTCAGGGACGTTTTAGAAAATGGAGCAGGTCTGTCTGGAAAATTGGGTTCTAAGTGTTCTTGCCAGAAAGTATATCTTTCAGTTGTGTTAATTCAGATGACTCACTTGTAGGGGTTCAGTTTTTCCATGCTCTTCAACAATGCCGGCAATTCCCTGTCTCCTCTCCTGCAGAACAGTCTTCGTAACTTTGATTTACAGGGAAGGGCTTTCCCTGAGGTACTTGAGCAGAGTTAAAAATTCAACATCTTTAGAATGCCAGAGAAAGAGGAAAAAATAATCTTTTTTTGTCAATATTTGGGCTGCACGTTATTGCATTGGTAACAGCTAGCTTTGTAGTTTTTGGAAGAGGGATATATTGAAACAGCTAGTGCTCGTCACTGCAATGAACAGCTATGGAACGGAAAAGGTCTGCTTCCCATTTGGTTACTCTTCAAACAAATATCCTTAAGACTGTTTTTGGGTAGTGCTACTGTCCTAAAAGCTTATCTGGATTAACCTGCTATTAGTTTTGCATCTGGACCTATTAAATGCAATCCCAACCTCCGTCACAGTCAAACAGCCAGCTCGGTGGGCAATATTAGCATCTGATATCCACCATCCAAAAACCATACCATCACCCAGCCAATACTGTCATCTCCTAAATGTCGCCGTTCTCCGGGAACGCTTCCCTCTGGAGCTCTCAGACGGTGTCCAGCTCTGTGTGTGTCGGTGCTGTGTTTGGGAGCCAAGGGAAGCCGTGCCAGGCTGGCTGTGAGAGCTGGCTCCTCAGCTTGGATTACACAGGCACCGCTGCACGGGGGCCAGGAGATTATCTGGCTGTCATCAGCTCCATCAGCTGAGATCCTCTGCTCTGCAGCAGGGGGTATGTCTCCTGCTCCTGGAGGAGCGTGAAGACATTTTCACACAGCACCTCTGGTGTCAGCAATGACTACAAGGCTTATCGTTTTAAGAAGGGTGTATTTAGTTTAAGGCACGCTCAGGTTTGGGGCTGAGGGGTAAGCCACTCTAACAAACCAATGATACAGTCTACTCATCAGGGCAAAGTAAGGAATCTACTGTTTTCTGCAGCTAGCAATTTTGTGGCCGCTTTGCTCATAAATCCTTCATAGGTTGATGAACCTTGTAGCTAGAAAGTTAGTCCTTCATTCACCCTCATCTGTGAGGCTGGGCCCATCCTCATTGGGCATTTCACATGTTGATCATTTCAGTGAATGCAGCATTTAATGTACCCCGTACGATGAGACACTAATCGTGTTGAGAGCTGGAAACACCACAGAAGCTGCTGGCACGAAGCAGAGGTTAGTCATACTATCAGTTTGTTTTCTCTTAAGCTTCATGATTCATAGAAACGAAGAGCCACAGAGATCTCAGCAGAAAAGACACAGGAAAGTAAACAGGCATTTCTGTGAATTCAGCAGTGTCTTAGAGTCACGGTTTTGTGCAAATAAAAGACATAAGAACAAAGCTTACATCCTCAAGAAATTTGCATGCAAGAATCTTTCCTTCCACTTGATGGAGAGCAATGAATCATTTTGTCAAATCCAACTTTACCAGTAAAAGGACGGTTTCTACACAACATATAGGGGTTTCTGAGCTTGCCACATATCAGAAAAAAAAAAAAAAACCAGCTTCCTTTTCTGATTACTTCTTTGCTACTAATTACATGACTAAATTTTCTTTTCTTAATGAGTTAAAGATGCAATCTTGCATTTATGCAAGCCGTAAGCATTCCGCTGTATAACATGAGGCTATAAGGAGTTAGCAGGAACAGAGGCGTCATAAGGTAGTTGCAGACAGGGGAGGAGAGGTCATGGCTGGGCACCAAGGAGAACACATTGAAGTCACTGAAATGTAGAAAGGCTGTTCCAGCTACAGAGATGATGTATGGCAGAGCGGGAAAGGCTCTGATTGTCTGTCAGATAAATGAACTCTGCTTTTCGCTGGTGGCAAATATTGAAAGCATACATGATAGGGAACTTTAATATGCGTCATGCAACTAAGGTTTTTAGCGAAAGTCGGTGATGAAAGCAGGATTTTGTTGAGAGCCATCTGATGATGGGAAGGATGAGCTGCGAAAGCAGTACCTGAAGTGTTCCTCTGGTCATCCCTCGTCCTTTGGTGTACTTGCCATCTCTGTAGCAAACAGTAGGAATGGATTCAGGCAATAATAACAGCCCAGAGTCACTGCAGCTTCTCAAAGCCTCATGCAGGCTCTTTCTCCTGTCACTTCTTACTTATGGTGCTTTTGATCGCACTTCCAAGCCAGCAGCCACTCTTCTGCCTGGGAGCCTGTTATCCTGCTGCCTGCTATAACCTGGCATCGGCTCCTGTCTCACTGCAGCATCTGGAGACCAAATACTAAGAAACCCTGCCTTCATCTGCTCTTGGCAACCAAGTCTTGCCAGTGACTGTGATTTAGTTGAGGAACAAGCATTGAAATCCGAGAGACTGAGCAGTGATGGCATCATTCAGCAATTTTTTTTTT
>JAOWBP010000001.1:48442639-48458564 GCA_028571105.1 Tragopan temminckii | reverse complement strand
TACAGAAAGGGTTGTTAAGCACTGGAATAGGCTCCCCAGGGAGGTGGTTGAGTCACCATCCCTGGATTTGTTTAAAAGCCATTTGGATGTGGTGCTCAGGGACATGATTTAGTGGTAGTTGTTAGTTAGGGTAGTATGGTTTGATTGCGGTTGGACTTGATGATCCTTAAGGTCTTTTCCAACCTGAGCAATTCTATGATTTTTGGTGGCAGAAGAAGTGGTTAGAACCAACCTGTAAGCTGATATAGAAACATTTGGGTCAGCTTGCCCCTTCTACATCATTTTAATTCTTGCAGATCACAAGTGCTCATTTTGTGGATTTATTTGTTGTTGTGCTTTGTTCTCAGGGTCTCTTTGTGAGTGGCATTGTTGGAGACCGCCTGAATTTACGCTGGGTTTTGTCTTTTGGCATGTGTTCATCTGCTCTGGTGGTAAGTCGGAATGTACTGGTGTGATTTAGAAATACTTCTGTTAGGAGATCTGGATAGGGATCTATTTTAGGAGAAGAGACTATTTCTGTGTGAACCTTGCCTTGAGCTGTAGCTGTACCTCAGTGGTCTCAGTGCACTTACTGGATGACTCAGCTCTTCCTGAAATATCTATTTATGGATACTGTGTCAGAAGGAATTTCCTACGTTTGAGGCACTCTCTAGAGACTCGACGAATAGCTTTTGTACAAGATCGGTGTATTTGGACTTTTTGGGACCAGCTGGTGTTATAATGGTATTCCAAGCACATGTACGTTGGCATCAGTTTTTTCGCCTGCAAATGCAATTCTTGCTGCCATCCTTAAAGGGCATGCTAAAGGTACTAAACATTCAACTGCTTATTTTGTAATTCACAACAGGGCATACATCGGAAATGAATGACTGCATAAAACAAGAGCATTCTTTGAGTTCAAGCCACTGCAGATGAGCGTGCATCAATTTGATCTCTTTGTGCTTTTCTAGCAACTGAAGCAATGTAAACCATGCAGAGTGCTTTTGATTTACCCGTCAGCTATGAAGCCCTCTGTGGGCCGTTGCATTCTGCAAGCACGTGATCGCAGGCAGACATGCATCCAACACAGTGTGTTTATTTTGGCTAGTTTGGATTAGGGCTTGTGGTAATTTGAAACCTGGCTGTAAAATTTATGTTAATTTTTGGAAAGATAAAGAGCTACTGGAGGCTTTGTGTTTGCGTGGAGACCTGTGGTTTCGGATGTCAGTACAGTGAGAAATCAAGAGGCCGCTGAGTTTTTAGCATTGTTATTGAAAGTTTTTGTCTCTTTCTTTGGCTATGACTGAGTTGTTTACAAAAATAAGTCTTTTGGAGCGAAAGTGCTGAAAAGATGTTTTTCCCTCCTGAGCTGTTCGGGCTCCAGAGTTGGTGCTGTGGTGGCTCAGCAGAGGGTGCTGTTAGCTCTGAGCCATTTCTCAAACAATACCATGCCTGCCTCTGGCCTGGGCTCTGCCGGGAACCTTCTCCCTGAAATGCCTTTACTTCTCACTCTCAGCTTCCAGGAGTAGCCTCATGTTTTTTTTTCTGTTTTATTATCATCTCTTACTAATTGTACTTATTCTTCCCTAGGTATTCTTCTTTGGCACGCTCACAGAGTGGTTGCATTTCTACAACAAGTGGTTCTATTGCTGTCTCTGGGTTGTGAACGGCTTGCTGCAGTCCACTGGTTGGCCCTGTGTGGTTGCTGTCATGGGCAATTGGTTTGGAAAAGCTGGGTAAGCTGGGATTTCTACAGTGACTCACTTCTCTGACCTGCTGAGTAGCTGGCTGAGCTGGAAGTCTCAAACCAAAAAGGCACAACTCTGTTTTGCCAACACAACTCCCTTTTGCCAACATTTCAGTCAGAATTAAAGTTGTGTGGGATGCCTTACTTTCTTCTGTTATTTCTTCTCGAGCCATGGAACAGTTTGGTATGAACACGTTTGTGTGTGCTAAAGACACAAGGTCAGACTTGAAAAGTTTTGTAGTGCAAAGTGGCTGAATTCAATTTGTCTGGATGCTGAATTACCTGGTTCTGACCACTTATCACTAAAGAGTTCATGTGGAGAGTGACTTATCTGAGTGTTGAGTCTGTCACTGGGGGATACTTGTAGCCATAGCTTGTAAGCTAATTTATCTCTGCTGTAATACGAGTGTTTCAGGACAGAACATTTCTTGCTTATTTATTTGGTGCCCCCAAGTCACTCTGTGTTTTTTTGCTTTAAGAGACCTTTGATTCTCTTTGGAGCAGGCGAGAGAATGTTGTAACTTTATAAGTAAATTAAAGTTCATTTTAATGTTGTCTGTCTGTCTTGTTCCTAATATCACCTCTCCTGCATCCTTCCCTCCAAATTCTCTTTCATTTCTGCAGGAGAGGTTTTGTGTTTGGCCTCTGGAGTGCCTGTGCATCTGTGGGAAATATCCTTGGGGCGTTCCTTGCCTCCTGCGTTCTCAAGTATGGCTACGAGGTAGGTATTGCTGTCTGGCTTCTAGCTAGGCCTGCATGTCTGATCGGGTTATGCAGAGTCAGTTTCTTGTCTTGAAAAATAATAGGAATATTTTTCTGCTTATCTGAACATCCAGTTCCATCTTCTGCAATTCTATGGTAGGAAGCAGGGGGCAGAACAGAATGTTATTCCTTTTCTAACCCTTCAGACTTGGGAGGAGTGAACTTGAGACTTCTTGGCAATGTGGTTGGTGTTTTTGAAGAGCCTTAATGCTGTAGTGTATTCTCTTCTGATCCAAGTGGCTTAAAATACTCTTCGAATCACGTCTCACTAAAGTGAGTTCATTGCTGTTAAGTAGTGGTGTAGTTTTGACAGATACAGAGATATAGTTTCTTGCTGGGAAGAGGCCAGGCGTGCTTTATATTGCTGTAATATGCCAGGCAGGCAATTGAACACAGGGAACCAAGGCGTGTTGGAGCACATGACGTGCACAGACAAACAGGGCTGAGAAGAGAAACCTTGTTGGGCACCAAATAGTAGCCTTTCAATGCTTGTATGGAGATTGATGAAAATCGTGGTCAGATTCTTTTCTGGGTTGCACAGAAAGAGACCAAAAAACAGCGGCTATAAAGTGAATCAGGGAAGGTGTCAGCTGGAATTTGGAAAAACATTTCACTGTGAAATCAGTTAAGCACTGGAAGAGGGTCCCTGAGCCTGGGGAGTCTGCTTTTGGAGGGTTTTGAGACCCGATTGAACAGATTCCCCTGAGCAAGCTGGTCTGAATCCGGTGTTTGCCACTGCTTTAAGCAGAGCCTACCGGTGTGGTTGGATCTGTGATTATGTTGGGTGAGCTCCTTCCTCCATCACCTAGATAGAACCAAATCTGTTCAGGAGATGCAGAGGTCACTTGTTTCCAAGTTTTATGGATGTAGTCTGAGTTGTTGTAGCTATATTTACTCTCTGATAAGGTCAGGATGTAGAGAGATCCTCGTTGATCAAAGAAGCCCATGTGACTGAAAGCCTTTTAAAAATAATATCTTTTTTATTTATCTTCAGTATGCCTTCTTGGTGACTGCCTCAGTCCAGTTTGCTGGAGGAATAATCGTCTTCTGTGGGCTCCTGACTTCACCAAAGGAAGTGGGTAAGTAGCAGAGGGCTGTAGTATTTCAGTTCTTTTATGGGAAGTGGATTTGCAGCTTTCCATGTAGTACTAAAAGTGCTGCTTGTTCTGACAGCACTAATCCTCAGGATTCTTACAAAATGGTGTTGCACTTTAATTTAGAAAATGCTCTTACCAAAATCACACTGAATGTCATTATGCATCATCTGTATAGAGTCTGGATATTTTTAAAAAACAAGATATAACAGCCTACTCTATCCTTCCATTTAGGATATGCCTAATTCTGAGTTCTTGTTCACCTGGAAGACCAATAGTTTTTTAAGAAACAGTAAGCAAACTGTTAGTGGGCTACTGTAGGAAAAAGAACTGTGGCAAGCCTTAGCTGTACATTAGGAAGGGAAAGTGCTTTCAGTATGTAGGCTTCCAGCAGCCAGTTAAACAGCTCTCAGGCAGGATATAGTCCTTCTCCTAGTCCTTCACCTAGAAGGTGGTAGACAAGCCGAAGTATAACAGGAAAACAAAGACTCTTCAGGCTTTGACAGGGACATGGAGGAGGTTTCCCAGCTGCCTGTAAGGGCTATAAAGTTGGTAGCACTAAAAGAGTCTGCATAAAAGTGTTCAGCAGCCCCGAAAGCTCAGTGCAGTTCCTAAGCCTTCCATTCCAGAGGAGGCATTAACAGGCAGCAGCTGTCCGAGTAGGTGGTGGTACACTCAGCCTCCATGCACAGTGGAGGTGGTAACCAGGAGCCAGGTGAAAGGATCTCAACCACCAAGTAAGGGGGGAAATGCACTAATTTGGTGTATCTTCAAACTAATGGCCAGACACTCAGAGCAGGCAAAGTCAACACCAGGATCAGACAGAATGCTTTCAGGAGCGCTAGAAGACAAAGGCTAGAACCTGTTGACATTGCAGAACACCATCTAGAAATGTTTCTAAGCCAAAGGAGGATGGAGGTATGGGAGAGCAAGGGAACTTCTCAAAGAGAGAACTGCTTAAAAGAACAGAGCGTAGTTTTGGACTGGGGAGAGGGTGAACAGTCTGTGGTCCATTGTTCCTGTTGCATATCCCTTGTATAACTTAGGCCTTCCTGAGCTTGGAGCAGATGAAGAAGGCAGTGTTGAGGAAGATGCCAACAGACCTTTAATGGGCGATGATGATGCAGATGACGATGATGGCAATTACTCCATTCAAGCAGTTGATACTGACAGCCAGCCAAAGGCCATCGGCTTTTTCCAGGCTTGTTGTCTTCCAGGAGTAGTACTGGTGAGAACACGGATTCTTGAGTGGGATCTGACTTCTTATTTTTTAAATATAAACGTGGCTTTTTGTGTTTTCTGCTCTTGTTGATGTGATTGTTGATTTATTGACTGTGTGTTTCAGTTGCCAACATTTGATGACTTATCCTGTTAAAATCTTGGGATTGGGGTAATTATCTCTGTGGGCACTCATTGTAATACTGTCCTGATACGGGGTTGCATGTTGCTCTTCCCTTTGGACTCCTGCTTCATTTAGTGAACGTGGTGAGCCATCTAGGGCTGTGGAGATCCTGCCCTTTTTGCTGGTGAATTTAGAAGGGAGGCAATGAGTAAAGCTACCTTTCTTGCTGAGGTAACTGGCCTACCCGAGAAGTTGAATTCTTACTGCTAGCAGAGCATTACACTGAACTCTGTGATGCTGATATTCGGATGTGCTTTTTTTAGTTGCTTTAGAACAGAAGGTTGGCCTGAAAAAGCCTTAGTCAATGTGATGGTGATGTAATGAGCCGAAGTAGGTATTTTTAAAAAGATGACTGGAAACAAGACATGGTGATGCAATTTCCCCATGTTCTCATCCTGTCCCCTACATGAGAACTTGTACTTCTGCATCAGCAGTATTGCCCAATTCATGAATTTGATCCAGTTGAAAAAATTAAACAGCCATTAAAAATAATCTTAGTTTTCTGCGCAGGTGGACTTTGTACCTTCTGAATACTAGAGTCAGTACAATGAAGTGGGTAGAGTGGCTGACTCAGTAATAAGTGTGAACCATTTGGATTTGATCATGCAGTAGAACTGCTGAAAGGGTGATGTTGTCAGGTACCCTTATTAAGGGGCTAAGCAGTTGGCTGTTGTGATTAAGGCAACACAAGATCTATAAGGAGTGAGTGGATGGATATCAGTGTTTGTATAGCCATGGTTCCATTGGTAAGACCTTGACTGAGGGATGACGAAAGAAAATGTAGTCCTCTTGAGTTCCTGCCTAATATGGCTGAATGCCATATAAACTGTGCCTTGATTTTTTGGTGGTGCTAAGAATGGGATGGTAGAAAAAGAACCTTTATTTCTTAGCAATGGTTTTTCATTGACCAGAACATAAGGAAGTACTCTACAACTGATGTTGCTTCTGTGCTTGGGATTTTGAGAGCATGTTCTATGTGTTAACCCAGCAATGGAAACACCTCTGAGTCTGAGTTTTATCTTATGTCAGAGTTCTAAGTCAGATCAGTGAGTGAGAAAACAAATACTGAGAGAACCTCCAGAGATCTGTTAAAATCCTACAAAGATTTCATTTGCTTTTCTGTAGTTCCTTTCTTCTTCTGCTGAGTCATGTGGTTGGAAGAGTTTCAGCATAGACAATTTTGCCTTGGGCCTCCAGAAATTCAATGTCAAATTTGTCAATCCATTTGACAGTTTCTAAGCATGTTGTAATAAATACCTCTGTACAGCGTGATTCTTCACAGTCAGAGACAAAACTCTAACATCTCTGTCTCATACATACGTGGTAAAAGTTAGTGTCCTATAAAAGAGCAGAGCTGGTAATAATGATGTATTAAGAGAGTTTCAGAAGAGCTGATTTTGTGTCAGAATAATCTGCTTTTTAACATTTGAGTACATACATTCTAAAAAGCTGTGATCCAGGCAGGTAATTTTTTCCGCCTTCATCCTCATTTACCTCTTCAAATGTGGATCCCTTAAACTGCTGTGTCAGTGTATATCAGGAGGCATTACAGAAATAGAGTGCCTCATCCTGTTGCATGCTGCGCCAGTGATCCCAGAGAAAGATCCTTTTCCACATAGGAAAGATCTACAGAATGGGATTTCCTGTTGGCTAAGGAGAAGTTGAGCTCAGCAGCCAAAAGCAAAAGCTTGTCTCAGCTGCTGCGTGTGGAGGCTTAGCTTTGGTCAAACCTTTCCTGGAATAAATCTGTCCTGGAATACTTACCTGGTGGTTATGAATGAAACTTTCTCTCTCCTGGTGCTGTAGGCAGGTGAGCCTTCTGAAGAACAAAAAGTAGCACAGAGGAACTACTTCATATAATTTTGCTCAGCAATATGTGCAGATGACTAAATTTCAAGCTTATTTCATGTCATATGGTTAATTCCCCTCTCCTTAGAAGGTGAATTAAATATTGAATTTCCCCTTTTTTTTTTTCTTTTTTTTAAAGGCTTGTGTCAGTTCCTCTCAAGATTGCACTGGAAGCATTTTAACCCATTGCATTTAGTGAAAAGAAAATAACCTTCTTGACAGTGATTTTTGAGTTCCCGGGTTCCCTTTGATGTTCAGCATTAAGCTTTCATGATGCTGTCTTCTTATATGAAATGCAGAAGCACTTCCCCTGAAAGCTTCTGCTAGGTACAGAGCTTTATGAGAAGAAGCAGAAATGCTTTTTACTTTTCTCAAGTGCTAACTGCTTCCTGGCCCACTCTTTGTTCCAGTATTCTTTGGCCTATGCCTGCCTGAAGCTGGTGAATTACTCATTCTTCTTCTGGCTGCCCTTCTACCTCAGCAACAACTTTGGTTGGAAAGAAGCAGAAGCTGACCAGCTTTCCATCTGGTATGATGTGGGAGGAATCATAGGTGAGTGAGCAAAGGAGTGGTGACATCTTCTGCATCTGCCCTGCTAGCGTTTGAAAATGAAAGACAGCAAATGCAGCTCAGAGCAGTCACATTCATTGCAATCTAGCTGTTTGATGAATATATAAATAGGCTTCTTATGTATGTGTGTGCTTGGCCATTTTATAAAATGCCGAGTATATTAGTCTCCCAGATTGTTCACATATGATTTAGAGGATGCTATTGTATTCTTGGACACTACTCCCAGCAGGAATTTTTCTTTACTTGCTTGGACTTCCTGAAAAGTGCCAGGCACAAAAAACAGCATCGCAACTGCTTGCTGCTTCCTTTCTGACAGGAACTCTCGAGGGAGAGGTGAGGTCTGGGCTGTGAAGTGCTGTACTGTACCTTCTGTTCTGTATTTATAAGAACAGACTCAGCACAAAGCTCAATAGAGCAGGCACAGCTCTGTTATCTTCAGTGAAATAAAATGGAATGGTATTTTTTCTGCTGACTGCAAAATCTACCTCTAGCCCTCCAGAATAAAGAACCTACCGTCTTTGTGATTAGGCTTCCACACTCCTCCTGTTCAATTTCTTGCTTTATTACCTAGTCCAGTTTGCTTTCGTAGAGCATACGTCCTTGTTTGGGTCTTTTCAGTGTCAGTTTTTCTGCCTCCGTGGCCTTCTCTAAATTAAGCTTTCTCAAACACTGTAGTTCTTACCAGCGTAGCAGTTCCTATGGAGGCAGTGGTGATGCATAAGGTGATTTGTGTCAGCTATCAACATTTGTTGCAAATAGCTGTGTCTACCCTAAGTAGGTGAGACAGCAGGGAACGTGAGCCCCCTGGGTGCTTAATACTTTCCCTGTGAAAAAGAACTGCACTTGCAGATAAGGGAACCAGCCACAATGCTAAGTTTGCTCACGTTCAGAGCTGTGTTTGCTGCTATAGGGGAAGGAAAAGGAAAGCAGGAACACTGGCTAGTTGCGTTCCTGAGGGGGCGTAACAAATTCTTGAGAAAGTAACAAATTCTTGAGAAGGCAGCACGAGTAGTTTTCCCTGCTCTTTTTGGGCCACTTAGGTGTACTGTTGTCTCTGTGTCTGAGGTATAAGGGCAGGAGGCATACCTTTCCGGATTGTAGAGAAAATGCACATTAATCAGAAGACAAGAGACCACTGCACTCGGTGAAACAACTTGGTTTTGTTCAAGTGTTAGCATCCTAAGCCTGATGATGATTTATGTTTTTGTAGGTGGAACTATCCAGGGCTTGATTTCTGATGTGCTACAAAAGAGAGCCCCAGTGCTAGCAATCAGCCTGCTCTTTGCTGTAGGCTCTCTCTTTGGATACAGCCGTGAGTATGGTTTGTTTGCACAGTGATCAGACGTTCATTTGGTGCTTCTTAGAGAAAGACAGAGTGCACCCTGTTCTAATTCTGTTTTCTGCTCTTGAAGCTGCTCCTGAACCAGGATGGTGCCTTTTGGTGTATTTTGCTTCATGTGTGGCACTGCATAGGAAGAAATCCACTATCTGATTAATGAGATGGAAAAGAATTTTCTGAGTGGTTGGATTTCCCTATGCTATCAAGTTGTGGTACTTACCCCTCTTTAGTGTCAGTGAGGTTTCTGGCATTGTCGCTGTATCAAAACCACAACTGGCAGAGCAGGAAATGTAAGACATGTCTCTGTAGTAAGAGGAAAGAGAATCTGGGGAAGATCTGTGCTGACAAATATGTGTGTATATACTACAAAAAGGCAGAAACTCTTAGGCTTTACCTCTTACTTTTCTGAAAGTGCTAACATCAAAGAGTTCCTGCCTCCTTTATAGTAGATCCATCTCTTGGTGACTGGCTATTAGAAAAACTCTGTCGGGAAAATTGATATAGGCAGATCTCATTTCAGTGAAACATCTATGAAGCTCTTCTAAGAGCACTGGGTTTGTACCTTGAGATGTATTCTTCAGTGATTCCAGAGTGCTTTGATTCACTTTTATGTTATTTCATTCCTTTGTATTTTCCTCTAAAATGAAGTGGCATTGCAGGCCAGCTTTTATAGAGCGCTTTGAGGTCTGTGGACGAAAATCACTGCCAGAGCTGGACATGACCTGTAAAGCGTACCTTTTCAGAGACATGCTGGCTTGCTCAAATGGTCTCAAATTAAAGACAGTGATGTATAACCATTAGATAGCAAAGATTGCATTTGGTGGAATTTTGCCAGAACTTTTGCTACCTCATTACTGTCAAAAGTGAGTTGGAAGGAAATACAGTGTTATTGCTGAAGAAGTTTGAAGCTTGTACTAGATAGCAGAGCAGCTGAAAGTCCAGGTGTCTGGTGCTCAACTCAGAAAGTACAGTTGCGCAAGATATGCAGAAGTCTTGAACTTGCAACACAAAGTTATTGCAGTGGTAATTATGTTTCTATCAGCCAAACTGATGGAAATGTGTGTTGCACATAAGAAGGATAATGGACTGAGAATATATCAATAGGGCTGCAACTTGTCTTACACATGGTAACTTTATCATGTGGGGGCCCAAAGTTGTGGTAGTGAGTGAGGGGTTCAGATAATGCCTAGAATTGAGGCTTTGGGGAAAAGAATATCTGAGAAGCACCGAGGAATTGTGATGGAAAAGCAGCTGCATGTATCTAATAGTGCTGTTCCTGTAAAGGCATAAATAAATGATGTTCTCAAGTTCATTTGTTTTACTTAAGACTTACCCTTTCTTTCTCCTTCAGGTTCTCCTAATAGCAAACCTATCAATGCTGTGATCATGGCAATTACAGGTATTGTCTAAAATGCCACTGTTATGCCAATGGGCATTGTTGTACATTTATAATGTGTGTGTATATATACATTGTGGAAAAATCAGGCTTAAGTAGTGGTAATGCATTTGTTTGTGCTGTCATCTCTACTAGCTTTGCAGAAAGAATGAAATATGAGGCCCAAATTATGTTACTTTTGGAATATCCCTGTAGAAAAATAGCCTAACAGAGGGAAGTATGGAATATATACTACATGGAAGAGTGGATTGGAACTATAGGTGTCTGCCTTGGCTCAGTATGATGGAGGTGGATTTCTACCAAAATATCTGGCAGTGAACTGCAGTTCAGCTTTGAGGGTGTTTGCCAGGACCCCAAATGCCCTGTGTTCTGTGAAGGGTCACAAGCTTTTTGTGCACCAGATGTATGATGTTGTGTTACGGAATTAAGATCAGCCTGCATGAATAGAGCCTTTCTTTTCAAACACTCCTACTCAGAACTTGCTGTCCCATGGAGATTTTTTCTTCCATCTCTCCACCCTTGGATGATGAGGCCGTAGCATGGGGGACAGACCTGTGCTGTGTGTACTTCATGTTGAGGATTTGTATAGGCACGCTGTTAAACAGTAGCTTTTTCAATTTGTTGCATCCCGACTCCTTGCAATGTGCCACATCTGCTTACCTAGCTTGTGCTGTTGAATGAATATGTTCTTGCTGACAATTTGTGTGTGCATACTGCAGGTATGTCAGAACTGTATTCCTCATCTGTGAGGGTCAGCTTCTACCTGCAGTTAGTCTGTGATCACTGGTCCTAGAATTAATTCTTCTCCCGAACTGTGCCTGTTGGAATCTGTGTTTTGAAGACATTCTGTTGAGAATCTGTCCCCTTACTTGATTTGCACCAAGGCTGTTTTCTTGGCTATTTCAGGATTTTTCATCGGTGGCCCTTCTAACATGATCAGTTCTGCAATTTCTGCTGACCTGGGGCGCCAGGATTTGGTGAGAGGCAGCAGTGAGGCTCTGGCAACAGTCACGGGGATTGTGGATGGAACTGGCAGCATTGGTGCTGCAGTGGGCCAGGTGAGGCTACAAAGGAAAATGACCACTGGGAATGAGGCGGAGGGTCTGTTGTGGTTACAGATGCTAGCTCACTCCTCTGTGCATGGAGTGTGGGGTATGTGTGCATGTATGGTATTTGTTTAACAAACAACCATGAGAATGTGTTCTGCAATCCAGTGGCTGAAGTTTAACTAAGAACCAGACTAAGTATTTCTAGCCCTATCGTTACAGCAATTTCATAAATCCAATGAGTCTGAGACATTCATACCCTGAACTGGAAAAAGCAAGAAAAGGTCAGCTTCACAAAGAGGGAGAACAACATGTTTTGAAGTTTGTTTGGGATTTTTGCTCAAAGGTAGTAGCAAAATCTTTGTTTCCAGAAAACTTTATCTACAGGACTGAGGAAAATCAGAACACCCATTATGAATGTTACAGTGTTTACAAAGCAATTTCACTTTTGCTCTTATTTGTGGTTCCCCTTTTTATTTGCGGATGTCTCTTACACCCTGTAAATCTGGCACCACTTACTTTGATCGTCCTTACAGTCTGCTGCCAGGGGCCTGAAGAGCAGACTGCTGCAGAAGAGGAAGCAGACAGGGTGCCCACTGGGGGCATTTTTACTTCTCAAATACAAGCGTTAACTTTGTGGGAGAATACAGCGGTGCTTTGGGATGGGAGGACTTAGCAGGAGGATCGGAGCCAGTTCTATTCCAGGCATTCTGTAGTGCTGGTGAAATACCAATGGTTTAGGCAAGGCGTGCAAGTTTCTTTTCTCTGAAGGGATTTGGATTTGTACTTGCCATTTATTGCCGGATGAATACAATCGTTCTGTCTCATAGGAAAGATGCCACTTAGCTCCATTAAGCATGGAAAATTACAAGTGCCTGGTGGGCGTATTAAAGTGCACTGCCGCACTCAGTTTTCTTACTACATTGTCTTCAGTGTTTCTGTCTTCCCCCACACATACCATTGGAACTTACGTCGTCATAAAAATTGGGCCTTTAGTTCTGAAAAATTCCACCTGCCTCCCGTTCTAACATGGCGTTTATTTCAGCAGAGACAAGCATGATGTCATTCTGGGGGTGTCTGAGTAACAGCAAATGCACAATGAACGTGTTGGAAACTCACATCCTGCTTTGTGCTAATATGTGGTGAAGAAGGGAAGCCCTTGTGCAGCAATTGAGTGTAAATCTGCTAATAGGAAATACATTTTCTTTTACACGCTGTATAGTCCTGTAGAAGAAGGATGCAGTTCAGAACAGACTGTAGTCTCAAGTGCCTCGCCTCTGATGAAGAGTTAAGTAGTTAGTAGTTGCACAGCTCTTAAAAATGTGTCCTGTCTAATTTATAAGCCATTCTAGAGCTTTTAGCTCTTCTGAGAGTACTTACATCCACTTATGTCCTGGTGTTCTGCGCAAAAACCCTGTATTCAGCGGAGTCAATTTGTCACCCTTGAAGCTGTAGTTCAGTTCTGTCTCTGTGCTGCTGTAAGTTACTGTAAAGCTTCAGGATGATGTCTCTGCTTTGCTGAGATGGGATTTTACACAGAAAGGCTGCTGTCCTGAGTCATCTATCTTGACAGGAAAAGATCAGCTGGAAGGTTTTGTGATCAGCTCTTTATGGCGTGTTAACAGCCCACAAATTCTGAAAGAGTGATGTCTGAATGTCATGCTTATCTTCCCAATTTGAATCATTTTCTCTCTTCTGTTTCAGTATTTAGTGTCTTTGATCCAAGAGAACCTGGGATGGATGTGGGTTTTCTATTTTTTCATTCTTATGGTAAGAAAGCCCCCCTTTTTAATTCAATTTGCAATGGAAAGTTTTTATGAGAACTAAAACATGGTGACCTAGACCTGCAGTCTACTTCTGTAGTAGCTGCAGGCTCTGATGCAGTTATCAGAATGGTCTGTGGTGTGCCTTTGCCTCAGGGTGTGTAAATCAGCTGGGTTCATTCTGGATCCTTTAAAGTCACATTGCTCAACAGGAGTGGGGATTTTGGCAGACGTACAAATATACTTACCTAAAAATACCTGTATGCATTTCCCAAAGTTCATTCTGCCTGTCTGACTTCCAAGGCAGGACACTTTCCTCATTCATCTCCATGCTGTGTAATTCCTAATGTTTTCAGAGAGCTGCTCGTTTGTCAGCCCTCGAAGGTTAGTGATGAGGGTCTTGAAACTAAAATTAAAATGCCTTGTCCTGATACAGCACCGGGAGAGGGGACAGTTCAAACCCTGATCTCCTCAGCGTTGCCACAGTGTTGAACACTGTTCGTTTCACCTGTTCTTCCCTACTGGAAGTGGCAGGGATTGTCTCTGCATCTCTGCTGACAATGGAAGTTGATGGATAACTAGCAGAGAAAGCCAGGAGGAAGGCTGTTGAGGAGGTGAAGGGCTCAGCTTCTTCCTGGAAGGAAAATCATGATAGCTGAAGTCGCAGCAGCCTCCTTGCAAACTCGGGCACTTTGACTGCTGCGCATCTTGTTGCAGCGGCTTTTAGCCTGAATCTCTCAGTGGATCCCTTGAGCACTCTCTGGATTGCAGGATGGCTGTAGCTATGGTTGCTCTGTGCTGATTGTTCTGAATGTGCTTCTTTCCACAGACGAGTTCAACCATCCTGTTCATTTCACCATTAATAGTGAGGGAGATCAGACTGCTTCTGCACGAGCGGCGCCTGCGGATGCTGGCTGAGTGACTTCTGCTTTCCTCCAGAAGGACTGTTGTCTGGACCTGATGGCTGGGACACTAATCAGATCCCTGGGAGACTTGTTGGTTACACCTTCCAGGTTTGGACTAGTTCAAAATGGCTCTGTGAGCTGCGCTTCGCCTGCCTTTGCGAGCTCAGTATCACAATACCAAATACCTGTCCTGAGACCATCCGCATCATGGAGTGCTGCTCAGAGCTGGGCAATCCGCAGGGTTGGTGGGTTGTCCCAGCTGACCAGGCTTCTCCATACCAGCAGTCACTTCGGGGTCTGCTGTTGGGTGCTCTCACTGCTATTCCCTTATTTATTTCTAGATGTCCTGACTACAGGTCAGGTGTTTAAAACTGACACTAGAGAGGCTATCTCGCAGTGAATTTTGATGCTTTGTTGTGCTGGTGAAAGCATACAGTGTATTTCATGGGTAGTCTCAATTTACAATCACTGTAGCTTTTAGAAAGGGCAAAAATATTTGGAATTTGTGCTGTCCACTTGTTTCAAAAATCTTGTTGCTAAATCTCTGCACAGATGGACCACTGTTGTCCCTGGCTAATAACTGTCTCATATTCCAGCAGATTTGCATGGAGAGGTTAACTCCATATTTTATTTTATTTTATTTTTTAGCATTTTTTATTAATAATGTTACTACTAATCTCTGGGAAATGAGATTTTGTTTTTTAAATATTTAAGCAGACAAATAGTGTGCAATATTTAGGTAATATTTTACAGTGATCTCTGAGAAAAAGCCTTAACAGATCCTTTGCCTCTAAAGGAACTTTCAGCGGCTTTGGGGATCAGCAATGGGACACAAATACTTTCACTACCAGGTTGTGTTTTGTACTTTCATCGATACTGACCAAAATGGGATTGTGCAGTACCCCTTTGAAGGAAGCGAGTGTCGCTGATTGTGTCCTTATGGGGCAACTACTTTCAACTCCATCAAGGGATAAATTGGATGAATTTAAGGGACCTGGCTGCTCTCAGACAAGGGCTTCCAGACAGGGACTGAAGCTTCCTCATGGAGCAGTACCAAGAAGCAAATGCAGCTGTCTCTCCTGTGCTCCCCTCCATGTGGCTGCATAGGGGAGCTTATACTCCAGGGTTCTGAAGTTGAGTTGTATGTTGGAGTTTAGATGCAAGTGAACTCTAAAATCACATGGCTGCACTTAGGATGGGAGAATTTGAGCATTTTGCAGTACTGCAGCCAGCAGGATGGCTGACTGGCACCTCTGACATCTGATGGTGATATTCGTGGGATCACTGAATAAGTTCTCAACAAATTGTCTTCTGCTTTTGCCTTGGGATGTTTGTGTGGTAGATATGTGTTAACCAGCAGAACTTTGATCAACCACTCAACCTAACTGGATGGTGATGCCACGTGGCGGCCAGGGGCAGGAAAATTCTTGAAACTGAGAAGTGGGAACTGTTTTTAATGGGAAAATTGCCTTTTTAACATGTACAGTGATTTGTTGTTGTTTTTTTTTTTAATTTATGAATGTCAATTTTTAGTCACGTGATGATTGTAACGAGCAGAATGTGATTAGTGCCTTATGGTTTTACTGTATGGAATGGTTGCTTGGTGATCACTGCTCTTGCAGTGACGGCTCCAGGCACAGCTTTCCTAACACGGAAGCTCGGCTACTTCGTTTTTATACTTCTTTTTAAAGTCTTTTTCTTTCCTGGTGGAGGTGATTGCTGCCTTCTTTGCTAATCCTCAAAAGGTGTCGGTGCTTGGGAAAATGATACCATTAATCTGACGGGGGACCTGAAATCCTGTTCTTGTCTATTCTCATTCCCATTCCAATTTTGCCTGTATAATTAGAGCAGGGGACCGAGAATCTATCATCAGGCTCTCACAATTATGCCCTGGGGTTGCTGTTCACGTCCCAAGCTACTCATTAGCTCCTGTACAAATAGAATCAAAACTCCCTGAAACTGAGTTCCAAAATTGATGGTGGCACCATTTGCCCCAGCCGTGCTGTCTGAGACGCTTGGTTTCAAATTCCAGCCTGGATGGGCTCTCTGACCGCTGCCCGGGAGCAAAATAAGC
>JAOWBP010000001.1:48403852-48418347 GCA_028571105.1 Tragopan temminckii | reverse complement strand
AGCTTGTTCTTCGACAACTGAACAGCCTGAATTAATTTTGACTAGTTTGTGTAAATCTCATTCCTTAAAGGAATCCAGAAGTTCCAGTTAGGTTCTGGTTCCATGGGTCTGTGAGTTGCTAAATTTTGGCTTTGAGGTGTGTTTGTGAATGGACAAGTGTGTTGTGGTGTTGTGTGTGTGCTTGTGGGGGAGAGGAGGATGGAATGAATTATTCTTTGCGGTGAGGAATGCTGGCTGTGGAGAGTTCCGGTGTAGTACCCTGTTCCTAGGGTGTGCTGGCATGGTGGTTGGTGCAGCCACCTGGCAAACCTGACTAGAGTACTGATGTCTCTGGGGAGAATAGCCTGCGCAGTGTCATCTGGTCTTTTTATTATTTATTTATTTCTGTGTAGGATCACGTTTCTTATCAGGTTTGCTGTGTAGCCACAGTGTACAGACAGATGGTACCTTGAAAGCGTGAATTGCAGCCTGACGGTTAGTGTCAGCTGGTGGCTTATAAAACCACTTCAGCTCTGCTGCTCTTAGTAAGTATCTTGAGTACACCACTGGCTTTGCACGTCCTCTGTCAGTCTTTTTCAGACTTGCTTCAAGTTACAGCACTCCCCTATGTTGCACTACAGATGTAGCTTTGCTTATATAATTTGGTGACGTGTTTGCTCTGATTTATGACACCTTACAGCAGTCTTAATCATCCAGATTTTGACACCCTTTGTTCACGAGTATGACTTCAAGTGCTGCTCTGTGAAGAGCCATCCTCCTCTTAGTTGGTGCTGCAGAAGATGATCCAGCTGTTCTTCCTGCTGGCTGCACTGCAGGGTGGCTGTGCGGTCACCTCCTTGGAGGACCTGGTTCTGCTGGCTGTGTGCGTGGCAGTGTCCATGCAGAGTAGTGTGGAGCAGGGGGGCAGAGCTATTCCTTTCAGCAGCGGGATGGGCTTAAAAGGGTATAATGGGCTTCTGAATCTTTGCTCAGGTTGTGTTTTATAGGCTAGCTAAGAGTTCATGTGAAACCTGAGCCCTAACAATTTTTCTTGTGTGGTCGGTATTGATAAATTAATTCAGACATTGCAATTTACTTCATATTTGAGGGCCAGTGCTTCTTTCTGTAAGCTGAATTGTTGTTAAGTAGCTCTTAAGGGAGAGAAGTTGGTTAATACTTCTCTACTGGTTAAGTGTTTTTTAATATGTTCAGTTGTGGCTCTCATACGAAGTCTGAGTAGTTGTAATGCCATGCATTTAAAGCAGCTTACATTTTCTAGGTTAACATTTATAAGAATGGGGGAAAAAAAACACTATTCAGTGTTTTTTGCAGTTCATTGGAATAGAAAAGGCTTTGTCCTTTTTCAGACTTTTTCATTTGTATGTTTATACTGGGATGTGGTCCCATGAGCTGTTAGCCATGTCTTTAATTCAACGTGCCTTAATTTGTAAAACAACTTATCTTCCAAATACTCTGTTTACAGCTTCAGTACTTCTTAATTCACAGTAATCCTCTGTATTACAGGTATTTCATGCATGGAGTCTGCAAGGAGGGAGACAACTGTCGCTACTCTCATGACCTGTCCACCAGTCAGTCTGCCATGGTGTGCAGGTATTATCAGCGTGGATGCTGTGCTTACGGAGATCACTGCAGGTAAAGAAATACTACTCACTGTGCTGTAGGAGTAACTTCCTGAGTAGATAGCTCAGAGAAAGGCAAAAGAAAAAAGAAATCCTTCTTGTATTGGAACTTCATAATTCTACAGAAATTAGTTCGTTTTACTAATGGCTTTCTCTTACTAAGAATGATAGTGTTTACTTTGTTTTGAGAACCAATAAGAAGAGGTGATGTGAAGAGAGCACCAGTCTTCAGAAAAGCAATGGTTGTCAAGGTGTGTTTTTGTTTGTGGTTTGTTTTGTTAATGGTATGAGTAGATGAAATGCAATCTGGGGGTACATTCAGATTAGCTGAACTGATGACTGAGAAACATTGGGTCAATTATGATAAAACAGGTGTGACTTTTGTATTGCATCTTTTTTCAGAAATTGCTGTTCTGACAATTAAACTGTCTCTTTTGAAGAAGTAACTGGACTGTAGTCATGTAGATTTTTAAAATGCCTGTACGGATCAGCCCTGTGTTGAGAGGACGCAAATTAACCTATACTGTTGAAAAAGAGAAGAAAAACTAAAAGAATGAACAAAGGAAAGTAATGCTTTCATAGCGTAGCAAAGCTTTATAAAGGCTTAGGGATGGTTTTTTTTGTCACTGAAGTTCTCTGTATTACAACTTACCAGGAGTTTTAACACTGTATTGTTGTAGCTCTTATGCGTGATTAAATGTTTGCATCATGACTTCATGTGGTAGCTATAGTTTGCTTTTCTAACATGTTTAGTATACAGTAACTATGTATAAGAAAGATAATGGAAGATTAGTCTCTAGCCTTCTGTATCTCTGCCAGTGCTACATTCATGGTCATGTACATCAGTGGTCTACGAATTTTTGTTGCTTGTAGATAAAATTAAAAAAATGAATCTTTTTAGCACACACCCCTACTGAATGTATACTTGCTGATAAGTTATACAGATGTACTACTTTACTATTACATTACACACATTCTAAAACATGGATTAAATGAATCACAGAACTGCAGGGGTTGGAAGGGACGTCGAGGTCAGTGAGTCCAACCCCCTGATGAAGCAGGTACTCTACAATAGGACGCACAGGTGGGTGTCCACATGATCTTATGGAGTCTCCTGTGAAGATATTCAACCTCTCTGGGCAACCTGTGTGCTCTGTTTCCCTGACAGAAAAGAATTTCTTCTGCATGTTAGTATAAAACTTCAAGTTTTAGGCCATTACTGCTTTTCCTACTGCTGCATACCACTGAGAAGAGTGCGGCCTCATCTATTTGCCTTCCACCTCCTTTTAGATATTAATAACATTAATCAGATCGCCTCTCAGTCGTCTTTTCCCCAGGCTGAACAGACCTAGGTTACTCAGCCTATCTTCATACAGGAGATGCTCCAGGCCCTTTACCATCCCTGTGGTCCTCCACTGGAATGCTTCTAGGAGATCCCTGTCTTTTTAGAATGGGGAGCCATGAACTGGACACAGCACTCCAGATGTGTCCTCAGCAGGGAAGAATAGAGGGGGGAGGATCGTCTCCCTTGACCAGTTGGCCACACTGTTTTCAATGCACCTGGGATACCATTGGCCTTCTTGACCACAAGGGCAACATAAAACTAGATTAAGATAAAGATTAAAATATTTTTAAAACATTGGTTTTATTTGTTAACTGTACAGAGAACTTTTTACTCTCACTAAAAACATAGTTTTACGGAGAGCGCTGTGGTTCAGTGTACTTTATTATCTTTCAAAGTTATCAGTTTAGCACTTGGATACGGCAACTGGAAGGTTCCTAGTTCCTAGTTCAGTTTGTGGATACTTGGCCTTAATGGGTGTCATAAAGTTTTTAACAAATCTAAGGCCTACTGAAACTCTTCTGTTAGAAGATTCTTAAATGTGTTATAAAACCATTCCCAAATTTTTTTCAGTGTACAGATGCAAGAATATTTACAATACTTACAGTGCAAGATAACACGCTTGCATTGTTTTTGTCAATAAAATTATCTCACAATGATAGTGTTTCCCAGCAGCCATTTACAAAATGTGATCTCCATAGCACAAGCTTCTTTCAAAAAGCAATTGCTCTTACTCCAAAAACATCATTTCAACCTTGAAGAGACTAAATGTGCTTACTTTTTGAAAATGTTTATTGGGTAGGGTAGCATACTAGTCACAGCCACCTCTCATCCCAGAGTGGGTCAACAGTTTTGCAGCACTTGTATTGTGAAAGAAAAGCGTGCGACTTGTCTTTTACAAGAATTGTTAGGCAATTTAACATGAAATAACCAGCAAGCCACTGAGTGGTACTAAAGGTTTTCATCATTCTACTTCTCATTACAAAGTATTGAAAGATTTCACTATTGGAATGTTTTTGTTTTATTGAGTTAACCATACTGATGATATAGTAGCATTTTGTTTGCTTCTGCTTCCAGCTTTTTTGCTGCAATATCATTTATGATGCAGTGAATGAATTTCACTTATGCCTGCCCTGTAATCTTACCTGGAATTAGTTTATTATAGTTAATGCAGCTGCTCCTTAAGTGGTTAAATTCACCCAGCTTTTCCTGTAAGACATCATTTTTAATAGAAAAGTCACTTACTGTTGAGAATACATCATCTCTAGTGTATCTCCTTAGTGGCTCGCAGAAATGTAGTTCATGTGTTTCATTGTTGCAACATAATCTAGGGAATGCCATAAGCTGAAGCACTACTAGTAACACACTTCCAGTCGCCTCTGTTGTGAACCTTGAACATTGCATAGTTTGTTCTAGTACTTGTTTCTTTGAATCTTCAGCAGAGTTCTCTGTCTCCTAACAGTATTTGCTGACAAAGAGAAGTACTTTTGTTTGTTGTTATATTGCTTTCCACGTGTTATTTCTGCCATCAGGAAGAGCAACTGTTCTGATTTGTATGTAGCTTTTTTGTCTTTTGCTATTATCTAAGAAACATCGAAGATGCTTTTTAGCATTTGTCACCAACCTTTGCAGTACTCAACCCAAATTTTCCATGATGTGAAACATCTCTAGGGGGAAAAAAAAAAACAAAACCCAACAACTATAGAAGTTCATCTTCATGTTTGGGATGCTTAGATCAAATCCTGTCACTGTGATGGTTTCATGCTGCCATTGTCTAATATCTCAAGACACAACATACACTTAGGGCAAGGATCAATAACAATAGTGAATCTGTATTTCAAATCCTCCTCTCAGTTATTTTGATTGCCTCCCTTTCCCCTCCCCCACACTCCTCTCACAATTCTTGTCAGAGCTGATTCTTCTAGTCTCAGCTCTTCCTCCACGTTAGAAAGGTAAAAACAGCTACAACCTAATCAGATCTGACATCGTATCGTTGTTTTCTGTTTGCATAATCAGGATTCTCTTAAATCCACAATTTGCAGAAGTGTTTTTTAACCTCTTGTTTGTTTTGTGAGAGTTTAACTTAAAACTGGATAATGTAATCTGTGACTCCGTTTAGTGAGGCAGATGTGAACTGCAATATCAATGTACTGAAAGCAAACAAGCAAGGGCACTGCTGTTAATCCCTCCACGTTGTGGCACACCTGCTCTTCCTTCAGGACGCCTTGTGTACTGTGTGTGACAGAGGACCCTTTGACATACAAACTGAGTAAGAGCACCAACCTTGGTCCATATATTCAATATTAAAAACTTGAGTTCTTACAATTTTAGATTTAAAAAAATCCTACCATTTTCTTTCTGAATTCCAGTGGATTATCTTGTATAATGTGTGGGATGCATGTGCCTTGCTTTGGAAACCACTGACAAAGATGACTGGAGGCTTGCCTTTTAATCTGTGCTTCGTAGCTTCATTGAGATTTTAGAGCTGACATTTGGTCGGGTGTGTTTCTTTCGTATGCAAGATCTGTAATGCTTAATTGTTTTCAACCTGACACAAGGCAAGTGAATCACAGTTGCTTAAAGGTTTTATATAATCTCCAAGAATTCCCTCCTTTCATCCTTGAAATTAGTCAGCAGATATCTAAGACTTTGTGGGGGTAAATGAATTATATCTCTTACTGTACTAGCTGCTGGAAGGCAAATCTTTGAGAGAAATAGCTCTTATCTGTTGTTTGTGGGTGGCAGGGATCAATACGTTCTGAGCATTGTTTTCCGCAGTAAATTGAAGGACTTAGAAATAGTTACTAAAGCCAACAAAACATTTGATTGAGGCAAAGTAGGTCAGTTGAGGTCACGTTGTCTGGGACACTGTCCACTCAAGTTTTGAGTATCTGCAAGAATAGAGGTTGTGTAGTCTCTCTGGGCATTTCCTTCAGTGTTTAACTAATTTCATGGTAAACTTGTAGTAATTTCCCACTTTGAGCTTGTCTGCTGGCCTTTAACCTATCAGTACATCTCTGAGAAGAGAGGCTCGCTCTTCTTCTGTGCCTTCTCATTGAATAGTTGAAGACAGCTGTGTCCGACTTTGGTCTCTTTAAAGCTAAATTAACTCACTTCATTCAGTAATGCTGCACGTATGTAGTAGGTAAGTGAGCAATTTTGAATGTAATTGAAGTTCATTTTTTTTGTAACTTAAGTGAAAACTGCACACATCACTCCATTTCTTACAAAATGGAATAGGGTTGGGTTCCTTAGGCAGTGTGGATGCATTTCTCTTAAAGGGTCATCTGGCATTTTCTGCCAAGCCTTTTCTAGATCTTCAGTATAGTGTGTTAACATCTAAATTGGTTTGCTTCCAATTTTTCTGGCGGCTTTGTGGAGGAGTTTTCTTGTGAGGAGTTGACATTGTTTTTTTTCACTTGTTAGATATGAACACACCAAGCCGCTGATGCAGGAAGAAGAAGAAGAGTCTACTGTGAATCCAGCTGCAAAAATTTATCCCTCAGTATCCTCAGACCTCGCATTACTCCCTGAAACTTTTGAAGATGATATTATTGAGATAGAAGATGAAAATATAGATCTGGCAGCTGCTGGAGTAGGTGCTGAAGATTGGGTGAATGCTGTAGAGTTTGTTCCTGGGCAGCCATACTGCGGACGTGGTAAGCTGATCATGGGATAATGGTAAATTTCTGTCATGGGTCAACAGTTTCTGCATAGTGCATTTATTTTAATGGTTCTGGTTTAGCTGAGAACAGCTGTTTGTATTTATGAATCACTTCAACTGTTCTATTGTTAAGTTCTGCTTGATTTTTTCTGCATGAATAGTAGGATCATTTCAAATCCATTCCTACTGCTGTAATGGTGTTCTAAAACAGGTATACACGCAAAGTCTCTGAGTACTGTGAAAGATGTCTAGTGGAGGTGCTGATTCCTGTAGAATGACTTCTAACCAAGTATTTGCTTTCATGACTCCTGTAGCAATTCAGACCAGAAACTGAAGATCATTTATTCTAGTTACTTTTCTGAGACTTGATTTTATAGTAGTAGTATGTGTATAGTAGTATATAGTAGTATGTGATGGCTCGTGAGGAGAATGAGATTGGAAAAGCTCATTGTATGGGACCAGGCAGTTTAAGTATGCCATACCTATCCTTTACTTTCCTTGCAGAAAGATAGCACAAAGGTATCAAAAAGTGGGTGCATATGTTTAGTCTGACTTCTAATATCAGGCTCTCTAAAACTAAAGTTGTATAGCCATGAATAATCAAATGATGATTGAATCAAAAACTGGTATTTTTATGCCCAGAATAATTTGAAGTTTGTTACATAGTGCTCAGATTATACTACTTAGCAGAACATTCTGTTGATGCAAATGATTTGGATTTGGGACTAAGTTGTATCTTGACAGTGAGCTCAGCAAAGAAAATGGTGACAATTCTTCAGATACTCAATTTTTGAGGTTCAGGTGCACCACATTTCCATGTTTGTTCTGCTGCTACTGCTGCCAGATGTTCTGGAGTAACTGAAGGCAGTAGAATGGCAGAGATATAAGCAACACTGAGTTGTGTTGCTCTTTCTTGCTGCTATGAGAATAAAAGATGATAATTCAACTGGAAGGGACCTACAAGAATCTAGTCTAGCTGCCTGACCAATTAAGGGCTAACCAGAGTGTGTTCAGCTTCTCCTCATAGAACATGCCTTCCAGCCCTTTCACTAGCTTTGGTGCCCTCCTCTGGATGCATTCAAGTATCTTTACATCCTTTTTATATTGTGGAGTCCCAAACTGCACTCAGTATTTGAGGTGATGCTGCACCAATGGTGAATGTGGTGGGAAACTGCCTTTTTTTGGACTGGCTGGTTATGAAGGCACCCCAAAATGCAGTTTGTCTTCTTGACTACCAGATATATGTACTTGTTAATAATTGTTCCAATGTGTAAGTAAGTGTATGAAGATAATTAACAAGTCTACACTGGATTACTTTCCTTCAGTATCTTTAGAACTTCAGACATCTGACATCTGTCTTGCATTAGTTTTTCCTAACTAAAGACTTATTAGGGCATAGATCTTTTCTCTAGAATTTTGCAAGTCTGAAGTATGTTGCATCAAGTTGAGATATACAGAAGAGAATCTTTCTATATATATCTTCCTGGGATTTTCGGGAAAGTGGTCTGGAGGAGTGTGGGGCTGGAGTCAAAAAGAGAAGAGGGAAAAGAAGTAGAACTCAAATATTCAGGAACATTACTTACACATTTTTTGTAAGGATTTTAATCTGAAAACATTGGGGAAAAAAAAAAAGTTGAGGATGCTCTCGTTGAGCTTCATATTAATTGCTGGAGTATGTTTGAGTTTTGAGAGGTATCTGCTTATATAATGGTTTGGGTTGGAAGGGACCTTAACTCTCACCCAGTTCCAACCTTCTGCTGTGACAGCACTGCCACCCAGCAGCTCAGGCTGCCCAGGGCCCCATCCAGCCTGGCCATGAGCACCTCCAGGGAGGGGTATCCACAAGGGTTGATTAGGAGGTGAGTTTACCCTTTAATACCACAGGTTAGAGTTTTTGAGCAGTGTCACTAAAGGAATGGAAGATTCTGCTTTGTAGCTGGTCTGAGGCTTAATAACTTTCTTAAATAATGATACTGTAGAGTTTAAGGATTGTCTGGAAGTGCTTATGTTCAGAAGTCTTGTTGGTGTTTGAAGCGTAATACTGACAGTCAGACTGAATTCTTGATTTTCCTTATTTTCTGAGGCAAGCAACACACACTTTAAAACAATTCTTTTCCAGTTCAGATTCTGTTTATTGAATTCCTGCGGAATGAAGACATACTTGCTGTCTTTCATGGTAGAGAAACTTATGTTGTAAATGGTGGACCTGCCAGCAGGAGGGAGCGTCTTAGTTTTATTGAAAATATCTTCTCCTAGAATATTCTAGTTGAATATATACCTGTCCTACTTTATAAATTGAAGACTGGAAAATTTCGTGTGGAGAATACTTTGTTCAACTATTTGGGCTGGATTTAAGTAGACTAGAGTGCTTTTGTTCTGTATGCCTATTAAGGGAAACAAAAGTAATCGGAATAATCCTACTAAGAGCTGAGCATTTGAATGTGATGTAGACTGAAGCTGGAGAATGCAAGCTCTTGAAAGTAAATACTACTTACTTCACGGGCAGAGCTTCATCTTGACAGAGTAGATAACATCTTAATGCCTTAATTGAGTTTTTCAGAACTTGAGAGATGTTCCTCAGCTCAGAAATTCTGTTATCACGCACTTTAGTAGGAGCTAGTAACCTCGTTATTTTCCATATATTTGGGCTCTAATTAGATTAGAGAGTTCTTCTAAAACTTACAAGAGATGGATCTGTTGAATGAAACTGCTGGCAGAGGTAGCAACATTGCACCCTTCAGTGCAACTGTTTCTTGGCTCGGTTTTCATTTTGGCTTAGCTATGGTCTGGTTCTGTGGGCTGAAGATCTCTTTGCAGCTCAAGCATCAGATGTGCTCTTAGCATTGTTCATTTTGGTCCGAAACTTATCTGGTTCGTATTTTGAGATTGCTGTGTAATGAGAGCCAAATTGTGAAAAGTAGGAGTTGTTTGTAGGGAGGCTGTTTTCAAAAGTGCACTCCATTACATGCTGAAGTACTGAAGTGAGACTTGCATGTAATATTGCTCTGAGTTTTGAAACTGGCTTGAGTGTCGGGAGTAGGTTGCATGCAGGTCAATGAGATGCTATGTTACCTCTGTACCACAGTCATAACTTAATCCTCCAGCATGATTTAGTCACCCATGTTGGCTGTGAAATGAAACTAGATGATTTTGCAGGTCCCTTCCAAGCCAAATGGAGAATGAGAAGATAGCTTTCTGGGATCTAACCTACTGAAGAGTAATTTGAAAATAGCAGACAAAATCATAGAGAATAAGTGTCACTCTGAGGAGTGTTGGAAGTGGAACTGCTGAGGCAATGACTGAGTTTCCCTAATTGGAATTTCAGAGTTGGAGCAAAACAGAGCAGTAGGTTCAAGAGTTGCACGTGTAGGGCTTCAGACTGTGGGAAAGATAAGGCGGTAAGAAAAAATACTGATTTCATTTTTATTTCATAGAAATACAGCTCTAGTTGAGAGGAAGTGCTGGGATAGCACGGAAGACTGAGACTGAAAAATTAGGTCACTTTCAGCGTGTTCTTCCCCTCCTGTACTCATACTATAAAAGTGCCTGAAATTGTTATTAAAGACTGACATTCAGAGAGCTGTATCTTAATGTCTTGACCTCTAGATGACAAGAACTGGTTCTGCTTTGGACACAAGGATGGTAGCGTGGACTTGGCTAGAATTTTCTAGCTACGCTGTGTGTTCTACTTGTTGCTTTTAGTCTTTGGTGGTGTTGCATTCTTTGTTGTTTAAATAATTCAGTATACTCGTTTTTGCCAAGATTTGAAGCTCTTCTCTCTCCTTTTGTGGCCCAGCATAGAAAATGAATGGGATTGTAAGTCAGTCTTTGGGGGATAAGACTTCAGAACCTTTATTCTCAGAAGAGCCTCAGCTAAGAAGCTCTTTGTCAAAACTTTATCAAGGAAAGGTTTTATAAAGGATATCCTTCAGAGGAATACAGGTGGCTCTGGAAACTTTCTCCATTAAGAAAAGCTTCAAGCGTGCCTCTGCTTCAAAGTATACATTTTCCAGGGATATAGGATTGCCTTGAGCAAAAGATTATCTCGCCAGCCCCATTTCAAAGAGATGCTGTATCAATAGATTCCTTTGAAACTCAGCTGCATTTATCTGGTTAGTAGACTTCCATCTGTGAATTCTGTGATCTACTAAACTCTCCCTCCTCGCAAAATTAATAATAATAATAAATGATCTGGCAAAAATGACAACCGGGGGAATGGAAACAGACTGGTACTTGTGATTCTTTTTTTGTTGCTGCTGTTTGAGGAGACCATGGTTCTTAAGCTCCAGAAAAAGGGGCTGGAAAGGAGGGAAGGAATTTCAATCAATGAGTACAGATTTTCCTATTGTGTTCAGCTGGATGGAAAACTAGGTAGGTCTAAGTAAATGGGTACTTGAGTTAGCAGCAAAGAAGAGCAACTAGAACTCAGGGAAGAGGAGGTAAGGAAGGTTTATTTCCTTTTTTGTTTGGGAACCTCTGAAAATCAGCAGGTTAAAGGTTGGCTTGTTGCTTAATCAATTACTTGCTTTTGAAAAGTATCTGAGAGCAGTGTGAGTAACCTCTGAAGTCAGATGGTTGTTCTTAAGTGGGAACCAACAGGAAACAGACTTGAACTTTTGAGTGCTCATATTTTCTTGCTCTAATTTTTTCATATTTGCCTTCTATCCTGAAACTGTGAGCTTTCTGGCACATGCTTTTTCTTTGTGTCTCAAAAGGCCGTTGGGCTGTTAAGATGCTTGCTGCGCATCTTTGCTTCATGGGACTAAAAACTGTGAGTGTGTGGTGCCTGATTCTTTTTTGAGAAAGTCTGTCTGTTCTGTTACTGTTCCAAGTACCCTTTTCGTTGTATTTACTTGCTTCTCCAAATCTAGTGTTCAAAGGATTTATAAAGCTCCGCTTTCTTATGGCACAGATGACTTCTCACTCCTCTGTCAGCTACTGGTTATGTAAATGAAATCCAGTCGCTCTTCTTCCTTGTGCATGTTCTGGATGTAGCATTGCTTTGTCATTCTCCTGCATTTAGTGCATCTTCCAGCTGTCTGCTTTTGTCTTGTAACATGATCATCCTGCTTGATGTCACAGCCTCAAAAGGCTCTTTGGCTCACGGTGGCACAGATGAGCGCGTTTATGGGAGAAACAAAAGTCTTAAACAGCCTTAAACAGAGAAGCTGTACAGATTTCAGTTCAATTTAGGATTAGGTGGGGAAGTTTTTTTTTGTGGGATTTCTTTTTGCAGAACTGGTAGCTAGTCTAGAATGAAGTGAGAATATCCTGAAAATGACAGATTTTCTTATCGCTAGGATTGCTCTCTCGATAAGGGCAGACTGGATGTCTGTTTTGGGTGGGTTTTATTCATTTATTTTTTGCAAGTATCTAGAATAGACTTGGAGCCACGTGGAGGTGTGGCCAACAACACGCTGATTAACCTGCATTTGAGAAACTGCTGGTGTGGTGTTTCTGTACTGGCATTTCTTTATGCTGGTTATACCTCTATTGCTTCAGTAATGTAATTGCGGTGGGGAAAAATTGAGAATCAGTTCTAGCTGAAGTGGAGCTGATTCTCAAAGCAGTGAGAGATTTTTAACCTTAATTGTTGCTGAACCGTAGTTAGCATAAAAATGTAATTAGTGAGACTTTCTAGTGCAGACTGAAGCTGTAAATGGGTTTTGTTCTGACCACTGAAGCCTTTATAGCTTTAGTCTTGTCCGAATTGAATGATGAACAGATGACACTAGAAATCAGTCGTGCTTTCTTGAGTCAGAAAATAACTTAGTTCAGATTGAGGGTACGTGGAACTTGGACTGAAGTGAGCCTTACTTTTCTTGTAATCCATTTGAATGGCTTGAGCAAGGTCACCCGAAGGGTGTTTTTAAACTTTTTTCATTAAATCTCCCTTCTTGCTCTAAATGTGGGTGTTTTGCTTACCACCCTTAATTTTGTACCCAGCTGCCCCTTCCTGCACTGAAGTACCCTTGGAGGAAATGGTGATTGAGGAAGAATATGAAAAGCAGGAAGCAGACGTGGAGATGAAGAAGCAGCTGTGCCCCTATGCTGCGGTGGGAGAGTGTCGCTATGGAGAAAACTGCGTGTATATCCATGGGGACATCTGTGATATGTGCGGACTGCAGGTCTTGCATCCAATTGATGCTGCACAGAGATCCCAGCACATAAAGGTAAGCAGACAGCTGTCTGGTGTTAAATAGCTTGAAGTTATTGCTTCCTAGCTCCCTGAAGTCACTTGTCATTTATTCCCTTTTATTTGAAGGTGCATGCGGGTTGGGCAGTGAATGACATTCCTGTTGTAAAACAGACTGTTTCCTGTCAGAGCTGTATTCAAAAGCAGCTGGGCTTCCTTATCTGTGCTGGGAGAGCAGTCTGTGTGAAAATACTAAAGCTTTGTTCTTAGCCTAGTAAAACTGGATGGTCTTCTAGATTGCCTTTCTGATGTTTAAAGCAATGTCTGAAGAAAGGAATTTGAACTCTGAATTGATTGTTTCCCACTGTCTAAGCAACGCTCTTTGAGGATAAAGACTCTGCAGCTTAATCATTTTCCATTCCTTATGTAAAATAGTAGAGTGAAACTGAGCTTAAAAACCTGTTTGGATTTCCCCAGGTGACCAGTTGTCTCTGCAGTTGTTTTCTCTTTCCTTTCCAGTCTTGTATCGAAGCTCACGAGAAGGACATGGAGCTTTCATTTGCCGTCCAGCGTAGTAAAGACATGGTGTGCGGGATATGCATGGAGGTGGTGTATGAAAAAGCTAATCCTAGTGAGCGCCGCTTTGGGATCCTCTCCAACTGCAACCACACTTACTGTCTCAAGTGCATCCGCAAGTGGAGGAGTGCTAAACAATTTGAGAGCAAGATTATAAAGTGAGACACTTTCCCATTTTGATTGTGCTTTCTTACTGTGGAAGAACTTATTAATCTGTTACAAATTGCAACAGACTCCCCCCCCCCCCCGCACAGAGACTGCATTTAATACCTACTAACTTCAGTTTGGATGCAAAATAATTGTTAGGGATGATGTTTACACCCTGATTTGGTTCATGTGGATTGAATTTGCAAAACTCACTTCATGGTAGAAAACGACTTTCACTTATTTAGTTAGCATGTTATCCGATGTTTACTGTTTATGTCTTGGACACCCAGCCAGAAATCTGATAACAGATTAACCAGTTCAGAATGTGTGCTGCTTAGTTCTTTGCTGCCCTACTGCGTTAATCAGTTGGCAAACCATTTCTCCATTTAAAGGCTGTTCTTTTTTTTTTTTTTTTTAAAAAAAAAAAAAAATAAAATCAAATCAAAAATATATATAAAAAAAACCAAAATAAATTTATTTAATTCTAAAGAGAAAGGAGTCTGTGTGAAGTGTTTTTTTAAGGTTTGATGCAAACTGACCAGCTGCTGTTAACATTAAGTTCTTGAAGTCATTGAGCTTAGGTTATCTTTGTGTTTAAGACAGAATATAGATTGAAAAGCACATATAGCAAGTATGTTTAAAATGTCTTTTAAGGCAGATATATGCCATGACTTGTTATGTAGGTGGAAGCACCCTGTAATGTGGAGTCTTGCAGCAAGGTCTGTTCATTCCCCAGGTCCTGCCCAGAGTGTCGGATCACATCTAACTTTGTCATTCCAAGTGAGTACTGGGTGGAGGAGAAGGAAGAGAAGCAGAAACTCATTCAGAAATACAAGGAGGCAATGAGGTATGAGCACTGCAGCTTTTTCTCAAGCTGTGAGGCTGGAGAAGTAACACGCACCTGGAGAAGAAGGGTATCAGTGTAAAGCCTTTCCCTTTCCAGACCCGTGTGTGATGTACTTCCTTACCTTTCCACCCGCAGATGCATGCAGCTATACAGTCACTAAGCTG
>JAOWBP010000001.1:48376602-48388843 GCA_028571105.1 Tragopan temminckii | reverse complement strand
CATGCCATTTATGCTGTCATGTGTAAGTGCCAATGCACAGGGAAACTGTTGCAAAGCAGGCTGTGCTCTGCACTGCCCCTCTTTCTCAGCAGGGATGCTGTGCCGTATGCATGCAACTCCCCTCTGTAGGCGGCTTTTTTCTGCAGACGTGCAGAATTTAGTTGTCTTTGGGACCACTGCTCACTGAAATGGGAAACTGGCCAGCTGGGAATTCAGAAGTTATTGCAAACGGAAGGAACCAAGTGGGAGCATGACTACTAGGAATCTAATTTCCTTTGAAACACAGGCAAATAAGAGAAAATCTGTGAATATACTGGAAGGATGAGAGAAATGGAGAAATACTGAATGCTAACTCTGGATTCATTTCTCCTTCTTAACATGAGAAAGCCTTTAATGTATGGCAAGTGAAGACAGACTGCCATATTCTGTGTGTTTTTTTATGCTTCAGTCTTCAGAAGGAATACATTAAGGTTGGAAAAGACCACTAAGATCACTTAGTCCAATCACCAGCCATCCCCACCATGCCCACTGCCCACGTCCCTCAGAGCCACATCCACACGGCTCTGGAACACCTCCAGGGATGGTGACTCTACCACCTCTCTGGGCAGCCTGTGCCACTGCAGCACCACTCTTTTGGAGAATAAATGTTTCCTAATATCCAAACTGAACGTCCTCTGGTGCAGCTTGAGGCCGTTACCTCTCACCCTATCACTGTTACGTGAGAGAAGAGGCCGACCCCCACCTCACCACAACCTCCTTTCAGGTCACTGTAGAGAGCGATAAGGTCTCCCCTGAGCCTCCTCTTCTCCAGACTGAATAATCCCAGTTCCCTCAGCCACTTCCCATCAGACTTGTGCTCCAGAACCCTCACAGCTCCATTGCCCTTCTCCGGACACGCTGCAGGGCCTCAATGTCTTTCTTGCGGTGAGGGGCCCAGGAAGATTATTTACAATCACATAGTTAATTTTGTTAATAATAATGAAGGGTTGGTGGTGCAGGACAGAGTAGGAAGAAGTTAGCTAAAGACGGCTTAGTTGTTTTAGAATAATTGGGAGCTGAGGACACTCAGGGTGAAAAACAGTGAAAAACAACTGCAGTGATGTGTTTCTTACTGTGCAGCAAAAGTGGCTGTTTCGCAAGCTCTGAGAACAGCAAGTCCCAATAGAGCAGAGAAGGGTAGACTTCATGTCTGCATTCAAAAGTGAGAAGGATACTTGGAAATCAGGGACAACCTAACTTTGCTGAAAGTATATAGGAACAAAATACATAATCAGCTTATATGTGTGTAGAGAATCATGAAGTAGTGAGAAGTAGTCACTTTGGATTTGTGAAGAGAGCTGTGTTAAACTCACATTGTTTTCATCTCTGAAGTACCTGCTCTAGATAGGAGAATGTGGAATGCTTTTTAAGGAGATGTAGGAAGGTTTTCAGCATAGCAGGACCTGCTGGTATTCTTGTCAACCAAATAGAATAGCGCAGACTAAATTAAATTACTGCAGAGCACATGCGTAGCTGGTTAAAAATCTGCAATTGAGGAGTAAATTCCCGGTTCTGTGCTTGACAGTCTGAGAACATTTCAACTGTTTTGTTTCTAGGCTTCATACTGCTCGTTAGTTATCTTGCTGATGGCATAAGCCCACATCTGTACAATTGGTGGATGACAGCACGGAGATGGGGTACAGGCACTTTGGAGAGTTAGGGATTAAAACTCAAAACGACTGTGCTGAATGGGAGATTTGGTCTGCAATTCAATATGGATACAAATATGGAGCAAAATGCTATGAAGAAGAGATCAATAGTCTGATACAACATGCAAGTAACAGAATGAACAATAGTACTTCAGAAAAGGAGCTTGTGCTATAGGGGACTCATAAAATGAGCAGAAATAACAATGTGATGTTATCAAGACAGATTCCTATGTTGTGAAAGAAAGTGAAAGAATGATTAATGAAGGAGAGTGATTTTCCTACTCTCCAGCATTGGGGGAGATTTATTTAGAGTATTGCTTTCAAAACAAATGTAAACACTAGGAGAAAGCCCCAGAGATGTAGTTCCAATTGCTAAGTGGTTTAGAAAATACGAAGCTTCAGAGAATTGTTTGCTTTATACAGAAAACAAAGAACATAGGGGGACAGGTGTTAAACAATATCTGAGAAGTTTCCTACAGAGTGGAAGGTGACCTGTTGTTCTGAGTGCATACAGAGGGTAAGACAACAAGCATCTGGGGGTGGTTTGCCCCTGAGATAGATCAGCGATAGGCTTGGTGTTGGTCAGGGTTGTATAGAATTAGAGGAGATTTTACTGTGGGGTTTGTAAGATATCTGGCTTTGGTGGTTTTCAAGAACAACTTAGGAAGATCTGTCTAAGACAAGGAGCATGAAGGGCCAAGGTGCTGTGACAGAAATTATTGAAGTAGTTGTGAACAAAGGAAAAGGCTCATGGGTTACTCTTTTCTGTAATGGTATAGAAGTTTATGGTCAGTAGGTCAGACATCCAGAAATAAAAAGCATCTGTAAAAATAAGAGCGAAAATGGTAAAGGCTTTGTGCCACTCTGCTGCCTGAGTGTGAGAAAGCCTGGAAACCATTCCTAGCTGGACACAGACTGGTTTTCCTCCTTATGAAGAGCTCCCTGTCCTCAGCCCAATAGGGCATACTTGTGGTTGGTCCCATGCTGTGCACATTGACTCTGGATGGTCCTCAGCATCATCTGGAAGAACAATTTGTGGGAGGCCTTTGGAAAGTTTGTGTTTGAGGGCTGAACACCAAGTAGTGTTTGCCAGCACAGCCAGTAATGCTTGTTAGCTGCTTACATACCTGTCAGGGCCCTGCTCCCACAGCAAGTAATGCTTGTTAGCTGCTTACATACCTGTCAGGGCCCTGCTCCCACAGCATCAGCGGACAGTGAGAGCTGACTGACCTGTGGTCTTTCTCTCTCCAAAAGGTCATTGAGCTGCGGCGGCCTCTTGACTCCAGGCTCGAGCACGTTGATTTTGAGTCCTTGTTTGCATCCCTCAGCGTACGGCACCTGAGCAGGGTCTTCGCCTCCTTGCTCCTGGAAAGAAGGGTGATCTTCATCGCAGACAAGCTCAGGTACCCTCTTGCATTAGTTTCAACAAAATGCTGCTAAGGAAGGAAGGCTGAGAAGGCTGCAGGGTCTGATCTCTTTGCCCTGTTCTTTTTTCTTCTCTGCCCTTTTCCAACTTATATCTGATGTAAGTAGGGCTGTAATTCCCAGGAGTGGGGTCCTCACTGTAATTTTACTTCACAGCTTACAAGTAGTGAGCAGTTTCCCATCTACGGGGAGAAACAAATTCCCTATTCTCTGCATGGTTTCAGAGTAGAGCACTGTTACCAAGGAAGCAAAACCTGTCTTCTTGCTCCACGGTTCTGCAGTGTTCCCCACTGAGCTGTGCTGGATTTCCAGAGAGAAGGCTTCAGGCAGGGATAGCTGTCCCTTCTGCTTTGTTCCCTGATGTCACAAGATTTGTTTCTGAAATCTTTTAAACTTTAGCTTGAATTTTAATATTGTTTTTTCCCTTAAGACTTCTTTCTTGTGGGGGATGAAAGTAAAAGATGCAGCAAGGGGAAATGAGACAGAGGACTTTAGCCTTCTATTTTTAAGTGTGCTCAATTTGCTTTTTTTTTTTTTTAATTTACTCTCTTAATTTAGAAAAACCAGTCCAGGTTTCTTTAAGATCTTGTGCAGCTGGTGGCTGGCAGCTCTCCAGCTCTCAAAGCACTTGAGGATTTAGGCAGGAGAGTTCGCCAGGGCTGGACAAGGAAAAGCTGGTTGGATGAATAATGACACTTAGGAGAAAGCTCGGGTTTCAGGAGCATACACTGCCCCTAAGCTGTCTCTTTTCACAACTTACAGCCAGCAGGCTGCAGCCGTGGGACTGAATGCCAGGGCAAAAGATGGGGAGGCCCCGTCTGCAGGAAAGCTAAGGGAAAAAAATCATGCTGCAGGGCTCCAGGGCTCCTCAGGGCAGAGCTCAGACAGGACGGCTGCAGAGAGAGGTGGTGGAGCATTATGGCAGCACAGGCCATTTGCAGTTTTTTGGCAACTGCCTTGGGCTGGAGAGGGGAAAATTTAGTTTTTTATAATCACTGATATATTGTATGCATGGATGTTTAGTGTTCTGGGTATTTAAGCCTCATAAGATATCAGGGCATTCAGGTTTGCGTTTGAAACAGAATTTATCCACTGTATATTTCTACAGAGTGTATATGATTTATGTTATAATTTATGATGATAGGCTTTGTTTTCTGAGGTTTTTCTCCTTCACTATAGGATAAATTTTACATTCTGGGAAAATCTATTAAGGACACAGATAACATTGTGATCTCTGTGGGGGCAGGGCGCTAAGAATGTATGATGGGGCATAGCGTTCGATGTTTTGGTGGTTATTTGCATTTTAAGTCATCACTTTAAAATGAACTTTCAGACGTTATATCTTTTTGTACTGAATGTTTTTCTGACAGCGCATGGTATTCTAAGCAATCTGTGTTACAGGGTATCTTTCATTCACAGCACTTCTATGGATCTGTTTTTTTCCTCTATCTTCTGTCAATATATACAGGATCTTTAGTAAAGAATCAAGCTTCCCAGGCCTGTAAAAAAGAACAGGAGAGAGCATTCGGATCATACTTTTTAGAAGTTTCCAAATATTACACAAACTGCATTCTTCTGTGGGTGAAAAAAAAAAAAAGTCATGTTTTAAAGATCTTTGGTATGGTGGGCCCAAATATCGATTGCTGTCTGCAAGGCTTTTAGTATGTGATGTGTTTGAGAAGACCTTGCTCCTAACATAAAGCAATTTTGGGATGGTCATAATTTTTATTTTCCTTTCACAAAACTTTTCTTTGATTCTCATTGTGAAGAAAACCTTGAAAATGACCCCAGAGGACTGCAAAGGCTTGAAAAACAGAAAACAAAGGAAATAACCCTGAAAATGAAGTAAACTGTTGTATTTTTAATCCAGCCAATGGCTTGAGTACGCAGGAGTGGAGAGTCTTTCGTAACTGAGAGGTCAACAATCTGTTGTATTTGTTGGTGGAAATTCCATGTTCTGAATGTTAATAGTTCTGTCGATACGAGGTCTTCTGTCCAAATAGTGCTTTTCCTGGGACAGGAACACATTGAGCTCAATGAGTACTAAATCGTATTTACTTTAAGAGTGAAAATGCCAATTTCAGGGGAAAGAAAGGAAACATTTTTTGGCAATAGCTTAAGGGAAGGAAAAAAAAAAAAATGATAAAAGCAGCTGCTCTAAACTGCTCAGGGGTTTGGAATGCTAGAAGTAATCCAGCTGAGATGGATTAGTGAGGAGAGTGCAGGTGACATGGTGAAAGATGCGTGATAAATGTAATTTGCAGTTCTTCATGTAGGCACTATCAATAACTATCTGTATGTGGCTGTAAGGTATGTATGGGTGTGAGCAATGGGGAAAATAATGCGTGCAATGTATTTGTGTCTCTTAATTGCTATCAAATCAGTCTCTGGGAAAGAGAGCTGAAAGGTCTTTTGCCAAATACTGTGTGAACTGTGAAATGTTTTCAAGCTGAGCCAAAAAAATGCATCTAACAAGTGTACAGCAAGTGAAATACTTTGTCTTTTCCATCTTAAGAATGAATGTTGAGTGTTTTTTAAAGACCTGTCAGTCCAACACTTGGCAGCGGAAAAGGAAAGAATTTGGTATATTAGTTGTTTTTTCTCTCTGTTGCTATGGAGACTGGAGTATACATTCCCTTGCAACCCAGGAAAAGTGACTGTGTTAAAATCGTGTTGGTCTCTGTAGCCTTCCCTGCCTTCATTTGCACTCACGCTTGTGGCATCACAGGGCAGCATTTTGAAGGGCGTCTTCCAAACAAAAGTAGGCCGATGTTCCAAGGTGCATGGAGCTGGGCGGCTTTTGGTGCCCCGAGGGAGATGTGTTAGATTCAGAGGACTTTGTAACTTGGAAAATGTACACGGGCTTCAAATCAAGGCATCCTTTTTCCAGATCTCCTCAAAAGCCTGTTGTGGATCTGAGCAACTCGAGCAATTGCATCCGCCCCTGCCAGAAACCACAGCTGTGTCAACAACACAAAGTGTCCATTGTTATCAAAGGCAGATTTGAAGTAGAGTAGACACTTTAAATGTGGTCATCTCAAGAAAAGATTAAAAGCAGCCCTTTCCGTGGGCTTCAAAAGTGGTCTGATCTGTGCCTGTCAGCGCAGCCTCCTGGATTTCTTGGTTTTGTGTTGTGGTTGGGGAGAAGCAGAAGCCCAAGGAGGACATTTCCATGTCAGGTAATAGCACTCTCTTCAGAGACCCTTTCTGCTTGCTTCTTTGTGTGCGTTAACCTCTCTTATTAATTAATCTCTGGGAGATGGTGGCCATCCCCACCTATGGTGGGACCCAGCATCGCCCTGGTGGGTTTCGCCAAGTCACGGTGCGAGGTTTGGAAGCTCTTAAACATTGTGAACCAGTTCTGTGATCCGACATAAGTAAATCCAGATGTTATACAGCGTCAGAAATCCAAAGGTGTTTGTAAAGTAAATCCTACTGTAGCAGAGCTTATAAAGAAGAAAAAATAAGGTAATCAAGTTGTGTTAGATTACAAAATGCCAGCCTATTTCCAGCGGTTTGACTGGTGCAGGGACCAAAGGGCTTACTGGCATTAAGCTCTAAAAGGCTGATTGATTCAATAGTATTTTTCAGAAGTCTGTTAAGTATTCCAAACCCAAGGAAAGATCAGCTAGCTGGACTTTTTAGCAGATGTGCTTGCTTTCGAAGCTGGAAAACCTGTATTCAGTCTGCAATTTGGGAAGAAAATAATCAAATTATTTGCTTCCATGTGCAGTACAGAATCAGAACTTTTTGGCTGTTACTGTATAGAGCCGGGAGTTGGACTCGATGTTGGGTCCCTTCCAGCTTTGGATATTCTATCATTCTATCGTACTGAGCAGATGACATTATCCCTTAGAAGCTGTCTCATGTTGTCAGTGTCTTTTTAGAGCAAGTCAACCTAGTCTTGGAGCAGGTTTCCCCAGGAGAGGAAGAAGAGTTTCTGCGTGGTTGCGGCTGTTTTGTTCAGATTCCGTATTGACCACCTCCATACAAGGTGGCTACTGAGAAAAGCAGCAGCTGTGTTTGCTTTTGCAAATGCACTTCTGTGTAGGATGCTGTGTAGTGGAAGGGCCTATTGTGTAAGCAAACAAGTTGCTGTGTTATCTTTGGTCTGATCAAGGGAGAGCTCAGCCAGGGAGATCTGAATGTCAGTCGATATCCAAATCAGCCCTATAGGGAGAGAGTATGACATGGTTCTTTGTGTACTTGTGTCCTTTGATACTTTTTAGCCACTGTACTAGCAATAACTCAGTCATTGTCTCCTGCGAGCTCCTGTGCAAGGAGCACCAGAAGTACAGCTCAGCCATGATCTGACTGAACCTGTGAACGATCTTGACAGAGGCTGGTGGTATTTTAAGGATTTGCTGTTGAAACCAGAGGCCATAAAAATAGAGTCTGTTCCCCATTTTGAACAACTCTTAGTGAACTTCTGCAGCCTGAAGTTAGTGCATGGCACCCCCCAGACCACCCTGCTATCACACTGATAGACCTTTTAACTTCTGGCGGCACCTGGAGCGCTCCAAGCCCAACACATCACGATGAGTCAGTACTATTCAAATGGCAGCAGCCCTTGTGATGGCTGTAATGAGTATGTGCTGGGATTTCAGGATTTTCGGTGGGGGTTTCAGGAGGGACCCTGTAGCTACCCAAAAGCATTGCCTGCCCATTTGGTGTAAGAGCAGTGGGAGAAGAAGCTGAGAGCTCACTGATTTAAATAGTGCCTTGAGAGTGTGTTGAACTGTTGCAGTTGAGTTGAGAGACAAGCACATGGCACAAAAAGAGGCATCCAGCCTCCAAAAAGAGGCCCAGAACTTCAGTGACCTTATTCACTTTCTACACAGACAGGTATGTGCCACGCTGTGACTGTGGTGTGATTCAGTCTCGGCTATTGCTGATGGCTGAAAAATACACGCACAGATGGCATAAAAGGAATTTATCAGACTGAATTCTCTTGCATGGATCAGCAATCTTGGCATGATTTGACGATCAGTTAGTGCTTTCTCAAATGTCTTATGTAGGAGAAAGAAAGAGCTTAGATTTGAGTCATTCTGAAGGTCCAAGGGGGTGCTGGGCTCCTGGCAAGCTGCAGCTCCCTGAGGCTTCTTGCAGAGGGCATCTGGCTGGATCACATACAGAAGAGATGCTTCAGTGGTACCGCTCTGTGCCCACATCTGAACTGCTCTGCTTTCAAGGGAAGCTCACAGACCTCAACCCCAACAGTCCTCTGCAGTGGCAATTCCTTCTTTGGTGAGAAGTATTTCAGAGCAGAGTAAAGTAGGGTTTGTCCTGGAGGTGAGGAGACAACCACAGGTGGAAAGTTGGAAGGGGAAGTGATCTGTTTTGCTTTCCACAGCACGGCACATACAACTTCAGACTTACACGGCTCTGTGACTTTCTCTAACTGGACCTCAGCCATCTTTCCTCCTGCTTAAGCTCTCACATACCATGTGTAATCTGGAACTTGAGAGCAGGGCTGGGGGAAGAGCAAGCCACCATAAATACACTGGGAGACAGCAGGCCGTAGTATCTCATTGTGCCATCAATAATCACATACCTCAACTGCACACCGTTCTTCCCTGGAGCTGTCTGGAACCACAAAGGCTCTCCTGTTGTTTCTTATGTGCTGTTAAGTGCCTTTTAGGCAGGTGAGTCAAATGTGCCTTCAAGATCAAGGGTTTGTGACAAGGTGAAACTTGTAACATTTCCACTTGGGTGTACATGTAGCACCACCTTGAATGAGACAGTCTTTAAAGAGTGTCATTAATCTTGGGTGCGCTCCTAAGATGGAATGTCTACTTTTGTTGCCGTTCCTTTCAGGTATAGCATGCGTGAAAGCTACAAGAAAAGCAGTCTGCTCTGATATTGGTCCCACATTTTTTCTGTGGGTGTTGGTTTGGGTTGGCTTTGGTTTTGTTTTTTTTTTTTTTTTTTGTGTTTGGTTGCTACACTGGGAAGGGGAAAGGATGCTCTGACAGCTTCCTGAGCAAGAATGGGGAACTGGCTTTGATTTTCCTCTCTAAAGGCTTAGAGATACTGGTCTGTGACACCAGTTTTGAAGGGTTTTCCTTTGTTTTTATAGAGTACCATTTAAGACAAAACTCTGTGAGCAGAGAGAAAATGGTGTCTATCTTGCAAAGAGATGTCCTCAGCATGCACATCCCAGGGGTCCCTCCCAGGCACCCACTCCTTACCTGCTGCAGTTCTAGTACAATTCCCACGTCAAGCACATTTCAGCCCCTCCTCTGGGATTTACTTATCTCCAAAAAGCGTCATGTGGTTAATGATGTTTCCTGCCTGCATTCTGCTGATGTCTCAGCCATCATAATCATGTTCTGCTGAACCGAATGTGTCTGCTGAAAGCCAGCCAGCTGCAGCCAAGGCACTGCGCTCAGCTCGTGTTAGCATTGCTGGGCAGGGATTTGCAGTCACTGGGTTTCACTGGAACAAGAGGAGCAAGCCCACACCCAACTCCCCCCTTCCCTCTCATTTCAAGTCAGCAATAACTGCCAGATCCGGGTTGCTCGATGTGAGTTCCCCCGTGGAGTTTAATGCAAACCAGCTGCTGGCATTTCCCAGCCACATGGTTCCTCCAGGCTGCACCAGCCTTCTCCCCTCCTTCAACCTTCAGGGCCTGGATGCTAGTAAAACAAGATGATGTTAGTTACACCATTTATAGTGGTGAGCCTTCCTCCTCCCTTGACGTTTGCAAGCGCTCCCAGACCCAGGGCAGATGGGTCATCAGCGTCCTGCAGGCAGCTCTGTGTGTCCCTGCAGTCAGCTGCGGGGAGTCACTGGGGCTTCTGGCCAGGCCTTCCTGGGAGTTGACCACAGAGGCATTTAAAGCAGAGCTGCTGTGAGGGTTTGAAGAAGGAAGAATGCAGGTTACAGTTCCGTGAGCCACAGGCAGCACTGCATGGAGCCCAGCCACGTGCTCTCCTCCTTGGGTTTCACTTTCCCATTTGCTGTGGTTCTGAGCAATCTTGGCGGGCTTTGCTTGCTGCAAACCTTCATGTCCTCCTTCCTCTTTCACTCCAGCTTGGCACTGAGAACTGTCAGTGTGCCTAGGACATGTAGAAAAGCATGCCATCGGCGTGCAGAGGGTTGCCCAAAGGCCAAAGCCTTTGCACCCAAAGGTGCATTGTGCAAGCTGAGGGGCAGGCTGGAGCATCCTGTTCTGGACAGTGCAGCCCCTGTGCATTCAAACCTGTGGCTTTCCCATGGGAACAGTTGCAGAGGCATGCTATGGGAGAATAAACTCATTTCTGAAATGAAGGGCAGTGGCACAGAAGGCCCCACATCTGTGGAGTATTTCCTATCAAGATTCTGGAGGGGCTAGGGCAGGTGTTCAGTGGGGTGTGTCTCTCGTCATGTGTGCATGGGGCACAATTGTCCTTCCTAACCTGGGCTCCTGTCACAGGTCATTGCATCCGAAGTTGAAAATTGGGAACAGAAATCTGGGAATGTGCTTAGTAATTATGGAGCTCACTCAGGGAATGACTGAAAGGGCCCTCATTGCCAGTGGGTGCCACTCACCTCCTGACTGATGTGCTGTTGTTCTGGGTTATGCTTTGTCTTCCAGCACCCTCTCCAAGTGCTGCCATGCTACAGTGGCCCTCCTGTACCCCTTCACCTGGCAGCACACCTACATCCCCGTGCTGCCGCCTTCCATGATCGACATTGTGTGCTCGCCCACCCCGTTCCTCATCGGCCTGCTCTCCAGCTCCCTGCCCCGCCTGAAGGAGCTCCCGGTGGAGGAGGTGAGCCGTGCTCAACAATGTTTCTTCCAGCAGGCTCAGCTATCTTCTGGCCCAGAAAGGCTGCTGAGCATGTATGAATTTTTTTTAAATGGCAGAGCTGAGGAGTGAGGATTGCTGGACAGGGCTGGGATGGCAGGCTCTTCTTGTCCAGGCTGCTCTGTGGTTAGTGGTGAAGCTGCTAGAAAGCCACAACAAGGGCTTCTCTTGGCTCACCCTGGGTGCTCCCTCCAGCTGCTGCAGTGGTTAGGAGGAGCAGGGCCAGGGGTCAAGTGTTTCCTCTAGACCAGTTGTAGATCAAGATAAACTCTGATGACGGAAATAGTGATTTACCGCTTTCATTCCTTCTCTCTCGTTCCTAGGTCCTTGTTGTTGACCTTGTGAATAACCGGTTTCTGAGACAGGTGAGTGGAACTATTTCACATCTTGCATCTTCTGTTTCATCTCTCCGTCACACCTTACCTTGATTGGATTTGCTGACCTGCCTGGCTGGCTGCATTGCTCACTTCCCACAAAAAGTGGGGTGGGATTTGTGGTTAGAAGTGCTACAGTGATTGCTGTGTTCTCAGCACAGTCCCAAACCACAGGTGCTGAGAACCGGATCACTGTGCTTTCTCTCTCTCTGTTTTTAAAGAGGGAAGTATGGCACTTGAACACTGCAGGTCCTTCTCTGTCATCCTGAGGGCAGAGCTGAAAAGCCTCAGCTTAGTAGTTGAGGCTCCCAGAAGGCCATGGCTTTCCCAGTCTGTGCCTCACAGACCCTGGCTGAGCAGGGATGTCAGATCATCACCTGATTATTTCTTTGCATCATTCCTGCTCCAGGAGTCTGTGATTTCTTGCTCCAGTCCTTGTACTTGGTGAGTCACAAGTCGGAAGCCGGTAAATAGGGATCTAGCTGCATGGACAAGATTGCCTGCTGATTCCCTTTGTCGTGGAGTGGAGATGGATATTTAAGAGGAGAGGACAGACAACAGTACATGCTCCTGGCCCTAGAAGCTAGCTTTGACCCTGAGCTCTTCCTCAAATGGCTGAGAAGCACTGGCTGCGTAGGTCTAACCCGTGCCTTAGTGAAATGGAAAGAGAGCACCTCCTGCTGCGGGAAGCAGCTCGTGGGCGAAGACCACTCCTTCAGTGCAGCGTTGGCTCACCAGCTCCCTGAGCTGCAGGAACTGCATTTGCATCCTTTCAGCTGGCAGCAGATGTGGGGTCAAATGCTCCACCTCGCACCTCTCCTCCAGAAACATAAGCTGAGTCACATTGTGTCAGCAGGAGCTGGTGAGAGCTCACACACACGGGCAGATCCTGGCTTCGGTTGCTCTGCGGGAATTGTTGAGCCTCCGTAACGTGATCGGTGTCTGAGCACAGCCAGGCAAG
>JAOWBP010000001.1:48358490-48372373 GCA_028571105.1 Tragopan temminckii | reverse complement strand
CAGCCATTTCTATACTATTATTTCTTTATTTTTCACGTGGAGTTTAAATGACTCCAGCTATACACGCCTTTGTTTATGAATGGTGTAGAATTCTCTCACCTCGCTTTGAAAGTTACAGAGAAATTCAGAGCGTGAGCTCAGTGAGTGGTTGCACCTTGGAGGCAGGTTGCTTTTGGGGTGGAGGCGTGGTTTGGTTTCATAATGAGGGTACAGTGAACAAGGTTCACCCAGAGGATGGTGTTTTGTCAAAGAATGGCAGGCTGTTGGCTCAGGGTAGCAAAAGTGAGGCTTATCAGTTCCATAGCACCATCAAGTTCTCATCCCGATCGTGGTATCATAGAGCCTGGGCTCAGTGCCTTCTCTCCACTTTCCTTGCTGTTTCTCTCAGTCAGCACATCCAGCTCCCCGGTGTTGCCAACTCCTAATGTTGCCTAAGGAACTTCTGCAGAATGGATTCCTTGTATACCTGCATTACCCTGAGCGGATATGGCTTACCTGCGATGTTTGGAGCCCACCTGTCTGTGTAGCTGTTTACTGATGTACTTACAGGGTAGGAGGAAATCATCAAGTTCTTGTGGAGAACAGGCTGTGTCCAGTACCCACAGGGTGCTCACTGGGAGATTCTGCCTGTGAAAGAGGCAAGCAACAAATCATGGAGGAAGTTGCCAGACAAAGTGGGGAGTCCTCTCAAGTGATCAGAGCCCCCCCTGCTGCTTCTGCAAAGGTACAGTGTATGGTTGTCCCTCCTGAATCATTTTTTGGATGGCATTTCATCTAGCAGAACTGGAGGAGAGCTCCAGTGGCCTTATTTTGCCTGGTAATTTATGAACTAAGTAAATCTGTCGTCCTTGTGGTGGCCTAAGGCAACACGTTGGTATAGCCACCCTTCTAATTGTATGCTACTTGTACCTGAAGTCTTTGCCTGAGAGGAAAGGGAACATTCCCCGTAGCTGCTAAGCAAAAGGCGTTGTCACAGACACTTGGAGTCAAATCCAGGTTTAACTTGGCCTAGCAGTATTTGCTTCTGCAGGGCCGTCACGTGGCTCCAGGGAACTCTGCCAACCAGCACATGCAAGGAGTTGTCACTGGCAGCTGGAGGTGCCAGAGGAAAGCACAAGTGCCAGGCCTTGGTTGTATGCTTTCTTTTCTGGGTGACTTGGCAGCTTTGCCTGCCTCCTGTGTACTCTCGTTCACAGACTTCGATGTTGTTTTACCTATAGGCAGGGTGGCAGAATACCATCTTTTAATTAAATATAAAGATAATATATGGATAATATTTTTCTAAATAAGTTAACATCCCAAACTGCTGCATCTAACAGTCCTCAGCTGACGTAACAGGAGTTTACATGTCCATCCTCACAAAGATTTAAGGTATGTGTAGTTACGGGATTTTAACTTCCCCGCTTGTCAGTTTTGTTACAGACTTAATATAATTTCAGCAACACTTCACATGGAATAGTGGCAAACTATTGAACTACTGTTTTTATTTAACACTTGGTTAATGCAATATGAGTTTGTTACATTTTGTTTCATTTTTTCACAAAAACTGAGTGCTGTAATATGGGGCTCGTAGTTTGGTTGTCCTCACAACCTCCCTACTTCCTTCTATTTTGTCTTTCACTCCTCTCATTGTCCCTGGCACTCTGTTACCTTTGTCATCATTCTCAAACATTTCACATGCCGTCCTCCGCCCCAAGCCACATTGCTCCACTACTTGGTTTCTTAAAATCAAGACTGTTTGTGATGAGAGTACAGCTAAACAGCATTGCAAAGCAAAAGAAATGATGTGATAATTAAATCAGAGACAAGTACCACACTGGAAAGCAATTTCCATTTTATAAGTAATGTTGCTGCCTAAGGATTTAAGTGTTCAAAAGCCTCATATTGTGCTTCCATCTTCTTCCCACCTCCAGATAATCTCCATGCCCACCTCACGTGTCCCGTGTTGTCACACAGCCAGTAAAGCTCTCTGTGCCTCTGTGCTGCCAGGATGTCCATTAACACAGTAAGTTCAAAAGCTGTCGATGAGTCACATGCAGAGAAGGAAAAAAGCTAGGAAACAAAGGCAGCTATGAGGGACAGGGGCTGGAGAAATCCCATATGAGTTTGGTTTGTTTTCATTACGGCAAGCTGCAGGAGTACTGTCACTGGGGTCTCCTTGTATTTGCTTTCTACAGCCTTCCTGTTTGTGCATGGAACCTAGATTCCATTTGTATGTCCTTGATATCCTCAGCAAGAAGGAACTTCATTCACTCATCCCCAGAGGCTTCCAGTTTTGTAAGGGGGGCTCGCGTGCTGGCAAGGCGGAAAGCTGATGGCTATTACTACCTGGGCCACATCGCACGAGAAGTGAAGGTAGTTATTCATTGTTCAGTGAGTCTTTTTTCCTGCCCTTGCCATGGCTTGCCAGTCCCATAGCCCTGGTGCAGAGTTGCTCTCCTGTGATACAGCACAGTTCTCTCCCCATATCTTATTTTCTTCTTTTTTTTTCTTCTTTTTTTTCTGATGATGATGAGATATTTACCGGGAAGAGTTCTGCAAGCAGAAGCAGCCTGGAAATCAATCAATTTCCTTGGTTATGAGACAGTCAAATTAAACAAGTCCTTCATATCCTGATTGTCTACTAGTAATAGTAATTCAAAATGTCCACCTCCAGAAACTGCTTTTTCCTGACTGAACTGAGGGCTTTCATTGATCTCTTCCTTCTGTGTTTCTGGAATCCATGACATGATTTAGGATACCAGATAGAAAATGTCCCCTGCAGTCTTTCTTTAAAAATCCAATTCATTTTCCTAGTTCACAGTTTAGTTAAATAGTGATTCTAGTACAGGGATGGAATAGCTGTTGGCCACCAGCATGTAAGTGCACCCAGATCTGCAGAGAAGGCCGAGATTTTGGCATTAGAATCTGCCCCACACCCATTGCTGGAAGCTTAAGTGGAGGCATTCAAATTTATGGTAGCTGTGACACTTCCCTCATTTCTTATCCTTTTGCTTTCTATGTCACTAGCTGCATCATACCTAGTACTTTATTTTGGCTCCTCTTCTGATGGATGATTTTCCTGGTGAACTTCTTCCTCAGAGTGCCAATTGTGTTCTCCTGAGCCAGGTAAACCTACTAAAATCTAAGTCCCAGAAGAAAGGAAGAGAAAGACTGTCAAGCCCCTTAAGCCACAGCTTTTTAATTACTTTTAAAGTCCAATATGGATACAGTACAGTGAAAACCCTGGTGGTAGAGGACAACTACATTCACAGATCACATTCTGCTTCCTGGGATTTCTGCCATTTCCCTTTTAGCACTTGTGTTTGGCCGTTAATTGGACCCAGATGTCTGTCTTGCAAACTGCATGTTTTGTTCTTGTAGGGCTCCAGGGAACGTTTTTTAATTGAATTTGACAAAAGTTGCACACTGAAAGGCAAGGTGCAGCTTCGTATGCAGGAAACACCTCTCTACGACATTCTGCACTACGAAGATGCTTCGCAGCGGTGCCTTGCTCCAGGAGACAGAGTCTTGGCCCCATGGGAGGCTAACACTGAACGCTTTGGCCCGGGCACTGTGCTCAAGGTTATGGAGAACAAGAAGACACCTTTAGGTATGGGGTACTGCCTTCCTTACTAGCATTAGTCTTGCCACAGTTGATGGCCACTATGTAGAAAAGATAAAACAGTCTCAACCGTGAAAAATTCTCCAACTGCTTCTTGGTTACTCTTCCTGGTTGGTTTATGTTGTTGTTTTTTTCAGTGGCAAACTTTTTCAGCTCCCAGCACCAGCCTTTGCTTTCTTCTGTGAATGGAAACCTAAACTGAGGGTTTTTTTGTTGGGAGAGGGGGGTCCTGCCAACACAAGGAGAAAAATATTCCTGGCCCTCGTGAGTTTCACCTGATAAGCTGTTAGTCTGGTTTCCAGCTTTTATGGAGTAAACTCCTGGCTCACTGTGACTAGCGGGAGTTTTGCTGTTGTACATCTTCTCATAGGAAATTCAAAAGGTCAAATTCTAAACCTCTAAGTAAAAAACTCACGTAAGTTGTAAAAGAATTGTCTGTAACACAAGCAGTCATTTTTATTGTCTGGTTTCTAAGAGAGACATCACACAGGTTGATATGTTTCTAATATGTTTTTTGTCTTTTCTTTCTTTCTTTTTATTTTTTTTAATGTGCTCAGCACACAATAGAAAAGGAGTGCTTGTGAGTTTCTGGAATGGGCAAACTAAGGAGGTATCTTCTGACCAAGCTCTGTGGATCCCTCTGCCCTTAAGCGAGCGCATCATCCTAGAACTGCAGATGCCATTGGCAGCCAGGCAGATGGTGGTGGAGTCAAGCTTGGACTACCCATATGTTGTGACACCAGGTTACAGAGCTTCAGGCTGTTACAGACAGGGCCACTCAGGGCTGGACTGCTGGCCAGGGAGGCTGTGTTCAGTTCAGCCATGCACTAAGTGCAGCTGTAGGTGTACCTTAGTTCCCCACTGCTGGCTTGCAACCTGCAAAAGCCCACAGCATACAGAGCACAAAGTGCAGCAAGAAAATTTCTTCATCCCAGGAACATCCTTGAGTAAAGAAGAGCTCAGCAAGAAAATAGAAGAGCAACTGTCTGAAGTGAGGATTTCCCCTTCAGGAAGTGTTTCCAGAGAGGAAGAGGAAAATGAAGAGAAGAGCTTGATGACAGAAAATCTTCCAAAAGATGCTCAGTCTTTCTTGGAAGAGGACAGTGACATTTTAGGCCCTAAGAAGGTAAAAAGCATTTCATACTATCTCTTAACATGTAGTCTGCTATGTGTATAATTTCTTTTTTGTTAGCTTACATTTTCTGTTCTTGGTATCAGAAAATTACTAATGGCTCTGGATGTGACCATTATGTCATCCATCCTAAAGAATGGAGACTCTGACTTTATTCTTAGTTGTATTCCTAATCCTTTGACCTGAGAAGGATTTAAAAGCTGTCGTTCTTTGTCACTGGATGTGTGGTGTTTAGCTCAGTTCTTCCACATTCTGCCTCTGTGTGAAAGAGGAAAAGGCACAAAAAAGTGTCAGATGAAAAACTCCATACCAGATAAGGATTATAGTAAGGATTCCTCCATACCAGGGCAGTCCTTGGCATAATTATATGAAAATATTTCATCACCCAGGGCGCAGGTATTGCTTCTGTGAATCAGAGACCAAAAGTGAATTTTGTGATGTTAGTGGCTGATTTGGTGCCTGTGAATGGAGCACTGTGTGAGGATCAGGAAGGAGGAGGTTAATGTGCACCAACTACTGCCAAGCTTTGCCCCATTGCTCTGTGAGAGCTGGAATGCAGCTGCCTTCCAGTCAGAGCTCCTCTGGCCTCATCTTTTTTTGTGCCCCTCTAGACAATTTCAGGCCAATGTTTAGGTCATTTGAAGATGTGGAAAAAACAGAAACATGATCAGAAATTAATCTATTTAAGGGCTCTTTATTTCTTTAGTGAAGAACTCTACCCCACTTGTTTTAATTCTTCTCGAACTTCAGTTGCAACATAGGATCTTTCATTCTAAGTTCACAAAGCTAACTTATTCCTCATTGGGTCAGATTATGATTGCATTTCTTCATATTTCTAGAGTCCTCAGAGCGAGATGGCTCATGCTACAATGGTTGATACTGCTGTCAACACAGACAGCTGGTTGATGGAATCAGTCCACAAGGAAGAAGCAGGCAGCAGACGGCAGGATGCTGGAACTGAGGCTCATTTTAAACACAAACATGGTAGTGAAGCTGTAGCTATTTTATCCAGACATAAGATTTTCTACACAGAATTCTTGTGGAGGGCCACAATGTTCTACTGCCATAGTTCTCAATGAGTCAAAAGAAAATGTCAATTGTCAATGCCATCCTAGATATAATGGTAGTTTGGCTTTTTTTTTTTCTCAGGGTGAAACTATTTCCAGATGGAAGGTGGAGTGACTTGGGTTTGGTTTTCTTTTTTCTTTTTTTTTTTTTTTTTGGCCTTTGAAGCTGTTACAGTAGCAGCTTTGGGGTTTTCTTAACTTTTATCATAACACTTACTACAAATATTACTAATTTAAAAAAATTTCTTGCTTCACAAAGTCATCTGTAGTGTTAGCTATGACTTCGTGTGGCAAAATGATTTCATCAGAGTTGTTCTACAGAAAACACCCCTTTTCTTATTTGTGCTGAAAATTTTTGCTTTACAATGTCACTGTTGTTCCCTTATCAGAAGGTTTTGGATCATGATTTCAATCGAGTTGATACTGTTCTCACTTAAGCTAGTTTTGGGATAAATGCAAGCATTTTATTAAGGTTTCTGAAGGCTTAAAGCTTTTTCCAAGTACTACAGCTTTCGTAGTGCTCAGTGTCAGTGCTGTTTGAGGGAGAATGCAGTCAAACATAAGGGTGTATTTCCTCCCAGCTGATGTTCCTGCATTGTTCCATGCAATAACTGCTGTCTCAATCTACACCGTCTTTATCAGGAATATTTAAGCAAACTCTGTCCACGTTCTCAGTTACCCAAAAGCTAGGGAACTGTGTTAGCAGTGTTGTGCATGTGCTGATTTCTCCTGTCTCTCAGCAGGATTCATAGCTCAGGCTTTGCACTATCAAGATATTTATCATTTTTGGCTATTTCAGAGCACTGGCAGAAGAATCTCGTGCCTGTCCACAAAGTAGCACGTAAATAAACCCTTAAACTGAGTATCTGTAAGTGTAGTCAATTATCTTGTATTAAAGTGATCCTGTAAAAATCGTGCTTGACTGCAATGGCAAGCTTGTTTTTTGGAGCACTGGGCCCTGTTCTGTGGAGACTAAGAAACATCTCGTTTTGTCAGAGGAAAACATTGATACTTGTTATAAAAGTCTTGCTTGAACGTATCTCACATGAAAAGACTTTTTAGATCTTCTTTCTTTTTATAAGCTGCCTATAACTTGATATGTCCCTGCTGTAATTTATTTAAAAGGTCTTTTTGAGTCCAGAGTGGCAGATGCTCCAATTCAACCTTCCCAAAGGAGCACTTCTGTGGGAGCCAGTGCCTTGTGTCCTTTCCAGCGACAAAGCTTCTTTGACCAAGTGCATCAGTCACTAAAGAAAGACAGCCTGGCCATTGAATCAGCCCTGCATGTACAGAGACCATGCAGTACCTCCAGTGCACAAGCTGGGAGATTCACAAATCTAAATCTTCTAAAAGACAAAAGCATTTCAGTAAGTATTTGATCCAGTAGTTTTTAGCTATTAGGACTGGGTGATTTGTTTATGTCAAATGAGATTATACTCCCATTTGATCTCTTTCCCAAAGGTTTTTGCTGCAACAATAAATATGCACATATAGAATAATGTTTATGCATAAGTGGAAGGGTAAGGTTTCTACTTAGGATTCAGTGGTGTACAGGAACTGGGCACTTCTGCTATTCGTGCTCAGCATTTCTGAAAGCCTCTCCTAAATAATGAGACTGGCAGGACAGTAATAACAGGGAGGCAGTGGACATGATTTGAAGGCCTTGTAGCATTTCCCAGCTCGTGGTATTAGAGATGTTCTCCAGAAAGAACTGAAAGGAGACATTTAGTTTGCAGAAGAGTGGCTAATGGCAGGAACATGCCAGTTGCTGCTGGGAGTAGAAGGGAGAATGCACTTGAGAGAGTAAGTATTTTGTGTAAACTTTATTTTAGCTTTTAGCAGCCATGGTGTAGCAGAAATGCTAAGTCATGGCCTGAGACAGTGATTGAGCACCTGGTGGGAAGGCAGGGCCAACCCACAGGAGCTCAGGTGCGTGTAATGTACCTGAGTGACCAGAAGGGCTGGAGTCAGGATCCATCACTTCCTAGACCTCATGCAAGCATTGGCAGTGGAGGTAAGGGGATCTTGCTGGAGATCTCTGCCCACTCTGCTATTATTGCTGTACTTTTCATCACATTATAGCATTACACATAGAAATGGAAACTAGAACATGTCTGAGTTTTGGTGGTTTCCTTGCTGTTTACCTCAGGTAGGGCATTATAGGATAACAGAACTAAATATTGCACTGCATCTGTGAAGAGAAGCCTTGTAAGTGTTCCTTCACACAACAGTGTATTTCAAAATTCGAATTAGGAACATTGCCCAACACTGAAATGTGGCTACTACTGAAAAAAACAGCAAGACTTCTTGTCTATGGGCAGAAATCTTGGGCAACAGGAAGTTAGAGCTGCAGGAGGATTTGTGTTTGCTCAGAGGGAGGCAGATATTTCTCTTTCTAACAATATCTGATAAGGAAGCTGTAATACATTTTTTTTTTCTTAGAAATCTGTGCGTAACAGTGCATCTCAGGAGAGATGGGAAGAGGTGGACCTCAACAAGGCCAAGATTGAGCACAAAAGGCGCCAAGAGGAAGAGAGGCAGTTGAAAAGGCAGCAGCAGCAAGAGGCAGATGCTGTCCGACATCAGCTGCGCAGGAACAACCAGAGGTAATAAACCAGAGCCAACTGGTTTTTTTTGAAAATAAATATCAAATGGTTGACAATGCCCACTCCCTCGCATTCTCACTCAGTCTCTGAACATTACATGTTATGCTATTCTCTGCAGAGTGCTCAAGGAGATTCATTAATGGGAATGAATTGGTGCTTGGTGCATGAATGAGGAGGTGCAAACCAGCTGTAGCCTTTAGCATTAGCTTGAGGGCAAATTCCCTTTGATCTCATCCTCAGAGCTGGAGTCCTTTTGCCTCCCCTACCCCCTGCCCTTACACTTAGCAGGTTCTTGCCCCCATGGCCTGTTTCTTTCCATCTCTTCTGTTGCTCCTGTGGCACCACCAGCAATACATGAAGCTACCCAGTGTCTGGCTTTTCCCTTTGGCTCTGTCCCTACAGTCTATTTCCTTCACTCCTGCTCTTCAGGGCCAAGAACTTACATCCCTACCAGGTTATGCATTCACGTGCAGTTGGCTGACAACATCAGGCACCAGCCCATTTGCCTCTGTTTAGGATACAGGTTTAACCTTTGTAACCTAACAAAGAGTCCTGGAATATTTAAATCATAGAATAGTTTAGGTTGGAGAAGACTTTAAAGCTTATCTAGTTCCAACTCCCTGCCATGGGCAGGGCTACACCCAGCAGCTCAGGCTGCCCAGGGCCCCATCCAACCTGGCCCTGAGCACCTCCAGGGATGGGGCACCGCAGTTGCTATGGGCAGCTGTGCCAACCCTTCACCACCCTCTAAGTAAGAATTTCTTCCTACCATCTAACCTAAATCTCCTCTCTTTTAGGAATGCCTTTGTCCTATCACTATCAGACTGTCTAAAAAAAAATTGGTCCCACTCCTGCTTATAAACTCCCTTCATGTACTGGAAGGCTGCAATGAGGTCTCCTGAGACCCTTCTGTTCTCCAGTGTGAATAAGTTCAATTCCTTCAGACTTTTTCCATAAGAGAGGTGCTTCAGCCCTCTGAATGTCTTCATGCTCCAGCAGCTCCACGTCCTTCTCGTGCTGGGGCCCCAGGCCTCAATGCAGTGCTTCAAATTGGGCCTCAACCAGGCAGAGAAGGGGGGGGAGGGGGGAGAAGGGGAACACAGTCACCTCTCTCTACTGGTCAGAATGTCTGCTTAACATCTTATGCACTTTTTCTTTAATTGCTTTTATTTTCTGAGAAATTTTGTTTTGTAAACAGGCAGCAATTGTATCAGAGAACGTTGCAAGGGTTGGAGAAACAGCTGGAGCACAAAAACAGAGCTTTGCAGCACATGGCACTGCTGCAAGCTGCTCAATCAGAGAGGAGCAAGAAGAAATCCTTCTTGGCAGAGGAGGAGAACAACAAGTTAAGTCAGAGGCTGCAGTTTCTACGTACACAGCGACTGCAGAGAGAGAATCTTCTTGCAGAACTCAATGAACAGAGCTTTGAACAAGAAAAAGAAAGGCTGGTAAGGGAAATTTCAAGGAAGTTTTAACTATGCTGTATTTCCAGCAGTAGCACCACCTAGAGTATTTATCTTTCTCTCCTGTATATCCAGTATAATTGTGTCATTTGGAGATACGTACATGAAAATTATTATTTCTTTAACGTGCATAAAGATTAAAGGATAGGAAAGGGTAGGAATTCAATCTGTATCTGTGGTGGGAGTAGTCTTCCTGCATACAAAGAATTATCATAGAATCATAGAATGGTTTCGGTTGGAAAGGACCTTTAAAAATCGTGTAGATCAACTTCCTGCCATGGCAGAGACATCTCTTACTAGATCAGGTTGCTTGAAGCACCATCCAAGCTTACCTTGAATACTTCTAAAGATGGGGAATCCACAACTTCTCTGGGCAGCCAGTGCCACTATCCCCAGGCCTGGATGCAGTGCTGCAGATTGGGCCTCAGGAGGGCAGTGTAGATAGGGACAATCATCTCCCTCCCCCTGCTGCCACCCATCTTTTGATGCAGCCCAGGGCACAGTTGGCTTTCCAGGCTGCAATCAGGCAGCGCTGGCTCATGTCCAATTTTTATTCCATCAGTGTTACCAAGTCCTCCGTAGGGCTGCTGTCAGTCTGTTCAGCCTTCAGTTTCTACTGATGTTTGGGATTGCCCTGACACAAGTGCAGCACCTTGCATTTGGGCTTGTTGAACTTCATGAGGTGCACATTAGCCTACCTTCTGAGCCCATCCAGATCCCTCTGAAGTATCAGCTGACCAAACCAGCTTGATTTCATCCACAGACTTGCTGACCCCCTATGTCATTAATAAATAAATGAATAAATGAATCAGTTATGCCATTATTCCAGTGATAACTGTGGGTGAAATCCAGACTTAAAGCTGGCTGCACAATTGCAAGTGTCTTTTTTTTTCATTGTAGGATTTGTTGAGGAGCAGAATGCAGTCACGGCAGACAATGCTGACACAAGACTCAGAGGAGCAGGACAGGCAACAAAAGCAGCACCAGGCTGCCAAAAGGAAAGTGTTCCGGAACAGAGATCGTTTATGTGAGAAGATGCAAAAAGAAGACCAAAGACACTGTGACCTCCAGCAATACCTCAGAGAACAGAATCTTTTGATGTTCCGAGCATCACTACTGGAGTAAGGAAACTGCAGAGTGGGTAAGCAGGCACTTGATCAGTTCATAAATCTGTTCTATATCTTGGTGTGTGTGTGTGTGTGTGTGTGTGTCAGTGTGCTGCACTTTAGGTGCAAGAATGCAGTTGTGACAAATGGAACTCATGGAGAAATCATGTATCTCCCTTCTGTTGCAGCCAGCATGTATTTTTGCGGCTCTGTCCCTTACCCTTCCTGGAGTAACTGCTCTGGTCCAGCTGTCTGTGGCATAGGCTCCCATCTTGGTCAGACTGTTTTTCAGTTTTAGGCACAGGCAACAACTCCACTGACAGTCTCTGCAACCAAAAGCCGTGGTGGTATTTAATAGCCAGAGTGCTGCCATCCTGCCCTAAAGGCATCTGAAAAGGGCCAGCTCTGTAGAAGTACAGAGTCAGCATCTGTACTGTTTAGTTTTGTAGTCTAGGACTGATGACAGTGTCATGGGACAATACGGAGTAGAGCTACAAAAGAGTTGGAAGTTGGCAGAGGGATGTCAGGTTGTAACTGCTTTCAAGATGCAAATGACAGAGAAAAGAATTACTGGAGTGAGAAGCACAGGCCACACAATTTACTAAGTGAAAAACATGAATGAAGGTCAGAAGGAGCTCCCTGGGAATGAGTCTCTCAAGTGGTAGAAGCCACAGATACAGATTATGTCCTGCTATAGCAGCTTGCAGGGGAATTAAATACAAGCGTGGAGAGGCTTCCACTGCTGAATTCTGGACACTTTTTGCCCTTCTGTGTTTATTCCAGAACAGGACCAGGAGAGCACATTTCTTAAAGGTCAAGGACAGCATTAAATAATAAGTAAAGCCATACGATGCTGTCATGTGACTTACCTTGCAATGTTAGTGTTACATGACATACAGGGAAGGAGAACTTGGAGACCAGTTGGTTGGGGAAAAAAAAAAAAAAGTGCAGCAATGTAAATGTACACACTGAAATACAGCATAAATTGTCCACTGCTATTTCCATTATTACAACTGACACTTGCAAGTGTCCCACTGCATGTGATTTGCAGAGATCCATAGGAAAGAAGTTCATACGTATGATGAAGTTGGGCTACCTCCAGCAAATGCTGTAGGTCCAGAACTGCTGTAGGAGGCAGGGCAGGAATCCAGTAATGTGAGATCTGCTCCCAAAAACCTGGTAAGGCAGTTTGGAACCATCCAGCTTGGGCTGCAAGTGAGTGTAGATCTTTCCACTGTGAGTATTCTTCAGAAAATGTAGACCACTTCCCTAGAGAAAGAGTGACTTAGGGAAAACCTAAGTGCAAAAAGGATTTGTGTGTGTGTGTGTGTGTGTGTGTAGACAGTTTCTAGGCATTATGGTGAGAAAAATGTTAATTATCTGAAATACCTGTCTTTGGAGAATCACCAAACCCAGCAGTGGGCAAGGGATTCTATTTTGCCATTATCTCATTTTTTGGCCTGCTTGTCTCCAAAAGCTGGAAATCTTCTGTCAGAAAGATAGACGTATCTATGCAGGTAAGGCACACGATCAGAATAAATAGGCCACACCACAAATAAGTGAGAAGGATGCTACAAAATGGTAAATTGAAAAATGAGTGAACAAACTATGTAAGAAACCAGGGTAGCCAGCAGCGTTACAGATGTTTCCCCATTCCTACTGCAGGGTAAAACAGAGTTACCACCTGGAGTCCAGGGTGTAACTTGCTCCTGTTGGCCCCAGTTTAAGTGCATTGCTCACTTCTGATAGTGAGGCACGTGGTGTCAGATGCTGCCATGGATAAGCTGCCATATTTTTCCCTCTCCAGGATAGAAAAAAAATAAGGCACCCCAAGAGATGCTGTTACACGACGTTCAGGAGAGATGAGATGGGTTTAATGCATTGTGCTCTGATCAGTAGCAGTGCCTTCGTTCACAAAACAGATGAGGAAGTTATGGTTGTCACCATATAAAATGCAGGTGTCAAATATAGGTGTCACAGAATGCCATTATCATCAGCTTTGGGCAGTGAAAAGATTTAATTCCTATGGGTGTTTAGGAAACGAGAATGGACGTGGCACAGTTTGCTGGGGCACTCAGAACTATATTAAAGGGACTTCTTATTTTTCATAAAAGAGTGCTAGGATATAAAGTAATGGGAATAAAATAGGTGAGATACCTTGTTTTATGTAGCACCCAGAGCCAAACTGGATACAAAATTGAAGTGCTGCAGCCTGACATTGTGTCCACTTGGAAACACCTAACACACTTTCTGGAATACCACTCCTCCAAGAGCACAGGTATTATAAAAAATCATCCCTGTTACAGGAATACATTTTCAGTTATACTAGTTTCTAAAAGTAAAAAGGTTAAGAAGTCCTTTTTGAGAGTTCTTATCTGAAATTCTGCTTAATCTGTTGCATGGCCAACAATTTCTTAACATTAAGTTTTGGACTGTGTTCCTGCAGAGGTAACTGAGGGGTGTGTGCTTTGCTTTCCCCCACAGAATGAAGGTTAAGGCATCCCCGTGGTTACAAACTATTCTAAGGTCTTCATAGCTAAAAGGAGTATCTGTTACCTCAGATCCATAATAAACATGAACCATCCTGAGGTTTATGTGTTAAAACATGCAACAGGAAACAAAGAGAAACCTAAATATAAGGCAAAGGCTTTGACTTCTTGTTATTTTTTTAAATTAAGTTCTTAAACCATTTGGTTTAAGCTCTATTTCACCTCGGGATAAAGTTGGCTGATATTTGCTGTTGGTGCGAATGTGGGTGGTTGTGCCTAAGAGCTGCATAACAGGTGGGGATTGAGCCCAGGCTGCACATGCTGCAGTGCTGTGCCTGGCACCTGCTGGGTACAGACACACAGCAGGGCACACGCACTACTGGGTGATGGGGTGCTGGCAGCACATGGAGATTATC
>JAOWBP010000001.1:48335114-48353130 GCA_028571105.1 Tragopan temminckii | reverse complement strand
TTCTGTCGAAAGCTGCTTTTCCAGGGATTCCGATGCCAGACATGCGGCTACAAATTTCACCAGCGCTGTAGTACAGAAGTGCCACTGATGTGTGTTAACTATGACCAGCTCGAGTAAGTCATCGTATTTTGTTTTCAAAGTTGAGCCGTCGATTAAGCTAATGGCTCTCAGTGATTTCTTATGTTAAATATGTAATTCAGAGGTGCCTGAAAAAATACAGGAGCTCGACTGTTCTTGGGAGACTGCTTAATTCATATTCTGTCAGTGCTGGTTCAGACAACCAGTTCATTTTTTTTTTTCTTTTTTTTTGCTGGACTATGAAATGCTTTCTTTGAAGCATGAATAGAGTGGCTGAGCATTTGACCGTATGAGACAGACTTCTCATTGTTCATGGATGTAATTCTTAATCAAAACTGGTTCTTTATTATGGGACGGCTAGGGCCTTGTTTAAATGTTTAGATATGGGTTTATTTTCTTCAACCTGAAAAAAAAATGTTGAGAGATGTAAATTTAACTTGGTCACATTGCAGTTGAATATAAATCCATATGCAAGTTTACCTAAATAAGAAGCATAAAAGAACATGCCCCGAATGTTCATGTGTTCTTAAATTGAATTACTGATTTGTATAAGCCTTTGACAAAGTCTGAGTAGAGGCCAATAAATCTTTTCATTTAAAGAATCACTTAAAATGCTAGTTTTTCCCTCAAATGTGTATTTAATTTTTTGCTTATGTTGATATTTACAGCTGTTTCCTTGGGCACCTTCAGAAGGTGTGATCAAGGCTTATGGATAACATAATTTATCCATACTTAATGTTTGGTTAGTTGGTTGGGGTTTTTTTTGGCATTTGATTTTGGCAGTGCATCAGTGCAAACATTAAAACTAGGCCCTCTACTCAGTGTATAAGTTGTATATTCTCAAGGAACAAGATATTTAGAATTTCATGAGATTAAAAAATTACTTTCTGAAAATATATCCTTTGATCCTTTCTCTAGTAAATAATACTTTTTTAATAACTTTCAAGGTAAGGTGTAAGAATAGACTTCATTTTTAAAAATTAGGATTTAATCAGTGCTGGATTTTAAATTTTTTTTCCAGTGTCTTGAATATTGTGAAATCTTCTGGGTTTTGCACAAGTTCGGTTGTTTTTGTTTTGTTTTTGCCTCACAGTTTGCTGTTTGTCTCCAAGTTCTTTGAACATCACCCCATATCGCAGGAGGAGACCACCTTAGGAGAGACCACCCCGGCATCGGGATCATACCCCTCAGTGCCCCCATCAGATTCTGTTGGGTATGACCTTATTCCTGCTCTTTAATGCCATAACATTTCAGTATTGTATGCTTAGAAACTTTCAAAATACTGCTCTGCAACCATCTCTACATTTCTGTTGTAATCTGGCTTGTCGTGCAAATACATCAACTTGTGCTTAACTTCAAAGAAGTGAATGTTTTCATTCACTTGAATGACATATATTAATATACAAACTGCAATTAAGTGTGTGCTTACGTGTTTGTAGAATTGGGGCCTTACCTGTTAAAGAGGATTATTTCCTGTGGTAGTACAGACCTGGTCTAAGCTGGAAAGATTTTATTCTTCAAATCAGTGCAGACTAAAATGCTGTCTTTACAAATTTGTTTAGTTTGTGTAATGAAATGAAAATTTATTTGCTTTGGAGTGACAAACCTCTGTTTCAGAATAAGCCACAGCACTACAAGATTGATATGCGTAGACGCCAAGTCGAGGTGCTTTTTTACATGCATATTGCTTTAGTATTGTCCGGACCAGATGTCTTCCTATTTAGATGCGGGGATGTACCAAGAGTATCAGTTTGCAGATCCAGATTTTGTAAAATTAGACTTCTCAAATTGATTACAGCCTCCATCCCCTGTATTCCCAACAAAGATTCTGGCACTTTTCTCTATGAAAAGGTAATGGATCATGTTTAGATTGTGATCCTACTAATTAAGAGATCATTGACAACCAACATTAGAAAGTGGAACAAATCTCCAGGAAAGATCAATTCAAGGATGTGTATCAAAGTCAAGAATTGTGATGCAAATTTATTAAAGCACCAAAGATAAAAGCCTTCAGGAAAATGCCTCTAGGACATGTGGTACTCTGTGGAGATAAACTGACTTTGGCAGAGAGGCTGTCTTGGAATACTGAGCATTGTGCCTGACTAAAGCAGAAACAAAGTTGGAAGCTGCACAAGCACTTGAGGACTCTGATTGGAAGAAACATTCCCTGAACAGCTGAGACTATTTTATGAAAGCTCAAATATGATACCTCCCAGGAAACAGATTGACAGTGCTGCAGAGGGAACTTCATTTGGTAAGTAGAAAGAAAGACAATATTCTTATTTGTAATAAGTTGTGAAGTTTCAGAAAAATTTTGGAATTGCCTCTTCTGTGTAGTGAATATTATCCTTATATACTGCAGGTTAGTACAGCAGATTGTGGGCAAGCCTGCTGAGACAGTCTTGTAAGCTAAGCATGCTTTGGCACTGTCATGATACATCTGAAATTAAAACCAAGCCAGAATTATTAATCTGTGATGAAGCTTGCTTGCACCAAATGTGTTAAACACATGTGAAGACCAAAAGGGACTATACAGCACCAGTCCTAATACTGTTGTATATAGTAAATTTTCCTGCTTTGCAGTTGCCTATGCCCTCACAATTATGATTCTTACTGGTTCGTGAGGACACAACAGGATGAATTATTTTAGTTTATACATGCAATACTTGAAGCAGTCTTAGTTTTGTGAAATGAAAGCTGAAAAGAAAAACTGAAACAAATGATGGTTAATACCTTAAGGTTTTGAAATGTTTTTAGTTTTCTATTTGTGAAGTTAAATATACTTGCTGATTTAGATTACAGAGGTGTTTTGTTGTGTTTGCTTTAAGGTATTTTGTTGTTTTCTTTAAGATTAATGTATCAGTAAATAGTTGTGGTTGCAGGAGCTGTTAAAGGTTTCCAGCTCCCCACATTTTTGGTTTCTTTCCTCTGCTCTACACTTCACTGTTAGAACATAAAAAGGCATGCAGCATGCCTTCAGATTCTTCTGAAGATGGCTTATGATTATGAGTTGTTGTTTAAAAAGTAGTGTGCGTATTACAAAGGCATGCATTTTTCCCCAATCATTTGTATTGGTACTGTTTTCTTTCCAGAAGCAACTCAGACACTATTGTATGAGCGTATAGCACTGTCTGTGTATTTCTCCAGTTATCTTTTTTTTTTCCCTTCTTTAATAATATTTCTCTGCTTTTTTGGGATGTAATTGTGGAAAAACTAATTTGAATGATTATTTTTAAGAGTAAATAAAAAATGCTGGCCTTCTCTACAAAATCATAGACATGGTTTTTGTTAAAGAGTACAATATGGAGCAGCAGCCAAACTGGAATCAAAAAAGTCTGATATTTGAGGTTGTCTTTACTGAGAAGAGAGTAAATTAATGAAATTATTTAGAGTTGGGCAACGGGACTGAAAACATGAAAATCTAGTGCTTTATTAACACTGTTACTAGTTTAATAACTGCTCCTTCAATTTCTCTGTTCTCATAGCATTTTGCATGGCGCAGCCCACAGAGGAAGGGACGTTACTAATTCTTTGGTAAAGAGGAGGCAAACATCCTTCATCTTTAGCCTTGTGAAGGGATTCCAGCGGCAGGAAGGTGTTCCAAAGAAAGGAAGAGTTCGTGTTGCAAGACAAGCTCAAGAGCAAAGTGTGTTTGACATGCTGAGAAGTGGTCAAGGGATCAAATGGAGAAGTTGCAAAGAGAAAGGGACATACAGGAAAAGAACGTTGGACATGGTGCAAAAGCTGATAAATGTGCTGGAGAACTTTGTTGCACTTTGCTCACGTTTAACATCCTAAATCAATCCTGTCCTGTAGCCTTCCATTCCTCCAACTGTAAGCAATAGGCAGTTCCTCCAGATGTTCCACCTCAAGATAAGGGAGCATATACAGTCTTGCTTGCACATTTCTGAACCCTTTACAAAAATGTGTCTAGCCTCCACATCAGGTCTTCTGTTCCATTTTGTTCTTTCAATTTGCACTATTGTGTTGTGCCCAAGCAGACAGCTATAATCTGGACTTAACTGGAAAGAACTATTAAAGTGTAGGTGTCCCTAATGATAGCCATTTGTAATAAAACTGAAGTACATAAACTATATAATACATTGTATTCATTTTATTCATTGCACTATCATAAAGTTTCTACTGCATCTATGCTCGTAAAACGTGAGCACTGAATTTCTCTGAATCCAGTTCACTGGATCTTATATAGATATGAAAAGGAGAGAGATTAGCTATTCAAAATATTCCAAAGTTGTCTTTTTCTACTTCTATCCATTCTCTCAGATGTTGTGAAGTTGGGCAAAACTCAGCAAACCCATGAGGCAGATATTATGGCAGGGTAAGTAATATGTAGAATGAGGGGTGGGGGGCTGTATCATCAGACTTGAGTAGCACAGAGGCAGGCTGGACTTGATAAAAGCTGGAAGCTTCTGCTTTGCTTGAGGTAGGATGCTGCTGGTAGGCAGTTGGCAGAGTCTTTGCTCCCTGATAAACAACATTTCATCATTAATGTTCTACATTTGAAGAAGGAAGAGGGGACTGTCTGGTGCACTGTTCTTGGAGGCTTGCCAGCTCCTGCCTTAAAGCAGGCTCTAACCTATGATTAAACACCTCTGCTTTCCTTTCTGTCTTCCAAATGTTCACTGATCATTCTGCCTCAGCTGAAGATACTTAAATGTCTAGAAAAGCTTCTGAAAAGCCAACAAAGACACGTTCTTACAGGGTTGCACTTTAGTATTACCACACCATTTTGATCTGTTTTATTGTGTAAAACAATGGTTTTTGCCACCAGACCTTTTCTAAGCCACTCCATATAACTGTTAGCAAACTTCCTATGTTGTCAAACGTGGTGTGCTGCCTTGATGAGCTGGAAAGGCTTGGCATTAGAATCCTTAAATAATTCATCTTTGTTCTGTACAGCAAGTGGGGGAAACCTGTTGATCTTCAAAACTTTATTTGCAAGAGCATGGAGACCTGAGACTTGGCTTGGAGGACTAGTGACAGCTCTGTGGGTCCTCTCAATAGCCTCTTGTATATGAAGCTGTCGGAAGTTTTACAGAAACATTGCAAAGCTCTGATCTGGACTCAAAGACAAGTATGAATGCATACCATTGTAATAATGGTATAACGTAATAATCATATTTTACACCTTCAAAATGACATGCATGAGGACAAGTTACCATGATATTAAGTGCACTAGTCCATATGAAGCTTTGCCTGTTGAAGATCTGTCCCATGACTGTTGCTAGTGTAGCTGAAATATCATTTTATTCCAGATCATTATGTCCACAGGAACTGTTTGGAAATGGAAGTGCACAGTGCTTCTCATTAACTGTCATAACAAAAAGCAAAGCCTGTACTGTGGTGTAAATGCAATGGTAGACCCACGTGCACTATGACTCGTAATAGCTTCTGGTAAGGATGCAGTCTACTAGGTGTCCTATTCTAGTAGCAGTGCTGTCATTCCACAAGGGAAGTGGCATATACACTATGACTGAAACAGTGTTAATGTGAATTTTCAATTAGGGTCTTTGTCTAACTACAGCAAAACAAAGCTTCAAACAAAAATCTCTTCTGAGGAAAAATCTTTCCTGAGTAGACCAGCTCTTAAATACCTGGAAAGGAAGTTAAAGAAAATCAAGGGTAATTTGTATTAAAATTATCTTTCATATTCTTGAAGAGCACTAGTTTGTAAGTTCTAAGATATAAGAGAGATGCTGTATATAATAATGCTATATGAGTTTGTTATATGTAAAGTAGTATGCGTGGGCACTTCTGAGTTACCCTTGTTTTTACCAGTGGACCCAGTTTTGTAGGATAGCGAATCTGTGGACATATTGACATTTGCTATCATTGACAAAGGGTAAAAAGCTGCACCTATCTGTAATTAGTAGCCCTGGTTAGGTAATTCAGGCTTATTTTTGTCTACTGACAAAACCTCTTTGTTCCCTCTTGATAAAAGGAAGGAAACAATGTGCTTATCCCAAATCCATGTTCTAAGGAAAAGGTGCGTTCTGTCGTACTGCCAAGAAAGGTTATAATTTATTTAAAAAAAAAAAAAATCTAGATTTGACAGCTCTATTAGCTTGTTGCCTGGGAAGCTGAGACTCATTTGTTGCAGGAATGCCCACACTTAAGTAACTGGAAGAAAGTATGGTACAACCTTTCTAGTAAGTCAGAATATTGACCTTCTTATTTGTAGGTCTCTTCTAGCAAGGGAGTTGGCTGCCAACTGCTTCAAAGGCTGCGGGAGCAACAGAAGCTCAGATTTTCGTATTTAAACTTCTCTGCTTCTCTAAGCTGTGGCCTGCTTACATTGAACAGTACTTTGCAGAGCTGTGCTCTAGTTGTCTTTTTTGTTGTTTTTTTTTTTTCCCCCCAGTTTGTTTGCTGGCACTTACTCCTTACTCCTGCATAGCCTGCAGATTTGGTGTCATAACTTGTCTGGAGACAAGTGTCATCCTCTTATAAATTAAAATAGCCATTTCTTTTTGCTTTGTTGTCCCTTCCATTCTCCTGCAACAGTTAAGTTAGCCCATGTAAGCATGGGCTTATGATATCTAGGAGGATCACTGTATGCCTTGTGATGATGCCTCTCCTGTAGTATATCAAGATACTGCCTTTGCTGCACACAGGAAGAGGCTGCTGGTAATCACTCCTGAGCTTATGGTCTCAGTAGGCCACCCTTGCTAGCAAACTTCTTCTGTCTTTCTCTTCACTATTACCTTTTTAAGGCAATGCCCACGTTTAGCAAAAAATATTCCACATTTTAGTGAGTGTCCCAAAAACCCAATGATGAAATCCTGGTTGTATAGATAGCGTACATAACTATGTTTTGATTCTTTTGTGTCTTTCCTCCCAGTAACAGTAGAGCCAAAAAAGAGAGCTCTTTGTCAGACTGTAGGTTTTTTCCTAAAGATCTGACCTGCCTCCAGGATTCCATGAGTAGGAAAAGATATTCAATTTGTTTTTAAAACATGATATGATGTAGCGTGCTATCTGTGTTAACAGCGAGGTAGGCTTGATGACCTGTGTCCAGAAACACAGGCATATTTGTGGATTCTTTTAGTAGATTACCATTTATGACTCAGAGGAAGATTTAATTGAAACAACATTTCTGAAATTGTGGGGTTTTTTTTCTCCCTTGGCTAACTCACAATCACAGCAACTTTAATTATTTCTGTTCTAGTTGCATGGCATGGCTTAAACATTCTCTCATAGTCAACCCTAATGCAATGATCTGGTGTTTGTTCTTACATGTTTTCCTTGGTTTCACTATTTCAAACTCCTCAGGAGGTTTGGGCAGGAGACTGCTGTCCTGACAATGGCAGTTCTGGGCTGGCTGAGATGTTTTTTATACTTTTCTGAAATCTTTGTGTGTTCCATCTGACATACTTACCTTGACATGAAAATATGGTATCTTGGAATATCAGCCACATCCTGTGCATGCATCTGCAGTGTCCTATCTCCTGATGTGAGTTCTGGTTGCATAATTTCCTTAAAAAAATGTTTGGGAATCTCAAAAACTTCCTCATCTTCATCAGAACTCGGTTGACTTCTGAGCATCGTTCAGAAGTTGAAAACACTTCCTCAGAAATCTGTCTGTTGGCAGTTTCAGTTGCTTCCCATTATCTTCACGATAAATATATTCTTATGTGCTGTTAGGTAATTACTCTCTAATTTTTTATATGAGTTTTTTTTAGTGCAAGACTGTATGCCTTACCAGTTCTTCCCTCTATCTCATTTCACAAACATAATCTATGTATTTTATTGCAAGGCTTACTACACTGTCACCTGAAGTCATTGGCAAGTGGTGTATTTGATTGATAGTGATCTTGAGAGTGAGACCATTCTTGATAGTGAGACTGTAGGCTGGGAAGGAAAAAATGACAGGTACTAAGAGTACTGATAGCACTGAGTTCTGAGATCGTTGCCAAACTATGTAAGATGAGATGCTGTTGAAAATGTTAGTTGCCCTTGAAAATCTTTGGAGAGGCCAGGGACCATTTACATACAGAAGACAACACCATGGCCTCTTGTTGCAGCAGGCTGCTCTATGGTTTATTTCTGAAGCTTCTCCCTGTGGGCATTGCCTTTGTGGGCATGGTAACCCATGAGTAGTTTAATAGCTGGGGGACTACTCTGTTAGGAGTTGCATTTTGTATAAATTCTAGCACCTCGTTATCAACTATGAAATCTACTTTAAGTATGTTTTTTTTTTTTCTGAAGAAGGTGACAGAGATTTCTTGTTCAACTTGTATCCATTGAATTGAATGATGGGACTTAACAGTGATTAATTTTGACTTGAATAAGAGATAAATGCCTATTTATTCTGCTTTACCAAATTAGCAAGGTAACCAAATAAGTGACGTTCTGCCTTCTTATGAACAACAACAACAGCAACAAAGAGAGTGTGTAGATGTTTTGTCTATTAATGTATTGGTTAATTATACTATATAGACTTGTATCCACATTCATGACTGATAGCAGTTGTGTTACTTCAGAAAACTTGTCTGTATAGTCTGAACACTTATCTTTGAAGTGAAATCTCTTTTGTTGCCTAACTGTAGCACTGTAAATAATGTTGGGAATGTTTCACTATTCAAACTTATTTCCTACAAGCTGAGGTGAACAGGTGATATATTTATTTTTAATATCAATTATTCTTAATACATTGGCCATAATATCATTTATTTATTAACTATTTAATCAGCTTTCTTCTTTGCACAGTAATCCCATCTATATGATTTTTATGATGTAATTTGACTTTGATATTGGCATGAGATGTTAAAACATTTTTCTTTCTCAAAAAGATGCCATTATAAAGATTGCATTGCATTAACTTTGAAGTGAAGAAACTAGAGAGTCTCAATATCTGCAGCACGTGTTGAGCCATATTGATTATTTCAGGTCTGGATTTAATATTACTAGTTAGATACGGTGTGTTAGGATTTGTTCTGTTTTTTAAACTCGGAACACTTTGTAGCCATGTAATTAGATAGTTTGTGCAGCAGAGAGTTGTTGCGATTGATCCTAGGGGAGCAGAGACCGTTCATTATAAATTGTTTTTATGCAGGCCATTAGACCAGCTGTTTCTTATGTATGTGTTATTATAGTTGAAAAGGATTTACCACACCCACTATGCAGCATTTGAAGCCATTTGTAGACCTAAATCCTCTTTTTCCTTGACTTTGTTTCTCAGACCACCAATTCTCCCTAGTCCTTCTCCTTCAAAATCCATTCCAATCCCACAGCCCTTCCGACCAGCAGATGAAGACCATCGGAATCAGTTTGGGCAACGCGACCGATCCTCTTCAGCTCCCAATGTTCACATCAATACAATCGAGCCAGTCAATATTGATGTAAGTATTAACATTTGGATCATGAACAGCAGATTTGGTGTTTCTCTTGTGAATATCAAAGTGTTAAATATATCACGTGCACACACAAGTACTGTATTTCTAAGCTAATCCTTGGTCTGTCAGAACCTTCGTAGATTCCAAGAAAGATTTTTTTCTATTGAGAGCTGTAGGAATACAAATAACTAGCTCCACAAGCAGAAGCTATCTTTATATAGTTCAGTCCTTTAGTTTTCAAAAAAGCATTTTACCACAAACTACTGCTGTTCTCTGTTTTATGATTAGTCTTAAGGCTCATATTGCTACCTGTACAGCCTTAAGAATGTAAAGGCCAGCAACCATCCTTAGAGACCATTGTATGCATTAAGTAAATTTCTTGGTGTGCAGGGTAGTTTTGTTTTTTGGTGTGTTCTTTTTTTTTTTTTTTTTTTTTTTAGAGTTAAAATTAAAAGTGATATTTATGGCACTGAAGGACATTAGTGGAGTTATCTGAGCTCAGATGTAGTGAGTGTTGGTTAGCATTCCATGAACCCAGTATATATTAATGTGAGTGTTCAGAAGCTGTTACGCTTTACTTGTTATCCACATTTTTGGGATTTCTGAATGCTGAATTGTAATGCTTAACAATAATAGCTGATAATAAACATAAGAGCAGCTAGCATCATTCAAAATTTGAATCACGAGGGCCTCTTTCTAATTTTGTTAATTTGTACAGCTTATATTTTTCCTTTGAATCCACTGTTTAGAAATCTGTCATTTGTCAGGTGAACGGTCTTGAAGTCTGTCTGGACATTGAGACACAAAATCTGTTCTACATGTGAGCTGAGTGAAAGGTGAAATGTTAGCTGTGTTTTAAGAAAGCAGCTTACTAGACATTTGCATATGGCAGTGGTGCAGCTGAGAGGCGGAACTGGTGCTTTTCAGCAGCACTGCAAGTGTATAAAGTAGTCATGCAACCATTAAAAAAAAAAAAAGATGGTGAAAATGCATCTCAGGGAAGGAAACCACTAGAATTTTCTTGTGTTAAGAAAATCATTAGTGTTGGTTACTTACAGTCTGAATATATGGTAAAAGATACTCTCAGTTAACAGTGGAATGAAGGTGAAGGAAATCTTTTGCAGTTAGTCATTTCTGAAAAGAGCAGAGTGCATCTGGGTATGCAAATGTGGTGCCTGGGTACAAGCATGAAGCAGAACTTGTTCGACTGACTTACCTCAGTACAGGAAATTGATGTCCCAGCTTCTGATAAGACAGTTCAAATAATTTGTATCACGAACACTGTAACCAGAACGTTTGATTTGATACTGCTTTGTCCGTTTTGGCCAACTGCATGTTTAAATCAATATTTTTATATCAGTATTGATTTGGGGGGCTATGAGTTTCAGTTTACTACTGGGAGATGCTGTTCTAAAGCAAATGATTTGGAAAAGTTTAATGATTGTTATAGTTTGGAGTCGCTGGTGTTAGTAAGCCAGAATAGGAAGCAACTTCTGTTTTGTGACCATCATATAAGGTCATGGATTATCAATTGGATCGCTCTCAGCTGATTCTGGAATGTAAATGTTAATACTTGTATACAATTTTTTTTTAAATAGGACTTGATTAGAGACCAGGGTGTACGAGGAGAGGGAGGTAAGTAGTGTTTAAACTAGCTACTGTGCTATATTTAAATATACAATTCCTCTGTCCTTTCCCTTTGTTCTACTTCCTTCTATAAAACACGGGCACAAAGGAAAATGTGACTAGAATTAAAAAATGAATTTGCATTTGCTTGTCCATGAAATTAGTATTTGTCTGACAAAGATTTGAGTCATTTGCCAGTCATTCTGGGAGTGGGGGAGACAGAAGGAGAAAAAGTTTTGAATTGTTATCTGGTCTTTTAGTATTAAAATCATCCTGTGCTCTTTTTTTTTTCCCTCTCTTTCACTCACACACACACACATACACAGTCACTCGCTCACATGGCTGCATGCAGTTATGCTGCAGCTTTCCATCTCTCAAAGATTTTTATGCCTATTGTTACCTTCCCACCTGTGGGTTATCAACACAGTAGGTGGACCTTCCGTATGAACTGCTGCATCCCTAAAGCGGCATGATGTTCTCCGGTTCTTCTCCCCCTCTACCCCTGCTGAAGATGCTGCTTTGCTATACTGCATGCCTGTGCTAATCTTAGAATCAAGGTGCTAGGACCTGAAGTTAAAGCCAGCTCCCTTTATGTTTTCTTTGGTAAAACACAACCCTAATTGACAGTTAAGCCAGAGCTAGTGCCAGAAGATAGATTAATTTTTCTTCTCATGTTATGCACGAGCCTGCTGAGTTACTTTTCTCACTGGTTGTCAAGTCCTGAGAGGGCTTCTTATATGCTGTATTTATTCCTATGAATATACTACTGATAAAGAAACAGTAAGTTTTGTAGATATGTGTAGCAGTTTTTCCAACTCCAGATTACTGACTCAGCCATCTACTACTTCTTGTAACTTGTTTCAGCCGTGGGAAAATTTAGTTACCTCACTGCAGTCCACCCCGATCTCTAATGTTTTGTACCGTGGGCTATCACTTAACTGTTTCTCCCATCCATGACTGTTCATGGGTAGGATGGGGCCTACCTACCACTTTGTGGTTGAGGGAGCTGTTTTTTCTTATGCCACTGATAGTACACTTTTTAAAAAGAAATTTCCTTTAGTGTCCTGCAAGCAAACTAATTTCAACTTTCCAGTTTTAGCCATTTTTGTATGTCTCAATAGATGCGGCTCTCCACAGTTTTGCCCATTTTGTCCAGCATTTAAGTGTTGTGGTATCATGTTGGTTTTAACTTTTGATCATAAACTGTCTGCTTGGCATCTGAAAACAATTGGCAATTCCCATTCCCAAAACGGTGTTTTTAGTAATTGACGTTTTTGTCCTTCGAAGTACAGAAGCAAACTGTGAATAGGAGTCAAAGCATCCTAGTTATTTCCCATGACTTCTTTCATTTCTTCTATGTGTCTGTCTTTCTGTCTCTGCCTGCCCGTCTCTTTCTCTCTAACAGCCCCTTTGAACCAGCTGATGCGCTGTCTTCGGAAATACCAATCCCGGACTCCCAGTCCCCTCCTTCATTCTGTCCCCAGTGAAATAGTGTTTGATTTTGAGCCTGGCCCAGTGTTCAGAGGTAGTTGGGCTCTTCTTTCTTGTTTTCACCCAAACAAAATAAGTAAAACCACAGATGCTGTTTGTGCCTCACCCTCACACCGTGTGTATGTAAGTGTGTGAGTTTATCAAAACACCTCTGTTTTTTGCTTAGCCTGGCTGGAATGCTTTGAATGTGCTTTCCACACATACTCACTTTCACGTTTATATGCTTGAAAATGACTATAAAGTCTGACTTAAATCTTCTAAAGCAAGGAATTTCATAGTTGAGGTATTTATATGGACCAAGACGTAATTTTTTCTAAACAGAGGTCCTTGGATTGCATTGCAGTGATTTTATAGACAAAGCGATGTCCTTAACTTAGAATTTCCTTGACTGCTCAATTTAAGTCAGTTTGGTGCTTTAACACTTTTATGTATTTAATAATCTTTATTTTGAAAAGTAATCTAGGAAATCAAATGTGAATTACAAACATTTCCATTGATATCTTGTCAGGTCTTAAGCTTTTCACACAATGTGCCGTGTCAACTTTCCACAAGAAATGTATTTTGAGGATTTTTTTTGATACTATACTGGGGCCCTGGATGGTTTAGACTATATAATTTGTAGTTAGTACATATCCAGTGAAACAGTACTTGATTGTGTCTTGAACTGTGTAAAATAATACGCTTTCACATGTCACTGACTCTTCAGTAATTCAGGCCTAAAGCTGTCAATGGATCTGTTTTATTGCACAAAATCCCCATTGGGATTTCATATGCTGGAAAAACATACTATTAAGTGATAGCATGAAATAAAAATATTTGTGTATCTATGTATACATATAGAAATGAATAGTCAAGTGCATGCAGCGTAGTTTTCAAATGCTACCACCTTGGCTGTTTCAAAGACTTTTGTTGCAGAACATATCAAGAACACTAAAATTGTTTCAGAAATTTTTGCGTGGAGGGAGGTGTAAGGAGGCAAGCAAACTGTGTACAGAATGGAATACATTAAATACAGCTTATGAGTCCATGCTAATGACTTAAGTCCAGCATTATCTAAAGTATTGCGCAGTACTGACAACTTGGAAAACAGGTCCTCTGGTATTATTATGGACAGATTGACTATAATGTCCTACCATGTGCTATAACCATGTCCACTAAAGGGTAAATGTTGCTGTATCTCAGTGTTAAAATTTAAGAGAAAATCTGTAAGCCAATAGAATTTTGGAACAAAGTTCTTGTTTTGGGAACATCATACATTTAATTTGATTTTTGTTTTGTTTTCAGACAAATAATGAAGTAAAAGCACAATAATATAGTAACCATAGAATGAAATTGACAGAGAATAGGAACAAAAGTCCATCCATTAGGTCACTGGCTTCCGTCTGCTTCTAAATTTAATTAGGTACCCAGTATGCATTATTGTTGCTTTAACGTGTGGGGAAAAAGTTCACGGATGCTGCATTCCATTTTTGATACTATTATTATGTGCTTCCACTTCTAAACATACGGATTTTAGCTCAATGAAGGAAAGCAGTGATGGATAGATACAGTCTGCTAAATTAGCACATAGAGTGGCTGAACACAAGCAACAGTCACGAAAGCTACAAAATGGACTTTGAATTCAGGTTGGCGTTAGCAGTCTTCTTTGCAGGTAAGGGGGTTCTGAAATAATAGGAGGAAGAGTATTGTCCTTCACTACTGATGTTAGAGAAAATACTGGAATGTTGGAGGCCTTGTACAGTGACATATATCATTTATCAGAGTAGGGTGAACTTAATTAACAGTTGACCCTATTTTATGTCCTTTGCACTAAGAGAGGGTCAGCATAACTTTGCTAATTAAGATGTCTAGTTTAAGTGTTCTATTTGTAAAGAGACACTGGGGCCCTGAAACACAGCTCTGTGATTTTCCTACGAAGCTTTGTTTAGACAGCATATATGTTAGAGATAAACTGTTCTAATTTGGATTTATTAGAATGTGCCTCAAATAGGTAAATTAAGCACTTGTTCCTTTCTAAGCCTTTCTGCGGTCTAATATCTACTTTTAAATAAAAGCTCTTTACTAACAGATAGCTTTAAAACAGCCAAATGGTTTTGAGGTGGCACTTGAAGACTCAGCTAGAAAACATGAATTTTTTTTGTATTTAGCCTGTTTTGATTCCAAAATACAGTATCTCAGTTATTTATTGGGTCCCTAAAACGTTAGCTACAAGAAATCTGAGAGGCAGCTGCAGTTAACTAACTGCTACTACTTGTCAAAGAGGCTGGCGGAATTAAAAACAACAAAACATATATTTTTTTCTATTTAAACATTATCCCTCTAATTCAAGAACAAAAGGCTGAGGACTAGCTGATACGCAGGGATGTTTGTTACAGTCTCGTCTCTTTCTGTTACCTAAGACTTGGGCACTAATCTAGTATTCATACAATATTCCTGAAGTTTATGTTTGTTCCTTCTTAACATCTACATTGATATTTGGAGATACTGCATCTTAAACAAAATTCTTGCACCTGACACCAGTACGTTCTTGTAAGCTGGCTTCTTAAAGATAAAAATTACCCTGTTTCTGAAATTTAGGTTCGACTGCAGGTTTGTCTGCAACACCTCCCGCATCTTTGCCTGGGTCACTTACCAATGTGAAAGCATTACAGAAATCACCAGGCCCCCAGCGGGAAAGGAAATCATCCTCATCCTCAGAAGACAGAAATAGAATGGTAAGATGAGTTATTTTCACACGCAGTACACAGTGTGGTATACTCAAAGTATAGAAATACCACACATCCGTGTTTTTCTCCATTTTCTTTCATCATAGCCATGTGAATTATTTTCAAGGTGATTATATAAAGGTCAAGGACTTTAAACCAATAAATAATGGAATATTGAAATCACGAGACAAGTATATAAATCATTGGCTGAGTTCACTTTTCCTCCATTGCACCCAAGTGTCTGGGTGCACTTTATATTATAATGCCAGTTTCCCTTCAAAGATTATCTTAATCTTTTTCTCACCATGTTTCACGAACAGTGAAAGTTCTCTAATGACGCAAATTTAACAATGGATAAAATGACTGCGTTCTTTTAATTCACAATTTATGACTACTGAGTAATAATTGAAAAATTCATAAATGAGACTTTCCCTTTGGGAGGAAATTCTCCATTTTTTACTGGCATTAATACTGCCCGAAATCTGTGGCAAATATTTCCTGTCAGGAAATTACTTGTATACATTTACACTGAGGTTTTGAATATATCTAATTTGAAATGTCACTTGCAGTATTTGGAGAAAAAATATTTTAATTACATGAAATTTTGATACAGAATCTTTAATAAAGGATGTATTTTTCACAAGCATTAACTGTTGGTTTTTCTTCTTTCTTTTTATTTTTTGTGTAAATATGTAAAGAAAACCCTTGGTCGACGAGATTCAAGTGATGATTGGGAAATACCAGATGGGCAGATCACAGTTGGACAAAGGATAGGGTCTGGATCGTTTGGAACAGTCTACAAAGGAAAGTGGCATGGTATGTGGCTCCCAGGGCAAACAGTTACTCTTAAGCAAGTGGCATTGCCTGCTGGGGGCCACCCAGCTGAAAAGCAGCTTTATGGAAAAAGATCTGTGAGTCTTCGTGGATGCCAGCTTGAATATGATTAAGCAATGTGGCCTTGTCATAAAGAAGGTTAATGGTATCTTGGGCTGCATTATAGACAAAGCATTACCAGAAGGTGGAGGGAGGTGATCCTTCCCCTCTACCTCATTACTGGTGAAACTACACCTGGAGTGGCGATTCCAGTTCTGGGCTCCCCACTACAAGAGAGATGTGGACATACACTGGAGAGACTCCAGCAAAGGCCCTCTGCTATGAGGAAGGGCTGAGAGCTGGGACTCTTAAGCCTGGAGAAGGGAAGACTCAGAGAGAGATCTTGTCTTATATGTATGTATATTATATATATGTATATTAAATATATATATATTATTAAAATACCTGAAGTAAGGCTGGAAAGAGGATGAACTCAGACTCTTTTCAGTGGTGCCCAGTGACTGGATTAGAGGCAATGGCTGCCAACTCAAACAAAAGAGGCTCTGTTTGAGCATGAGGAAACACTTCATTGCAGCGTGGGTGACTGAACACTGCCACAGGTTGCCCAGAGGTTTTGTGGAGACTCTCTCCTTGGATATTCTCAAAAGCATTTTGGGCATCGCCCTGTATGAACAGCTATAGGTGGTGCCTGCTTGAGCAGCAGGGTTGGGTGACATAGCCCCGAGAGGTACCAGCAAACCTCAACCATTCTGTGACCTATGAATGCTATTTAAATCTAAGAATCATGGGTTAAGTAAGTTACATTAGAGCTTCAAGCAGTGTAGAAACTTGACTCCCATGTGTTCTTCAGAAGTAATTATTAGGGTAAAGATGAAACGTAATTACTGGAAAGGCTGAAGTAGCCACCTTGCTAAGCAAGAATCTCAAATGTATGCGTATACAGAAACTTTAAATGTGGCTAGAATTTCTCAGAGTAAAATAAGAATAATGCTTATACACGTTTACAGAATATATACGTGTTTTAATATAGTAGTGGTTTATTTCACTAAAGCTAGAAAACAGAGTCTCAATATTTTTGATTTTCTATATAGCATTTTCTCAATTGAGGAATCCGTGTCAATGATACTTACTAAAGATTGCTATTTTGAAGGTGACGTGGCAGTGAAAATGTTGAATGTTACAGCACCCACACCTCAACAGTTACAGGCTTTCAAAAATGAAGTAGGAGTGCTCAGGTAAGAATATTTTTGGTATAAAATAAAATAATCTGTGTAGATTTATGTTTCAACTCAACATTTATGTTTCTGTAATGATTGAGTTTCATATTTCCATTACATCGCATTGGTCTTATTTCTTAATCATGATAATTTGGGTAGAAAATACAACTTACCGTTTTAAAACATTTCTTTATATCCACTGCTTTGTATCCACATATGTTTGTCTGTAGACTGATGTTACTGAGTATATGGTATATCCAAGTACTCAAGACAAGTCTGTGTTTTACTGTTGTAGTACCATAGGACAGTCAAACTTAGGCATGAACTTTTGGACCTTTGCTCTCTTCCAAGTTTTGAGATTGAAGTAGAGTATAATTGATTGTTCTTTTCCAGCCATATCTCTGCCCATGTTTTCCATTGTTTCATAGCAGCATTGATTTTTTTTTTTTTTTTTTAAATGTCTATTTCATAGTCACTTCTTGATTTTATTTTCTCTTGTCTACTGCTTGTACTTTCTTAGGTAAAGTATTTGTCTTGCGTTCAGTTCTTAACAGAGAATCTATCAATATGATATCATATTTATTGGGGAAGACAATTAGCATCCAATTACAATCTTCAGCATAATTCTGTTTTAAGAAGCAAAATAGAAAGGAGCTTTTTGGCTTTGGTAAATTCACATGTTGAGATGGATACCTGCCCTGGAGGAGGG
>JAOWBP010000001.1:48303948-48314425 GCA_028571105.1 Tragopan temminckii | reverse complement strand
TTCCTTTCAGTCAAGCAGCTGGACATTTTATTGCTTTATCCTTAAATTCTCAAAGCTGATCTGCTGTAACAAAGAAAAATATCAGTTTCCATCTATTCTCACCATTATGGAGTGGCAGGTCTGGTTTTGGTTATCTTTCCCTCAGTCAGGAGGAAGCAAGAACAGGTGCAGAGAAAACAAGAGCACTCTAGAATACTAAGCCACTTAAGAAGCATTCTTCTCCAGTTTAGCATTTCTTCCCTAGTTGAGAGCTTATCCAAATCTCCTAGTGTTTATTAGGCATCTTGTGTTCTTTGTGAGCTGCTGATTTCAGCAGGTTCCTACTCAACAGGTATTTATCATCTCATAAAAGCGACCTGTACAGCAAGCGTTAGTTATCAGGCCATGGAGATGCACTAAAAAAGTAAAAAACATTGGAGGAGGGCAGTGGGACAAGAGAGAAAAGAGGTAAAACAGAACTAGTGATTTAAAGGATTGTTTTTCCCATTGTCCGAACTGACAGATAAACTGCTTGTGGCTGTGCCCCTGTCCTCCCAGTGACTACCTGGTCACTCAAAACATGGAGAACTGAACAGTGGTGGCAAACCATCCTCTGACGGAGCTCCTGCATCGCAGAGCAGTGACATGCTGCCTGGCAGAACTCCCTGGGAGTGTCTGAGGGGGAAGCCACTTCAAATGTAGACCTTCCCCATGGCATCCCCACTGCTCACAGAGAAACACCTTCTATTGCCTGTACGAATGACTGAAGGGTATTTATACCTTACTCAAAGCCATGAATAAGCTATCTACTACTGTCTCCTGACCTCCTCAATAAAATGTCCGTATCAAAAAATACGCTTAAATATATATATATATAAGATAGGCTCATACATACATCCTATCTCTCTAACTTATTTAACATTACTAGAGAGACTGCAAAGAAAAACTGAAATTCCATCAGTGTCTCGCTCATTCCCTGGCTGGAGTTGTAAAGCTCTGCTTGTGATAACACAATCAACTCTGCAGCAACATACAGCACTTTCACAAAGAGGGGCTTACGATTTCAATTTGGGAATAATTAGATGGAACAGACGCAAATGTCAAGAGGATCTGTGTCTTCAAATTCTTCCAATAATGCATCTGATAACCACAAAATGTTTTATGAGATTCAGGCCTCATCCACGGCTAATGGTTCCCAGTTAATAGAGCCAGTCAAAGGGCAAAGAAAGGAGAGGGGGATGTTCATAAATATTTATGAAGCAAAACAAGCAACAGAGATATCCCTTTTTAACAGGCTTCATTACTTCTTCCACAATATCCTGATAAAGTAACTGTATTAAAACCCATCCATCTGAGTGTTTCTCAGCTGATACGTACAATCAGACTCAGAAAATAATGTATATATACATATATACTCAGAAATGAAATCAAGAAGAGTCAGGCACACTCTATTCTTTTAAACAATTTTGTTGCTTGAGAACAGGACCAAATTGACAGACATCCCTCTTCTGCGTCTAATTCTTCTGCCTAATTCTGCAAGCTGCTGAGTGCCTCCTAAAAACACTTGAGCATTCTCAGAGCCATGAATGGAAGGTGAGAGTGCTCAGTCTCTCTGGAGAGATGTTCAGCAGACTGCAAGATTGCTCCCTTCCTCCTCAGAGTGCAGACAGCATGGGAAGGCTTTACTAACACAACCTCTATCCATGCCTTTGGTCAGCATGATTATCTTCTAACAGGTGAGTCATTCCTCATCATCCTTGGCTGTTCCTTAACAGCTCCGGCAAAAGAACTGATGGGAATGGACTTAAATGCCTATAGGCATGTTAACACCTAAGAAGACCAACTATTATCAGATCTGCCTATCAATAGCAATCACTTACATCTCTCAGCAGCTTGGATTTGCCTGTATCTTAATCTACCCTACCCAAGAAGCAGAATATCACAAGGAAGCACATCGATAGTTAGATTTTCTAAACTTGATACAGCTCCTGAATGTCACAGGTTAGAGGAGGATCCCTTTACCCAAATAGTGTGCTGAAGAGCCATCAGCATGCAGAAATGCAAAAGGTGATGGGTATAGGAATGAGCAGGTCCACTGTGTGATGGAGTTTTTGCACAGCACTGTCACAGTTCACAACAGACTGCTGACAGAAGCTGGTGACTCATCGAATCAGACATGAAGCTCTGTCTGAGCTCCTTCTCAGGCCTGCATGTTTCACGCTGTATCTTTTGTAGGCATGCCACAGACTGTCAGACAAGTGTATGTACAGAAAACACACCACATGTACCCCTACAGACAAAAGTGTTCCTAAATTCTGACTATGGCACACAGAGGTTTGAGATGATTGTAACTGTAATGTGGACTTTGTCTTTCATTCTTGTCACAGCTGCATGCTCAACGGAAGAATAACTCAGCAAAAAGGGATAATTGTTTTTTATTCATAGGATAGTATTCATGACCAGTAAGAAAAATGATCTAATCAATACAGAGAGCATTCTTCTGGATGAAATTCAACCCCAAGACCTTGGGAGATGAAGCCTTGTCTTCCAGCCAGCCCTGCTCTGCCTCCCAAAGCAATCCTCCCACAGCTTTCACCCTGAAGCCCTTCAAGGAAGAGAGTAGAACAAGCTTTACCCAGACACATCCTTGCAGACTGAAATGGCCAAACACAGAACATTCAACAGCACCAAGAACCTTTGTGTCTTGAGCTTGCAAAACAAGTCTGTTAGTTGAGTCTGATACCAGCCCTCTAACCATGCAGTAAGAAGACCCTGGAGGATCTTGCTCTAAACCCCTCGACAGCGATTGTAGTGACCACATAAAATGCCGACAGCCTGACCGAGCACTATCAGTTAGTCCCATCAATTTTGTTCTATGAGAAAAATTCGGAAGGAAGACAGAAGGCTGCAGAATCTTGTCTCTGCCTCTTCAGTACCTTTGTTACCACGCTGGAATCCAGGTGGGAATCATCAGTTATGTACATTTCTCCAGACATCACTGCCTAGACTACAGAGTCAGCAATGACCAAGGTTTGAAATGCCATCCTGAGAAGATGCTGACTTTTTCATAGCTCAGCAGCACATGTACACACAGTCTACAGACAAAGCCTGTAAGTAACCCCATACTCCAAGCCTTCAAAAGATTCTGAAATCATCTTGTCCCATAAAAACATCACCAAGATTAAAGCAAAGCTCTTCACTGAGTTCTTTAGCCTCTGAACACTACAGTGTTGAGGAAATTGGAACATGTGTTTTGTTTTTTCATATGGACACCTTTATTAAAAAAATATCCTTTTCAACAAAATCTTTACTAATAATGCAAAGTTCTATGAAAAAAATAAACCTAAATATTTTAATTTTGGATTAAATGCTTATCAACATGTTCTTGGCTTTGAATAATGATAGTAATGGGATTATTTAGTCTGGAGAAGAGGAAGCTCAGGAGAGACATTATTGCTCTCTGCAAGGACCTGAAGGGAGGTTGTGGTGAGGTGAGGGTCAATCTCTTCTCCCATGTAACTAGTAATAGGAATAGAGGGAATGGCCTCAAGTTGCACCATGGGAGATTCAGGTTGGACATTAGGAAATAATTCTTCTCCAAGAATGGGCTGGAACAGGCTGCTGACAGCAATGGTGGAGTCACAGTTGCTGGAGGTGTTCAAGAAACATTTAGATGTTGTACTGAGGGACATCGTTTAGTGGGAAATATCAGTGACAGTTGGGCAGTTGGACTGGATGATCTTGGAGGATTTTTCCAACCTTGGGCATTCTATGATTCTATATATTATTGTAAGGGATGTAGATTTTCTGAAAATAAACAAACAAATTCCATTGTTTAGTCCAAAATCAAATTTGATATCAAACAAAGATGTTGACTTTTTTTTTTAACCCAGCCCTACCCCAAATTCTGTGCAACAGATGAGTGCTTTTGGCACCCCTTCCATGTGGGGATAAACTGGTACATCTTTACAGCACGTTCCCAGGGCGGCTTCTCAGACTTCAATGTCCCTGGCCACATACCTGTCCATTCACACCTGCTCTTTGTAAATCTTCCAGTCTTGATTGCTCCCAAACTATCAATGCCAATACTTTTTCACAAACATACCCAAACACATCTTTTAATAGCTTCATTACCTCTAGTCTTTACCTGCATATGTAAAACATATTATTTCTGTAGATTTTTAGAAAAAGCAGGCAGTTAACAGATATTTTCAAATTGAACAAGGATCTCTAAGTCTCATTTTAGCCTCTCGCCATTAAATCTGCAGTATCTCAGTGAGGTGTACACCATCAAAACTCTTACAGGATCAAGGAGATGGTAGAACCAAAATTATCCATGCAGTTGGGAAATAGTCATTCTTTCTTTAAATCTCCCTTTAATACATTGTACTTGCTAAATGTACTTATGTTTTAGTTTGAAACAATGAATTTTATATTCCTCTTACATCAACATAATAGGCATGAGACTCCAGTGATTTCCATGAAGCTATTTTTAGTTTATTGCAGTAGAAAAGACAACTGAGTTTTCATCCTGCACTTATTTCCATATACAAGTGATATTTTTTTTCACATATTCATCACTCTTGAAAGCTGGTACAATCCTGCTCATATTTGTCTAATGTGCAACTTTTTGCCAGAACAGGAGGAATAAGCAAAAACCTGTTCTTCAGTATAGACTGGGAGAGATTTGGCTTTACCAGTACACATCTGTTACACTGCACTCAACACTGGAGTACTGCAAAATGTATGTAAGACATTAATGAATTCTGCAGTATATATACGTGATCTAAACTAGACTCCATCCATAAAGTTTTGCTCCTGAGGGCTAGAAATATTTGGGGTCAAGCAAAGGTGAAAGTTATTAGTCACTCCTAAGCTCTCAAACTGGACAATTAATTCCGGTCTGCTCCCAGTGATGCTCAGTTGCAAGCAGCAGTGGCTTCTCAAGTACGTATGCAATTGCGTGTATTGATCTCAAAAATGCCCAGAGCCCTTTTAATGCATCTAATAAAAATATAACATTTTGCTGAGTAAATCCAAATTGATGTTTTGTACATTTTCAATATGCAAAGAAAAAGTAAAACCTTCAAATCTTTTTATTATTATTATTTGTGGTGACTAAACTTTTGCGTTTTATTTACTGGCAACACTTGAACTTATTAGGAAACAAATTATTTCCCAAATTAATAGAATGCTGACAGTCATGCTTGTTCTACAGTTTCATTCCTGAAGGACTTGTACAATGCACAAGCCTAACAGAATTCTTTCCGCCAGTTTCTATTTTAATTAAAAAAAAGAAACATAACAGTGGAGGCATTTTAAATATAAACTAACAATCTGCTCTGGCGATTGCATCTCTGTGATGCTGCATAAAATCTAAAATTGAAACTGAGCAGAAAATGACTATATAGGCAAAAATGAAAGTCACTAGCACCTCATTAACTGAGGAAATTGCAGAGTGGTCAAACAATATGTATACTGACAAATGAAAACTACCTTTTTTTAATCTTGAGTTTTAATCTTCTAGGGTTATTTTAAGTAACAAAGTAAGTACCTTTGTTTTATCATTGCTTTTAAATACAGAGAGAAATTATTTGCCAGACCGACTCTGTACTACACTAGCAGCTCCATGACTTTTACCCTGATGAGACCATTTAGCTTTCCTGTTTGTAGGGAAATTCTGTCCCCATTTTGACAGCTTCCAGCTCCATTTTAGCATGATAATGAATGGTCTTTTGTGGAATTCAGTCCAGGGTATGGTTCAAGAAGTAAACTATTTGGAAATCAAGAAATTGACTATGACAAACGTAAGGTCAAAAGTCTCTACTGAAGCTTGCTAGGTGATTTATCAAAAGCATTTCCAAAATAGATGTCTGAATTTCCTCAGACATCTTGATTTTATCAGAGATTGTTCCTATGCAGCAGAAGCATTCCACTACTTAACCTTGTACTCATAAACCCTTTTCCAAACCTGGACTGCCATCTTTCAGCTGCAGAAGCTGGAAAGTGCCACTGCAGGCAGCAGCCATGCTCCACAAAGAGAGTCACAGCACTTGGAAGGGCCTCGTGGACTAGTCCAGAAGAGAGTGGCAATTCTAAGTCACTGTCTGTGACATTTCCTTCTGGCTGGAAGGGAATGGAGAGCACACTAGAGGCCTCTCCCACCAGAAGTGATAGATGCCTGCTTTAGCAACTGAGTTAACTCAAATAAACCCCTGGGCAGTTGGGTACTACAGAAATCATACTCCACACTAGTGACCTTTTAAGACAACAGACTCCACTTTCCAAGCAAGCCTGCTGGGGACCCAGCAGAAATCTGTTTCTTTCAGCTGTATTAGTTGGTCTAATAAAGAACATTCCCTCCCTACAAATCTTGCCTTACTTATGGATGTTTGACAATTATGACCACAGAAATCCTACTGCTGCTTATTGGAACCACTATGAAATGTCTCAGGAGCCTTACTCTCAGATCAAAGATAGATGATCACTATGGATCATTTTTTTTCCCACCTCTACAACCCCTTTAGGTCCATTCCTCCCTCCCTACCCAAGCAGTTGGTATTAGAGATAAAACCAGGCAGCAAGAAATGCAGATGACTCCAAGTCGTTTTATCTTCCTTCTAAGTAAAATAGTATTGTTCCAACCTTCTCCAACAAAAGCCTGGAGAAAAAAGGAAACACATCAAATACACTTCTTCTTTTAACACTTCAAGTTTTCCATCAACATTTTAAACACAGTTCACTTCCACAACAGGCAGCACCCCTTTTACTGTTCCCCAGCCACTCCTTCCCTTCACCTATCTCTCTTCTGGCAGGCTAGAGGGTAATGCACAAGATTGGGAACAGACCTAGATTTAAAAATATGCATTTAATATATCTTAGTACCACTGAAATCCAAAATAATGAGGCCAGGACAAGCACAGTCTAAATCCTTTTGCCACTGTAACTATAATGGCTAGTAGTGCTTAGATATCGAGCCACGTATCTAGAAGTTTGCTGCGTGTAATATGAATCTGCTTACTTATTATAAACTGTATCAAGTCAGTGGACGACTCAGAGACTCCTTGTTAAGTTTGAGGCCAGTTCCATCTCTCTCTGCTCTGCTCCAGTTTTCAGGACACTGGCAGCAGCTACTCAAGGGACCCCACTGTAATGCCAAGATAGCTGTACTGCACCTACACAATTACACCACTTGCAGCAGGAGCCTCAGGGAACACAAGGTTTACATGCTACAGGCATCATTCATGTATTCACTAAAAGTGCAGGTCTACCAACATTCAGAGCTGAACACAAAAGATGACTATGTAACTGCTCTGCACTCCACGAAATTGCAATTCATGCCTTACCTGCTGCAATATACTCAGATACATATGCATGCACAGTCTATAGAATGGGAAAAAATGATTATTATTATTATTTAATTTTTGATATATTAGCAGAAGTTCACACACTTTATTCACGAGGTCACATGTATTCATGTGGTAGATTGATCAATCGGCAGATCAATAGCTTAACTGATCAAGTGTCACCTTTAATTCTGTCAGGATTATCTCTCAAGACAGAAGAACAACACATCTCTCAAATGCCTTACAAAAACAACCAACAACAAGCAGATGCATCAGCTATTACTCTGGATAACATGAGTTCTAACAATCACAAGATCCTTGTAAACCTCTACTTGTCTTCTGCATCTCCATTTCCAGCAGCAACCAGGAAACCACAGGAAAGAGTTAAAGTAGCATGGTTCACTTCTAGGAAATATGTATAAAGAACAGACGGAGAGGTAATGGCAGTGAAGGAATCCTATCCAATAAAACTTTTCCCACTCCTGCCAAAACAGCTATAGGTTGTGTTTTTCAGGAGCTCATTTAATCTACATAAAGTTAGTGCAAAATTGGCCAGGTTCTCAGATCAGTGCAATGCAGCTCCCCTACCTTCTGGGTAGTCAAAGCACACCACAGGGTATACCCAAAGTGCCAGACATTCCCCATTACTAACCTCGCACCCCACTGCTTGCTGCAAGAAAGGTCTTAGTGCTGGTTCAAGATCCACCCAACTACAGCATGTTTATCTTTCCTGTTGTTCTCTGCCTCTTTGAAACTGCTGTGCAGATTTGTTAAACAACTGCTGTAGTAATGAGCCTCACATTTACTTCTGGAAAAAATAGACTTTTTTCATTTATCTCACAACACGTACAGGCACATAGAGTACACAAAACCAGTTTGCAAAATGTCGTGTGACCTAGCAGGATGAAAGGTGCTCTGTAAGTATAATAAATCATTTTTTATCTGCCTTGGCTCTTTTTATAAATAGCACATCTTGGCTTTGTATGTCTTAAATGCTTTGGACCATTTCTTTTGTTTAGGGGAAGAACAGTGATAAGGATTTGTTTATTCAGAGGGAGAGAGAGTGGTATTAATATTTTTGTGCTGCTGTTGAAAATACAGTCCCAACAGGGGCAGAATTCCCATAGTTTTATATAAAAGCCATCTACAATTTTTTTTTTTTCCACTAAGCTACATAGGACCTTGTTTAAAGCTTAATGCACACAAGAAATTTCATGTAAATTAGCCACCTGAGGGTACCAACACAGACCCATGATTGTAATAGAAACATATTGGCATTGGCATAAAAAAGGCTAATTAACTGCTTCCTTTCTGCCAGTTGCACACCAGATCCACGCTGCTGCTCAGCATCTCCTGGGCTGCTGCAGATATGCTGGCAAACATTCTCCTTCCACAGAGCTCAGCACAACATTGCTGAGAGAGGCTGCACAGATGCGGAGGGGAACAGCAGTACGAGGGATGAGCGTTCCGCAAGCAAAGGGATAGAGAGCTCAAAGCACGTCCCCTTCCTTCACACGGAGCAAAGCTCTCCTCATGCATGCAGCAGTTCTGGAAAATCAGACTTTGCTTCATACGTTTTTCTTCCTCAGTACAAAGAGCCATTGAAATGCTGTAGTCCTATGCAGTATGTTTGGGGCTGATAAGAATAACAACGTGCAAGGAATTTAGTCCTTCATTTCACACACAGGAAAACAGACTTTGTAGAATATTCTCATTGAAAGACAATCCCAAACAGGACGCAAACGCACAGTTTCTAAAGGATAAAGTCAGACTATTCACCCAGGGTGTCGCATACTCTGATTAGAGAATCTTAAGGTGTTAAGTAAAAACCTGTACACTTTCATGAATGCAACTGAAATAAACTGTGAATTACCGAAGTAATTCTCATGCAGCACAGGATTTGATTGCCTTATTCCTTGTACAGTGATTTGCACCCACACGTTGCGTATCAAGCAGGTGTAAAATGCTGCCACTGGAGGAATAGGGAATGCTCATTTAAGACTATTTGATACACATATTGCCCTGAATTTAAGAGGTAAGAAAGTGCCCTACCAGGTAGTGTGAAAAGAATTCAGTCCCTATAACTCAAACATGTCTTTTGCGGGTATAAAGCCCTTTCTGCTTGCAAATGTCCTAACGTTCATGCTTGTTCTTACAATGTACTGGAGATAAGTCCATAATAAAACCCTATTCAAAGTCCCACAGTGATGTACTGGAAACTCACTGCCAGGTTTTCCTGGTCAGCCTCATTTTTTCAGTTTCTTGACTCTTCCTTCTTTTGACTCACTTGCTTTCTCTGTTAGCTGCAGCAGAAGGGGAGCTCACCCTCAGTGTTTTCTCTGTAGCTGCTCTGCATCCATAGCACCACCTCACACAAAGAAACCTTCACCTAGGCACAAATGTGATGTACAAGATAGTGACTGCACAGGGCAGTAGAATAGCAGCAAGACCAGCAGCCTTTCATCTGAGGTTACCAGGAGGCATCCAAATTATCTCAACACAAAAAACCCATTCCACTTTGATGACTTTCTGGTCGACTGTGAGAAAGAAGTTAGTAGTTTCACAACAGACTGAGCTGCATGTCACAGAAAATAAATAAGTAAAATACATACATATAGAAAATAATGCACTCCTCTGGCATCAGGGTTACCACCCAGTAATGAAATCAGGTCTGAAAACCAAACTAGCTTCTCACCTCCTTGCTAAAGATTGAGCTGTCCTGGTGGGACACAAAAACATGCATTTCCGTTGCCTGTGCTGTCCTCATTCTGATGAAAAACACAGGTCTCGGTGTTTGGGGATGCAAAGCCCTCACTAAAGCCACCATGGTATGAAGGGAAGAAGGACAGTGCAAGGTACAAGAAATAGAGATCTTGTTCGCTCCTCACACAGCTGCAGCACAGGGGGAGCAGAGGATGTTTCCCTGTAAGCTCAGCACTTGCCTCCTCAGCACACTTTCAGCACTGGGTGCATATGCACACACATAGGGTTAAGCCCTTTGCGTGTCAGAGAGCACTAGGAGCAAAATGAGTGATTTATAAGCAGCCAGCACCATTACAATGCTAGCTCATTTTACACTCTTTACATTCTCCAAACTTATCTTAGAGATAGCACTTTCCCCTCTGGCTAGAAATTAGAACATATATATATAT
>JAOWBP010000001.1:48287380-48299922 GCA_028571105.1 Tragopan temminckii | reverse complement strand
AGAAAAGAAAAGAAAAGAAAAGAAAAGAAAAGAAAAGAAAAGAAAAGAAAAGAAAAGAAAAGAAAAGAAAAGAACAACAACAACAAAAAAGCCAACACCACAGGTAAAAACTTTGCAAATGTATAGGGAAGTTTCTAAGGAATCAGATTCAGTCCAAGCTTCAGAACCTTCCAAACACACAGGCACTTGAATAAGTAAAACATATCTTCAACTTTGCAATCTAAACTTTTCTGAAGCTTCCAAAGACTTTCAGATTTAAGGCTTGCATTCAGGCATATGGACTTCAAAACTGGTAGAAATTTCCCTGTCTCTCTGAATATTCTGCAACATTAACAGCCAATAATATTTTCATTATTCCTACCGCAGTTCCTCCCACAGCAGCCTCTCATTTCACTCCTAGCTCTCAGATGAGCCACAGAGCTTCTTAACTGTTGGCTGCTAAACACTTAAATTACCCTGTGTGTTTCTCCCCACCTTCTCTTTTATGTATTCCCACTGTGTATCTTCACAGAAGACAGGATGTGTATTTTGCAGCATGGTGTTCCAGCTCACGGCTCAGCATGCAAGAGGCACACTCTCTAGTCTGGCTGCCAGCATTCCCAGCATCAGAACATAGCTAAATAGCTCTCAGGATAGGGCTCATTAGGCTCCACTGAATAGCCAAGAGGAGCAATAGATTTTATAAGTGAAAGCATTCACCAGGTGGAAAATACTCATCATTTGATTTGAGAAAGGACAAATCGCTCTTAAAAGACTTCCTAGAAGCTACATATATTTATATATATATTAAAAAGTTAGAAAACCACATCTGAATTTATTCTCTTCAGCTTCATCTTCCCTGCAGGAAAGACACATTTCACAGTGCACCCCAAAGTCCTGGGTTCCTCTCAAGTGAGGAACCCACTGCAGCCCTGTCCCTGTTATCTGTCTGGGTCTGCTCCCAGAAGAAACAGGTAGAACTGAGAGATGACAGATAGCTGATGGAGCCCCACCACAACAGGCAGCTGTGGCAGTGCCAAAGCACCTCCTCAAACAGCTGTGAAGTGTTTCCTGAACCCACTGTCTAGATATATAGGACCACATCTTATTCCTTTTATACGTAGCTTTTCATCTGCACTCAAAAGGCATTGAAGTGGCCATTCCAAACAGCACATCTTGACTCCTAAAATGCAAACTAAACAATTGAATTGGAAAGTATAGGCAGAAAACAAAGATGATGGCCAGGCACTGGGATACACTGTGCCCGTACAACTCTCAGAGCTGCTTCATGACACAAAGCAATTGCAGCACCTTAATTCATAAAGAGGAGTTTTCTGGTACTTACGCTAAATTTGAGGATCTTTCATACTTCACCGAGAAAATTTGCATGACAGAACTAAATCATTAAAAGCAGAATGGGTTATACTGATTTTCTATTTTGTTACCACTAAACTTTTTCAGGACTGTTTCAGCACAGCAGCGCATCCTTTCCTAAACCTTGGAACTGCTAGGCTGTATTTCCCTTCAGTGCCAGCATGGGTTCTCATACAAACACCAGTGGACAGCAGGAAGAAAGCTGTAGGGATCTTCTCACTGAAGGGGACAGGATCTTTAGTGGGGTCTGTTCAGATAGGACAAGGGGAAATGGTTTCATATTAAAAGAGGGGATATAAGGAAGACTTTTTTTACAGTAGGAGTAGTGAGACACTGGCACATGTTGCCCAGAGAGATGGTGGATGCCCCATCTCTGGAGACACTCAAGGCCAGGCTGGAGAGGCTCTGAGCACCCTGATCTAGCTGTGGGTGTCCCTGTTCATTGCAGTAGAGTTGGATTAGATCTGAGGGATCTAGATCTACATCTTCTCATCGGGTCTAGGTCTAGTGAGCTCTTTACCAAAAAAAAAGAAAAGAAAAAAAAAATCATGGACAGCCTTAGTTTGCCTGGTAAGGCAGAGGTTAAGATGGACCTGCAGTGACACCAGCACTGACATTGGGGTTCAAGGGGTTCAAGGAATTTGCCTTCAGTAGGAACTCTAATGAAATGGAGTCAAAGCAGAGAGCCAACTCCTGCCAGGGAAGGATAAATAACAGCTTTGGAGACAGTCTGAAGGATCTCCTGAGAGTGTCAAGTCAAAAAACAAAATCTGTGAGGAGATTAACAGTGAGGTGGCATAAACTACTGTGCCAAAGTCCATGTCACCACCACCTGCAACCACAGTTCAATAATACAGGTTCCCCAGAACAGGGGGAACCCTCTAGGGAGGGAGAGGGGCCCAAAGCTGAGGGGACCAGGCCTGCAGGCCACACCTGAGCCCACCACTTAAAGCAGCGCACAGTTCCCAGGGGAGGCGTTCCCACAACAGACCTTCCCCACTGCAGCAGGATGCAGACAAGCCTGCACCATGAGTACTGAGGCAGGGCAAGCTGTTCTTTGCACTGGCATGGCCTTTGGGACTGTTGGCTTTTTATTGCTGAAGCTTTCCCTTGCTGAGGCTAGATGGCCCACGTTCATACAACAGTGGTTTCATTTCAGGATTTATTAAGCATGTTTAAATATTAAACAGTCAATAAATGCCAAATTGAGACAAATATTCTGTTAACATGTGAAAAAGAGGCTTCAAAACAACAAAAGCAAATGATACATGAGCTCTCTCTCAGGGGATTGTGCTAGGCCTGATAGCACCATCACAAATATCCCATCCCAGAAGTGCTGTTTCAGCTTCTCTTAGCACTTCAGGATTTTTAAAAATTTATTTTTACTGTAGCTCCAAGCTTACTTTTGTTTCAGAAAGAAAAAAAAAGCCCAGGTTTTGCCCTACAACAACCAGCTCTGGTTGTGATGACAGCACAGCAGGAGGGCTGCAGCTCTGCAGCCTGCAGGCTGTGCCCTGTCTCTGCCACCTCACCATGTCTGCAGCTGATACCTTGCTTCAGTGGGAAACACACAGCTGATGTGGAAAGGTTGCTGGGCAAAAGCACAGCCTTCACTGTTGAAAGAAAAGCCAACATTTTCCAAACTGCTCTGTCTGTGGTGTTTCATGTACCATGATGCCCACTCTACATTGTTGAACTCGTGTTGACATGGCAAAGCTACGAGCCTCTTTAAGTTACAGCCATGACTGTTCACGTCATACCTAACACTTGCTGCACTTGGGTTTCCTCGGGAATGTACATGAGCCTAAAAAGAAAAGGCACTACATAGAAAACAGCGCCGTGTCAAAGAGAAGTCCTCCTAGTAGGCCAGAAGAATTGGGTCATCAAGTGGCCCGAACTGGAGACTCCTGGTGAGATGCTGGTCACAGCTGCAGTCAGAACCAAGTGCCAATGTGAAGAGAGGAAAAACACATTCAGGACCTAATTGACACCCCAGCAGACTGAATTCAGAGGACTTTGGCTCAGGCTCTTGCTTTACAAATCCTCCCAGGCTTCATTTCCACACTAGCTAGGTCTGCATGATTTTGCATCATTAGGCAGCATAATGTGTGAGTCAGAAGGCATGCAGAAGCTTCCTAGAGGTTTTCTCTTAAGTATCCATAAAGCATCGTGTATTTAAGCTGCATTTTCTAAATCATAAACAAATAAATACATAACACTTCCTGATTTACGTTCAAGTTTTTTTTAAGTGAAGGTCACCTTGAAAGCTGCAGTGTGAAGCTAACTCATTTTATCTCCAGCATCACAGTTCTGCCTCTTCCTACAGTAGTAAAAGACCCTCACATATGAAAAACTCATTTTTAACTCTTTTGAGAAGTGAAGCTGTCACAGATTTTGAATGCAGTGCAATGATGAAAGAGCACCTGCCTGGCCATGTCAAAGAGCTGGCGGGGTAGGAATCCCACAGCATGCTGCATAGTTCTGAAACAACTTTGGAGAGGCAATATGGTTTTGGAGATACGGTGGTGGCCCTGGAGATCAGGAGACCTGGATTCTATTTCTGGCTCTGCCACTGACCTGCTAAATGACTAAAGACAAATGGCTTCTACACACCTGCCAAGTTTAACAAAGCAAGTGCGAGACTTGCACTCTCCCATTCCCTCTCAAGCTGTCCCTTCACAGCAACTTTATCCCACACATTTGCAGCACAGCCCTGGCTCCTTTTCATCCCCCTGATCCCCTCCACAGGCTGCAGCTTATCAGCCCCTTCCTGTTGTGCCAGCCACTGCAACTGGGGTGCAGGGTCCCAGGGCAGGAGGTGGGGGTGGTGCTGCTGGGGACCCTGCTGTAAGACACATTTACCAAAAGGTACCTGCACCAGCTGTCTGTCCATGTCACAGCGCCTGACATGCCCAGGGGGGCTTTCTTCATGTCACACAACTTGTGGCTCTGTAGACACAACTTTCACCTGCATATATCTCACAGACTGAGATGTGGGAATCAAGAAGTATGTTTCTGTTCAAGGTTTCACTTTACTCTTTTTCACCTTACTACATGCACTGACATTACAACTGTTTGGCACAAGGATATCATTTCTCCGTGTCTACACACCACAAAAAGGCTCCAGCTCTCCTGAAGACCTGAGTCCTTCAGTGCCTTCATAACTATAATCTTGTTTTCTTGCTCTGCTGACCCTCCGTCCCCAAAATCACCTCTGTAGCCCTTAAAGCACATCACAGGTGATCTCTGTGGCCAGAGTTGGTATTGATTTGCTGGATGATTTTTGAAAAGCATTATACTGTCCTGAGCCCATACATCTGAAAAAATGCTATATATGAACCAGCTATCATTATCAGTATCATTAAATATTGTACATATTTCATTAGTTATTCCAGCAGAGGAAGATATGTACTACAAATGGGAGTCACTAGGGGATCTTCTGCCCAGCTTGCTGCCAGCACTCTCTCTGTAAACACAATGCCTGCAGCACTGATTTTGTTTACCTTTCACAATGGAGAGGTGGAGCTCTAATGCATCAGTTTCTTAATTTTTCCACAAAACAGTGTTACAAGGAAACACCACCACCTGTGCTATTTAAATTAAGATTCTGTACTTAAATTCATTAATGTTCTGCATTTGGTGTGACTTGAAATCAGCAGAATTCCTGGTGAGAGACTGGTATATAATGAGAAGAGCAAAATGTTTGCATCTTAAGATTACACTTCATTTACTTTATGCAGTGTCTTCCTTGGCTTCTGGGTGGTATCAGGAGAGGTCTTGCACTATGTCATCAGCAGTGTAAACAGAAAACATGCAGGGGAGAGAAAAAATAACACGATGCACTTTTCAAGGGAGAAAATCTCAAAGACAACCTCAATGATCAGTGAACTGTGAATTTTCTCTGCTTTTAACAAAGAATGTAACTTCATCAACAGCTCAGAGGCAAGTGTCTTGACAGAAAAGGGCCAAAGTCCTATATCTGGGAGATGGGATCAATCACACAAAGACATCTCCTAAAATCTTGTTGTATGAGAATAACCCCAACAGGACAGTAACTTCTTCCACAGTTTGTATCAACATAAACAATCTTTGGCACTTGGAAATTGTGAAACATGCAATTCTCCCACCTTGGCTTTAAAATGAAGTCCACTACAGAACTGAATAGAGATCATTTCTCCTCAATTCACAGAGAGGTCAATAGCAAGAAAAGACCCACTCCAGCCTATGTCGCCTTCACAAGCTTGCTTGCACCCATCACCCTTTGGGAGGACTGTGCAGACTGTGTTCATGCTCATGTGTGTCAGCAAGGATCCAGCAGCCTTACTCTCCCAGGTCCCATCACTTAGCAACAGATCAACAGGAAAATCCCATTCCAGCTTCACCCCAGCTCAACAGTCATCAGGTCGGGGCCAGCACGGTGGTGCTCTCCCCAGCAGTCATGTAGGCATATATCCCAAGTGTTTAACAACTTTCTATTTCATGATCCTCTATTTCTGTAATGATGCCAATACTGAAAACTGGTCTCAGGAGACTCAAATTTATCTGGGAAAGCTTTTGACTACTCGGTACAAGAGTCTTTAACTCTGACCTTGGGAAGGCAAGGAGGTGCAATGCTAACTCCGCCAGCATTTCAGGTCACTGCCACAATCGAGGCTACAGCCTTCCTTTGGGGAACACAGCCACAGCATGCAGAGCAAAGACTCCTGGGGCTGGGTTACTTAGGAGGGTCAGAATACTGTTATCTAATTATTTACAGATAAAGGTCTGTAAGCTGTTCATGGCTAGAAGAAAACACATCTTTAAGTTCCCCCAAAAAGCTGTGGTGCGGTAGGGTTCTCCAGGCAGGGCAGTACATCTCTTCCACAAGCTCAAGGCTGCTGTCCCTTTACCCAAAGATGAAGAAAATATGAGCAGCTAAGAGATGGGCATGATGGAAAGGAGAAGGGAGGATTACCTGGCTCTAGCAAAGCTACAGGGAACCCATCCGCTCAAAACATGAAATGAACAATTGAAGAAAATAATGTGCTGCGGATATAGGGTCCTGTTGTCAGCCCCTTCACTGCAAGCTATCGATTTTACAGTATTTATAAGATTTATTCCCTTTTATTTTCACCAGGGGAAATTAGGCTGTCAGGATCTATTAACCCGAAACAAGCCATTATCCCTCTCACGACGATCACCTTGCAGGGCTGGCTGCAAAGTGCCCCCAGGCTCCTTCTGCCAGGGAAGGCTGGCGGCTTTCATCTGCCTCCCAGAGCCCCTCTGCCTCTCCCACTCAGCCCGCTGTAGGCCCCGCAGGCCAGCTGCAATGCTTGCCTGGAGCCATGCGTGCACCCTGCAGCCCCACCACCTATGGCCCGGCCATAAGCACCCAGCCCCCACATAAGCTCAGAGGAGCGCATGGCCGTGCCAAGTGGCAGTACTCAGTGTGTGTGGAATCTGAGCTGACTTAAGCATTTAGACTCAAATGCAATACCTGTTTTTAACGGTGCTTTCCTACAGTGTTTCTACCTGCTTGCTTTTCTTAGAAAGAATAATCTTAAATCCAAAGGGATACCAAGCTCCCAAAACTCCCTTGTCTCTCTTTTGCTAACCAACACCAGGATGATGCCCTCTCTCACACTGAATTTTCTGTTTGCAAAAAGTGTTCAGGCTCAGAGGTGGCAATTCCAAGGAGACTGGAGACTTCGGTCTTCACCTGACCTCAGCCGAGGCATTTCGCAGAGCACAGCCATTCTCAGAGGTTGTGTTAACGCACCTATAAAAACCCAACTCTGCCCATTTGGTATGGGATTTTCAAAACCACCATAAACTGGCCAAATAAATAATCAGTTGCCTGTTGATCGGAGCCATACCCTGTACCCCCATGGAGCCCATTTCCATAACGGACTGCAGCGCTCAACTTCTCGCCAGCTCAGTCTGAGCCAGGCTCGTTAAGTAGGAGCTGCGAAGTACAGAAAATCATGGAGCACAGACCTGGAAATAGGATTCATGGCCTCTCAACTGTTATAGCTGAGTGCATTTCTGCAGGCAACTGAGGCGTTTTGACAGGTGGAGAAGCAGGCAGTATGGGATGCACTTTTCTTACCTTAGGTTTTCCAAGCCATGTGAAGAGCAGTCTGTGCTATTTTAAAGCCCTGCTGAGGCCCACACTGATAACTGCAAAGTGAAGTTATTCCCCCACAAACAGTGCCTCATTCCTGAGTGCAAACTTAAACACAGCAAAAACACTCTACGGTGCAGGATCAATCTGTGATTTTCAGTGCTAATAGTGTAGTGAAATCAAACTCAATTTCCTCTGGAAAAAGGCCACACATCACTCTTCAGTGAGGAGCATTTCCACCCTAAATCACAACTGTCAAACATCTTAAAAACAACTTAAAAAATCAACAGCCACCTCAGCCCAAGACTCCTTGGGAAAGGCTGAACTGCACTATCTGGGCTGTGCTCACGTGTTGCCATGGGGCCAACTGTACTCTTCTGGTGCTCTGGCTCACACTGTGGCTTTAGTCTGGGTTTTCTCTCCTGACATTAAGTGTGGATTGGCCTTGTGCAGATGCAGGTATGCTGCCAAGCAAACCACCAAGACAGTATGCTTCCATGCATGTGACAGTGAGTAGGATGGAAAAAGATGAACAATAAAACAGCTAGAGAAAGCTTGCATCACATGTTAGAGGCTCTAGAAGTTGTGAGCACATAGCCATGCTCATGCCTAGAATTTGGCTTCTTCTGCAAAGAAAGCTGTGTCTGGAGTCACCTGCAATGAGGGGTGTGCAAAAGTCCAGCTGGAAACCTCAAGGGTATCCACTGCCCCAAAGCCACTTCATCTTAGCAGTGTTTGAAATGGCCCTAATGTGCTGTGGGGCTTGTACAGCTGATGTGCTCTGGGGAGACTGGAAAGGGGCAATCCCTGACATGCCATTCCTCATTTAATTCCCTCTGGAGCAGGATGGTGCCAGAGCTGGTCAGAGTAATTAAGCACACCATCTGGGCCTCAGTGTCTCATGTACACATAGAATAAGCCCTCTTCTTAACCCTTCTGAATCCACAGTTATTCACTAAGCTAAGTCACACATGTTGATGAGCAAAAATTAGAAGTAGGCTGAGCAGCTCAATGACAGAGCCTCACACAGACTGAACTAGACATCCTCCGTCTCACCAGGGAAAGGAATAAACTATCCAAGGGTGGACTGGTAACCTGAAAATGATCAGTCACAATGCTAAAAACAATGGTTATGACCTTTGGACTTGTCAGCAGAGACAATCAAAGCCTTTTCATAGAGTAAAATTGAACCAAAAAACAACAGAAGGGACTGCGTCAGCAAGAATAGGAGGCTGGCCAGATCACAGCTGTCTCTACCAAAGGGCTTCCTAGTTCAAATGTTGCAAGCCAGGGGATGAGCCAGTGCCCAGATGGTACACCAGACATAGAAAGCTACCAAAGTCCTCACAGGAGAGGAAGCAGAGGATGGGTCTCCTTGGGCACAGAACTTGCCAGGAGGAAAAACTCTGGGGACTTCTGACAGAGAAGCTTCAAAAACTCTTGCTGTAATTTGTGTCACTCTGATCAGAGTAATAGAATTTGATTTAACTGTCTTAAATATAAATGAGTTTATATCCAAACTCCTCTAAATTTGTTCTTCTGACTTCCTGTCCTATTAAGAATGTAGCCCTAGCAGGTGAAACTTCAGCTGGTCACAGAAGCAGCAAGATACCATCACCCAGACAATGCAAGTGGTTTTCAGGAAAATCTCAGCTGAAGACAAGATCAGAGATGAAAAATATATATATTAAAATACACATATTCTGTTACACAGAAATGCTTATGGGTTTCTTAGAGGATCTCTCTGAATCCAAAAACGGGGAGCAGGCAGTCAGAGTTGTGTGAGTTGTGGTTATCAGAGGATGCAGAGAGATTCAAGATTGAGGAAATTACATGGGTTTTCGTAGCAGGCTGTTCAAAGACTAAATAGTACTATAGATACAAGCAGTACTGAGGACAGGAGGACTAAGTTCTGGCAGAAAACCCTGTAGAGTCAAAGTTTCAAGTGAAGACACCTTAAGTGTACCAATACCACAGTTTGGTCCAGAACAGACCAATCCATCACAGTCTAACGTAAGAAGGCATACAACAGCTCCAGAATACAACTTCCTGGCTAATTCTGGAAAAGAAATTGAAATAAAATACTGGGTATATGTCCTGTTATCCCATGTAATCATTGCAGCCAAGCAGCTGGGGAAGTCCAGCAGCAGCTTTCCTACAAGGGTCTTCAGGAACACAAGAAACACATGGAAAAGAGAGAGAGGATTGTCTTGTTTCCTTCTACTCCCAGGGTGTGCATTAAATACATTCTTTTATTTTAATAAGCAAATAAGCTTATTTCCTTACCAGTTTATTCTTTAGTATCTGCTCTACAGTCTTTGACATGTTTTGGTGCCTTGACAAAAAGGAAAAGTACAAGGGAAAACACTGAGCTTTGAGCAAGAGAACAGATAAATGGTGTGCAGTGGCAGATGCTGCTGCGGCTTCCTGGAAAAAGTACAGCTCAGTGAATGGAGCAAAAAAGGTGAGAAATGTGCATTCCATGCCTTCCTCCCAGCTTTGCTACTGCTTTACAGTGTGGTTACGGAGCACCTCACCCTATTCACCTGTTCAATAACAATAATGCTAACTTACCACAATGGATGAATGATTAGTCTTTGTAGAGTGCTTACTGAAATGGAAGTTATTATGAAACACAATGTCATTGTTTTCCACAGAGTATCATATGGATGAGTTAAAATGGGAATAGGTATGTATAGTGCCTTCACGTTGTACATCTAGAGCATGTCAGGATCTGTTTAGACCTAGATTATTTTTTTCCACTAAGATGAGAAGAGATATTTAACAGTGGTAGCACAATAGCAGCAGATGAAATCCCAGGACCCTTCATCATCAGATCTTCCTCTAAAATTCCTATTTATTGCATTTTCCCTGCAGCAACAAAAGCACAGTAGCAGCAACTATTACTGTTCCCATATACAAACTGTATTAGACAGCATTTACAATATTAGCTGTCAAATAATATCCTTCCTCCTGCCACCCACTCCTTAATATACTCTGACTGATGCGACAAAATGAAGACTCGGGTATTGGAAAGGGAGCATCTCTCCAAGCTGGCTGCAGACCGCTGTATCATAAGGGGTACTATCTGAGAGGCACGTGGGGAAGAAACCTAAAACTGAAAAGGAAAGATAAAAGGGCAAGAACTGAAGTATTTTCTCTGTAGATGACTGTGCTTGAATTTTCTAAGGTATTTTTCTTTCATGCTGCTACCAACTGCCTCTGTTAAATGACATGAAAAGCTGTGATCTTTATTTGTATTCTTGCAAGAAACCGATTGCTCAAACAGCACACAATTAAAATCATTTTTCTTTTGTTTTGCAACAAACCATAATAATATATTTTATCCCAACATAATGGCTTTCAGCCAGGGATCTCAGTCATTCGCAAAGAAGAATTTGGCCTCTTAGTTTTCATAAGATACAGCAAAAAGCTGCAGTCCGTTCTTATCAGCAGGACAAGTGAGACACAAGGACATTGTGCTACCAGGTCACAGTGACAGCAGATGGTGGAAGGATTAGGAGTTGAATCCAAGTGCCTGACTCCCAGAGCCATGAACAAAACAGGATCGCGTCCCCGATCAATCCCACCATCCAGCTATTTCCAGTGTCATAAATATGACAATTCCAAGCACAGCTCATCCTGAGTACACACGTGGATACCTTCAAACAAGCAAGCAGGGCTGACTTCTGGAAGGGGAAAAATGAGTCTTCTGCCTCATTCAGTTGCTCTGTAGGCTGCAGGGTAATGCTTACCTCTGGAGCCATGCCTAAACTATTTTTCATGTCTGATTTCTCAGAGTCTTGAAGAGCTCTTTCTTGGATAAGCAGATTGTTTAAGAAGAAAACCAAGCTACCTCCTGGCACCTTGTGGAGCCATCCACATGAGCGCACATGGTGCAGCATGCGGTCTGATCGGAACAGTGGCACTTTGAATTCCTGTTTGCAGTGATTCAAAGGATCACCCATGGCACAGCAAAGGATCAGCACCTATCCCTCAGCCAGCTTCCCTGCAGAGGACAGATCTGTTATCAGCCACTGAGAAACCTCTCATATCCGTAACTACCAAAAACAGGAGTCTGAGTGTGACTTTGGGCACTGCTGCAGTCTTGTACGTGCCTGTGCTTCACACAAATCAGCATATGGACATACACGGTCAGGAAAAAGCAGATACCTGCAAGGCATAGAGCTGCTGCATGGGAACACACACACTGAAAGCCACCTCTGGTTGTGCTGACAGCTTTTGCGCTTTCCCAAATTGCTTCTGCAAATGCAATTGTTCATCTTCTGTCAAAACACAAGGAAATAAGTTTGCTCTTTGGTGGCAGTTTCTTAATGGAGAAGAGGGATTAGCATCAGCCTTTAATACAAAATGAGGGTCCACTTCATCATCACAGTCAGTTCCACCCAGGACCACGGGACCTCAGCAGCCTCCTGCCCTCAGCGCATTGATCCATTTCCAACATCTTAATGAAAAACGGGACTGAGGAGGGGGAAGGAGGGAAAGCAAAGGCATAAGGTCAGAAACTATGTCAGATGCACATTATTTCAGGAGACCATATACTTGGATTGTTTTTTCTTAACTCTTTCTCTGTTAGTATTTCTATAGCATGCCAAGCTGCTGTTCTGCAGTACAGATAAAATAGGATGACATGAGCTATTAAGGGCAATCTAATATTTAGGATCTCAACCATCCATCTGAATTGCATCAGTGTCTTCACTGTTTGCATCTCAGGAATCTTAAACTGGAAAGAACTTCTCCGAGAAAACGTTGCAAATGTACACAGAAACCAGCGCTCTTGTTAGAACTAGATGAAAGATAATGATTTCAATTTTACTGGTAACAATGAAATCAAAACTTAAATCATCCCAAAAATAAATGCTAATAAAGTTTTTAAATAAACTGTTCATTTAGAAATTTCCTTCAAAATTTCTTGGAGAAAAAAAAAATCAATGTATAAAGCCATATTTGCAAGAATGTCCATCCACATATGAAGCTATTAAACAACTAGGCATCTTTTGATGGAATCATTTTCCCCTTAAAAGACAACAGTCAAATGCACTGGATGCTGTGGCAACAACAGAAG
>JAOWBP010000001.1:48267689-48287280 GCA_028571105.1 Tragopan temminckii | reverse complement strand
AGGCATCTTTTGATGGAATCATTTTCCCCTTAAAAGACAACAGTCAAATGCACTGGATGCTGTGGCAACAACAGAAGTAGCAGTTTCAGGGAAACAAAGAGCCAGAGCTCACACATACAGCCTTTCCCTGAGCCAGCAAGAGGAGGAAAATACCATACTTTGGGTGCAAAAGCTGAAGCAGGAGCTTGGGCTGCTGAGCTGGAGTGGGCTGCATACTTCTCCTTGCTAATGGTGCCACCAGTATGGCAGAATCAGAGTTACAGAACCACAGAAGGGCATGGATTGGAAGAGACCTTAAAGCCCACCCACTCTCTCCCTCCTGCCATGGGCAGGGCTGCCTCCCACCAACTCAGGCTGCCCAGGGCCCCATCCAAAGTGGCCTTGAGCACCTCCAGGGATGGGGCACCCACAGCTTCTCTGGGCAGCTGTGCCAGTGCCTCACCGCCCTCTGAGTAAAGAATTCCTGTCTGACATCTAACATAAATCTTCCCTTTTTTAGTATAAAGCCATTCTCCCTTGTTCTGTCACTATCTGACTGTGTAAAAAGTTGGTCTTTCCAACTTTTAGGGACTCCCTTTAGTCACTGGAAGGCTGCAGTGAGGTCTTCCTGGATCCTTCTTTTCTCCAAGATGAACAAGCACATCTACCACAGCCTTTCTTCATAGGAGAGGTACTCCAGCTCTCTGATCATCTTTGTGGCCCATCTTTATGGGAGGAGTACACACTGTCCCTGTGCTTGTCTCTGCAGAGCAGCTGCAGACACCTATGCTGGCCACCTGGAGTACGGAGAGAATTTAGGGTACAAGTACACGAGTCACACCGTGATTATTGCCTAGCCAGGGAGTGGTTAGAGTGCCAGGCTGCTCAGACTTAAGGAGTATTTGACACTTACCTGCAAATAATTTTTCCTATTACTTGTGTCCATTCCCCATTCCAGTTATATGGCGTTATATGTTGGAACGTGCCCAGCATAAAAAGTCACATTGATTCCTCCAAGATGACTTCCTTGCTGTTCTTTTTTAATTCATGCACAATCCCTGAATATCACAGCAATAAGCACTTTATAAAGGCCAATAAATAGAATCTATACATTTTGACAGCCACTTGTGTAACAGGCAGTTTTTTTGAGGATGAGGAATAGCAATATGTTCAGCAAATTGCCAGTATCTGAAAACTTCACATAATTCTCTAAAACAGAACCTGATGTAAGAAAGACAGGACATGTATTTTTGAGAGCCATTATCATCCACAAATCCTTTCTTTTGACCGAAAGGAAGATACTAGGCTAATGGATCTTTTACAAAACATGTTTTCAGCAACAGAGTTTTTCTTCCGACAATTTCAAAGCCATTACAGGTGCATCAACGTCGCTTCCAGAAATTACTAGCTTAGACTGAAAGGCTCAATTCTTAAGTTGAATTACTATTTAATAATTTTAAGCACCACTTCCTCTTTATTTATGTGCCAACAAAAATGAAGTTAAATGTTTTATGAAATATTTAAAAACTTGGAAAATCAGACAACAAAGAAATTTTTACTTAAGCAACAGTTAATGTTGCTAAGCGACAGTGAAGTATTTACTCATCTGTAACAAATGAATATTGCCACTCTACTCTGTGCTAGTGAGACCTCACCTAGAGTGCTGCATCCAGACATGGAGTTCTTAGTACAGGAGAGACATGGACCTGTTGGAGTGCATCCAGAGGAGGGCCACAAAAATGATCCAAGGGATGGAACAACTCTTCTATGAGGACAGACTGAGAGAGCTGGGGCTGTTGAACCTGGAGAAGAGAAGGCTGCAAGGTGACCTGAGAGCGGCATTTCAGTGTCTAAAGGGGAGCTACAGGAAAGAAGGGGACAGACTTTAGCAAGGTCCATGGTGACAGAACAAGGGGAAATGGCTTAAAGAGGGGAGATTTAGGTTAGATACAAGGAAAAAGTCTTTTACAGTGAGGGTTGTGAGGCACTGGAACAGGTTGCCCAGAGATGTGGTTGATGCTCTGTCCCTGGAGACTTTCAAGGCAAGGCTGAATAAGGCCCTGGGCAACCTGACCTAGCTGTGGTGTCCCTGTTCACTGCAGGGGAGTTGGACTAGACAGCCTTTAGAGGTTCCTTCCAACTCTAAGGACTCTATGATTCTATAAAGGGTCGAATTTGGAACAAGAAATGATATTTTCAGAAGTGTCACTCACAAAATACAGCAGTAATCTGACTTGGATAGTAAAGCACTTGAGATAGCAAAACATCAGCCAGAACTCCCACAGCTGTTAAAACTGCTTTCATACACATTCTGCAAGGCATCTCTAGGGGAGTTTCTGAAATGGGACCATAATTAAGGGGTATTTAAAACTGCCCTTTGTGCAGGAAGATTCCTGCCTGAGGTGCCAGACGATCCTAATACACCAATTAGAACAAGCAACTTCCAGTTCATATTGATGGGGAAAAAATAACAAGGGCAGAAGAGTTGTCGTATGTTCACCCTTTTACCACACCACACACCGATCAGCAGTACAGCAACTCACGATGCATTGCTGAAATTACAGGAGCCAGGCACCAGACCTGCATACTGCTGAGGCAGTTCCTAACGTGCCCCCAGACGACGGCTTCAGGCTGCCTGCAGACTCAGGTAGACTTTGCCAACATATTTTCATAATGTTTTTCACAGATAGGAAGATTACTGACTCCATTAAAAAAACAACAACAAAAACAACATGCAAAGGTGTGAAAGCAGAGAACAAAATGTTAGCCAGGCCATTCATCTCCTAATACCCAGCTCCATTCAAGCCCCAGGAAAGAAATAGCTGAGGAGCTCATAAATTGTATTCTGCCCATGTAATAAATACAAACGCATTTTTATCAAGTGTGAAGAAATACCTGTCATCACAGCTCAGCAACCCTGAAGGTGACCTGTAATGGATATCAAACTTGGTTTTGAGCTATTTTTTTTATTCTTGTATGAACGATAAGAAAAGAAATAAAGTATTTGCATTTTACATGGTATCTTCCTCCTATTGTTATCTTATGTGAGAAGTCCACATACTTTCAAGAAGATGTTACAATTACTTGAGAAATTGTGAAAAATTATCATGAGTCTAAAACCAGGGAAAATGGAAGAGTGATTAGAGGAAGAGATTTTAACCAGACTAGTTGTGGAGTATGTGGTTGTAATGTTTGGGTTCTGATGTGTAAAGGAGATGGTTTATTGACATACTCTCTAATATCAGAATCATACAAAATATGAAGGAAAACTTGATTTTAAAGATTCTTTCCCCACTCAGTTACAAAAAGCAACAAATGCATGCTGAGTCATTCAGAGAATTCCTCCCAGCCCATGGGATCATGTGCTCGGTCCTGACAGCTGAACTCTGTACATGCACAAACGTCCTTAGAGAGGACCAGGACTTCCATTCCTGATATTTCTGCAGCTGCTCAGGACTATTCAAGGTAAGCTTGATCAGCTTCAATGCTCTTCTAATTTACATGAGTTGCCTGTTGGTCCCAAGAGATTAGGATGACAGCTGAAAAGCAGCAGTGCATGGGAAAGAGATGGTAACATCCACTGAACCTGTACCTCATCATTGCTGGTATCAAGGGATATCAAACATAGGGAAGCCAAAAGGCTGGCGCTGCCCAAGACCATGGATGTTGCATTTTCTGCTGCAAAACTTCAGCAGGTGCAGTAAGAAGCGCCTATACTAAAGCATGGGATTAAGGCTATTATCCCTTCCCAAATTCTTAGTACTTGCTTCTTCTCTTCTGAATGCCTTCATTTTCTCTGCAATGCAGGAAACATTTTCTAGACCTTAATTTAGGAAGTTTTTTGTTGTTGTTGTTTTGATCTGTTTACATACACAGCATTACAACCTTAGGCACTTGCAAGGCACAGGTTTTGATAAATTTTATCTTTTCTGAACAACTATTTCTAATGATCTTGCTTTCCCCACCAAAGAACTTACATGTCGCTCAGGGGTTCCAATGGGAAGCAAGTCCATGAGTACCTGTTGGAGCACATCTGGAGAAGGGCCACAAAAATGATCCAAGGAATGGAATACTTCCCTGCGAGGACAGGCTGAGAGAGCTGGGGCTGTTCAGCTTGGAGAAGACAAGGCTCCAGGGAGACCTGAGAACAGTCTTTCAGTATCTAAAGGAGAACTACAGGAAAGAAGGGGACAGATTCTTTATCGGGGTCTGAGGAGACAGAGCAAGGGAAATGATTTCAAGCTTAAAGGTGAGTCAGCCCTGGCCAAGCTGCTTCTGGACAGCAGGGTTTAATATGAATTTCATAACATTCTGGCTTATAAGAACATGTTACTTCTGCAAGGTACGCCACGGTGCTGGGTGGGATCGATGCCAAACACAGATCATTGTATATGCTTCCACCACCGTACTCAAGAAGTAGCAAATCATGAAAGTCTGCCAAAAAGGAGGCAGCTCCCCAGTGGGGATTATGCAGGAGATAAATGGGCAACGTATTAAAACAAAATAAATCCAGCAAACTGGAGCTGGGCTGCAAGAAACCTATGAGAAATCTGCTACTCACTGTTCTCATCAACTTTGGCTAAACAGAACTGTAAAGCAATCCCTCCCTGAGAAACATGGATGTAGGCAGACAGAGCTTGAAAAAACACAAATGGGTAGAAAGAAGATAAACAACATCTCCAGAAGCATCTCTTTGTTTATAGAGTGCTGAGAGAAAATATCAAGTGCCATATTTGAGAGCTGGGAGCTAGGCATCAACCGTCATCTTGTTGTGGTCAAAGATGAGCTGGCATTGACCCTGCAATCATGTTTAGCTTTCAACTTCTTCTAGGTCTACAGTTGATCTCTTGCATGAGCTTGTGCAAAATGCTTAAACTATATGTGACTCTGCTTCTCTAGATCCAAAATCTAAGTTTTATGCTTCTCTTCTTCACTGGGACTTTTTAATTAATGTTTGCAAACTGTCTTGGCTTGGCAACATAAGTGCTAACTCTCAGTACTCTCTGCAACTGTACCCATGAGAAAAACATTTGCACTGATATGAAAATGCAGCTAAGATGGAACCAGACACACAGAAACATGTAGGATGTTCATCATATTCTTCTGCATTCTTTGGCAGGTCATTCTATGCCTAGCTAAAGCCCCCAGTCTTTGGAATACTGTGCTTTCCTTTTCACTCAGCATATGGAGCTATTAAAAGAATTTGTTGGCCGTACATTTGTTTCTGAGGAATGCAGAAGCCAACCTCAGCGGGCGAAGGCAGAGTAGATGAAAAATACAAGAGGAAGATGACAAGCTCAGGAAGCCCAAGAAAAAGAGACATGTCTTGAGAAAGGCATGGAGAGATAAAATAACCACGATGTAGGAAAAAGAGGAGACAAAAAGGCAGTTAAGAAGGAAAAAGATCTACTGAATTGTGAGCATGGGTGTTGCAGTCTCACCCATCCCCTGTGTTGGTGTATTTATTAGTGAATATGTTCATGGAGTGTGTACATGTCATTTTTTAAAGGACTGAGCAGAGGACCAGAAAGGAATCCCAATTTCAATATTAGTTCTCTGGATGTCCCTGAGAAAATAATCTAGCTTTTATACCCCAATCCTTGCATCTATGAAACTGAGGAAATTCTGCTGACTCCACAGTGGAATAACGAGCCCATATTCAACTTTTTGTGCTGGAAACCTGGACATAATTTCTTAGCATTATTCTTAGTTCAGAATGGCAAAAGTGACCTGTATTAAATATCAAAGGACTTACATTTCCCAGAACTAATATAGTCATACTTTTAGATGGCCTGGAAACTCCATGGATTAGTTCTGGGTAATGCTAACAGATGGCGTGGCAGGGCACACACATGGCACAGCAGACAGGCACCACTTGGTCATCTCCCTGCTCTGCTGTTATGCTTGTGGTGTTCTAAGGTAGAATTCAGCAATGGGCATTTTCCCAACTTGTTCCACTGGTAAAGTCAGCGTCGTCTGGGAACAGGACAAGCGCTGAAGCCCTGGGATTGCCTATTATGGCTCCTGCTAAGGGGACTGCTCAGTGAAATCAATTAATACCAAAAGCTGCAAAGCAGCTGAAGGCTGGGAGCAATTAAAAATGACTCCTAGAAAGGGGCAGGGAATGAGGGAATAGCCCAAGTCATCTTAAAGAGCCCAAGAACACAGAGAAAAGAAAAGAGCACAAGCCCCTTCAAAAGGAAACTGCAGACAATTTTCCAAGACAAAACATTTGCTGAGAAGACACTGCCCGTTGATTGCTGCAACAATCTTGGAAGAAAGTACCAGAGGGGAATGGACCACATTCTTTCTGGCAGCACAGTAGCCTCGCAGTGCAAGAAGTCACTGATTAATGCAACCTTTGTCATCACTCCATTTCCCCTCTGCAAACCTTCCCTTCCTCTCCATCTGCACCCTAAGAGAATGACCTGGCAAGCCCCGCTGGGGACAGATTTACACCAGCTTCCAGGGGAAGCAAGAAGAAGCATCACTCAACTCTGAGCCAGTACTGCTGCGCGCATGTGTGGCAATGTCTACCAATCCCCACCACGTTGAGACTGAAGTCCACTGATGTTCCCTTCAAAGGTATTTTGTCATCACCTGCAGCAGAGCTAGTGCAGTGCCATCTCGTGGCATTTTTGAATCATCTTATTCTAGGCAAAAAGCATGTCTGAATCTTAATAAACAGATGTCAAAATGGAGTTTGCTATGCTGCAGTTGTGCTGGGCCCTAAGCAGGAACACCAAGCTCCGTGAGTAAGATGTGTGTGAACAGAAAGACAACTAGAACTGATGCCATGAGCAGTGGGAGCCACCTGTGAGGACGGCTGGTTTCAAACAGATTTCACCTCCTCCCTTCAGACAGCTCACCGGCAAGCACCCAGACAGATGTAGCCTTCCATTTCATGCAGCTGTACCACACAGACCAAGAGCAACCCCTGGGATTCAGGCAGCAGCACAAGGTGGAAGCACAGGGCAGCTGGTATCCATCCCAAATGTCAAGGTTCCTTGCACTGCCTTCCCCCTGTACAACTGACTTGTGTTGCAGCATGGCACTGTGTTCACGCCAGCTCTAATCATCTCTGACTACAGCCCAGAGGCATGTGTAACATCCAAAGCCCTAGAACTGCACCTGTGCTGTGCAGAAAAATATTTCTTTTCCTTTTAAATCAGCACCTTCCTCCTCTGAGATTCTGATGATCCAGAAATTTAATATAAACCAACAGCAAACAAGGAACAAAGACCTCATATATAAATATCTCATCTGTACGTAGGAAGGCAGCTATGCAAAAGCATAAGTAAGCAGCCTTATATGTCATACTAAATTTCATTCAGCAAGAAGTATTTTTAGGATATAGCAGTGATCCCAAAGATTTTCTAGAACTATTTCTACCCTCTCAAGATCAACATTGACAAATAGGTGTAAAAGAATCAGGCTTGCACATATGCTTTGGCTATGCTCTGTTGTTTCAAGCTACTAGAAAGGTACTAAATCCCAAATTAAGGTGGCCCATGAGACTGCATTTCACCTTCATAGAGAAACCAGAATCCTGGGTCTCACAACTAGCTAATGTTGCACTTAAGGCGAGAGCTTCACAGATCTTTACTGCCTGCTTCTGGGAAAACAGAAGCCCACCCTGCACTGACTCTCCCAGCATCCCTGTGTGGCTCAGACCTCCTCATTATGGAGCAGAGGTAATGGTAACTGATGCTCTTTGATCAGTGAAGGCAGATGGCAAAGCCAGAAAAGTGAGCAAAGTTTTTTGCGGTTGTCCTCGATTAGGCCACTAATTCTCCAGAAAAGATCAAAGAACAAGAACTGTGTGTACATGCTTTCTCCTCCCCTCATGTATGTCTGTGTAAACTTTCCTAGGCAGATGCCACATTTGTTTCATCCACGCTCAGCACAAACCCAGCTCCGAGCAAGCTTAAGCAGTGGGAAGGGAGAGCCCATTTGATTTCACAGCAGGCTGTATAGGTGCAGGGCTTGTCTCTTCACAGCCTCACTCACATTCCTCACTCCTCCCCTGTTAATATATTCACATACATATTGTTTCAATGTGACATAAAAATCTGCCTGCTGGTATAACAGCAATCAATCAAGATCTATGCAAGAAACACAGTTTTTAAAAAGCTTAGAAAGGCAATAAATATTAAATAATGGCTACTCTGTTGAAAAGAAAAATCTTTAAGTAGCATCTTAGAGAAATTTTAGAAGTAAAACTCAGAGTGTCCATGAGATATAATTTTTTTGTCCCTTTTATAAAAAGGACAGACAGTGGGCAATAATCTCCAAATCAGTGCAGGAATGGGATTACCAAGCTGCCGTTAATGCATGTAGAACCCACACCCTTACACACAGTGTGAGTGGTCTCCACACGGTCCCAAGCATGCCGGCTAGAAACCAGATCTCACAAATGAGCTTCAGATACGAGGACTCCCTGGATTTGTGCTGGGAGAGACATGGCGCCTTGCATACCTCAGGGGTACAAGCAACCAGCAGTAGGTTAGAAAAGGAATCCATGCAGCCTCTGAGCCTCATCAAGTTTGCAACCAGAGCAGGGAAAAGAGAAAGCTGTAATCACTTCCATTACAGCTATTCTCTTCCTTGTTGAAAGCTACCAAAACTATCAAAGGCGGGATAAGGATGCTGACAAAAAGTGCCAAAAATTACAGCAGCCTTAGAAGGTGCCTAAGACAGGCTCATGGCTCTTTCAGCTCCCAGCAATAGCAAAAAAATATGTGGAGTACAACAGTAAATAAAACAGAATTTGACCTTCTATTGCACATATTGTCTCTTAATCTATATTAGCATACATGGATGCTATACTAACAAATATATATGTGTACGTGTGTACATCTATGTACATACACACCTATGGAACAATTTCATAGCTTTGAAGTGAAAAAACACTGTGAGGTTAAGTCAGGTGAAGCTTATTTCAATGTCTTTCACTAGAGAAAACCAGTTCACATGACTCCCTGCAGAAAACAAATGCAATGCAATAGCTACAGTTTTTGTCAGAAGTCTTTTCTAGGCACGGCTCAAGCTTCCAAGCCAAGTAACCCAGTGACCCAGGAGGCACACCAAGGACCTGGACAAGAGCATGACCTACAGAATGGTGTTTTTCTTCTGCAATCCCAACCAGCCTTTGCTTCTTGCAAATATTCATTTATTTCCATAAGCCTTTTTCTTCTTGCAAATAGGAAGGACAAGATGCTGGACTGAGGGCTGTGCCATGCCCTAGCAGGCTTTGTGGCTTTGTCCCTCCTGAAGGTTGAAAGATATGGGCTGAAAAACACCTCAGGTAAACATGTCCCTTCATATTTAATAGGTACAATGGAAACTGTGGAACAGACACAGCCTGAAGGAGAAGGTACATGAATTTATTACTTGCCTGGCTGAGGGGGCATAGAAGGGTAAACTGAATTTTGTGTGTCCTACTAGTCAGTAGAGTGGTTATAATCCTTTATTGAAAGTGGTTCCATTAAGTAGGCTCAAAACTTCAAACTATTCACATTCTGGTACATGTCTTTATATCTTCTCCCTTGTTTACCTGGATCACATATCCCAGTGAAAAGCAATGTGCAGATACAACAGCTGTTCAGAGGCTGGGGGGCATGAGCAGCCCTGCCCTGATACCTCAAAGCTGCTTCTTTGCGCTCTCACACCACTGCCCCATGGCATGGGCTATGGTAATCTGGGCTGAGAAACTGATCTGGCTGAAGAAGTGGCACTTTCCTCCTCTCTGGATTATTGAGGGAATTGGCTTACTGTAGATATTTTCACTGTAGAGATGCTCAAAATATTGCACTGGCACCACTGAGGAGATGGTGTAGAGGTTGGAACGAGTAGACAGGAGGCCATGCACTACTGCTAGAAATACACATATTGCAGCCCTTCGTGAGTGACAAAAGTATGCACTGCACAGCGTCTCTATTCCAGACAAAGTAGACTTCATAGCCTACTTCCAAAACTTTATATGATCGTATACTCTCTATACATGACATGTTACAAAAAGGTTTTTTGGAACAATACAAAGAGCTTTTTAAAGTACTGCTAGGACTACGTTACTCATTTTTTCAACTTAAGCACCAGGTGCCTTAGTTACAACAATCCCAACTACAGAGGGCTCTGAGGAAGCCATTAAAACCAAAGAAAGAAAAAAAAAGTTTTAAAAATAGTTTTATTGTACCTAAAAATATCTTAACTCTTACCTCAGACCTTTTGAAACCCTTAGGAGAGAGTCTGTCCCACTGGGAAGAGTTGGTGACTTCCCTTCCCAGTGGTTCAGAACACTTTTCTCAAGCTTTGCATGGCTGCAAGTTAACTAACAGACTTGCACCATGTCATATCATTATGTCCAAAGGATCAAGGGCAAAATGTTGACCATTTTGGAGCACATTTGTAAATTAATATATAATGTTATGGTGGGAGAGGAAATTATTCTGTCGGGCTGTTTTTGTTGTTGTAGTTTAAAAAAAAAAATTAAACTCAGGGGTTTTTTTGGTAGTTTGTGGATTGTTGGGGTTTTTTTGCTTGGTTGGTTGGGGCTTTTGTGGAGACGCTGGAATACATTCAGAACAACAAAGCACTGAACAGAAGCCAGTTGACATACATGTTTAATTGGTATCACATGACACCTCAGTTTAATATCACCTCTACATCTGTGAGGGGACATCCATATGTAACTAACCCAGGACTGCTGCCAACAAATGTTGAAAGAGTAATTTTCCGTTTATGTAGGTCCTACCTTGTGTTATCTTTTCCAGCTTCAAAACAAGCAGAGGGAGCATCTGTTAACTGATAGGAAAAAAAAGCAGTTCCCAAGGCAGAGAAAACATTATCCAACATTATGCAGGTGTTTCAATAATGCGCTAAAACCAGGTTAATTTAACACCTATTGGAAACAAAGGGATATAGAAAGGTCTTTAGAAGACAGACAGCACATCTCTATCTGATACATATCCCACAGCATAATAGCAAAGGATAAAATTTTTTTCAGACAGATTTATATCCCTCATGAAGGTTCACAAACATCAGAAAATTTAGAATACTTCAAATAAAAAGCAAAGCAAAATCCTAATTTTCATGCCAAAAATCTGACCCCACTTCACATAAGCTCTTTTACAGCAAAGGCTACACAGGTGCTTCAAAGCCTTTTACATTCAAGATCCAAAATTTCAGTATGGCCCACAAAGTTCCTAGTTAGAGCTTTTCTTTCTGGCTGTCAAGACACAGTCAGAACTTGAACCTGAACTGGTGCATTTTTACCCTCACTGCATATTATATGAATGGAGAGAAGAAATCACATGGAAGAATATGCTAGCAATTTACCATTGGACTTTTTGTTGTTGTTCTTCTGAGACTGCATTGTTTGCTGAGGAGGAAGGGGGGAAACAGTGTTCCTGTCTCTGATTCTTTCCCCCTTGAACAACTGCAAACACAGCTCTATTCTACTGTCCTTCCAAAGCCTTAGATACCAACTTAACCCTAGTTTGGTTTCTGCTATGTCCGTGCCTAGGTAGTACTCATCTAATGAGCTGCTTCTTGGGCTTTCTGTCATGCCCATCACAGTAAGACAGCAAGGAAAGCTTTAATGGGAAGGCAGCCCTTCTTATGAGAACAACTGATAGAAACAGAAAAATCAAGACACAGTCAGGCACGCTGTCCCTTCTCCAAGTCTCTTCCTAAGGACATTCCCTTTTCCTAGAGCACGTGATGCTATTACATCCTGAAACCATTATATCTAAAACAGCCTTAACAAGAGCATTTATTTGGGTACTGTTCACAGATTATACAAAGACCACATTCACATTCATGTAGGACTGCTCATGGTTAAGCACTTTGCTTCTGCCTTTATAGTTGCAGCTAGATTTCTCCAGCTTCCCTTTGGGGAAATTTTCAGTGCAATGTTAAGCCCTGCAGTGAAACATGAAAGCAGCAAAACTTGGATCTCTCCTTGGTTTACCACTGGAAGCCTTCACAGAGGATGCTCCCCACCGCCACACTTTGTGTACTGCAGCTACATGACAGACTGTGTTTATCTCTTGAAGGTTTGTGACTTGGCTCTGCCTGCTGCAGTAAGTTGAACAATAGTAGCTGTTCAGCCAAGTCCTGGAAGGCTTTGAGGTTATGCAGCTGCCCCTCCAAGGCAGGGCAAGGCTCTCGAGCTGCCTATATGCTCCATAGGGCCATGGCTTCAGCTTCTGCTGGCACAGTCCTGGAAACTACGGTACATTTGAGTCTTGCTCTTAAAAGACTTTCTTTCAGTCCATCAGCAGAAATGAGTGTGTTATTACCAAATGCTCATTGTATTCAACAAAAGGAGCAGACTTTTTCAATGTCATTTTAAAAAGTCTGCCACTGAAAACATACTAAGTTGTAAGTTCAGCTCTGCAGCACGCAGCTCCAGTTCTCCCCAGCACCCTACAGAGCTGTACTTACACACCTAGAAGCAGAATGTAATCCCCACAGTTTAGGAGCAGACCTATATAAAATATAGTTTTTGAACATAAGGCATACTCATAAAGCCACATCTCTTAGACAATAATTCAAACACCAGAAAATTAAACTCAACCATCTAGATTTAAAATTATTTCATTTTAGAGATTTATGCCTGGTTTTATTTAGAAAACAAGTACACTTTATGGGCTCTTTATATGTATTCACTCAGCACACCAGAAATCTGCTTAAAATGAAACTTCTTTTCATTCTGCTTATCTTTTCCAAGTTGCACTCATCTATACTACTGCAATATTTTTACAGGTTTCTCATCTACATAATATCTAAGCACCTTATAATTTATAGCACCAATCAGGGAAGCACTATTTATCCCAATTTTACAGGCAACAGCTGAGGTGCTGCAGTTACCCTGCTTGCACACAGCCACACCTGGCAGATACTGGTGCTGAAATCTGGGACTGGAGCCTGCACACTGCATCTCCCTTCATCTTATTTCTACAACGGTCATTCCTCCTCATGCTGCTGGTTCCCAGTTTCTATTCCGGTTGCTGGCATGTATGTTATCAGTATGACTTAAAATGCAGTGGATCTGATAACAGTGGTATCTGTTCAGATTATCAAATAGCAGTGATTGACACCCACTACCTCTGGTCTGGACATAAGCTAAAAACTTAGAGATGAAAGGTTCTTCATCCTTGAAAATGAAAGAAAAAGATGGAATCAACATTGCTATCACAGCACTATCTCCACTCAAAGGCCAAAAAAGAAAAATGAGGAAGAGAACTTCTTCCAAACTGCCAGATTGCTGGGGCCATGGATGAGGACTGAAGGAGCTGTAGGCTGTCTCCCCTGTGCAAGACGAACAGACTGGCAGAGGAACCAACCCTTTCCAGTCCCATCATAAGGATGTGCCAGGGACACCAGGAGCTACAGTGGAAGTGGCTTCTAGGCTGAAAAAGAATCAATTTTCCTGGAGCAGCTCAAATCCTAATCCTAAATACCCTAAATCCTGTCAGGCTACCAAGTCAGCTTCACTGTTTTTTTCTGGCTGAGGCTTGTGTGCAGCACCCTTCCAGTTCACAGGGGACTTTGGGAGGAGCACAGTAGGTCCCTGGTGCTGCACCACCTACTTACAGCAGCACACACCAGGGCTGCATGTGCCTGCAGTGCCTACAACAGGGACATGGAAACGCGTGTTACCACTTGCAGAGAGCGCTAATGAGTGCAACAGGGAGTGGGACTGCAGCAGAGCATCAGAATAAAATGAGATTTTGTCTGGAGAAATCCCCCAAGCCTCCACAAGTGTCAGTGTTGACAGAAGAGGCTTAGAGGCATGAACTTAAGCCCTTATGACTCCCAGATGTTGGGGAAACAGATGCAATATGCAGAGTGTAGAGTTTGAGTTTTGTTAACTAGTATAACCCACTCCTTGGTGCTTCCAGTGCTTGCTACTGGGACTTGTTTGGCATAGATGAGGCCACCTGAATAACTGTAATCTCTCCTCTAGGCCCTGGATTATGGTTAAGATGATGGGAATGCTGGCCACGCAGTATGGAAAGTGGAGAACCAACTAAGCAGTGGCAGAAGCTATTCCAGCAAACAAACAATGGCAGGGCAGAAGGTTCTTGGATCAGAAATGTTTCCCCTCCCTTAGCACTTTTTAAGCTGAGGCTGGCATGAAGCTGGGTAATTGCTGGCTCTCCATCAGGCAAATTTTACACCATTTTCAATGCCACTGAATGAGAAATAAATTAATTTTCCCCCTCTCCTCTTCACTCTCCAACTTTCAACCTCCCTTGACTTTTCCTGCACTTTGACATTCCATCTATAGCAACCGTTTTTCACTCCTTCATTGATTATTTTTAGCTTCTGCCACTGAATCTGCCTTTTCTTCTCTTCTGCTCCCTCCTTCCCTCCCCATCTCACTCCAAATATTCATTGGCTTCTTCTCTGTCCTTTGCTGTCCTTCCCTCCTCTTATCTCTGCTCACCCCATACTGACACAGAGATGAGTCTTTTCCTCTCTCCCACTTCCATTGGCTCTGCTAGTAGAGAGACTATTAGAAAAAAAATGAAGGATGTAAGTAATTATCTGAGCAAAACCTTGACAAGCTAAATTAAGAAAGCAAGCTGGGAAGCTTTTGGCAGGTGCATCTCCTCTCCTTCACTAAGATGCTGAGTGCTGCAGAGTGACCCAGACCTGGCAGACCCTTTGAGGCTTGCCACTGCCTCATGCTCTTCTGTAACACCACAAGCCATCAGCTAACCCACCTCACTGGAAAGCAGGGTCTTTTACAGCATTCTGGACAGTCTCTCCTTTGAAGAAAAAGCAAGAATTTTATTTCTGTTTCAGAACATTTCTGGCTTAGCATTATTGATAACGTTTGGCACACTATTGCCGTTAGGTAATGAATCCTTACAACAGCTTCTCACCTCCAGCCCATCAGGTAGGGAAGCATTATCATTCCAATTTTAACCCTAAAAACACTCAGACACAGAGCTGGAAAGAGCCGTTGGAAGAGCATTGTCAGTGTCAAGAGAAGAAACGAGCGCCTGCTTCCTACAGCCATTTTTCCATCCATCTCTCTAGGGATGGAGGTGGCATTTACAGAATCTTATCAGCATGTGTGAAGGCGAACTTGATGGGAGGTATAGCTTGCTGCATTTCCCTGGGAAAAGGCAAGGAGGTGACCTAGAAGAGGGAGCCACAGGCTGCAACAGGGCTGATGTGTATGGCAGTCTAAAAGCAGCCTAGCTGAAGGAGAAGATATACAGGTAAATCCATCCCAAGGATGGAGACAGCCAAGTTGGAGCTCCTTGTCAAATGCAGAAACAGAAACACTGCAGAGCATCATGCAGAGCTATGGAAGACAGCAGGACATGGGCTAGTTCAGGTCTGGGTGGCAGTGGGCTCTACCAGTGCTGCATCTGCAGATGCAAGCTGTTTTCCTTCTGCTGTGCAACATGAAATAAATGGCACTGGTACTTCAGGGGGATTGTGCACTGTTCCCCCTCATGCACTGCACACATGGTCTTGGATTCAAGCTGATACTGTGCTAGCTTGCCCACCTTAAAAGCAAATCCCAGGAAAAGCTAAAAAATAAAAATAAAAAATCACCCTAAACAACATCCACACAGCCTCTGTTAGCTTCACAGAGCATCTGGTTGTTTATACTTGCCATTACAGTTTTCTGTAAAGTACTGTCAGAAAATGATTATGTTTTAAAATGGGAGCCTTTTAACTCAACGTTGCTCATCAGTGTCAGTAAAAAAAATTCTGTTGAAACATCTTTTTAAATAGATAATTGGGTTTTTGACAAAAAGCTATGTAAAAAGCATTCAGTTTCCTTAAAAGAAACAAAATACTTTTTCTTGGAGGAAAAAAAACCTAAAGACTTTTAAAGACTTTTAAACATTCATCAGCAGTTTGGGTCATTTTAGTATTTCATAGTTATAAAAGATCAAGACCCCAAAAGTTTATGCCTGAATACTGTAAAGGAATTGCTGGGAATGCTAACATTTTCCTCGCAAAGCCCAAAATAGCATTTTTATTTTTTGCTGGGGCTTTTAATGAAAAGCATTCTCCAATCACTTTAAATAATCATAGTTGGAGCATTCATGACTTGTCACATTTAAACAAGCAGCTCCAATTCATGTTTCATCTTCTATGTCGTGTTATTCTACCCACCTGCTTTGTTCAAGCAAACAAGTTTTGTTCTATCACGCTAACACAGAAATGAACAAACTGAACTGAATTCTGCCTTGCACATCAAGCTAAGTACCAACTAACCTCTTCTTGGTAGCTCCCCTTCATGATTGTTTCTTTAGGTAATTTTATTTAAAAAGAGCCACTTTGTGTTTCAGAACAGTTTAAGTGTTCTGCAATTATATTATATTCTAAGCAAATTCAATGGAAAAAAACAAGCGTCGATACTCTTTCTGCAGACACTTCCATCATCAGAGTCTCTCCTTAAGGTGCTTTCGTCCCCTTCGTTCCTGGATGGAACTAAGGAACAAAAGCCTGGCATCAGATTTTTACGAGTAATAAGATTTTGTCTACATACAAAGTTAATCTTAGAGACGCCTTCCATACAAACTCAGCTTAAATGTGGAATTTTAAAAGTTGGGCCAGGAGAATTTTCTCTTCAAGTGTATTTATTAATAATTATTTTCCTCTGCTTGCCAGATTGAAAGCTCTGGAGGCATAAGACCTATTTATTCACGAAATAGGTCAAAAATAGTCATTGAAGCAAACACTTTCCCACACGTGCATCTCAGCCAAGAAAGCGCTGTAGTTTATGTGGATGCAGTCATGTTGGCTTTCTGTGCTTAGCTTCCAGCAAAGGTATTTTCTCTCTTTAACTGTGCTATGGACATCTCACTGCTGTGAACTACATTGACTCTCCAGATCTTCAAAGATGCATTGGAAAAGACATCACATTGTAAAAGGTTTCCATTAATTAACAACCTGATGATGTACCTCGAGGCTCAGGCTCCCCTGGGAAGATACCTGATGGAGCAGTCTTCCACTCCTCGTATTTAACTCAAGGTTGGTTGTTTTTTTTCCCCCCTCCTCTGCAAAACAGGTGTACGTACAAAATTGGATGCCAGAATACAGTTCTTTCTGGTACATACACTTTAAAAAAACAGAAGAAATATGGTCATCTATGACTCAGGTTCCTCCAGAAGAATATCCAGGCATCAGCTAGCATTCTCAAAGAGTTTCAGTATCAGTATGCAGCTGACCACAAAGAGAAACCTTTGTGAAAACACATTTATTTCCATCAGTCCTCAATACACATCTCGCTCAGCATCAAAATGCCTCTCTGCTCATCCAATATTTCCAGATTCACTCTTTCTGTATGTATATTTTATACGTACTGACATCCAGCAACTGTCAATTTGGCTGTGAAGTCACAGCAGGAAGAAGTAAAGTAACAGTGTGCAAGAGTTCAGCTCCGTGTTTAAAAAGTCTTGTTTGGTAAAAAGGAAAGGAAAATCTACTGGCAATAAAGAAATTAAAAGGGAAGTGAGAACATGCCAGAAACTGATATCCTCCATTGAAGAGTGTGCATCAAAAATGAAGATACATTCTCTACAAGGATCATGTCGGTAACAAAAATGTGAACATTCTCCTCCATAGAAGAACAGAAATGCAGATAACCCTTCTGCCTCCTGTGAGAAAGTCTGGGCTTCAGTAAGTATTCAAGGAATGGGGAGAGCATTTCAGTGCTCTGCTCCCCTGCACACTCAGTGAGTTGTGTCAGTACTCCAAAGCTCATGTAAAGCCCAAACAATTTTGAATGTTTCAATAAAGGCCCAGAATCAGTTTACATTAAATAGGCTTGAATGAGGCAAATAATTGTTTTACATAATTCAGCGTACATCTGTTTTAACGGCACTGACCGGAATGCCTGCCAAAAACTTTCAGACAGATGAGATGCTTTGTAATTACAGACAAGTGAAAAGATGGGTGATGCCTTCATACCATGACATTTTCACCTCTTAAACAGATTTTTCAATACTGCTGACTCCTTGCAGTATAGACACCTCAGCAAGTGCAGATGTTTCAGGATCCTGCCTGTAGGAATTCACAGATCAAATCCAGTATACAAGGCATACACATATCCCAAGCCTGCTTTCAGCAGTCAAACCATATTTTAAGAGGATTAAAACAGAGGATATCCCAAAACACCCGATTTTCACAAGACATCCTCACATACCCATACCCCAACCAACTGAAGTTCCACTCAGGCAGTACATTTCTCAGCACATTTTTATTACCAGTACTGTTTCCCCAGCCTGCTCTAAAACACGGTCTACCTAAAACTCACTCTTCCATCTTACATTTTGCTTTTCTTGGAAGACAAAACAAACAACAACAAATCCCACAACCTCAAAACTAAACCAGAGCTCAACACAAGCTTGCTCTCTGGTTTTCAGGAGAAAGCTCAAGAGACCCAGGGTCTCGGGGTCGTCTCAAGAAAAGTTATCCCAAGACCAGTCCCTCCTTCCCTTATTGCTTATATAAAACTTACAGAAATCACTTCTCCATGAGCCAGCAGAATGAAGATAACCTCTCACAGCAGCGTGAATACCCTCAAAAAGTACAGGATGATGCCAAAGAGAACTGTCAAGTGACTGTTTGACATCTGGCGTGGGTGAAAATGTACCATACTGCAGTCCCCAGCTTACTAGCTTACTCACTCAGCGGAAACAGCTCATGGAGTGACAGCTTCCAAAGAAAGAAGAAAAATACCTCATCTCAGCTGCGACCAAGAGGGAGCCTACCTGTCAGACCCAGACCAGTAGTCTCTTGCAAGAACCAAAAATGAGGGAAGAAATTCTCATGCAGAATATTTATGACATAGGCAATTGCTATGCAAGATCACTAGGAACCAAAGAACAGTTTGTTTGGGGGGTTGGACTCGATGATCTCTGGAGGTCCCTTCCAACCCCTACAGTTCTGTGATTCTGTGATTGTTCACTTGCTGTAAAACTTCTGCCATTGGGAGAGGGTAACACCACCCTGTCCCGGAACCACTGAGACTGTGGCTAAAATTTTCTGCCTGAACAGAGTAGAAACGGCCTCAGCCAGACTGTTTTTAACAACACTCAACCCCAACACTTCCAAACTGATGTCTGTGAGTAAGGAGCTATACTTCTAAATTTGTCTCCAGCCACTTAATTAATTCCAAATAAATTACCTTTGATATTTTGTGCAAGGAGTCTGTTTAAATCAAGTGTCCTGAAGAAACCTCTGACTACAAATTAATCCCTTGGGCTCTTCCTGGCTAAGAGTTGTTGTTTCTTATGCTCATGCATTCTTCATGGATTTTTAATGTAAAAAGAAATTCTGCCTTCGCTTACCAAAGGCCTTACAAAAATTCCAATAATTAAATTAACAGCAAATCAGCCATGGAGCTCCCCAGTGCAAAGCCCAGTAAATATCAATTCCTTTTCTCCCCCAGGATAATGGACCAGCCAAAGAAACTTCTGCCTGTCTCCAGCAGGGCTGTGGCTCACAATCTCAAACATGTGCATGCGCTGCCCAGCCTCTCCTTCCATCCAAATTACACAGAATCACAGAATCACAGAATGGCCAGGGTTGGAAGGGACCACAAGGATCATAAATCTCCAACCCCCCT
>JAOWBP010000001.1:48242477-48267589 GCA_028571105.1 Tragopan temminckii | reverse complement strand
TCCAGATGGGGCCTCACAAGAGCAGAGTAGAGGGGGACAATCACCTCCCTGTCCCTGCTGGCCACCCCTCTTTTGATTGAGCCTAGGATACCGTTTGCTTTCCGAAAGCCTGACTCTAGCTCCTTGTGGCAGCTGTGACTTTACATAAAGTGGGCCAGCTCGTTTCTATTATACCTGCTTTCTCAAAGGATGAATTTGGCCTAAGATGGCAACTTCAGCAAGTGATTCCAAAACAACACCTAAAAACATGTTTTAAAAGACTCAAGATCAGTGTTGGTTCCAGAAAACTAAACCTGTGAGATCCCTGGGACAAGGGCGGTCATTCCCACCACATGGGTCTACGTTCCCTCTAAGTGGAGACCTCCTCTCCACAGGCTCCAGATGTCCAACAGCCAGTAAAGTTGATAGAGTGGGAAGTAATTACCACAAAGCTAAATCATCCATAGGAGCTTCTCTTGCTTCTCTTGGATGAGACATGACATAGCTTGCTCTGATTGCTTCCATTTGCTTACGAAGGAAGACCGTAAGCTGGGAAACAGCTCTCATCCACGTTGGGAAGGCTTCTATGATAAGAACTTGGAGCAGCACTTACAAAACACTGCCACTGAGATGCTTCCAATCAGTGATTAATGGAATCGTGTTGGACCCTGAGCAACCACACCACTGGCCAAACACAATAAGACTGTTCAGGACAGAGAGAGATGCAGACCCAGAGGAGGCAGGCAGCTGCTTCTTTCCCCAGAGAGAGAAACAGACGGCTTTTCCAGACCTCACTGCTGCCGAGGGCTTCCCAAAGGCACGACATCAGCATATTCACTCCTCGGTTGGGTTCTGCTACTGCCTGAAATAGTCTTGTTTATTTGTGAGCAGCCATGGCTGAAACCAGAGGTGTTTGCCTGGCTTGAGCCATTACGTCTTAATCTTGGCAGTGAATAAAATCCAGTGATTATGGAAATAATTTGCTCATGATGTAAATTATAAAGCACAGCACGTGCCATTTGTTTTGCACTAAGGAGTATATGTTTATGCTATGGAAAATGTGAAGGTGAAAAACTATTTGTTGACTTCATCTTTTACAAGCTGATTTAAATTTTGCATCAGATGTTTACTGCAGCAGTTTTGAAATTTGCAGGAACCAACAGCAATCATCAATACTAGCTAAGAATATCCACCTTGTCAAGTATTAATGGGATACTAAGGAGGTGAAGTCTTATATTCATCCCTAAGGGAGGGGGAGGTGACACCAGGCAGGGTACCAGCAAGTTAACTCAATCTTTGTCATCACTATTTTTAGTGTAGCCTGAAAAACACAGGCTCTTCAATATTAACTACACCAAAACAGAGGTGTAAGCATAAAGAAGGAACTATCTGTGCATTACTGTTAATAAATAAATGCTCTGTGCACTACTGTTAATAAATATGCTAATAACATTCTGTTTATAATGCTGATGTTCCTCAGATAAGGGGAACTGTATGACAGCTGTCTGAATTTTATTCTGTAAGTGATCCAGCCAGAATAACAACTAATCAGTTATTTTCTCCTCTTTCCTAAGTAGAATGTAAGAAAGGTATCCCTGTGTTAAAACTAATACAAGGTTAAGGAAATGACACCAAAATATTACAAAAAATAATTCCATCAAGCATATAACCTTCTTGTTGTTAGACTTTGCAATAAGCACATGTTAAAAGCTCTCTCTGCAGTTAATGCACCTTTAAAACTGAGGTTTGTGAACTCTCCTACCCAATAAATAATTTGCAAGGCATTCAAATTCAGATCAGGGCTGACTTTGCCATCCTCTCCATAGGGTTTGTGAGCTGAAGATGACTTGGGTGAGTTCTGGAACTTGGCCCAAAGAAAGTCATGGCCCAAGTCCCTCTCAAGTTGGGCACAGACATGGATGGCCCAGGGCTGCCACAGCGGTGCCTGCCCAGCCCCGGCCACCAGCAAATATCTCCCAGGGCCTGGGAGACACCCTGGGACTGGTTGGTGCCTTGATAGCACAGCAAATTGCTGTCTCAGTCTCTCATAGGAAAATACATTCCATAAAAAAGCACCCATACCCAAAGGGTAAATGCCTGGACACCAGAGAGAGGGAACCTGTAAAGCAGAGCAGCAGGGCTGATGGGAAGAAGGCAGAATTCAATAGACACATTGACTGTTTCTAGGAAGGATTCACAGTGGCTGTTTAGAGGAAGGATTTCAGTACCTGGCTGTTACAACTTTTCCATAGTAACTTCTAAATCATAATAGGGAGTTAACTGCATTTTATAAAAGAATGCTAGTTTCTTTAATTGCTATGGATTAGAAGCCAATAATGGGGGAAAAATAGAATACTAGCTACAATAAAGCATGAAGAAAAGGACAACTAATGAATATGGCTTCTTTTTATAAACCATATATATATTTAAACATTTAAAATCAACTAATTCCAAGTACATGCTATTTTTGTGTAAATCCAGTCCTCAGTCTTGTCCTGAAAGACAAGCTTTTTCCTATGTTTTGTCTACTGGGATTTCTAAAAATAAGCAGTCATATTTTTCTAAAAATTCTGGATTACTCAGGATTTTTCTAATGCTCTCTAATTTAAAAGCAAAACAAGAAGCGTATTTTTATACAATTATGACTTTATGACAACACTGTCAAACGTCTTGCTTGGGCATAGAAAACTTTCATTTAAACTCAGGATTGTGAAGAGTATATCGTATGAATAATAAACTTTGCCTGTGCTATAATCATGTTACATTTGGAGCCACCTCAGAGTTCTGCATTACTAACCCACTTCAAAATCCTAAACTGGCCTGTGCCTGTAATCATGGTGGTCTGAAAGAGGGTGTTTCAGGCTGGAAAATGGGGAGTGGGGACAAAAGTACATTGCATAGCCCATCACAAAATACTGTGAGCCCTCCTACTGTCTGTCAGCCCTCCTACTGTCTGTCAGCCCTCCTACACATGTTCAAAGCTGGTGCTGGCTCCTGCAACAAACACTGCCCCCAAGCCCCCTGCCAGCACCACTGAGGACAACTCCAGGTGGTTCCCTATATCCCACTGTGAGATAGGCCAGCAAGGAGGGGATGACGTGTTTTTAGCTGAGCGTTGCCTGCCCAGCTCCAACTGGTAGTTTAAGTGGTGAGAATCATGCTGAGAATCACCTACAGCTCTTCACCCATTCACCCCGCTCAGAAGTCAGCCTGCCATTGCTCAACTCTCAGAGCAAAAGAAACAATCTCTTCTCTACCCTTTGACCATCATCAGAGGTAGAGGTCGAACCCAAGTGCCTGAGAGATCCCACTGTTCAAATGACAAAAAATTACCAAGAGGTACCTGCCTCCAACTTCACAACTGCAAAACACATCAGGCAAAGAGAAATGAGTTGGGAAATTACTCCGTGGTTACAAAGAGAAACAACAGGGCTATGCATAGGGGTTACTGAATATTTAAAAGTGAAAAAGAATCTAGAATTGATGATCTGGGGAGGAGGGAAAGAGAAGGAAAGGTGAAAATGTAATTCAAAATATTAATCGGAAGATGGGAGGGAAAGGGAATTCTGCTACAGAATGACCATCTCCCCAGGCTGATGGATTGCGATGGAGCTGTGAGATCAAGTATCATTTCTGAAGGGATCCAAAGTTTTGTAATGCAAACTTACAGGTATAGCTGCACATAACTATAGGCAGATACTGACAGTCTTCTTCAAACTGCTGAGTCCTCTCCCATGGACTACCAGGCCCTTTAAAGCTTTCTGCTTGTCAGACATCTTAGAAAACCAGGTACCCCAAATTATTTCCTCCGGAAAAGAACATGCTTTTAGAAATAGATCTCTTACTGAGATCAAAACCATGCTCCAAATACAGATTTGCATCCTATCAAAGCTACCAGGGCAGCTTTCTCAGTATGCATTCTGATGGCTGCCTGGAGATCGCATTTTTCTTCCACAGCCACTCATTTTGCACATGCAAAAGAGGACTGAAAACATGCAGGTGAAGTTTTGTCTCCTCCATAAATGCAGCCTGGAATTCTACTACGTACAGCTGCTTGGCACCAAAGAGTTGAAGGACATGGAAAAAAGACCAGCCCGCCTTCCCATTTCGAGTCCTAGGGCTCACCAAAATGTCGTAACTTCCTTAGAACAGGATAGAAAGCAATGCCAACCCCATAAACAGAGAATTTACAAAAGAATTAATAAACGACTCTCACTTTTCTTGCCTCAAGACTCTTCTGGGTGAATTATTACTCTTTAAAGCAGTGTGCAGGGAGTAAGCTGCCTGACTCCCATTAGCATTAGTAGTGGTGGCATAGTGTAAGCTTTGTGTTCCAGTTCTGAGGATTAATCACAGCATCATATCTGTAGGGCACTTGCTTTGAACTCAGAGAATCTGGAACAGAACCACTCTTCTTTGTCAGACCCTCCTTTGAAGAAAAATCACAAGGAGGTGGGTGGGTTGCCTGCTAAGCCTCTTCTTAACCCACTAGCACTTCTCCATAACTCTAAACCAAGCAGTCAAGCAACAAGTGCAAACATTAAGCAGTTCTCTTTTGCTGCTCTCCAGTAACATCAGCCAAGATGGGGAAGCAAGAGGGGGCAATTATTTTTTGAGTAGGGAGGATAAAAGATAAAAGAAATCACACGAAAACAATGAAACAAATGTGCTATCAAGATGAGAGGTTTCTTGCTGGTTTGTTGCTTGTATTTTTTATATACAGGATGAAAGCAGAAACACTGGAGAATAATTTCTGTGCATGAATTTGGAAATCTAAAAATAACACCTCATTTAATACATTAAAAAGCCAATAACTGACCCTAGAATAGCTGGTGATGAATACATTCAACATGAAATTTTCCCTATTTTCTTTTCCCTTCTGTGTTTGCTGGCACCTTTCCCCCAGCCTATCCCTTGCCATTTCCCCTGTGATGGAGGAGAGGCCTTGGCGGAGCTGGGACAGCAGCACCGGCTCAGGCTTTGCAGGAGGGCAGCTGTGGGCTCGGGGCTCCTTCTTGTTTGCCCTGAGATGCTGCAGTGTGCTCCTCAGGCAGCTTGAGTGGCTTCAGCCAGCAGAAAGCCCAAATTACTGACTCTGCGTTACCTCTGCTTCTCCTGCTCCTCGGCTGAATAAGAGCTGACTAGTCCCTCCAGAGGGCTCGTGCCCTTTGATGAAAGCTGCTGGCGCAACAAGTGCTCGCGGCCATTTCTGTCAGCACCAGTTACAGCACACTTACATCAGGGGCAGAAGTACTCCTCGCAGACTTATCTGTTGAGAAGCATTAAGTGACTCATGTGGCCTCTCTCGGTTGCAAAACTGAGGGTTGGATAAAGCCAGGGACCTACAGACTGGGTGAGGATGAGCTGAACACCTACCCCACAAATGGATGCCAGCCTGCAGGATCTAACAGCGTGCATTCTGCGTGACTGGCAGCTCCTGTGAGCAGAGCTGCATGGCCACAGCTGCAGTACTGCTGCGTCTCAGGGAGAGCAGGGCCGTACTGTGGGGAAGGCTCAAAGTACAGTGGCAGAGCTGTCTGAAGTCAAGAGTGCACTGCACCAACAAGGGATAAGCTCCTGCTACAACAGTTTGCACACGGTGATTAAGCACACTGGCGTGGCTGTAGCTGGGAAGACTGCCCGGTACTTGCCTGCAGTATGCCTGGTTTTAGCCAGTGCTGTCAAGTCTCTTGCTTTCACAAGCAATACATTATTTCATCCCTCCCTCTCCTAGATAGAGAAAACTCATCTTACTGCAGGAGCCAACGTTTTGTTCCTCCTGCCTGCTCATTCACACCAGAGGCCCACCAGAACGGTCACATCCAACCGTGTCTCATTTACTCTTATTGATGATGCCAGCTTCGTAGCAAGAGAAACAAAACAACACATTGAATTCAGGACAGCTGAAAATCAGTTTTCCACTCCTTCATGAAAGGAAAAGAGTCAAGCAACAGCTATTGACATTTTCCAGCAGTAATATTTCACCAACATTGCTTACTTTCCTGTGCCACCTGTTGTACAGCCCAGATATTCAGGTACAGATAGATACTAGATGGGTACAGGCAGCAGCCCCACAAACTTGTGCCTACAATTTGTTACAACTTGGTGTGCTACGTAGAGCTATTTTCTTGACAGTAGTGTGTACTCACACATATTTTGTCCAGTCAAGCTGCCTTCAAGCTCTGCCCTGAACAAAAAGCTGTCAGGAGTTTAATGCACTGGCATGGCTATGCCCACTGCAGACTGAACGATCTAACAGCACACAAACGAACTGATCATCCCAGCCCTTGACTTTCATAAATCAGTGCACCAGAGGTGTTGTCTTAATGGACTGCTGCAGCATGTGACCTGGTGCCAATCTGCAGAAAACAGTCCCTTCCTTATGTTATGCAACTCTGCCCTGGATGCTGAGGTCTCAAACATACATACGCCCAAAGCTGCTGGGCAGTGCAGCCAGTGACATGGACCACAAGTAAATAACAAAACAACACACAAAGCCTCTCCTATGTGTACTTTTTTGGGAGCTGCCCACTATCAGCAAACGTACTTTTAATTGCTGTTTTTCTTTTGTCACTCACTCAAAATGAAGAGATTGATCTCTATTGATCCAGGAAAAGGCTCGCTTTGTTTGCTCAACCTTTCTGTTGCTTATCAGGGTTGTACCAAGAGCTTGACGCACACAAAGACTGAAAAGTAAATTAAAGTAATGAGACCACCAATCTCATTCTCTACCAGACTCTGCTGCAAAAAAAAAAGGTGGTGGAGGCAACAACTTCTGGTTATTTTCACAGTTGTACCAACAGTGACTTATTTCTACATGAATCTAATGCGTCAGTATTGATGCATAACAGAGAGATTCTCTCTATACACAGAAGAGCATCTAAACATCCTGTCTTTATTTCCCTCAGCAATTTCCCATTATTTTATTCTTTATCTCTGCTTTTCCCCAGCTGCTGACACACATTACTTCGGCATCTTTATTCATGTTCTTCAAAGGCACCACTATGATCTAACCCCACCTCACTTTTGGGAGAGAAAAGCCCACCAGTACCCCAGTCATTAAAGTTCATCTCCCCACTTACTGCTCTCCTCCAAGGCTGCAGGAGCCCTGCTTTTACACCTAGGAGTGTTTTCTCTGCTCATGATTACAACACAGGAATAAGACTTGGAGAGAAGCAGTGTACCTCCAGCTGTCAATCATGCCACCAAACAGCCACCCACCAGATGTCTTTCTCTTTCCATCAACATCAGAGCGTGAAGAAGACAGCTGTCAAAGCTGGTGGCATTCTGCCCCAAACCACCTCCCCCAGCCCTGCCAAGATGAGACTGCTGTGTGGGTCAGAGCTGCTTGTAGATAACCTGGAGCCATGTCAGCATCCTACCTACATCCTCTTTGACTGAAGCTCCTGCCAACTTCACAGCCTGCAGTTCCTATAGGCAATAATCGCCTGGGGATTAGCTCTCCCTGGCCCCTTGCTCTGGGTGAAATCCCTTCAGCTAATGAGACTCCCTTCCAGAGACTGCGCCACCAGGTTTAGGAGCCTCCCAGACCCTACTATGGGGTCTTGGACCCTACAACAGTGTCTATTGTTGGTTTTCAATGCCTCTTACTCCTCTCATGCAGGGTGTTTTGTTTGCTTTTCTACATCCTGGCTTCCACACTTTTTTTCTACAGAAACTAACAAAGCCACCTAAGCACTATTTTGATGCAGCAACAGATCAACTCTTCAGCTCTATGAGAAAAGAAAGTGAAAACTCATCATGAACCCAACAGGCTGATGACAAGTGTTCTCTTTTCTGGCCAGTGAAATACTGAGTCTCCTCCAATAGTGATAAAGAAAAAAATATCTTTAAATTACACTTGTCGTCCTCTGACTGCTGTAAAATGGGGATTCATTTACCTCTGAAATTCTGTTCTCTTGCTTGTGTAGGAGATGCCTGCCTGTGGAAAGCTGAGGCCAACATCATTAATCAAAGAAACCTATGAAATAGAAGCCAAAGAGAGACATCAACTGATCTAACCCACCTATACATCACACAGGTGCCGCTGCCTATACTATCCTTGGTCCCTCAAAGAGTTTGACTTAGCAGAGCTGTCAATTCAGCTCTTTACAGAACCACTGGTTCCTCCTGGAAAACTTTGGCAGGACTTTTCCAAGAAGCAATCCAACTGCCACATTAAGTAGCTTTTAGGCTTCTCTGCCCCTGTTCCTTGCTTCAGAAGGCTTTTACATGGAATATTTGCTTCTTGAAATGAAATTCTCAACTTCTTTTGCATAAAAAATCTTTTGTCCCTGGAATGATGCCAAGACAGACTTTTTCACTTCAACTGAAGAGAGTACAAAGGTCTAGTGCTCCAGCAAAGGGTTAAACATAGATGCCAAGGCTTAGTGACCAAATAAAAAACATCACTTTTATTCTGACAGCAATAAAATGCATCTTCAGAAAGAAGATGGTAGGTCCTGATATGTTGAGCTATTCAAGGTAGGAAGATACTCCTGAAAGAAGCGGAAGACCACCTCAACTTAGATTTACATTGGAGCAAGTCACAGGCAGCTCTAAAACAGACTGGCAGCGGATGGCTCCCAGGTAGTAATGACGGTGCAGGACCATACCAGTCAGTGAACTGGTTCCTCACCTGTGCTGTTTTGGGATGAGGTGTTGAATTGGCTGCAGCAGCTCTGCTGGCTGTGGAGATTTGCCACACAGGACAGATTCTCTCCAGGACACATCAGAAGGGCCATTTTGAAATTAGTTGCCCGCAGTTTTCTATTCAGTATGCATTTCTTCTTCCAGATTATTCCATGGCTCTGTAATAGGACTGATTACAAGTATCATTTCTCTAAGCATACTCATTTGATGACTTCTCAAATAAAATGACAGTGAAGATTACTTGCAGGCAAGACACTGACTACAAGTACGTTATTCTTGCTCTGCGTATCAGTTGTCATGACAATCAGTGAGGACACTGGTTTAAAGTCCAATTCATACACGGCATAAAATTCATCAGCACCTACACATACGCTAAGGAAGATAATTTTTGAAATTATAGATTCTAGTTGTTCACTCTCAGACATCTCTGAAGACCTTGTTTTTAGAAGGTGCTGAGGAACTATTCCTTAACTCACTACTGGCCTCTGAGGGCTTGGTTTTTTGTTGGTTTTTTTTGTTGTTGTTGTTGTTTTTTGCAGGCCATTATTTCTAAGAGAAAATCACCGTTAATGTATGTAATGGATTCTGGTTTGGGTCACTAAGCTTTCATGTGGAAAGTATTATTTCTACCTATCTTTAGAAAAAAACATTTTTCCCTGTACAGAACTTTGCAGTGGTCTTTTCCAAGAGACAGACAGCGTGAACTCTGGCACTACAGGAGGCAAGGTTGTCTAGCACTTACAGCAGTGGGAGGTCGGAGACCTGAGTTCTGTTTCTGGCTCTCCCACTCACTCTCTGCATGACATTTAGCAGGTCAATTAACTTCCCTGTAAACTCTCTTTTCCTACATCTGAAATGGGTGTGCTGGGCTGCATTCTTCTTTCTGCCCCCTGTTTATGTCAGAAGGATACGGAGTGAAAAGCATTGCCCAAGTCTTTCAGGATGCTGGGATGGAAGGGGCACTGCACAGCCAGCAGCACCACTAACACCAGGAATATGTAATTCTGAAATCCATTTACTTGCACTGATTTAGTGCCAAAATATCAGAAAGTCTAAATTTAAAGGAGCACTTTTTCTTTTCTGAAAACTCCATGGAGTATTTCCCACCCAGATGCTGATTTCACTTGTTTTTACATCTCCGAATGTCTAGTGGAATTATTATTCTGGCATAAATATAAGCAAATCTAAACTCTTTGTACCCTGCCCATTAGTCTCTTCTGATTAGCATCTTTGTGCTTGTGGATTTGTTCCTCTACTGACTTCTTCCCAATACTGGCAACAACATTTTGCAGTTTAACCCTTTTTTTTTCATAGCACCACAGTCAAGCATGACAGCTATAAGGAATAGCATTACACTTTGCTCGCATTTGTAATTGTACCATACTGTAGAATGGATAGAATGGATTCTGTAAGAGGAAAACTGATTTAGTATGTGCCCGTGATCAGTGAGGAGTAGCCAATACAGAGTTAATGCACTGCTAAAGATTTTATCAGATAAAACAGTTATTCAGCCACCTCCATGTCCCTTTCCATAAAATTTTAATAAACCCGGTCTTATGGGAAGAAAGGAAAGATGTGGACACTGCTAAATTATTTACAGCCATTGTTGTGCATGACAAAGAAGTCCCTCTTATGCCAGTAAGTGATATTCTTCCATTGATTTCCTTCTTGGTACATCTAGGTGAGAATCAAGTTTGGGGAGAAAAAAAATAATAATAAAAAAAGAAACAACAAGAAAACGAACAGGGATGCAAAGGGCAAGCCAGAAAAGACAGATCTGGAGGCAGAAATGATAGAGTTTGTATTTATGAAAGATATTGATCAATTCGACACACCACTGACAGATACTCAAATTAGCTGTCATAATTCCAATGATGCAGAGGGACACACAGACTCACGCTCCATTAAACACAACCTACATCCAGAGCAGTCAGATGAGATTTGAGAGATGGAACTCTGAAGTCCCACAGGAGATACCTGCAGTTGATTTATATTCCTGATTTCCCATTCCCTTACCAACTGCACAATCAGTTCCTGGAGGCGGGCAGAGAATAATTTCAGCAGCTAAACTGTGATTCACCCATCCAATTAAGGAGTCCTAGGATGGGTCCTGAGAAATCCTTCAGCTTCCTCCAGTCTTCCTGGGACATGACTTAATTCAGCCCTAACAATGTGGCTGAACTCAGGGCTCAGTTAATGGTAGGGGAGTCTAAGGACATAAAGCTGTGTAAGTTTTCATACATCAATATTCACACATTTTAGATCTTTTAAATTCAAAAGTAGGACAATGCTCTGGTTGTACATGAGAATCAGGTTTATTCCAAAATTCAGTGTATAAAGAGCATCACTGAAAAACAGTAATTAAACTGGCAACCACTGCCTAGAAGCTATCACCATACAAAAATCACCTCCATGTTTCAGCCTGAAGCTTCTGTCAGGGTCAAAGCCAGGTTGTTTGATTCCAAGTTTGTTGGCATCTGTTTCATGCTGGCTGCTGTGATGTTCCCCTGTGGATGGTGTATGGCTTCACGAACAAATCACAACAATCTAATTTCCAAAATGTTCCACTTAAGTCTTTCTCCTAGCACTGGTGCAAGGAAGCACTTACTCCTCATTACTAACCCTGTGTGTGGCGTGTGGCATGTAATCACCTTGAAATATTTCACTGGCTGGCTTTCATCTTGCTAACAGTGTGGGGTGGGGCACCAAACTGGGGTATAAATAAACCAGGATATAAATCATCATAAACCAGGCATTAAATCGGTATATAAATCAAAAATTATAGAAGTCAGAGATGGAAAAGACCCATTAGATCACCCCGTTTGTTCTTTCCTGTGTTCTCACCCTAAGAATGTGCAAGGCATCATTCTTGATTAGCCAAGAGACATAGAAAAACGCCCATCTCTCCCCCTCTGTCTCTCTCAAGAGGGAAAGAAGGGAAACAGAGCGCACTGCATGCATATTAATAAAGCTGTATTTTGACTGGCTGAATGGCTGGAAATGATTAGCGGTGGTATGTTTTACCTGTCAACATCTCCACATTGCAACAAGCAAAATGTCTCTAATGCTCCTCTGCAAAAGACACAAGGCTGGATGGGGTTTTCTCTCAACTTCCTTGCATTCAGAACAGCTCCTTAAGTACCCTACAACTCTTTTCTATGACAGAGGTAAAAACATGCCTTCCTTTTTCCAACATAACAACAGGAGGCAACATAAAACACCATGTAAGCCAACGTGAATTCAAGTGTCTGCATGTACAAATATAACAAAACCAAACAAAAAATATCAAAACATTTTGAAAGCTGCAGTATCAAACATACCCAAGCTAGCAAATGAAAACTGTGACCCCTTCAAAAGGGGCAGTGTGAAAGCTGGGAACCCATGCAATGCTATAATTAAGAGCGGTAGGTGCAGAGATCAGTCAGCTGACATACAGCTCCTCTCCCTCATTCAGAAGCGCTTTCCTCTATGCTTACCCCAGAAGTCCTTGGTGACAATAGGCCAATTCATTTAAGAAATCTTTTCAGATGCAGTCTCTAACCACATTCTCCTCATTTTCTCTGATCCCAGCATGAGTTGGGTGATCATCTGAAGTCTGATTTATAGGCTGTGGGGCACTCATAGCTAACAAATACTGTAAAAAACAAGTCTCAGTCATCTCCAGTTGGACACCAAAAAGCAGTTAATTTCAATTTTCAAGTCTAAAATGGAAATTACAGCTCACCTCAAAAGGTAATTGTGAATACATTTTTTTTTTTACTATCCCTTCCATAATTCATTACAAGTGTCACAAAGTTCATGAAATAGTTAAATATTCTGTCTGTAGAGCTGCATTTTGCAATAAAAAGGTCAGCAAAAAATATATTGAAAAACTCAAACATTGAAATGGTCACTGAATGAGAACAGAATATCCAAATGTATGGAACATGGCAGGGGTCCCGTAGAAAACTTTATGTTTTATAATAACTGAAGACTTGATAATAAGCATGCTCAAAGACAAATTAAGGTCATGTTTGCAGCTTGCACTCTGTTATCTTCTGACTTAACATGTTTGCATTTGCAACCTTAAAGAGGCTCATATGATTTTGTGACCTGTATGTTCTTAACAGACTGCAATAGCAGGAGTTCTAGCATGAGGTTTCCAACAAACTCAGCAGAATGAGACTTCTGACCACATTAGAGCTCCCTGTTACATGAGCTGATGTAGGAACCAGCAAAAGTAAGACACCAAGCTGTTTTCTACCATCTATCAGTGATCCTAGTAAACTGGAGAGGTACCAGAGGACTGGAGGCTTGCCAATGTGACTACCATCTACAAAAAGGGTGGTAAGGAGGATCTAGGGAACTACAGGCCTGTCAGCCTGACTTCAGTGCCAGGAAGAGTTATGGAGCAGATCATCTTGAGGGAGATCACAAGGCAAATGTAGGACAACTGGGGTATCAGGCTCAGCTAGCATGGATTCATGAAAGCCAGGTCCTGCTTGACCAACCTGATCTCCTGTGATCGAGTGACCCACATGGTGGATGAGGAAAAGGCTATTGACACAGTCTGTCTAGATTTCAGCAAGGCCTTTGGCACTGTCTCCCACAGTATTCTCCTGGAGAAGCTGGCAGCTTGGACAGGTACACTCTTTGCTGGGTAAAGAACTGGCTGGAGGGCTTGGTGGTGAATTGAGTAGACTCTTGTGCACTTTTTGCATAATGCTTCAGAGAGTCCCCTTCCCTGCTCATTTCCTATCCCACTGTTGCCCATTTTTGTATCTTCCCTTCTACCATCCCAGCCCTTATCCTAGTCTCTATATCCAGTAATCCCTTTTATCACCTGTCCTAGCTCATCGGTCCAGATGAAGTTTTTCCCCTTTCCTTGTCTTAATCTTCTCCCTCCTCAACCCCTGTCTATCTTTCCTACTCAGACATCCCTATCACAACATAGGATGGGGAGTTATATGGACTCCTCCGTACTCCTTCTCTGCTCTTCTCTCTCTAAGATAAAGGTAGCATGCAGATGGGAAAGCTATTCTCTGGCGTAGCTATTAAGGTCACTGCCATATTAGCAGAGCCTAAGATGAAATCTAGCAGAAGGCAGTAAAATCCCTTACAAATTTATAACAGTTTTCTTGGTATCAAAAACTAAGTCCATTTTTTAATCTCATCTTGAAATAGCAAGATATGAAGAAAATCCTACAGCAGAGAGAGAAGTGGAAAAAAGTTTGTCACTACCACCTGGTCAATAGCTTTGAGAATGACGAGTACTATGGAGATCCAACAATACCAGACTCTCCAGGCATACGAGCACCTGCTGCATGGCTAACTCCAGGATGGCTCTCCTGTCTGCTTAATAACCAGTGTATTAAGGAATGACATCATATTGTCAGCCAAATGGCACTGACCAGCAGGATGGTGTCATACTTCAGGGTGTTCCTCCATCTGGGTGCCGAGGTAGCTAATTAAAAATGAAACAACATTTTCTTGTAGAGGAAGATAGGAAAGGAAAGGGACCCAAGGGAGTATGGCTGAGAGTGTGGAAGAAAGCAGCAGGAGAAGCTGCCTATTTATTTCAAACACTACTTTCAGTAGTACTCAAGGAAAAAAAAGCAAAAATTCTCTTGGGTCAGCACTTAATACAGATACAAAAATGAAATATTTACTGTTGTTTATAAAATCGTCTGACGGGGTCAAGCCCATGAGCCTACTGGTGTTACTAATGCATTGTCAAGCTACGATCTGAGACTCTGTACATATCTCAGCATCTTGTTTCGTGGGCTTGAGAAGCCTGTAAATTTAGAAGTGTAGACATTACTGTCTTCTCCAGAGCGCTAATTGCTGCCTCTCCCATCAGTATCACAACCAACATCCACAAAAGAAGATTCTTCCAGTCTCCCTGCCAGTAGTTTTACTGGTAGTAAGGAGATAACTGAGTGCTTCCCAGGCCTAAATGAAAAAGCCTAGTAATAATGAATGCCTTATTCTCCTAGAGACTGCAAAGTTTGGACCATTAAGGCTGATAAAATCCACTTAGACGTCAGCATAAAAGAAGCTATATAAATTAAAATACTACCACTCTCTACATCCTGTAGAAATCCTTCATTTCCTCCAATGCACGCTCTTCTCAGAATGTGCCAGGCTATTACTTTTGAATTTACAATTCATTTTTTATGCAAATGGCTTTCAGAACACCACAAACACAGGATTATTGCCATTTTCAGCAGAGAAGGCAAATGTTATCATTTCAATTAACACAGAGCTTCATGGTTCTTTTTTTTCTGACAATGCATCTCCCCATGTCAATGCTCTACATAGCCCACATCCTGTGACCTCACAGCAGAAGTTCACGCATTTGAGATATGGTTGTCTCCAAAACAGTTTGGTGACAATTTCTAACTCAGCTGTGCAGTAAAAGATGTTTCCGTTGCAATTTCAGCCATGATCTGCCCTGATGGAACACATTCCTTTTTCCTGGACACAAAATACCTGCTTGTCCAGTAGCGTGGAAGACAGGCCTAGGTGGCACAAACAGAAGTCCCAGCTCTTGTGTGGCCAATTTTAATCCAAAGTAAAAATTCAGGTTTTGATAGGTGAGAAGGAAAGAAAAATAAGAGGCTGGAAGACAGCTATCTGCCTTGTATGATTGACTCTATGAGTCAGCAAAATAAAAGCTTTTGGAGAGAAGGAAGGAATTTTTCATCCCTTCTGGAGATGTGATGCAGTGCAAGCTACAGGGAGCTCCGCCATACAGAGGCTCTGAGCATCATGCAGCATTTGCTCTGTTTCAGCTACCAATGCAGGAGAAAGAAGACACAGAGGTTTGGCCTGTTCTCAGAGAAGAAGATCTCATTCTTTAAGAACATGCATCACTGCTTGTTTGCAGCAATTTCTTTGCCTGTCTTAGAGAGAAGATAGTCCTAGAAACGCCCCTTTTCCCTGCTTCATCCACAGCAAATACAAGTATGTTCATAGGCAAAAGTGTGTGAGAAAGCATAAGATCTAAACAAAGAACCTGGAGGCAAAAATAAAACATCATACTAGACTGGATCTAAGCAAGTATGAAAAAAATCTCTTTCCTCTTATCTTTATCTTCCATCTGACTTAAGCATGTTTAGAAACTTCACTGTGTGTTTATTTTCCAAACTATGGCTAGCCTTCTTCACAGAACAGTTGGTTCTTAGACTGTCGCAGAAGAACAATGTAGAGCACAAGTTGTCTAAAGCCTGTAAGCGGGAAAAAAAAAGCAACAACAACAACAACAAAACACAACCAAACAGAACATGGCCTTCCTACACTCTGATAGTATAAAACAGCATCACTCACTGGCGTGTCTGGTTTTACTCCAAGGAGCAAACTGGAATGGACTTTGGGTGCCTTACACCAACCTCATAGTGGCCTTAGAGAATAGTACTGTAGATTCCTGCAGGATATCAGACTGAATATAACACATATTGTCATTGTTTGTACTACAGTTTTCAAAGCAAACAATCTTTCACTTTCTTTTGTAGAATATGCCAGGCAATGGTTTCCTGAAGTTTTTAAATAAGATTAAAAAAACATTTCCTGGCCAAAGCTTCCTGGTCGAATGCTTATTCCATGATCTGAAAATGCCTCATACCACTTCCAATGCCTGTCCTATACTCCACGAACCCCTGCCATGACCACTTTTCCCATATTTCATAAGCACATTTGTAGCACACAAAGTAAACAAAACAAAACATATGGAATTAAATACAATAAATATAGAACTGTTCTGATTTTTAAATTTTTGTTCAAATGATCTGTATCTCCATTTCTGAAAGGATCATCAATGCTGGTGAAGGGTTTCAGAAGCCAGAACTCTGGTCTACGTTTCTGTACATAAGGGTGGGGTCAAAATGTGATTCTATGACTGACACAGTCAGTCTATGACTGACACGGTCATAGAATCACAGAATGGCTTGGGTTGGAAGGAACCTTAAAGCCCATCCAGTTCCAATCCCCTGTCATGGGCCAGGTTGCCACTAGGCCACCCAACCTAGCCTCTAAAATCTCTAGGGGTGCAGCATTCACAACTTCTCTGGGCAACCTGAGAAGTCACACCATTACACTGGCAGCTTCCATGAAGTGACAGTTATTCATGCTCAAAGTTGTTGGACGCAGCATTTTTTCCCTTCTCCCTTCCCCTCTCAGCTTGTATAGACACTTGTTTTGTCTAATTAGATGAACATTATCGCCTGACAGTAGAAAATTGGCAACACTACAATCATTATTCCCTCCATCCCTATTTAACCAGAGACAGTTGAGAAGAAGTGATTGCAGGGAACTGAAGTCCTATTTCCTCAGCTCGTGATGCCATAGGCAATCAATTTGGAGCAAAGGTTCCATCTTGAAAATGTCAAATAGAATGAAAAAAGACAAAATCAAAAATGATAAAGTCAGGTCCAACCATTCCTTCAGGTCCAGATGCTTGCCTGAGTTTTTCTAGCACAGCTGACAGCATAGCTATAGGAAAAACTGCTTTCTGTACCAGTGGGTGCCATGGGGTCCTTGGCCTCAAACTAATTGCCCATCTCCCACTCCTACAACACAAGAGAAACTGCTGGAGTACCAGGCCTGTCTGGTCCAGGCTGGTCAGTCTTAAAAAAGGAGTCTGCTGAGCATGGCTGGAGTCCTCTCTCCTCTGCACCTCAACCTAGTATGCAGGTAAATCAACAGAATTCCTTCCCAGGCCCATTCTTTGCTTCCCTTGCACCAGGGAAGGAAAACAACCAGTACTGAAATACAGATATGTCAAAGGACAGCAGAGGCTTCAGTCTGGAAGTGGTATTTTCTTTAGTAGAAACACTCCACTTTCACCTTTCCAGTTCCCCTGAAATTTTCCAGATGCAATTTAGTCCCAGTGTCTCATTAGGATATAAGGTTTTTCCTTTCTTCCATTTCATGTTACAGATCTGAGAAATTACCCATATGGAGAACATGAGGAACAACAGATCTGTTCCTTTATTGCCTGTACATCAAGGAGAGAGAAATTATGAATAGGAAATTGTTCAGAGGAAAATAATGGTCATGCTGACTTAGAAAGTTTATGCTGCCTCAGGAAGAGTAGTGGGGAGCTGAATTAACTGTGCCCTGGATGAAACTAGTCCAGAGGTATAGAACTGTGTCAGCTGCTAAGGAAGGAAATAAGATTACAGGGACTTTCTGAAGGTGCTTAATGATGTAGGGGTGGCTGCTCAATCACACAGGTTTTCTAAAGGGAGAACATCCCATGGCCTAAGCGTTATTTGAAAAAATTGCTATTGGCCTCATCTTTTAAAAGATGTTGTAGAGAAAAAAAAAAAAAGATTGCAAGCTCTACATACAATTTGAATGCAGAATGGGCTCCAGATTCTTCACTGGCTTACTCCATATATCATATACTCACCACTGTACTAAACCACCCTGGAGAACAGAGCTTCAAGGTACTTTTCCTTCCATGTCTTTACAAAGCATGAATCTGGCTATCTACATCTACCTGCACTTATCTGACTCATGAATCAGCATGAAAATCTGGGTCAGAAATACGTACGCACACCCATGCACTTGGCGAACTCTCCTTAGGAAAGAAACAAACAACCTCATCCTGAAAGAACTTCAGATCACATCAGATATGTTAAAGTGTAAGCATTGCGTATAGGCTGCCACTTCGGAGACTGCCAAATGTACGCCTGAAAGCTCCAGTCAGCTGCCAACACCATGCTCAGGAACTTGCTGATCCCATCAAGGGACGCACACACTGAAGGACTAACATTGCCAGACATTTAGTAATTACATTTAAGTTGTGGAAAAACATTCAAAGAGCATGAGGATAACCCACTGCCGAGACACCGCAGAAATAAAGATCAACTTCTGTAAGACAATAATTCCTGTAGTAATTAGTGAGATTCCCAGAGGATAATCACAGAAAAGTCATCATTGCTCAGAGCGGTGGCAAAAGCACACATACATAGCCAGAAGCATAAACCACAGCCTCTTTGTACTGCAACTTAACAGAAGATGCCCTTTTCTGAGGGGGCAGGAGGAAGTGAGGTGTTTGTTTTCTGCACACACAGACTAATAGTGTTAACTTAAAACTGACACCAGTGGAGATGGTGTAGAAGCAGAAAACCTGAAAGGTACTGAACAACCTGATCTTCTAATTTTAGGGACAAACAACTGCCACACTGTGCAAGACTGGCAAGAATCCAGTATTCCTTTTCTTCATCATATCAAAATAAAAATAAATATTTATTCATAGACATTAAAAATTATAATAATAATAAAGGAGTCCAGCAGGTCCCTTTGGAACTACTTTAATGCTTTATCTGATATCACCAGGTGGGTGTACAAGCACTAACAGAAACCAGGTTTGATCTTACCAATCCAAGGAGTGAACGATATCATAACAGTTTCTCCTTCCCAAAGCTTAAAAGCATCCTCCCAGAGCAACAGCTCCATAAGGTAAAACAGGCACTGAAAGCCCTGGAAACACCAGAGTTCTAACATATTTCTCAGACAATTTGGACTTGCTGCTTACAATTACCTTCTGAGGTTATGCATCAATATCAGCATTCTTTAACTTCCATCATTTCCAAAGGGCTGTTAACTACTTGCACTGAGACAGAGGAATTCTGGACATTCATCAGTAACCATGACTGCATAGTAACAAAAGGAAATTGCAGTGCTATCCTCCCTTGCAAAATCCTACCTCTTCTATTTTGTTTGTGAAAGCCATTTTCCAACTCCAAGATGAGGAAAAAGCTTCAAGGCTCTCCATACAACTCAAGGCAGTTCCATCTCTGTCAGATTTTGTTGCCTAAGCAAATGTTACAAGTTGATGACCACCAGCTACTGTTACCACTAACGGCTAAAAGCTCCTTCCCTGTGCCTCTAAGGGTGCAGCATCTCTTTCTACATCTTCAGAGGAGAGTGATGCCACACTTACCAGGAGCTGCAGGCAGGAGGACATATTCTACAGTAAAAGCCAGCAATGAATTCTGCTGGAAGCAGGAAACTCAGCAGCAGCATGAAATGCAGGAAAAAATACTTACAAACTGAACATTCTACTAAATTAAAAAAATAGGGCATTGATCTTGTTACACATTTTCATATTTAACTACATATTAATCTCTGCGTATAAAGATCCCTTCCCACCACCAATTCTTCATGCCTCAGCAGAATTTCTATTCAGCGGCAGAAATAGCCATGTAGGTCTTAAGTACAAATTGATCCATCTGCTATAAAGACTAACTGCATGTGAGAACACAACTCTAAGCGAGTTGTCTGTCAATTTCTCCACTCTCGTTTATTAGCGAGTACCCCCTTTAGTCTGTACGTGAGGAAAATTGAGAAGAAAGCCAGCAACACTTACGCAAGGCATGCCACTCATCCTGGCGGATTGTCTTGGTGATGTTGTAGGTGAGGTTCTTGGGAATGGTCGCTGAGGAGTAGTGGTACTTGATGTATGAGCACCGCTCAATTGCTCCTGGAAAGGGAAAAATACAGAAGAGAAATTGATGTTACATGAATGCAATATGTTCTCCCAGCTGTAGACTAGATGGACCTGACAAGCAAAAGCAAAGGCTGAGAGAAAATCAGTCCCTGCCATCAATCCAGTGTGGCAGCCAGTACTACCTTTGGCATACAATAGGCAAAAGCTATCTGTAGGGAAAGCTCATATGCAAAATTAAGATACAACAAAGGCTACACAGTAGCTGTCAAAGCTGTGCTTTCACCACCGGGTAGAATGTGGCAAGTCACTCCTTCTTTCCTTTCCTTTCCCAGAGCCATGAGCTAGCAACACGCAGGCCAGCATTTACCACAGAGAAACCAGGAATTCCCATTGTAGCTTATCCTGCAATAACGCTTCTGTGGGCAGGCTTCAGGAGATGTGCAAAGCAAACACCTTTCATCTTATCTTCAGTAATAAAAACACCACGAGAAAAATACGTATTTATAGAAAACAATTTTTCAGACTACATCCACCCCACAGCCAAGAAGCAAGACGAGCAGAAGCAAGTGTCACTGGTTATGGCGTGTCTCTGGAAGGTACCCAGACACTTTCATAGCAGACTCAAGTAGAATTTATAAGCACCTCTGGATAATAAGCTTCAAATGGCAACACAAATGGCTGGAACAGGCAACATTTTTGCCCTTAGAATCATAGAATCATAGAAGCGCTCAGGTTGGAAAAGACCTTAAAGATCATCGATTCCAACCATGACCTAACCATAGTACCCTAACTCTAATAACCCTCCGCTAAATCATGTCCCTGAGCTCCATACCCAAACGGTTTTTAAACACATCCAGGGATGGTGACTCAACCACCTCCGTGGGGAGCCTATTCCAGTGCTTAACAACCCTTTCTGTAAAGAAGTTTTTCCTGATATCCAACCTAAACTTACCCTGGTGCCACTTGTAGGATTTCATCTGCGTTCTATGGAAAAAAACAACCACGTGCTTCTTCTGTTTGACTTCTGGTCACATACTCGTATTTTCCTTTTATAGCCAATTTTCTTCCTCTACAATCATCACACCTCCAGGCCATCCTCTTCTGGCTGCTCTCTGCACAGTGTCCTTAGAGGAATGGGCCTGGCATAGCCCAATGCTTTTTGTAAACTATAGCCTCACCAATTTCCACATCTGATCGGAAGTCTGTGATAGTGCAATCATTCTTGCACTGGTGAAAAAGCAGTAAAGTTTACTGCATCCTTCTTGCCAGTATCCTTAACTAACTAAGAGGGTCTTCATTAGACCCTCTTACTGAGCATTCAGATTTAAATCTCATGAAAGTCATTTTTCCATTAATATTATGGTATTTTGGAACAGCCCTCCAATAATTAAAAAGGCATCCCGAATGCCACTGGCCGCACTGTTTGCTACTAGTTACCACTGTTCAGAGGAGCGACTACTTTGGAAATGCCTTTATGTTTTAAAAATGCATTAAGACACATACTCAGTAGAATTAAATGAAGCAATGATTTATGTAAATGAGAGAGTGACATACCAAGAGGCACGTAGACAACCCTAACTGGCAACCAAAACTGAAAAGGCAGAGGCATTAGCCTTACATATAGCTCCAAGGGGTTAACCATGTTTTTATGCCTCTAGAAATATAGGTTTCTGCTTTGGGTTGTAAAATATTACTTGGGACAGACTTTGACCATACACCATGAATTCACAGCATGAATAAAAAAAACCCCATGCAACAAAATTATTAGTTACAACTGAGTAGACTAAGCATCCTCCCAAGTTACTGCAATACAGACATTGGAGGTCCTCTCTGTTTGCTTCTCTTAAGCATTCCTCACATTCTGCCTCTGACAGCAATTAGATCAGACAAAGCCAAATATTATAGGGGGAAAAGGCAAAATATTTACGTATGTATCCACCCGCCCTGACAGCGTGATGGGCTTCTGTGTGAATCTGCACCATCTGGGCACCAAATGTACGCCCAGAATTAAAGTTTGAAACCAAGAATAGTATTTGGGAAAAAAAAAAAGAAAAAAGAAAAAAAGAAATCTAGTGTGTAAAGAGCTTTGAATTAAAATGAAGCCTGAAATTGCAACCTTGTCTTCACATGGGTTTTCCTCTTCCCTTTTGTTTAGGTGCTCTCGTGGATCAGGAGCTTTGGCAAGAAAGTGGAAAAACAGTTATTTGTCAGAAAATAATCTTTACGTTACCAGATACCTGCCTAGAAAAAGATTTATATAGATAGCTGACAAGAACACAGAGCCAAGACTCAAATTTAAAGCATACAGAAGGAAGAGTCTGTAAAAGATTCTCTTCCATTTGCTGTAATTTCTTTAAATAATCATTCAGTTTCTAGCAAAGTTAATCAAACATCTCATTTTTACTGCAAATACTTTTAGTAGTAATGCACAGGACTTTTCACTGATTTATATTACCACAGCCTAAAGCACAAAAAGATTATGGTCTGAATTCAGATCACCACTTGACCATATGTATAATTTTAGACTTATGCTTACATTCCCATGACTTAAATGAGTCTTAAGTATACATTTAGAGACTATCTAGATCTAAGAGTATGATTGCAGTGGCAGTGATACAATGGTATCCGAATTACGCTCAACTGTGAGCAGTAAATTCCATGATGATCTCCGTTCCAGCCACACCATACTTGCTCACTCTTCCTACATCTAAATAAAATTCTGACTACTAGCCAATTAACATCCTGATTCCAACCAAGAGTTTGAAGGGACCAGGAGGGAGAAGCACTCATTGCAGATGATGAGGCAGCCTGCTTTTCCCCTGAGTTCTCTCCAGAATCCCATGGCTGGTCACTGAGTGCCCTGAGGGCTGATCAGAGCATGGAATGATTCCCCACATCTGTGATACTGAAGGAAATAGACCCTTAGGTCAGGCAGACAGGGATGATGCTCCTAGATTTTCACCCTTCTCTGAAGCATTAAGCATGGATTCACTGCTGGAATAAGTCTTATAAATTTCTTGTTATAGGGCTCAAAATACTTCAGCCTAATCCAAGGTATTGGTCTCAGTAAGTGAATAAGCAACAGTCTACAGTACACCAGAGGTCAGCCCACATGATCTAAGGGAGTATTTTGGCTTCAGCCTATTAAATTTTCTTGTGAACAGTAAGTCTAATACACGCAGGAGAACTCAGATCAGGGTATTTTAGAGCTGTCTTCTATCAGATTCCAGCACTTCAATTACTTCAGAGTCCAGAACCACGGTGACCACTGAAGAGCGCATGTAGCTCTCTTCATCCATATGGCCACTGACTGCTAAGAGAGACAGGCTTTTACCAGGAACCTCAAGCTTCTCATGGCCCAGTGAAGCTGACACAAGGTTTGTGACTGCCCAACATTTAAATGTGAGCAATTTATCTTAACCTGCTGAGTCAGTGCAACTGCACCAGTGCATATCTAGGCAGAAGTGAGAATTAGCTTTAGAAACTTAAAGAAAAAGCTTTCATTTGCCTGGATCCTCCAGTAAAAGTTAGGGAAAGGATAAGTGTATAGCGGTGACAATTTCATACTTCAGGACATTTCCTTGCTAGCATCATATCAAAGAGAGAGCTGGGCTCATCTGCACAAACATCCCATTTCTGGAGATTACAGGAAAAACAAAGACAGTGATTGCACCAAGGACAAAAACTTCTACTCTTGTGGAAAAGCCCCTCAGAGAAACTCTAAGAAAACTGCACCTTCAGATGGATGAACAGTAGTTCTCATACTAGTCTCTACGGGTGGATAGCAAAGAAAAAGTTTACACTGGATGGGGTCCAGGGCAGTGTGATCTAAAGGGTGGCAACCCTGCCAATGTCAGGGAGTTGAAACCAGATGGGCTTTAAAGTCCATTCCAACCCATGCCATTCTATGACTCTATGACATTTTCCCTTCCTCAGCATGGTACCCAAACTTACAGAGCACCTTCAGCCTTCATCACTAACTTGGAACCTCCACATGACCGAGCTCACGCTTACTTGAAGAGCAAATCAGTGACTGGGTTTTTGCATCTACACAGCTTTGATTGGCCACAAGAAACATGGAGAAACCACGAAGATGCTCTTCTACTGATGTATGTTCCAATTTCCTCTGATTAAAGGGAAATGTTTGCTGGAAATCCTGAAGAAAAATGTCTGGTGGTTTCAAACAGAGTGCTAAGAAAGGAATCAGCAGGAAGGTACAGCTAGAAATGTGCAGAGCAAACTGTTGTACTACCCTTACGAGGATGGATGCTCAGGGAGGAATCTGCAGTTGTAACTTTGTGGTTGGCATCTACCTGTTCCAGCAAAGTTCAGATGCCAAGTGAAATTGAGCTGAGGGAACTAGAGGTACCTTTACCCAGAGTACCTTTGCAATGCCACTAAGCATAGTGGCAGTGCATATGCTGCTTCTCTCTTACTGATCAAAGTATCATACATCTATCTATTGAGCTATGCTCCATGCTATCACCTTAGTATATGAATTTCCTCTTCTCTATTACAAAGAAAATCCTTGAAGTGTGCTATAGCAGGAACATCAACTGAAAATATTGTGCAATTCCTTTCAATGCTGCTCACAGAACTATCCCAATGCTCTTGATGTGAGCTCAGCTGCTGGCAAAACTCTGCTCATTGCTTTGTGAGAGCAGTAAATGCTACTCTTGTAGAGGACCCAAGCTGCCAGCAATATAGGAGTGACTGAACTTTTTCCACTCAAAGCCAAACAGGATTGAAATCTATTATAAAGGGAGGGCATGCTGCTGGTATCCATACTGTATGTCTGGTAAGTAAATGATTTTTCTTCAGAATTTTCCATCACCAGCTTCTTTAAGATTATTTCAGCACTGCTCCAAGAAAAGCAGAGATGAAAATTCAGAATGCCACCAAGGTATTGGTCACATCAATCCTAAAATTTTGTATCTCAGAAGTGCACAGAAGAATTTGCCCCACCATTTTGCAAAGGTGGTTGTCAAGCTTCAGGAATTTATACCATCACTGTGTCCATATGGTTTAACCTTCTGCATGACAA
>JAOWBP010000001.1:48226926-48237664 GCA_028571105.1 Tragopan temminckii | reverse complement strand
ATTTGCTCCTACTCATTTGGAGGCAGAAATTAAATGATCAATAAAAAGTCACTGAGACAGCAATTACCAGTAAAAACTGGTAACATCAACTGCTGATGACCCAATAGCTCACGGAATAAAGCATTATCTCAGCACTGCTGTCAAGGCAAAGAAAAAGCACAGGCTTCTTTTGAAGTATCAAATGGAAAGCCACCATCGCTAGTTTATGAAACTCTCACCCCATCAGTCATTTTATCAGCAGCAATAATAACTATCACTTTCAATGGCAGCAATGACAGCAGGTCTAGCACCTATACACAATCCCCTTGCCTGCCTTCTCCTTATTTAGACTGCATATGCTTCAGTATCTCAGGACTGATACTTTATGTGAATGCACATCTTCTGAGTCAGGTATATACTCCTACAAAGCTCAGTAGTCAGCTTTGAACCAACTATGAAACCTATTTCAAATTTACCTGGGAAGTAGGGTCCTAGACTGCCAAGATGAAAAGTATAGGTCCACTGATACCTTAACTCTGCTAAGGATTATTGATCACAGGCATCCTTAGACCTCACTGTGTATCTCTGTATCTTGGAAAGCTATTTTATATTCCACTCAGCAATGTAAACATGCCTTTCCATACATATATACTCCTGTTTTCTTCCTAAAAAGGAAAGAGCAAAAGCCTTTCTCTGTGTCACCACACTGTTAGTTTGAAGATAGGTCCACAAATTGTCAAGCTGGAGAAAGCACTTAGCTTTCTTGTAGCAGTTGAAGTTCTTGTAGCATTTCAACTTCATGCTTAAATAGCAGAAATCACAATATGGCAGGGAATCATTCAGATGCTCTGTATCCTACATTAAGGAACTGTCATGTGCATTACATCTTGGCTTATCTCCCAAAGGACCCACAAATAGGTACAGCCTCAGCCAGTACCTACCACAGCCTCTTAAGATCACTGAACCGAAAAAAAAAAAAAAGCTAACAACAACTCTCATGTAGATTTTGTCCATCAACTGAACTTGGAATGGAAATTTCACAAGTATGCAAGACTTTGGACAAATTCCTTCTTTGATTGAAAGTGACCTTTCTTAATAAGCACATCCTTGTCCTCTGGGTGCTCTGAGACTCACTAGCCTTCTTTATGCTGCCCACCTGGTTATTTTCAAAAAGTGCTATGGTAGTGTGACTGGAAGAGAAATTTTCAAGACATAAGTTCAGACACCAAGATATATCTTGAAGCAACCATGCAGTTAATAAATATACATGCAGCATGAACCTAATAGACCATAGCATTCCCAAAAAGTGAGTACAGTTTCCCCTGTAAATCCATAAGGTGTCTTGCCCTATAATCTCAAAAACTGAATCTCCAGCCTGATGGACAAAAGTTCCTAAACTACCTATGAAATAAACTCTGGAACTGCTTACTGGCAAATAGAACCCACTGGACTATAAAGCCAGTGTGTATAAGTAGTTTCATGTTTGACCATGCTCCTTCCCTTTAAAGCCATTCTCCAGATTACCTGTTTACAAGTTTCATTAAATGGTGAGTTGACATCACCAAGTTCCATTTCTAATGCTTCATCCTTCCGCCGTAAAAGAGTATGTATTTAGAGGTGCAAAACATTTCAGAGCTTACTGCCCTTTCCTTCCAAGGCCATTTCCCATACTAATGTTACTGGATTGAATAAAAAAAAGCTTTAAGCAATTAAATGTTGTGTAGATATTTATAAGGCAGTCAAACTGAAAGACACAACTAGAAGGGAAAGAGTAGAAGATAAGAATGGTGGTAAGAAGATCAGACAACTGTGCTGTGAAATCCGAGATGAGGTAAAGCACAATTTGGTCATTCTAAAGCCTATGAACCACAGATATTATTAATCTCTGCAGCTGTCTGAAATCATAACTGGTTTTTCCCTTGCAGAAGGAAATGATTCTTGAAGAAAGATTTGAAATGGGAAGGGTTGGTGGATGTGATCAAAAAATATTTTTCCCATTGACTGGACTGTGCTGTTATCTATCTAGTGATGAGTTCTGCAGAACCATCATATGCCCTTGTGTCCAGAAGGCTTAGGCATTGAGTGCCTCTTCACAAATGCTACAGTAATTCATTTTTGGTGCTAGTAGCAAGTTTTGGATGCATTCAAATATCCCTAAGTCAACAACTTACGGCTAAATGCTCAACATCACTACAGATAATCTGCACCAAACAAGCAACACTGGTTTCAGAGCAGCTAACAGAATCAAAAGGATATATGCCCTTCTATAGGGGAAAAGGGGGGAAGAAACTGAAAAGAGAACCACTTGATTCAAACCCTAGGGTTCCCTGTTATTCCCAATGCAAGACTGGGATGAGCAGGGCATGCTAAGAGCTGACAGCTACAGAAAAAAATAGCAATGAGAAGACTTACTCCCAGCATGGTTTTCAATTGGGAATTAAGTTGCCCTGACCAAACCTTAGAGGCATCTATTTTCCAAACATGTTAGCTAAGATTTGTGGTACTTTTTCTTTTTGATGACATGTGTAATGTGTGCCATTTAAAGAAGAGATCAAAAATGGCAGAAGTCAGACCAAGTTACATAACAGGACAGCAAAACAGCACAGAGAAAACCCAAGGAGCTCTAACAGCATCCATGACTTTAGACGCCTTAGAAAGTTACAAACTGTTTTAAAACCGCGCAACACAAGCTTAGACCAGAGCTGGTATATATTTAAGCGTAAAGAGCCTACTATGGGATGAGAATTTCTCATCCAGTAGACACATTCTAATGCCTACTGTTGGGTCAGTGCAGACTGGGGAGCAGCCTGGGCATTTGCTGGTGCTATTGGATTTGGGGTGGGTTTGATGTGGTTTGGGTATTTGTTTGGTGGAGCGGTAAGGGAGATGTAGCTGTTGCTTTACTTTGTGACATGATGATCTCTTGTCTATAACATCCCCTCGTCATTTGGTACAAATAACCTACCACTTCTTGTATCATCCTATCTGAAATGTCAAATCACATTAAAGTGTCACAGTATGAAAATCTCCCTCTCACCACAATGCAAGATGTTCTGGCCAGGGCAAGTTAGACTAAACAATCCTGCTGCCTGTCAAGAACAATTCATAGCTCAAAGGGAATGCTTCAAAATGCATATTAGCTAATATCATCTATTGACAGCAACAACAAGCAACATCTGAAAGGCAAGTATTTCACCCTGGGATACTTACTTGTCACTGTCCATCACTATCCATCTTGTCCCACCACCCCTGTGTCCAAAGGGCCAGACTCCCACTGGGGCTTCATAGCACTAGGTTCAGCCCTTCACAAGAGCCCAATTTCAATGGCCTTATTCTGAGAGAGGAGGGATAAGTCATACCCTGAAAATCCATCATCGTATGATGGTGAAGAGAAGAAAGCACTTCCTAGTGCCATTTTCAAGGTGCAGAATAGACCATTAACTCCACACCAGAATTTCACTCAGCTTTGATCACTGCTTTACATCTGGAGGGAAGGGACTAAGGAAACAGGTATTTACTCAGACAGTGTCAGCTCACGATTATATATATTTAATCTTTACTCTTAGTCTGAGCTGAGATAAATGCCTGTGTCTCAGTAGCTTTTGATAACATCAAAGGGGACAGAGGTGCTCTTGAGGCAGAATGCTGTATAAACATAGAAAACAGAATCTGTGCCCTGGAGGACTTTTGCTGTTCCTGTTTTGTACCTTCCATCCCCATCTCATTGCTAATTTTGTTTAAAATGTCAAGTTTAGTCTTTAACTGCAATGTTTGATTTTAGGAATTATTAACTCTACGATTCAGCATCCTATGTGCTTCTGGAATCCTATTTTTGTCTGTACAATTAATTCTAAATCCAAGTGTTATTATAGACGTGTGCATTCTATTAATTCTATACTCACTATTCTAATTACCACTCTACCTATACTTTGCACAATGTATTTCTTCATAATATTTCAAATCAGTTAATAAAGACAGCATTTCATCTCCACATTCAGTTATATGCTATACCTCTCCCTCCTCCTCAGAAAAAAAATAAAAATAAAAATCAAGCCTTCTCTTTCCTACCCTTGTACTTTAACTCGTGGATAGCACAATTAATCCTCTTCACAATAGGTCTAAACGCAGATCCATCTTTCAATTAACTGCAAGTTATTTAATGAACAGCAGAGCTCTATTTTTCTCCCTCCAAACATCACAGTCAAAACCAAAGACAATGTAAAAATGGATAGCAAGTAATGTCAGCTTGTCCACGTCCTGAGTTATGTACCAGCAAGCTACTGCAGTATGGAATTCTTCCCGTGCTGAATCACGGTGTGGTTTAAGAGAAGGACTGGGTAGATGCTAACCTACCCGCCCTAATTTTTTTCCTCTCATTTTGTCAGGAGCTGCGTTCAGCCTCTCAGAGGCTCCGAAGGCAAGAGGCCTCAGCTCACTGACGGCGGGATCAGGTGAAGAAGATTCAGGATGATTCCTAACATGCCTCCACTGGGCCATCAGCCATTCTGATGAAGGGTACGAAGAGAACACGTCAACTTAATGGAAAACGCATTCTTTGGAAAACATCCAAACATTTAAGAAAATATGCCATTAACTTCATGCTTATCCCCTAGGGTTCTACAGTATCAGGTTTAATTACAACAATTGTGACAAAAATCATTGTAAAGAGTATAGCTGCAAGCTGAACTTGCCCACAGATTCCAGGCACCAGGGTAAGAGTCAAGTGCAGCACTGGGAAAAGACCATAGTATGAGCTCAGGGAGCAAACTTTATTTGAATCACTTTCAGCAAAAATATTTCGAAGTACAGCTGAACTCAGCAGGGACAAGTCATGAAGGTAGCAGGTGCACAGCTGAGAGTTGGGAAGGTATTCCCAGGATGAGGAGACTTTAGGAAGCAGAAGCAAAGAGCTAACATCATATTGCGCTAGAAATGCAGTGAAGAGAGAAATGCCAGGCTCACCGGCAGAGCAGTCATCACTCCACGTTATAATGCAATCGATTTGCTTTCCATTGCTGGAGGCAGCTAAGGAAATAACTGCCATTGTGATCTCCCCCAGCAACTGAATAGCATGGCCATGCCTAGAGAAGGGAGCACCCAAGCTTACATGGTTAACAGGACTGGGTAGAGTGCATGGGCTTGTAGCCACGCAGTTGTGCAATAGGCAGGAAAGAGGGGCTAGAAGCACAGTGCTCTGAAAGAGAAGGGGAAAGGAATAAATGACAAAATACCCCAAATTCTGACATACATAATGTCCTCTTACACCTCCATGTAACTCATTTGTAAATGAGATGTGTTTGCACCTTAAAGACTGAACAGGTTTTTTAAAGATATCCCCAGTCAGCAGCTGCTGGATTCTCAGAACAGGGAAATATTTTTAGTAATATACTCAATCCTTGGATACCAAAAAAGGGACAAACCAGGACTTACATGAACACAACAACATCCACACAAAAGAGAAGCCTTTGCCAGAAGCGTGCACAGAGGTGAGACTGGATGTCAGCGCTTCATGTTGTATCACATTAAAGAAACTATACCTCAGCAAAATAGAATCCCAGAGGTTTAATAATTACTTTTTCAAAATGAATGAGCCAGCAAGCCAGCAGTCCAGAAGGTAAGAATCCCTCAGCAGGTAGAAAAAAATCTGAGTAATACTCCCACCTTTCAGCAAAGTTCTTTCCCACTGGCAAATAACCAAGGTACCCTAAGGGGTGAGAAAGCAGTGTTCATCCACTCCTCTGCAGCCTTTCAGCTAAGAAAGAAAGAGCTGGCTGTGAAGTCATATGACAACAAGCCACTTTAAAGAGAAAATATGCATGGTGGTGCTCCATGTTACATAGACTATAATATTTGAGAACATGTAGGTTCCTGTCAAAAGAAGGGAGAAGGAGAAAATATCTGCTCTCTATTTAGATTCCCTGCAGATTTGATAACATTTACTGCCTGTCAGCAGTGATGTGGCAATGCCCAGGAGCCTCAGCCTTGGACCAGATTCCCATGAGGCGAGGCACTGCGCAGCTATGAGTGAAAAGTAACCTCGACCCAATTCCTTAACCACTTCAGGAGTATTTCAGGAGCCTCTGAATGCCCCAATACCATACCTAACAAGCTGAACTCGTACTGGGGTGGGGGTTATACTTAAAATCAGTGGAAGTACAGAGCCGTATATATTACTATTGCTAATATTCAAGGTGTGAGAAAAGAGGTACCCAGGTAGAACTGCCTCACTATACTAAACATCTACTCACAGGAGTTTGTTTTTTCATTATGAATCAGGCTGTAATTTTATAGTTCATATCATATCAGTTCAGAAAACAGTTTGAAAGAGTCTTAGTGGTTTAGAAGATCCAGCATCTAGAATCCCAAGTGGAATTAAGGATAGGCTCTTGTGGTCCTGTGGGAACACAGGATATGGTCACGTAAGCTGCAGATTGCCTCTGTAGCCTTCTTTAAGCTACATCATTCTCCTCCAATTTAGTCTTACATCTGACATCAGATGCCTTTTGTCCGATTAGAATAAATTAAATCAGAAACTTGGATCATTCTCTAGTCCCATGAAACACACTCCATGTTATGAAAAAGCACAGAATCAGTGAGGATATTTAGGGTTTAGTGCAAATGTTTGCACATGACCCATGGCAGTGACATAGCACCATGAAGTGTCTCAGCAGCAGACTGCTTTGCAGCTTCTCATCACTCACACCACAGAAACAGAAATTTAGGTATGCTGCTCTGGGCATTAAGATGAGCATAACTTCTTCTTAACCATTATTCCAAACCCCATAAAGTGAACTTGAGTAACACTATGTGGCCTTTTTACATTTTAAATGAAGGATGCCAGTCTACCTTGTAATAAAGAGAAGATTCCTCATACCACAGATCTGGCAAAGGCGGGTTGGAAGCTATGTTAGATATAGGCTGTTCCTCACTTCTATCTTGAGTATGCTGATGCCTGCTGGATCCTCAGCCTGCTGTTAGGAAAGACAGAACATTCCTTGGAGTGCACTGTCAATAACTGGAACTCATACTAGTACTCCTGTGAGTATGTAGAGATTCCTGTGAGACACCCGTGTTGCATCAGAGATGTAGTCAGGTGGTCTGAGGCAGGGAAATAGGATGTCCACAGATGGGATGTTCTGCTCTGCCGTATCACGTAAAGGCAGTAAAAAGGAAGGGTATCCTGCACTGTCCTGACAGAGGCTCCAGATTGCAGTTCATCGTGCCAGCCAAATCTCCTGTGACATTAATTACCTGATCAGAGGAAGTAGAATTTGTCGCAAAGTTGCAAAATTAAGAACAAATATCCCTTTTGTGGGTTTAACCTTCAGTTCCTTCACCCTGCAGGTTGCTTCTGAGCCACAAACTACACTCACAAACAAGCACATGCCACAGGTTGTTAAGAGCAGTGAGTATTTATGAGAAAGCACAGCTTCTCCCCATTCCTGGAAAAGAAGTTTAGTGTGGACTGCACATGAAGCCACACCAGATGATTATGAAACGAATTAGCAATAAAAATTTATTTCATGTATAAAAGCCTTTTAAAAGAGAAAGAAGCCAGGCTCCAAATTACCATTAAAATTAACTTTCCCAACACTTTGCCAGTACGGCTGAATTAATATTCTTTACAGAAGCCGAATGGACTGTTTGATACCAATCAACACAAACTCTTGCGCTAGTTATTTCATCTGGAGATCAGAGAGTACTGTTTTAAGGAGAGCAGAAAAAAAAGCAGCACTGTTCATGGTGTCCCCCCTCCACATCTCTCCATTTCCAACACACAATTTCTAGTACAACTAACACACTTTGCCAGGCAGAAGTCTCTGCACTGCATAACCATCAGCCATAAAGACAAACAAAAACCCATCCTCGGAGAGTAAAAGTTCTGACCAGGACAGCTCACAGACCAAGGACATTCAATGTGTTAGAGACAGAGCTATCACACAACCATCATGCCAAAGTGGTGCTGAGGTAAGAGGACACAGCTTGTCCTGCTCCCTTCCCCTGCGGCTCTCTTGCAAAAAGTCGAATCTCATTTCAAGGTGGCTGCCTGCTTCCTTCACACATTTATAAGCAGTGCTATTGCGCTTTGAGTTCTTACCATCTTTGTTTTTCAGCCCTCTTCCCACTCAAGTGTCAATTTGAGATAGCGCGATGCTTATCTTATCAGCTTATAAGTCATCCAGCTTCTTGATCCGTGCCACTGAACCGCTGCTGGAAGGAGCTGAGGGGTGAACTGCTCATAGTTAGGACAACAGCAAAGGAGTATCAAGTAGTTAGGACAACATCAGGAGTATCTCTGAGGGGCAGAGATTACCCATGAGAGAACTCTGCCCCAGAAACTCACACACCTTCTCTCAGGTGACTCTGAACACTCCCATCAGTAGTCTAAACAGAAGCTCCTGTTTGGGTACAGCTCTGGAGCTATTCTGTGATTTGTGCTCAGTGTACACTTTCCCTGTACCAACTGCAAGCTCCAGTGAAGTAATAACATTCAAAATACTCAAAGTCACTACAACTCAATTCAAATGTAGGATCTAAGCAAACATCTACGGCAGCCGCAGGAAACAAGTTAATGAGATTGGTTAATATTAGCATCTTACTTAGCATGAGTTACACCTGAAAGGACTAGACCCCTTAATACCTGAAGTGTAGAATCACAGAATCATTAAGGTAGGAAAAGATCACTACGATCATCCGGTCCAACCAGTGCATCCATTGTTTCCTTTCGTTTCTTTAAGAGACAAGGATTTATTCCAGCAGCGCAACAAAATATGACTTCACTTGGCTGTAGCACCTTCTCCATCTTACATCCCGAAATATTCTGTAGAGGCAACTGAGAATTAGCAGATACAGAAGGAGATAAACTACATTCTGTGCTGTGTTTTGAGATGAGATGGAAAGTCCGTGAGGCAGAAAAGGCTCAATCTTATGGCAGGAGCTGCAAAGGAGAAGACATACCAAAGAGGCAAGAACGCTGACTATGAAAAGGCAGAAATTTAAGAACTAGGCCAAATTTAAATGCAATGCAGATGTAGCCCAACTTTTTAGTGGGCTTCAAGGAAAAAGGGAAAAAATCCTGCATTTTTTTCAGATGTAGCAACACATTTACGGCTGGTATTGCACATAGCAGTTGCTTGAAACAGCAGAGGACCAAACTGACTCAGCAGCACTCTCTAATCCTACACAGACATTTCAGGAGAGGACTGAGTAGGAATGACCTGGATTTCATGGAAGCAGAGAGAAAAAACACAAGTAACTGAACATGTTAATGTTCCTCTGTGTGCCAGCATGGCCACACTACATTATTTGAAGAACTCTCAACTAACATTCTTGTGAGTAAGAAGAATCAACCAATTCTAACCTCCTTTCCACTATCTCTACCCTTTCTGACTCCAAAGAGTAGCTTGGTATTGCCATTCAGAGCCCTCTTGTGTAGCAACAGAGCTATGATTCTATGATTCTGTGCTCTTCTGTACAGAAATAAATAAATAAAAATAAAAAGCAGCAGAGAATAATTTAATTACTATTTTCTCCTGAAGGGTGAAAAATGCTTCCAAAATTACTGTGCCTGGTAATGAACTGCACCTTCTTTCACTCTGCTGTAGATCTGGAATAGTGATATATTTGTCTTAGTTCAATTTTGTTATTATTGTTCTTGTTTTTTACACATTTGTTTCCATCACAATGAAAGCTAGACAATACTACAAGCAGAGACAGAAAGAAATGCCAATATTAAGGAAAATTGAGTTTTCCCTTACCATGCTAAAAGAACTTAGTCAAGATGAGTGGGAGCAATCACAATGGAAATAGAATATTCGCAAACTGTTGAGGCAGAGAGGAATGAATTCATTGATATGAATAGAAAGTACCATAGTAAAATAAAATAAAATAATCAATATATTTCAGAGGTTGAACAGTCCCTGCCCTCTTATATTTAACATATGTATTTCTAGTAGATTTATGCTGGAACAAGGGCTGACATTTGGAATGGAAGCAGTTGTGTTTAAATGCCTTCACATTTGCAAGGTGGATAGTGCAGCTAAAATCTGTGCAGCACTGAGGTCATGATTCAGTCTGTGCCCAGCTCACCGTCAGGGGCTGAGCTCTGTGTTGATCTGCTTTATTTCCCTGACAAGCAACAAGTAGTTAGCAGGATGGGAGCTGTTCAGGTTTACATTCTCAAACCCTAATGATTCCATAGCATCTTAGGCAGGAGAAGTCATGCATCTTGATCATTAAGCCAACCTGTCCTGTTACTTGTTCTTCCTCATTTCTCAATATTTCCATTGTTTCGTCCTCCAGGTGACTTGGTCCTTTGTCCCATTAAAGTAAAGCAGAGACCATTTCCAAGCAGGAATTACTCATGCACACATGCCAACACTTGGAGGTTTTACATGGATCAGGTACTGAAGACACTCCCCTGCTGTGTTGTTTTTCAGCCACTTCCATTATAAGAAAGACATAGAGGCCCTGAAGCATGTTCTGAAAAGGGCAACAAAGCTGTGAGTGAGGAGCACAGGCCTTACGAGGAGCATCTGGGGGATATGGGATTATTTATTCTGGAGAAAAGGAGGCTCAGGGGAGAACTTGTTGTACAAACAGGAGGGGAATCAAATCTTTGAAAGGGTAGATAACTGCAGGAAAAGGGGAAATGGTTTTATGTTGAGGGAGGGAAGATCTAAGTTGGATGTCAGGGGGAAGTTCTTTACTATGAGAGTGGTGAGGTGCTGGAACAGGCTGCCCAGAGAGGCTGTGGATG
>JAOWBP010000001.1:48205040-48226826 GCA_028571105.1 Tragopan temminckii | reverse complement strand
GTTTAAGGCCAGACTGGATGGGACCCCAGGCAGCCTGGTCTAGTATTAAATGGGGAGGTTGGTGGCCCTGCCTGTGACAGGGGGTTGGAGATTCATGATCCTTGAGGTCCCTTCCAACCCTGGCCATTCTGTGATTCTGTGATTCTACCTGGACCTGAAGGGCCTCTTCTCCCATGCAACTAGTGATAGGATGAGAGGGAACGGCTTCAAGTTGCACTGGGGAGATTCAGATTGGATAGTAGGAAATACTTCTCCTGCAAAAGAGCAGTCAGGTGCTGGAATGGGCTGTCCAGGGAGGTGGTGCAGTCACCGACCCTGGAGTTGTTCAAGAAACACTTAGATGTTGTACTGAGGGACATGATTTAGTGGGAAATATTGGTGATAGGTGGATGGTTGGACTGGATGATCCTGGAGATCTTTTCCAACCTTGGTGATTCTATTACTCTATGATTATAACCCTAGGAGCTATGCATGGTGCATGTGAAAATCACACTCTTGAAAAGGAGCACAATTACAGAAACAATATGTCTTTTCCTGCAGTGAAGGAAAGTGCATTTCAGTCCCCAAAATGGTAAATAACCACTAATCATCATAAAGTTCTGTAAGGTACCAAACTGCTGTAAGTTTGAACAGGTGAACAGGAGCTAGAGGACATTTCACATTAGAACAACTTCACCCTGCCCTTCCAACACAGAACCGACTTGCTGTCAGCCATTTCAGCCCCAGGCTTGCTTTTCCTATAGGAAACTTACTTTTGCCACCAGCACCCCTATGTTTGTCAATCATCACATAAGCTTCAGGCAAGAGAAGGGAGACCTCAGCATCCATAAACTGATAACCTTCAACTAATGCAGCAAAGCCAGACCACAGGCTGTCAGCACAAGTGACCTTCAGCCCCTCTAATGAGTTCTCATGGGCTGCAATGGAGAAAAGCAGGGTGGAGGAGAAGGAAGGACACAGCCAGACCCACAGCACCACTCGCACACAGGCCACAGGGTCACAAACTTACTGTTTCACCAAGTGAGTCACCCGTGTTTCAGCAAAACAGCAAAGAGACCTTTTCCATTATAGCGTGTGTCCCACCTCACACACCAGATACAAAAGCTTCTCAGAGAACAGACATGTCACAAGATTTCACTGGAATTAATAACATCCTATGGGGCACGGATGCAAGGGATAGTCTGTATTTTAACAAAGTTTTCACATTATTATTGTGGTATAGATTTTTCCCCAAATTTTTCCCATTCGAACAGAAACTCCAGTACACGGGTTAGGGAAACTGCCCAGTGCTAATACAGCTTGGTTCCGTTCCAGAAGTACAACTGGATATTCTATTGAAAAAGCAGAAGGTTAGCTAGAAATTCAGACATCAGTATGGATGAAAAGTAGTCAAAAGTTTAGAGGACTCTGAATTTAGACAATGAGATATGAACTGTCACATTTACTCAATAGTACAAATCAGTAATTTGGAGCAGACTGAATAATTTAAATACAACTTTGACAAGTTGTGTCTTTTTTTTCTTTGTTAATTGTCTACTAACAGACTGCAAAAATCTGAAATTTATTCATTATTCAAAATGATTCATAAATGTCTTCTCTGACTAACTCCTGGCCTACAAATATCTTAAGCTATGACTGTCACAAGTAAGTAAACAATCTGCAATTCATGCTATAACTTATTTAAGGAAATTCTTCACCTTATGTAACTAGTTTGAACAGCTTAAATAGCTGACAAACACAACATACATTTTTAATTGTAGGCTGGCAGTTAGCAGTCTGGTGGTTAGAGGAATCACCCTGCCAGGAAAGAAGCAATGCCTTGTGATTTTGGTTGCAAACACCAAATCTTTCCTTTGGGGATGCGCCTTCTTTCCTACACCCAAGGAAACATGTAAGCCCTTCCTGCCATAAATGAGCTTTCAACATATCCTTACATTTAGTAGTATTATTTAAAAAAATAATAATAATCAATTTAAGCATAATTTTCTCAAATTCAGTAAAATATTTTTATTATTCTGTCTTCTCTATAGCGTTCCCAAATTCAGAAAATGCACATTTGCCAAGACTCTGTCTCTACCCTTGTACTACAAAGGCCGTGCAACAAATTCTGCATCAAGCACTGCGGTTATACCAATGTGCCATGTGTTTCTCTGCTGCCTTCCTGATGCTGCACTCCACTTTAGGAGTTTAAGATGAAACTATATTATGGAATATAGCTTTAAATAGTCTCTCAAACAAATTAAGAGCCTCAGGCAACCGTGATATATCGTTTATCTCAAAATCCAACTCTATAGCTGCGTGCTACAGTCAATTCTGTTTTGTATCGAGCTAAAATTTTATAGTTTATTTCATTAGTAATTACTGCCTGTGTGTTTCTCTAAACTCCCCTCTTACTAGAACCATGGAGAGCTTTATGATCTCATGCCCTTCCCTACATTTTTTTTGTGTCATGGTACAAGTCAGACACTGATACCATTCCCCTGGTTCTCAAAAATAACCCTTTCAGTTCTGCATAAAGTTGGAAAAAAGAAGGTGGATTTAATGGGACTACTACCGAACATGAATAGAAGTTCTGATATCTGGCCCTACAGATCTAGCTTTAAAAAATGTTACTCCTAAACTAATCATTTCAGTGTCCCAGTTTCTACTGTTCTTTGACTACATGCCAGTATTATTCAGATAGCATAGTAAAATATTTTTCTGCAGTCAGACAATAGACATGAACAGTTCTAGGGGTACTCTGACACTTTGCTCTCTTATACACTTTTATTTTTAAGACTTGTCAGTTTAATATCTGTTCTTGCACAGGTTACAACTCGGGTATTTTTTGCTAAAAGCAACTGCTCCTACACAGGACTCTACCCACCACCAAGAGCTTTACAGAGTCCAGGCCTGAAACAGCAAGGGCCAGTGGGAAGACACTGGCATTGCATTTGTAAAACACTTCTTGCCAACAAATCTCAGGATCATTCCCTTAAAAATAAAAAATAAAAAAAAATAAAAACCAAACCAGCCGCATCTAATCGACATTTAAGTATTCTGTGCTGCTGTTTTGTGGATTGTTGGTTTGCTTTTTTTTTTCCCCCACTTCTCTAATTTTCTGTGACTATACACTTTTATGGATAGATTATTGAACATTTCAGTTTAATAACTAGAAAGTTAGGATTTCATTGTGGCAACTTTAAAGGTTAAATTAAGATGTCACTGAAATTTCATAGGGGAAAGACAAGAAAATGAGTCTAACTGAACTCTAAAAAATAAAGCAAAGACTGGGGCCATCTTTCCACAAGTCTTCTGATTTGTCAGACAGCTCTCAGCCCCAGGACTCTATCTGTCCTCAAAACCTTCTTTACCAGTGATAACACATTCCTGATAATTTTGCCCCGAATGTATAAGCAGCCGTTTGTACACTCTCCACCTCCCAACATTTGTCTTCTTTTCCTTCCTCCTCAGTCCCCCTTTTTTTCCCCTTCTAGACAAATTCTACTGCTATTCATATTACTCATTTTCCTAACAAAAATCCCCCCTGTTCTATCTGCCACCACAGGGCCTGTATGCCATGTAAGACATTCAAAACACTCAAAGCTGAGAAGATCCATGGACCTCAAATCTTTTGGATAGGAAGGATTCAAAACACTTACAAAATCCAAGTCAGGTTATTCTAACTGTCCAGGTTTAGGGTTCATTAAATTCTTTTCTGGTGAGAGCTACAACAGTACTGATGATGCTCCCATCAATCCCGAAAGTATATCCTAGGCAAAATGATATTTTTGGACAAGACTACAGTGCTTACAAAGAATAGCATCAAATTCTGTATTATGCTCCAAATGTCTTTCAGACTTTACCACTACTTCCCGCAATACCTTGACATCGCTTTATTTCAGGTAATATACAGAATAGAACTCATGAGCAGAAATATCAAAGCCTAGACCTTAGGCTTGCGTGAAAAAGAAGAACTAGTACCTGGCCCATTTATTTCCAGCAATATTTGTCACAAAGTAGCAGCCATCCCCAAAAAAATCCCACACAAGATGATGTATCATAGAAGGGTTCATTTAATATTTTCATTTGTAATACATAAAATGTCAATTCAATTAAGCAGTTACCATTACATCTTCCTGGTAATAGTTTGCTCTAGAAATGTGTGACTTAGTGCTCTTGCTATTTGTTACTCTGAGGGGGAAAAAAGTGTTACTGCATTATGTAAGAGCCCATCTGAAGGAAAGAATGCTGTTAGAGTTGTGGTTTTCCACCTATCTAAATTCATGGACCTATGAAGCTTCTCAAATAGAGGTATGAATGCCTGGATATTGAATTTAAGCATAATGACAACAGCCTTACTTTTCTCATTACCTTTGATGAACCTTACAAATAGTCCCCGGACCACTGGCTGAAGACACACATGCTGACACAGACAGTACTGCTGACTCGGTCATAAGCTGAGTAATTCTTCATATTACAACAGGGCAGCAAGTCCTTTGACTGTCCAATCTAGACTGTATTCTGGAATATGAGTATCTGTGCAGGGAACTGCCCCCAGCCTTGTCACTGTAGTGAAAGAATCTGTACATAGACGCTAAATCACGTGCAAAGGTAGCTGCTGGGTAAACATAAGGGTAGGATGTGAGAACAAATGAAAAAGTAGCAGAAAGAAAGGTGAGCAATGAAAAGCAGTACAGGTTATTAAGTGCACTTACAAACTTCCTGTGTTTATTTTTAACCCCTGCCCTTTCTTGGCAAGTCACCAATAACACATCCAAAAGTCCCAAACTGAAAAAGAAAAACTGACAAATTCTTACTGAACACGATCTATCTCATTAATTCAATTGAAACCATTTTTCCTAGTCCATTTCAATCCTAAACTAAGAGCTTTGTTAAGAAAACATTAATGAATTCCTTTCCTTGTTTGTTTAAATCTATTTTAATTAACTCGTAAGTAAATGTAGACCAGAAGTTCCCCCACTGGTCATCCAGCAGCTTCACTGAACAATTCTGCAGCAGTCATATATTATCAAACAGCAACACGTGCGGAACAACTTCATGAAAGCATAGAGGTGCTGCAGTCAGACAGTGGTCCTTTCACAGATCAGAGGCTGTTGCTGCTGCTGCTGTTACAGGATTCAGGTTTGAAAGCATGCAAGTGACCTCCTGGTGAGGGAAGAGAGGAATCAGAAAGCCACCACACAGCTTACTGCTGGGCCAAGTGAGAGAACATTGCACATTCCACAGTTTCACGCTCCCTGAAGATAATTACTGATTTTTTCTTCTGGCAACCCCCACTCACACAGGTCTGTTCTGAAACACCCAACTCCAACCTGAGTAGCAGCCAGGTTTCTCACCTCATGGCTTCGCCGTCAGCAAGCTCACCGCCACAAACTAATCCCACAGAGTTTCCCGCTGTCCACACTTACACAGCCCTGGAAAACATACTTACTGCGAGTCTCAATGGGCCCTGGTCTGCCTGGAGCCTGGATCCAGCATGGACAGCCAGCACTGGGAATGCTTCAGAGGAGGATTTTGGTGCTGAACTACAGCCCCTCGCTGCATCCCCAGACAGGGGGTACAACAGGGCGGAGGCAGGCTGTCTGAGGAGAGCCCAGCCGCCATCTTGGCTCAGCCTCAGGTGCCTCAGGGCAGGATGTCAGTGTTGCGTACCCCTAATGACCAGCCCGTTTCACCACCTAGAGCACATACAGCTCTACACATCAAGCCTGCCCTAAGATATCACTCTGTGCAAGCACCAGCCCTCCTCAGGTGGACATTTATGAGCAAATTAACTCAACCTGATTACATGAGTCTGAGGTGAAGCAGCCCTTTGGTAGTGGAGCTGGGAAGCTCCTGGCAGGGCTGATCATGGCCACTGAAACCCTGTAGCCTAGGCCTGGCCCTGCTGCCGCAGTGGATTGTGATGTGATAAACAGTCGAAAAAGTATCCTCATAAATTTTCTTTGGATTATTCACAACATTCACTTCACAGAAGCAATTAATGTGTAGAAGGCCTTATGTGCATCTTGCTCCAGTAGTAAGCAGCAACTGAAGCAAATGAACAGTCAAGGAAGGAGCGGGAGAAAGGCACCCAAAAATTCAGACCACACAGCAGACCTCAGAGGACACATGCTTCTGAGGATGGAGCCAGTCTCTTCTCAACAATATCCAGTGATAGGACAAAGGGCAACGGGTGCCAGCTGGAACATAGGAGGTTTCACATAAATACAAGAAAAAACTTCTTCATGGTGAGGGTAACAGAACACTGGAAAAGGCTGCCCAGAAAGGTTGTGGGGTCTCCTTCTCTGGAGACATTCAAAACTTGCCTGAAGGCATGCCTGTGTGATGTAATCTAAGCGTTTCTGCTCCAGCAGGGGGATTGGACTACATGATCTTTCAAGGTCCCTTCCAATCCCTGACATTCTGTGATTCTGTGATTCTTCTCGCTCTTCCAGAAGCCTTCAGCCTCTACAGTCTCCAGAAGAAACTCCAAGCTCATCCCCTCAACACTTGGTCCTCGTATCCCTCGCAGCCCTGAGGAAGAGTTTAAGGATATTTCATATCCACTGCAAATGGGGTCCAGAAATATTTTGAAAGCCTTTTGGCAGGGGTCTAAAGTCTGCTTTGAACCTGCTGCCTTTGGATCTGAATGATCTGCCATACTGCTCCAACAAAATAAAAGCAATCTGAAATTTACTTAGGGACAAAAGCAAAATTAAGGTAACCATGTAGCATTAAATTAATATGCAAAATAGATGTGAAGGGTTATAATGATAGAATCATAGAATGTCCCAAACTAAAAGGGACCCACAAGGATCATCAAGTCCAACTCCTGGCTCCACACAGCACCACCTAAGTATCAGACCATGTTTCTGAGAGTGTTGAGAAGACTGTTGGAATAAATGGTGCCTTCTCAAAGATGCTATTTTTAATATTTCTTGATCATCTTGTTTTATTCAGGAATTCACAAATGCAAAACAGTAAGACACCCCACAAGGCGTGTCATATCAGAAGGCCACTTTGATGGTCCGGAAACAGATTACTGTTACCTCTTTGGATTTCTATGACATTTATTCTTGTCAAAGTAACTTTAGAATTTATCAGTCTCTATATCTCATATCTAACAGTCAACATTTTACTTTATTTTGGTTTGGCAGAATATGTGGAAATGAAATTGATAATGCCAAAAAAAACCCCACCCAAACCCACACACAATATGTGTGACATACAGAAGTTGTCTTGGATGTAAATAGAAGATCTTTTGTTCACCTGTCTTCTAGGGCAGGCTTTCTCCATACACTTTCTGAAGTCTTGCCAGGCCTCCTTCTGAAGGCCTCAAGGGCCTGTTACCTACCTCTGGAGATACTCCATTCAGAGCAAAACCCAAAGAAAAAGCTGGTACTAAGTATTTCAACAGCAGAAAGTTCTTTGTAGTTTTCAGACTGTTTTTTCATTCCTTTGTGTGTCATTTCACATGATCTACTGCTTTGAATAACACAGTGTAATTCTTGCCCTGTTAGCATTAACACCCTGTAGTCTGTTAGCGCATCACCACCTTAATCATCTCGGAGCTACATTTAGCTCTTCTAATCTTCCCGTCTAAATCAATCCTGAAGCCATCCTGCTAATTTTTATTGCTCTTCTTTGAACTCCTTTCAATTTGTGGAGATGCTCTCAGTAAAGTCCTGTACAAGACTGGATGTGATAGTTTTAGGTGTGAAAGCATCAGAATTGTAAAGAATAAACCTATTACCACCTTGAGCGGTGATACGGTGCTTCCATACATACAGCTCAATGCCATATTGACAATCTTCTGCAAACGTGCTTCTTTACTAATGAGCATGTAATATCCTGTTCCAAGTCTCAGAGCCTTTTCTTCTTTCTGAGTTGTATGAGTTATAGATTGTTTTATTATCTTGATTTTTCCTTTAGTGGACAGATACAGAGCTCACAGGCTCAGAAAATCTCAACAGAAGGTGCATCAGAACACACTGTAATAAACAGAAAAGAAAGCTTCAACATATTTCCCAAAGTCTACATGACATTTTACCCCTGAAGAAAAATTTTGGTTTGGTTAATTCCTTGTTTCATTTCTGTGCGCACAGAGAATACTCCTGCAATAGCAAAGGACTGCCAAATCCCATAATCACACAATCCTGAGGTCACCGTGGAGCAACACCCATTGTTAAACACAGTCTATTTAGCCTCACATTTTGTAGAGATGAATTTCCACTGTGAACAGTGCTGCTGAGCTTCCAGGGGCAGGATCTCAGGGATACACTTGGTACAATGTCTTACTGACAGACAGAAGGGAAATGCAGAAGAGTGTAAAGATACAATACTAGAATGGTGGACTCAAAGCCACCCAAGCCACAAAACAGTACAAATCAGAGTACACAGTGAAGACTACCTCAGCCCTCTTTGAAAGTCTCCCAACCTTGTCTTGAGGTAAATGCTCTGTTACCCTGGACTAACTGATGTACCCTCTCTGTCTTGAGGCTCCCCGAGAAATCAGTCATTTTTGTGTTACAGCTCGCCCCAGCTCCCAGAATTAAAGGTCTGTGCTGCCTGCTCCTGTCCCACAGCACACAGACATGTATGCCTTCCAGTCCTCACCTGGCTTCAACATCATGTGCCACCTGTACATGCTGTCTTCCTCACAGTAAGCCAGTACACAGAAGTGCAAAACACTGGAGAGGAGTGAGTTTTTTCTCTCCCCTTCCATTGGTTCAGTCCTTTTCTGATCTCTTATAAACTGTTTTTTCACCACAGCATCAACGTGACGCTCACTGTGAGATCTCTGGCACTTCAAAGATAGGGATCCTTATGAATGACACTGAAAGGCACAGGGGCAATGCAAAATGTGCAGCGGATGAAGGCTGGTTTAAATAATGGGATAACTTAAAAGGCCAAATTTGATAACAGCAAAATAGGTGTGGGGAAAAGGACAGAAAGGAAGGGAGCAGAGATGAGCAGGATCAAAGGAGCAGAATAGAAGTCAGAGAAGAAAGGCTTCTCAACCCCAGACTGTCACGCCGCAGGACTGCAAACTGCATCAGGCCATTAGGAGCAAGATCTCATGTCGCACACAAATGCAATGCAAAGGCAGCCATGGCAGCTTCCAAAGGGACACCCTTTGCACTTCAAACATTACCATTGCAAGACAGAGAAGCCCCAGACTGAACCATTAGTAGATGAGTAAGCTTTTAAAGGCGATAGCCAACAGCCATTCTACTGAGATAAAACTCAGCCGCACATCTGCTCAAGAATCTCATCTTCCTGTGTAGTACAGTGTTGTGATAGTAACACTCTTTCCTTTAACACAGCACTGTTTATTAAGAGATTTCAACACACCCTGCAAAGGAGGTATCTGCATCACGGGTAGCAGGTGAGCAGGCTGGGGCTCAGAGGGATGAAGCTGCATCCTAAGGTGCTCTAGCAGCAGATCTGTGAACAGAGAACAGCCATGGCTGTCTACCTGTCTATGCTAGCATACTATTTGCAAAGCAGTGCTTCCTATTAACATGATCCACTCCCCTCGCTACTTAATGGGGATCACTTCTCCTTCATCCTGAACAATACGCTTCCTCCACTTTTTTACAGTTACCCTGGTGACAGGATAAAAGCCAGATGACATCCATTCTTCCCTTTAACATTCATCAACAGAAGCAAGGAAGGTTGATACAGGGGAAGGACCAGAGCACTCACAAGCAGAGATTCTGCTTACCCTACTGCAGCTCAGCTCCCTCCTTCTCCTTGCCTGACTACTCAGTGTGTTAAGTGCATGACAAATGGATTAAAATAAGATTTAAGGCAAGACTTAGCACTCATTAAAAAGAGGTGAGATCTCTAAACAAGCTCGAACTGTGTCCTTACCTCACCCTGAGGAGCTGGAAGATGGCAGCTTGCTGCCCAGAACACTGGCAGTTTTTGTCACAGCCCACATCAAGCTCACACACATACATTAAATTACCTAAGTGTACATGCCAGGGAGTCTTGCAGGGCATTCAGTCATGTGCAAACCTCACACAGTACCTGAACTCAACAAGGAAAGCTCCTGAGCTGGAAAAGCCAGGAACTCCAAAATCTGACCGCATCTTCTACTGGCCAGATGACCACTTTGTAGGGTGGAGCATTCCTCTCTTGCCCTCCGTTTTGATCCCACAAGTGATTTTTGCTTTAGAAGCCAACAGATGGACACATGGGACAGGAGAAGGAAAGCAAAAGAAATTTCTTCCAGGCTTAGTATCAGGGTGGCCCACCGTACACCAGTGGGTTTATCTGGGAAATATTCTACTAAGATGAGGTGCTCCTGTGGTAGGAGAAAGCACTGCATAAAAATTACTCTGTCCTAGGAGATCTGCTCTTGAGATCATCCTGTTCTGGCTCGCTTTGCAGAGAGTGTGCATTTAACCAATTAATGATGAAGAGTCAGCCTAGCTATGGTTGAATGGCTTGGATTAATCTTTTTTGTCTTATGTATAATAAACACCGACTTGTCAGCTAAATCCTGTCTGTAGAAACTTTATTAAGGATGATTATGCATGAGTCAGAGAGGACACAGCTTGACTTTCAGAACCTAAGTTAAGTTTAAGGGCTGGCTAGATAGAAACATCACCTTGAAAACTAAGTAAATTTGATCTGGATGCCGTTAAAGAGAATAAATATGGAACCTGCTAATGTCATTTTTCTCCAAAGTCACTTTTCTGTCTGCAGCAGCACATTACCTTTATTTGAAGACCTTCCTTATTAATTTTCTTGGTTTTTCAATTTATGAACTATGCTGAGACAAAAGAAGAAAGCAAAAGGCAAAGAGAATTGTCAGTTTCGCACAATGACATTCTTAGCTGTGACACTACGTATAGCTGCAGAGGACAGAATCCAATGGAAGTTATTTATAGGATTTTTAAGTTGAGTTGATAGAGGTCAAGATGTTTACCTGACCCGCTGCTACAGTCAATGGGCTGCAGGATGTTTTAAAGGAACCAAAGTGGAATGAAATATTTACAGACATATAAAGAAGTTATTCATTATGAAAATGCAATGCATTTATTTTTCTAATTATTTTTACCTTTTTTCTTCCCTTCTAAAAATATAAACCAGAAATTGTCAACCAAGAAGATATTTAATGGAAAATTAATTGTGCAAGATCAAGCCAGCAAAAGTAAAGATACAGTTTTCGTAAAGAGTTACATTAGTTACAGCTGGCTAAGTGGAAAAAATCAGCAAAAATGAAATTTCAGTCAAGCTGAATAAAATCTTTAAAGCTTTTCACCGAAATGTTAAAACAAAAAAAAATCATTTTAGGTCAACCCAGAATGTTCCGGTCGAACCATAATGAAATACTGTTGGTTTTTTTTATATATATTTTTAACTGGATCAATTTTTTTCTTGAGAAATATTCACTTAGAAAATGAAAGCCTCTTTCAAGAATACTAAAAATTGTCATCATTTCTGCAGCGATATTTTTCATGCTGGAAAAATAAAAGGCTTTTCACCCCTTTGTTTCCTCTGACCCCTTCTTACCCTCTAACACTATTTGCTATATTTGACAAAAATTCACAAGAGCATTTGATTCTCCCCCAAATTGCTGACCTTGTTTTTTATGAAAAGGCTATTTTGACCAGCTCTGCCATGCCAGGAATTCATCCACACCATAGAGACATCATTCTTTTTTCATTCCATATGTCTGATTACATTGACCTGAGGCTTTATTTGGATTTGTAATACTGGAGACAAGACTAGACCATTACTTGAGCTATTTAGGACGGAAGGATGCTTTTATAGCTAAGGCATAAGACTAAGAGTCAAGCTGTTTGGACACATTTCCAACCCTATCTAAGATTTTTCTGGATGGTGGACAAAGCATCCTGAGTTTCCTGGCAAAACAAGAAAAACAGAATTGTGCAAAAATTCTTCTTCTGTTTAGATCTTATGCTTTGAGACAGCAATTTTCCATACCGTGTTACTCTTCTCGAAGTTAGATATGTGGTCCGTAAATGGGGACAAGGTCTTCTGTTGGGATCCTCTGGGAAAATGCCACATAAAATCTGGATTTTCATGCTTTTGAAATGGATTTGTTTTATTTGGGGATTTGATTTTGGAGAGTGGGAAATGTTTATTTTCCCATCAGCAGAGCTTACCATAAGCAGGCAGCATCCTCCCCAACTCCCGGTGCTGCTCCAGCATGGCAACACCTCTCTCCTTTGCTGAAAGCATTACTGGCTTCAGCTCTCCCAGCCTCAGCTGCCCGGATGAGCTGCCCCCGAAGGGCTCACACCTGGCACCATGTGCCAGTGCCAAGCAGGCCTGTCAGCTATGGCTAAGACAGCCTTGCCCATGTGTTCCCACATGGAAAACTACGTGAGGCATCCTGCAACCAAAACAACTCCCATGCAAACCAAGCGCGGTCCCATGCAGGGGTGTTTCTACAGGGTGCCCAAACAGCAGGATCCAGTTCGTACACACGACTGCAGGAGTATGCAAAGCTGCAGAAGCAAGGAGGGTGCAGGCACAGTGCAAAGCTTTTCCCTGCTATAAGGAGAGCTGTAAAGAGATGATTAAGTAATGACAAAGGGTCAGCCTCCAAGAAGATTAAGGTTTTGGCACTTTCCACTGCTGTTTTCCTATAGCTGTGCACAGAGACCTTTCAAGCATGGTAACAACTGTCAGGACTCTGGGTGAGGCGAGTGCTGGAGGAGGGAAGGCTCTGGGGATTTAGCAGCAGGCAGTAGGCTATTTGTGTTTACCAAGATAAATGAATAAATAAAGCAAAATCAAAATGAAATAACTCAGCTACCAAAACAGGGGCTTAGAGCTGATTCAAACTGAATGACTACTTTCAGTGCTTCAGTTCTGGAAAAAAAAAAGTCCTATTTTGACTTTCCAGATTAATTTTTGCAAGCCTACCCCAGCCTGGAAATCTGCTTCTGTAGTACCAAGCAAAATGGCCTAGCTGCCCTCGCTCCTCCTGAGCCAAGGCTCTGCTTTTCACCCATCTCACTTGGCCCAGGAGGCCAAGTACCTCGCAGTGGGGGTACCTCCTCAGATGGTGCTCTATGGCTCAGGAAGGCCTGGCAGACACTGGCCCTGTCTGCCCATGATGTGATAACCTGCGTAGTCCAAAGATGAGCATGCTAAGCAAAAAAACTGATCTGCTGTGCTCAGCAAATGGGCTCTGCCCTGCCTTAGCACAGATGGGACCAGAGACTGGCAGAGGGGCCTTGTGCCCCTTCCTACCTTGTGAAGATGAAAGGTTCCTGAGGAGTTGGGAAGCCTACACACAGCCCAAGAGACTGCTCTCATTGATGCAGGCCCAAAATAGCTTTTACAGCTATTTTACAGCTTATGTTATTTTCTTTCTTCTAAAAATGAATAAGCACAAAACTTAAAGCCTGTCCTCTGGGCACTTTTGCTGAGGTTTCAGTCCAACAGCACTGACCCTGGCTCTGCTTAAGACTTCCCAAAAAAGCACCATTTCTGATGGTGGTTTGGTAATGCAGACAACTGTCTGCTAATAATTGACTGAGACCAATAGATTTCACGTAAGCCACTTATGATAATAACTTTTGGTCACTAGTGAAGCAAGCAAGGTCAAATGAAAACCCATGGGTGACAGACTGCATGGTCCGTTCTGAGTCCCACAGGACATCCCTTCTTCAGTGGTGATAACTGAAGTATCAGGGCAGCTTGCAGGGAAGACTTAATTTGTGAACAGTGAGATATCTCTGAGCTTTTTTAGGGATATAGGCAGTATAGACTACCAGCTGGGCTACAAACATTTTGGGTGAGCACAATAAGGTAGAACTGGCCTCAGTGCCATGTCGGCTCAAACTCTATTTTAAGTGCTGCAGAAAAGCAAATTTCTCCCCAGGGATAGAAACTGCATACCCCAAAATAAAATAAAAAACCCACATCATTTTAACTTCTTTTTACTTTTTATTCTGCCTTCTTACCATTTAATTGTTGATATTGGTTTCTCTTCTGAAATGAAGACTGAATGGCATGTCCCAAAATAGAATCATCGAATTATTAGATGGTTTGGGTTGGAAGGGACCTCAAAGCCCACCCAGTTCCAACACCTTGCCATGGGCAGGGCTGTCACCCACCAGTTCAGGCTGCCCAGAGCCACATCCAACCCGGCCTTGAGCAGCTCCAGGGATGGGGCACCACAGCTTCTCTGGGCAGCCTGTAATAATGTCAGCACCATATGAAACAAAAACTGACCTCCATAATCTGAAAGATAACTGAATGCCCCCAGTCATTAAATTCAGCTCATCTGTGTCCTGAAATGAGGGGATTCTTCACTCTCTTTCACTTCTGGTAAAGCACAGTCACAACTCTATCCTCCCCAGAGGACGCCACAGGGCCTGCTCCTGCAAAACAGGTACCAAAGGCAGGAGATGCAGGAATGCAGGACCTGCAGGTGGGGCTCAACAGGGATTGTCCTGAATATGTAGTTATTTGGACTACTTCAGAGGGGCCAGGCAATAAACACTTCTGAAGTTTTGGCTTGTAAGTGCTGATTTCCTGAAAACTGAATCTTGTGACTATCTGCAGTCTGGTGAAAAACATAAATTAAGTTACAGCTTTTTAATTGAAACACAGCATCGATCTCTGTTTTTCAATAGTCTGCCTTCCCGTACAGTATAACGTCTACGTAGGAATTTTGGTGACATGATGCAGCATGTCTGCATTTAAAATAATAATGACAACCTTATCTCAAGCCCTCAGGATGCCGAGGGGTTCAGCATCGGGTGAGATGTTACCCCAGCAGAGGATGGGCTGAGGAATTTATGTACAGCAGGAGCTTGTGATCTGAGCACAGGGGTTTAGGAGAGGGCTGCATTTCATGACCTACAAAAGAGAAAAAAATGAGATTTACATTCCGAATGTGCTGAGCAGCCCTTTCCCCTCAGTTATTAGAGGCACTTGGCATATAATTCATAATCACCTAATGGCAGGGCAACGGGGGGAGGTGCTTCGCTGCAGTTCAACATCAAAATCCCTCCGGTTCCAGCAGTGACGGGATTCTGCTCTTATTTATATCGTGACACTAAATGGCTGGCAGGAAGATACCAGCAAATATCAGAATGAATAATTCAGTGAGTGTAACGGAAGGTCACAATGCCCAACAAATGCGTTTCTCTTTCCCCTCCTTTTCTCTTCCCCAGCCTTTATTTACATGCTTTCTCTTCTAGTCTTCCCCACTTGAATCTCTCCTTTAGTCCAACAATTCTCTTGCATTTCATAGGACAAAAAGATCTTTTTTCTCCTTATGTACATAAAAATACAGTTTGAAATACAGCCTTTCCATGTTACTGCTTTCATATGGCTTTCCTCCATCTGTCCTTCCTCACTGTCTTTCTCATAGATTTTTCCCCCTTTTAATGACTGTTCCCATCATCACCCACCACATCCCTTCTTGTGGGACAAGTAGCAATGCTGACTGCCAGGGTAAACTCAGCTCTGAGTTATGCTACAGTAAAGCCAGTGTGGTGCTGATGGAGCTGATAAAATCCTCTAGGCTTCATCTCAGGGCAGCAAAAGAACACAGCCCTCCACTGCAGGGACTCCGACTACTGCATCGCTGCACCTGAATCTACCCAGTTGTCAAAACTACAACAGGAATACATGCTTTGAAGTGGATGTGTTTATGACTGTGTGTACTGACACACAAAAAATACTACAAGTTTCACCCCGCATTCAGAAAAGCCAGAAAAACTCTTGGCTGACACACATAAAAGCTGAACCCTTGGTGCCTACGCTAGTGATCCCAGTTCCTGCAAGATGCCAGGACTGCTCTCTCTGCAGGCTGCCATTGCACAAGCAGGCCCTGCAGGCTGCAAGGAGCTCAGCCACGGATCTTCTCTTTGCTAAACTCATCTGACTGAGCTCTTTAAGCCTTGTGATGATGTCTGGGCCAACAGCAGACCACAACTTGTCGTCTGAGGCACAGCCAAGGTACAGATGCTAGGATAGATCAATTTTGTCTTTGTGACATCCCAAACAGATGTACCTACAGTACATATTGTTTCTGTCTGCTTTGCAAAGAGATCCAGACCAATTCTAATGAGTAAACAGGCTTTCATTTTTATTTATCTCTCCCCAAACAATTATCAGTACACTTTATGGACAACTCCGTCGTGTATTCTTCTTGTTCTTTAATAAATGGTAACTCGCCTAATGCAAAAAGCTGTAACAAGCAACAGCCTGCTAGAAATCTATTTTATATCTACAGAAAATTTCATTTTAAACTCTGAAATTCAACCAGCTTTTTAATCCATTTAATGTGCATCATGTTGATTTCTGTAGCTTATTAATCAAAATGTCATCTGGTACTGAGACAAGTGCCTGAAAGAAGAGAAGGAATGTTCAATCAACACCACTGCCTTTATCACCAAAAATTAGTTTAATTTAGAGATTTATTGTTATAAATGCACGTTGATTAGCACCAGTTAGCATATCTGCCTTTAATTCTTTATTAACGTATTAATTAGTTATATCAGCTGCTACGTAACTTTCCTTGGTATTGCTATATTTACACTTTTCGAGAGTTTGAATAAAACTGGGTTTCTCCTAGGGCTTTGACATTTCACCAATTATGAAAGAACACCATTTATATCATTGATATCAATTAGGTCTGGAAATTTCCTTAGCCAGCACTTTTAGAATCCATGTATCCTTGGTATCCATTTATTCACATCTATTGAATTAAAATGACTGACTTTATTAACTGTGCTCCAAAAGCCTGAATTGCTGCTGGAGAATAAAGCTTTTTTTCTTTTGTCATCAGATGGTGAGAATAACTCACCCAGCTTTTTTTCCCACAAGCAGAATAAAAATAATTATTAAACATACTTTTTATTTCCACAGCATTTTTTTAATCAAGAAAAAGACAAAAGACAAACCCCGTCGTTAGCGTTTCTATCATTAATATGCTTTGCTATTGCAGAGTATATAATAACAACTTGAAATATCTGTTTTTTAAGAGATTTTGGTGCATGGTTTCCTGTATTAACTCTGCTAGACGTTGCATTTCTCCCTTGCCCTTCTTCTCCTATTTAGATTTTACAGTTCTTGTTTCTAATTGTGAGATATTTCAGTACATCACCTATTCTTATTCCTATCTGCAAGAACAGGCCCATTCACTATTTTTATTTTCTGCTACTTTTACTTCCCCTCATAGCAACGTTATTGTAGGTTTTAACAGTATGGTCTTTTCTCTCACTTCTGGCACCACAGCTTTTTGCAGACGTGTAGTAAATAAAATGTTATCAGTACGTTCCCAATTATCTGTTGAAATGCTTAGGTTTTATCTCCAAATTAACTTGTTCTTTCATTATTTCCCGCTTGGCAAAATGTTATGCAGTTCTTCCTCCTTCTGCTTTCAGCCTCCAGGCCTTTAGTGCACTATTTTTTAGCATGCTCGCATCCTCTAGTGGTATCCGTTTCTCAATAGACAAATAACTGTTTTATATTTGTCTGTATCTGTCTGTGCAGTTGCAGAGATGCAGGACGGAGAGGTGCTCGAGTAGGCAACAGCCTAGAATGACCCTTTCAGTGCAAGACTGGTGAGAAAAGCAAAACTTCTCAGGCCTGAGCTCACCATCACATCACCGTACGCCCCAGCATTGCCCTTGCACTGCGCTGACCCCATGGCCCACAGTCTGGCATTTAGCTCCAGTCCTGCACACGCAGCTACACAGCCATCAGAGTGCACTTCAAGCTATGGATTTCTGCTGAAAGGAACAATTTAAGTGAGTTAAACCAAACGATTTAAGTCACCCCTAGCTACACTCTGCTCTGCCACCCATGGGCAAAGCAGCCGAGCTGTGCGAGCAAATCCTTTCCGCACACATGGGCTCGGGCATCACAACAGCTGCTGGCTCCCGCCCATCCCAGCTGCGGTCCAGCCAGCTGCTCAGAGGTCAGCTCTGCAGGCCCTCGATAAAGCTTCAATTAAGTGCTCCTCTTGCAGCACTCGCTGATTTACACATTTTGCTCCTGCATCGGCCATTTTGCTAAGTAATCCCACACAGTGGCACAGCCTGCACACGTGCAAACATTCAACTTTTGCTGCGTGAAACGGGAATTCAGTCCCTCCAGGCTGGGCAGCTTAAAATAATTTGTAATATTCAAATGGAGTTTTTAAAAAGGAGGGGAATCAAGCTGCAGAGGTCATAGTATGAACATTACTATAGGTATTTCAATTGGGTAATTAATAATACATAGCGGCTTATCTATTCCAGACAGTCTCTGAGCTGCACTTCCTTGTGAAGATGGGCAGGTCTGTGTTTAGGCGCTGCAGTGATGGGTATAAAGACTCCAGCGAGGTGAACACTGCAGCACGCATCTCCAACCAGGTAACAGGAATGATTTGGTCACCACAGCGTGCACCGAGGAAGAACTGCATTATTTATTTGTGAGTGAGGCTGAATGTCTGAAAAGGAACACTGACTTCTGCAGCTTCTCCAGAAGAAACAAGTTCTGCAGAGATAGAGGTGTTACAGGAACACCAGCCTATTTAAGCAAAGACTCAACATTTTTGTTTGTAAAGGTACTTACATGAATTGATAAAAAGACTCAGATTATTTTCCTTTGGAATGTTTTGGACAATGGCTCAGAGTAACGGCCTTGAAAAATGCACTTGGAGACGTACTGGCCTGGGTACAAAATATACTCGCTTGCCAAGGGTACAGTAAGGAAACAAAGGAACATCATTTTACGTTCTCCTCAGGAAAACAGACATATCCCAGCCAAAGAGTGGAATTTGGCAAGACTGGTCTGCTTTTGGTGGCATGCTTTTATTACACCAACAAATATAACATTAACTGCAAGCGTTACATGTTCCTCTCATTGTAGGTAGGTCCTTTTCTCTAGGCAAATCTCCTGCTCAACTCAACTAAATATTTCAAGGGACTCATATGGCAGCGAACCTGTGCAAGAATTGATTCATAAGCCCCTGGGAGGCTTAGTCCAGAAGGCCTTTCTCCATTTTTTCCACAGGTCTTTTCCGAGGAAGCATTAATGCTTAGCAAAATTTGTATCCCACTGAAGTCCAAGGCATGCTTGCTTCCAAAGTCAGCAAGATCGACTTTGCTCTCCTGGACTTTAAAGCAGCTTTGCTTGAGCAAGAACAGAGTAAAAGGGATGTGTGATCTTCAGCACATTGCCCTGGGCTAACTCCAGGGAACAAGATCCTCTCAAAGCCCAACTGCAGACATGAGAGCTCATTTAAGATTATTTTAAAATGCAAATTACATCTGCATGCTCGTCATACGCCTGTGTATCCCCTAACATGGAAATATGCATGGTCCACAAATATCAACAGTCTGAGAAGACTCACCAGAGCCACAATGCTGAGAGTTATGAATGAAAATGCAGGATAAAGGTCCATCTTGAATTCACTCAAGAAGAACAGGATATCAACTTAGGTTTACTTTGATTTGTCACACTTTTCCAGGTTTAAGTCAGAACCCTCAACATTCTTTTAATATGGATTTTTTACACTCTCACCAACAGAACGACTGACAGGCATCCATGAATTATGAGGATATAAATACATCCAAGGGCTGTGGTGGGCAGAGCTGATACAGTAAATGATCACTCCAACAGATTACTTCTCGGCCCTGCGTTCTGAAGAAGCAGTCTGGTCATTGATTATTCCAGGCAGCAAGAAACAAAAATAATGGCACCGGATGATGCTGGTGAGCTCAGCCTGCCCTGTTATGTCAGTGCCAGCCACAGTGCCAGACCCATGGCAACTTCCAGGGCAGATTTACATGGGTCCTATGAAAACACTCATCAGCAGAGCAGCAGAGGTGTTGTCCTAGCCTGAGCTCCTGTGAAGGGGTTGACTCCCACATGCTCTTGCATCTTCTCACATCCCATGTTAGCCACAGTCTGCCTGGCAAAGCTATCTGTCTCAGTACAGGCAGTGTCCTGCCTATGATGGCAGAAGGGACTTGCTCAGTTATCTAGCCCTGTCTCTAACAGAAACAAGCTGATCCCTGCTGCATTTTCACCAGAGCTGCATCCCACCTAATTCTATGTGTCACTTATAATAGCTATTTTCTCTTCCCCAAATGATTTTTGCAGCCTCCAGTTGAAATCATGTGGAAGCTCAAGATGGGAGTTTGAATGGCCTCTGATACTATCAGCGAGCTGTGCCATTGTTCTGCGCCTTGACCGCAGTATTCCCTTTTTATCATTCACGGAGATACGTGCAAACCCAAAGGAGACAGTCCGTCACATGTGGTGATGCTATCAAACTGTTCCTCTTCCTCAGCAGGAGGAGCTTGACCAAAGTCAGGGAACACTGAGGTATCTGCAACCAGTAGAGGGATTTGGGACTGATCTCCACATGTGGCAAGGCTGTCATTAAAGCAGTAGAGCAGGATGGGGATCTTGAAAAATGCAGAGATAGTAACATGAGTAATGAGGAGGTCTTGTTTTATTATAAATTACTGCCAATATGCCACACTCTCGAGCCTGAATTCACAGTGATCAGTAATGCTCATTTCCCCTTGTAAGAATTACTGGGTTAAGCAAAAGCTCAATTACAGCAAGGTATTTAGGGCTCCTGATGAGGTTTGGGCTATAAGGTTCACGCTGCGTATTGATTTGCCTTTTCCTCCTCTTTGCCTCATCGCAGGCCTCCTCTCCCCTTTCATGCACATAGACCACCTCAGTGCAGGGGGAATTGTCTCAAGGTCACACCAAGATGCTTCTGTATGGCTCAGCTAGGGAAAATGCAGAAATAGCCTAAAATATTGTTTAAAAGCAATAGACTGAAAATAATGTCCGTTATTTTCAGACAGAGCCCAGGTTTATTTAAGATACAGGGTTATAAATGCACACTTAAAACCTTCCTATGCTTTACCAGCTAAAACAAGGAGAGCAAATGAGGCTGCGATCTGTCAAGTGATCCTTTGTCACTCCCAGTACAGCCCCATAATCCTTCAGTTGTGATTATGTGGAGGAATATTACATTGATCCTGCAAAATATCTCTGATTGGATCAACATTATTTTCTCTCGCATTGACAAGGTCTTACCAGAGAATGACTATAATTCCACTGCTAACACTGTCTTACTGAAATCCCCCAATAAATCCTCAAAGCAGTGCTGTTAGTAATACCTTTATTAGACTAACTAAACAAGATATTTATATGAAGTGCTTTCCAAAGGATTCTGGCTCCTGCTGTAGTTTCTAGAAAAAAACTTGATCAAAAGAGTGCTACTGAAAGACCTGCCCTGAAGGATGCTCTGCACAGCCATAAGTAGCAGGTGAAATTACCCTTTCAAGATTCACAAGGTTGCTCACAGGTTTACAGAAGTAACTGCTGTTTTCTTGCTCATCCTACAGCGAGAGCGCTCTCAGCTCACAGCACATCTGGTTCACAGGCAAGGCTGGAGTTCAGGGTCTCCCCACACCTTCCCCAAACATGTCATCAGGAGGGCCATTTGCTAAGTGCCAAAAGGGAAATACGGTCTTTATATATCTGCTAAAATTTCAATATTCGTTTAAGGCCAAATCTCAACAAAAGACCTGCTTCCCTTCCAGCTCCCGCTCTCTCAGCCCACTGGTGTTTCCCTTCTTCTCTTCCTCTTCTATTTGTGTGAATCTCTTCTAATTTTATCTCCATGCTATTTGCTTTACAGGCTTTCAGTCATAGAATCATAGAATCATAGAATCATAGAACCATAGAATCATAGAATCACAGAATGGCCTGGGTTGAAAAGGACCACAATGATCATCGAGTTTCAACCCCCCTGCTATGTGCAGGGTCACCAACCAC
>JAOWBP010000001.1:48194913-48205026 GCA_028571105.1 Tragopan temminckii | reverse complement strand
GAATGCCTCCAGGGATGGGGCATCCACAACCTCCTTGGGCAACCTGTTTCCGTGTGTCACCACCCTCTGAGTGAAAATATTCCTCCTAATATCTAACCTAAACCTCCCCTGTCTCAGTTTAAAACCATTTCCCCTTGTCCTTTCACTATCCACCCCCATAAACAGCCGTTCCCCCTCCTGTTTACATGCTCCCTTCAAGTACTGGAAGGCCACAGTGAGGTCTCCCTGGAGACTTCTCTTCTCCAAGCTAAACAAGCCCAGTTCCCTCAACCTCTCCTCATAGGAGAGGTGCTCCAGTCCTCTGATTGTCTTAGTGGCCTTCCTCTGGACCTGCTTCAAGAGCTCCACGTCCCTCCTGTACTGGGGGCTCCAGGCCTGGACACAGTACTGCAGATGGGGCCTCACAAGAGCCAAGTGACAGGGGACAATCACCTCCCTCTCCCTGCTGGCAACACCTTTCTTAATGCAGCCCAGAACACAGTTGGCCTTCTGGGCTGCAAGCGCACACTGCTGGCTCACGTCCAGCTTCTCATCCACCAGGACCCCCAAGTCCTTCTCCGCAGGGCTGCTCTCAAGGAGCTCTTACCCCAGTTTGTATAAATACCTGGGATTGCCCCGACCCAAGTGCAGCACCCTGTGTCCCAGTGGTTCATTCCCAAGATGATCTCCCCTTCATCACTGAGGCTGAATTCTCACCTTCTGGCTTGAAATGTGATGCTCCACTGAGATCAGCTACAACTCCAGTGATTTCCTTGCCAAGCCATTTTTTTCAGGCTGCCTGAATGCTCAGGGAGACACCACTTCTCTGCTTCGTTTCAGTAAAGGTATTTGTAAAGCCATGAGAACTACAGAAGTACCTTTGTCCTACCTTCCTAAACCTTTAAAGAGGACCACAAGAATCATGAGTAAACAAAGAATCATTTTTTGTGTCTACCAAAAAGCTCAAGCACAGCTGAAAGACAGTGTATAGAACCATATATCAGTTAGTAGGTGATAAAGCTACAAAGACAGTATATCAGTAGAAAAATATCAAACAGTAAGGAAGAGAATATGCCTTCTTAAATTCTTTGAAATCAGGTTGATTATCATGGTGGGTAAATTCTAGCTATTATATGTTTCATGTAAATATTTTCCCCATATTCTTTGCAGCAATATACTGAAATGTCAGAGGAGTAATTTCTCTGCTCCCAGGCCTTCAGAGATAAAGGAAAAATAATTGATATTAGCCTTTGAGAGGGAACAGGCTGATGGTAAAATAAACTGTTAATGACTTTCGAGAGAACTTCCAACCACTTTCTTTCATCCACAACCAGATTTTTAGAGCGCTGCAATCTGGTTCAAATATCTGTGCGCCAGATGCCTAAACTCTTGATGTCAGCTTTGAAGGTCATTGTCATAACTGTGATGGATAGCAAAACTTTCTCAAATGAAAGCTTGAACTCAGGAGCACTGACCTGCCTTACAGGCTAGATTCTGTGATAAATGCTACAGCTGTGAAACTGCATTATTGCACAGCACAGTTTGTGGACCTCCATGGCCCTTGTTAATACATTGTCATGTTGATGGGATCACGGACACGTGATGAGCTCTCCACTCATTCACCAACCAGGCTTCACCAATTTCCCAGAAACTTTATGTGGCCTTTTCCAGTGCCAAGCAGAGTGATATGCTCCTGTCCTGAAGGCAGGGTGCAGATCAAACAGCAAGATGAGCACACGTACAAATGCTCCATCACACAGAATCACAGAATCACAGAATGGCCAGGGTTGGAAGGGACCTCAAGAATCATGAATCTCCAACCCTCCAACCCTCCACATGCAGGGCCACCAACCTCCCCATTTAATACAATATATTTAAAATATATACACCACAGTAATCAAGTAACAGCCCTCAAAATGCAGATCCGGGATCTCCCAAAACATAATGACCTACATTCAAATGAGGGGAGAATCTTTAAAGAAGACATGTCCTTCCAGTCATCCCAATCCCATCAGACAAATACTACACTCCATATGAAATATAGTAACACTACCATATGCAGCGGTATAGAGATGGCTGGGATGCCACAAGCCCTTGCTTCAAGACCAGACCAGCAGCAAGTGAAGGAGATCTTGATCCTGAAGACCTGCAGTCCATGTCTCAGCACTGTGGGCAACTTTCTGCCAAGATAAATCCTGCTTCTTTCCCCTTTCTCTCTCTTTGCAGTGGTATTCTTAGAAACACACACAAGAAAAAAAAAACTTTGTTGCTGAGGAGTTTGTCTGCTCCTACTGCTTCTTCTTCACTTGAAGGCATTGACAAGACAATTAGTTGCTGCATCACAGGCAGGATGCTAACAGTAACTGATGAGCAAGAGGAGGAAAGATGTGTCACCAGCTTCACATGTGAGGAAACACTGGTGAGGACAGGACCAGGTTCCTCACTGCAGGGTTAGGAGAGAAATGCTGGGAAGAAACAAAGGCTGTCTCTGTAGTACCATCACATGATGCCAGACCTTATACTGGCTACATCTCTCCTACTGCCAGCCATTCAAGTAGCCTTCCTCAACTTCTCTTTAAGACACAAAAACAAGCTGCCTCTCCTTTTCCTATGAAACCTCATTTAAAAACATCTCTCACAGATTTGAAACAATTTCCTGTGCTTGTCCCAGAAATAAGTTTCACAGTCCAGAGGCCAAGACACTGCACAAGCCCATTCTGCAGCCACTTCATCACAGGGAAACATGGAGCTGACAGAGGTCAATGTAAGGCTGTACAACAGTGCTCCCATCCCCACAAGCCTGAAGTCACCCCTGGCAGTCTGTGGCAACCCTTTCTATTCCCCACTAGGAGCAATGAATTACAATATTTGGAACTGCAGGCTCTTCGGGATACCAGGTACAAAGCACTCCTTTTCCCTATTGGATACAAAAGACTATTTCACATCAAAAGGACAGACAGCTCAAGTCAACATCAACAAGCATAGAAACCCCTTGCTTCAAATCCTTGGCAGCACATAGCAGCTTACTGCAGCATCTCCCTTCTACAAACACGAGGCTTCCAGAAGCGAGCAGTTTATTCTAGCAATGCAGAGGACAGCTCTGCTACTGGACTGGGCAAGGTCCCCAGATCTCCAGACATATCAAGCATCCCAGTTTGTCTTGCTCCACCCTGACTGATGCAGCCATTTTCTCCTCTTTTCTAGGAGCAGAATTACATCCCCAAATGCAATTCTAATGATGTCCCCTATCTTTTACTTCTCTGGTGCCTTTCTGTTCCCTCCCCAAGACTTGTGAGAATTGTGTTCTGCTAACGCGCACACAAGTGCACAACCAACCAGGAGCTGGTGCCATTAGCCCTCACAAATCCATGTACTCCCTGACAAAATCCTTCCCACTATGAGGAAACCAACCCAGCACTGCCAGCCAAATGGCTGAACATTTTGTGAACTGAAATGCGCATCTTGTGGTAATTTAAATATGTGCAAATAAGAGTATAATTCCACTGCTGCCAGCAATCCTGGGTGTTTAAATATAGTACGAAAACACCATAGCTTCTATTTTATTTTATATAAACTATTTTAAGGAGAAAGCCTAAGGCTCTGCATTCCTCTGGTTATGAATACATATGGCTGAGAATCCGGCAGGACTTTGCTGTTGTTAAGCTAAGGCAGTACGAGAGCAGACAAGGGAGTCAGGAAACAAAGACTCTAATAACTGCATTATCTAAAGGAAAGATACAAAAAGATTATATATACATTAACTGCACACGGGCATTGTCCACGATCCTTCATGGATGTGAGGGGTGTCACTGGAAGGAAATGAAGTGCAGCTCAGACTGAGGTGAAAGAGACAAAGCAGCTGGGATGATGCAGCTGGATTTGTCTTGGGTCCCTTCCCACTCACCAGGCAACCATGGCTGGTGTCAGACACCCAGTGATAAATACTCCTTCCATCGGATCCTGCTTGATGTAGAGCTGAATATGCCCTTCCTTGGGGGAAAAAAAGAGGAATTAATAGTAATAACAAATTAATCCTTCACAGTCCTATGACATGCTTCACAAGGACACAGTACTAGAAAGGACTACCTGTGTTCGTTTTTCTTGCACAGCAGGAAAGTATATCATATAATCCTTCCTCCTAAATATATCCATCTTCATCCTTAAAACTGTTAGAAGTGCTGTGCCCTCATCACTCCTTCCGGAATCCCACTTCAGCTTTCAGCCTATTCATGGTCCTCACACACAGCTTCCCCTCTCCTGTGGTTTAATCTTTTCTCTTCTAGGTAACAGTTACTGTTGTATAATATCCTTCTCATCCCTCTCTTCATGCTAGTAACCTCACTCTGGATCTGCTTCAGATCAGGATAGGATCCTCTCTATTCCGAATTCATCTTTCTCGGAGGTGGCTGAATAGTGAAGACTGTAACACGACTTGAACATTTCCTTACTTGAGACATCTCACCAGCACCACTCTTCAACCGCACCTGATTTGTTCTGATCATGGCTGTCCCACCCACTGTGCCCACACTGCAGGACAGGTGCACTACCACAAGCCCCTTGTCCGCCATAATTTGTACTCTGTGCTCACATCTCACTTGCATGTTGGGTGAGATTCAGGCACACTCCTTTCCCACCTTGAAGGAAATCCACTGCAGTACCCGGGCAGGAAGGGACCCACCTGAGCCCCAGAACTCCCACAGTCCAGATGTCTGGGGGACCAGACTTTCAGTATGCAATATGGGGTGTATTTGCACAATAATATAAACCTGCCCTTAAGGATTCACACTGAAAAGAAATTTCACATCGTTACTCTCTTACTGCATGACTTGATTCTCGGTATTACATTTTGCATCTTTACTACCAACTGATCCTCAAGATTGTCCAGGTTGTTGCACAGAAATTCCAAGACTCCTTTCTCTTGGTGATGCCACATTGTTTTATGGCAGCAGCAACGTCCTTCTGTTTGCATCCAGGCCAGTGAGAGCTATCACCTTGCAAACCTTGCTGCAATATCACTGATGGCATTACTAAACAACCTTCCTTCATCTTAATACTCCCTCTCTCCACACTTGTTGGCTTCCTTCAGCCAGTTCCTTAAACACACTGTAAATTGTGTTCTAATTACCTTACCACTGTAATGAATTGTTTCCTCAGGGGTAGAATATAAAATCCTTTCCCCAGATCCCAATATGTTAGGTCTACTGCATTTTCTTTTCTGGAAAACCGGTTATCTTCCTGGCAAAATATATCAGGGTAGTTTGGCACACCTCACATACAAAAACATATGTTGCGTGTATATTTCTTCTTCCCCCATGTGTTTAATTAATCTTTCCTTTAGAACTTACTTTAAACTCTGTTTAGTATTATTATGATTAAACTAAAAGGTCCTCTGTGGCTCAGGCAACTTTTTCCCTTTTCTTTAAATATAGATTTGCTACTTTTCATTCCTACTGTACCACCTTAATAAGACAGATTTATTGAAAATCTTTTTTACTGGATCTGCAATGTCACATATCACATCTTTCAGTACTCGGGGATGGAAATTATCCAGCTTGCCAATTTGAGCCCATTAAGCTATCCAAGTTTTTTCTATTTCCCCTGTTCCTGTTAGCTGGCTACTTTATCCCTCTGAACAGCATAGCATTCCTGCCTATCTCTTTAACCACTATGGAAGATCATTGAGAAGAACTGGGTAATCTTGAGGACTGGTGAATAGAAAAGGCACTAATAATGGGAAATTTCTTTCCAGTGTCAACTTCAGCCCTACAAGATATATTTTCCTTGCTGGACAACAACCTCTGTGTAAAACAAGGATAATCCCACTCTTCCTGGTTAATCACAACATGCAGTATTCAGATACTGTCACACAGGGAACCACTGAAGTAGCTAAGGCAGAGCAATATAATTGGATCATCAGTTACCATCAATCAGCATCATTCCTTAGAAATCAGCATAGTGACCTTAATTTACACCTTTAACACTCAATTTAACTTTTTACTGCTATTGTGGTTTTGGTTGGTTGTAGTTTTTCCATCATTAAATGACCACTGAACAGAAAACAAAAGTACCAACAAAAATATTCATATTTAGTGCTTATAAAGGCTTTTTTACATATCAAAAGATGTGTATTGATTAGTGGAAACATAGAGGCAAGCATTGTACATTCATATTTACGTTTTACTGTCTCTTCCATTCAGCCAATATCCTTGTTTGACCTACTGAGTCACAGGGTTTCACACCAAGCCCTGTGCTTCACACCAGACCTTTCACTTTCCCTGAGCCTCCTGCTCCACCACCTGGACCATCATCTGGACTCTTTCTGCAACATCCAGTGGTCACCACATTCACACTAAACTAGTTTGGCCTTTATATCACATCAGTTCAGCATTAAGGACTTCCTGCCTGCTCTCAGACCTCTATCACCCTCTTTATCATTTATTTCCTTTCTTCACATGCTGATTTGATCTGTGCCACACTCTTTCATAGACCTTTTACTCTGCATTTCCCTATCTACTTCTACCCTGCCATCCCAAATCCCTACTGACTCATACCGGCTGCTCTCTGCTATGTCTCACACAGTAGAGCATTACTAATGGGAATCCCACTGTCTGCTAACTCTCTCCGCTATAAATGCATTTTTCTCCCATTCAGTTCTGCTCTTCTCCTGAGTTTACTGCTCCAGCTCAGCTCAGCTAAATCCCAGCCTCGCAGTCATCGTCACCTCTTTGCCACGTTTGGCTCATTCCTCAGACCCTCCCACCTCCTCCAACCCCCGCTTCAGCTGTTGCACAGAATTTCATCCAGTTCTTCCACAAGAAAAATGACTGTGATCTTCCTCTTCCAGTAGCTTTGCCTTCTGTTCCCTCTTCCCCTCCTACCACTCCTTCCTTATTCTTTCCCATAGACGAAAAACCTCCTATGCAGCTCTTTTCTTTCATTTAATTTGTTTGCCACTGAGTCAGTCTTCTCCTACCTCCTGACCTTCCTTGTGGTCATTCTTGTCTTCTCATTCTCTCTCTCCTTGACCTCTCATACCCCTCTACCTCTTTGCTCTCATAACACAAGTACCGTTCAATCTCTTTTCTCTTGAAGTATTCTCACCTTAAAGCAATTATTTTTCTCTCAAAATGCCATGTTGCTTTCTCTCCTTCCTTTCATCACCAGCCACTCTAAGTACTGCAAATTCAGATCCCATCTGGAGCCCCTCACCACTCCCAGTCTGAGCTTCCCAGTTCCATGCAGCTTTCCCTCGGTTGAAGCTGATGCTGCCAATGTCTGTACTTAGCTTACACAATTTCGGCATACTCTGAATCCTCTGTTCTCATCAGCTGCAGCATGTCAGCTATCTCCAGCGGTTTCCTATGCTATCATGTGTTTCAACAGCTATCATGAAATTATTCACTTCTTTTGCACCACCTCTGAATGTGCTCATTTGAACATTCTTCAGAAGACACCTTTCTTCCCCGGCTCCTTGCTCTGCTACTCTTCAGTGAAGTTCATGAGATTTTTCTCCCAATCCATAAATGTGGATTTCACTACCATCTTCATGCAGCAGTTTACAGATCCACTTCTCTAACACAAACTTGTCCATACCCACAGTCTCTCTAACGCTCCATCGTAGAGATAACAAACTAAACGTATCATAGCTAGAACAAAGTTACCAATGTTGTCTCTTTTTCTTTACTATATGTCCCCTTCAGAAATTCTTCCCTTGATCAGCACAGCTGAATGTTTTACTGTCTTCATTGTTCTGATGAACTTGAGTGACATACTCATCTCATATCTCTATGTCCATAGATCCAAGGGATGTCCTTAGACATCCCTTTTGCAGATTCTTTCTCCATCCAGGCTGTCATAATTTCATGTCTTTATTACAGCAATATTTCTTTCTCTGACCTTTACAAATGCTTTCCATGTAACCATTCAGGATGCTGCTAGAAATATCTTTTTCCAAACCCCCCAGTCTAACCAGGTCATTTCTCCTAGCAGCCATAGACTGCCATCCCAATAACTGTCTATCTCATTAGTGCAATCTATTTGTCTTCATTAGGGAAATGTCAGCTTCTTCCTACAATCAGTCAAAGAGGTCAGTCCCCATCAACTACTTATTAATTTTTCAAGAAGACATGACCCATGATTTTGTTGGTGCCGTCCCTCAGTCTTTGGAAGACAATCTTGTAAGCATCTGCACCTCCTATTCATTATCCTTTTTTACAACTCTTCTGCATTTTGTGGTGCTTACAGAAATGTGGGTAGCCTGCTGATGTTTTAAAACCACTGCCGGTCATGCTGAATATAATTACTTTGTCATCTCCTTGTACTATCTCACAGGGCGCATTACTCTCCAGTATTTAAAGCGCAGCAACATGTCAAAAGGACAGGGACGTTTTTCTGCTCCATGATTTCTGATCCATGATTAAGGCTCATAAATCTTGTGGTAGAACTCCAACTGGTATTAATAACAATGAACAGAATCCCTATTATACTGCTGCCGAGCTGAGATACATGAGATTAAGTCATTTGCTTCAGGTCATGAAGAAACACTATAGAGCTTGGTAGAGCTTGGACTGAATTCTGGCTCTGTAAGCCCTGCCTTAGCTCCAACACTACCTCTTTTCACCTGTGTTGGCAGTTACCTACAAAGAACTGCGATTTCAGCTGTCTCAGCTGGGCAGCACTGGATATTTATTTGTGGAAGAATTAAGCATTAAAAGAGAGAAAATTGAGACATTTCTATTTTATAGCCTGATTTCTCTCCTGCAGAGAAAATATGTCAATTTACATTCTTTTTTTTTTTTTTTTTTAAGTGGATGCTATTTTGAATGATCTGTTAAGTGTGTTTGGATTTTGGAATCCACATTCTTTACTTATTTATACCTTAACAAACTAAAAACCACCATCTCTTTCTTTCTTTTCCTTTTAAAGATGTGAATATGTACTCGAGGGTTTCAGCAACACTTGATTAGCAATGAGCCATTAAGTAACTTACATTATAAATGACTATCATTACTTTTTTGCAGAACATACAAGACACAAAGTCTTCTTCCACATCTTTTCATTGGCACTGCAATAGTTAATGATCACACTGTCTTCTTAAACAGCTATTCTGAGTGCACAGAAAGACTTTTTCAATGAGTAAAGGCAATATTAAGACGGATTTCTGGAGCTGACAAAATAATTCAGATCATTTCATCTCTATTTAAATACTCTTTCTTAGTATATGTTTCTTTTTACAGTAAATGGAACACATCTGCACTCGTATTAAGTCTTTCCCTCACATTTTTTAAAAAGTTTTTAACCAACACGCAAAAGGGATAAAAATGCCGAGATTCCTCAAAAGGATTGGGATGCTCACTTAAGTGAACGGGAATTAAGCACGCAGTCCTGTAGGCAGCTCTGCAAATACCAATTTCTGTTGAGAAGGGCACGATCCCATCATTTTTACTTAGGCAAAATTTCCATTTCTCTTCACTGACAATTCTGCTTGAAAGCCAACAGCTTGACTGAAATTTGCTCTTTAAAACAGCACGACTAAAAACAGTTGCAGCGCTGATAAATTACATATATGTTCTTAGTATTTTTAGCAGATACGTATTATCGAACTAATTATCTCAGATGTGTCAGAGGAACGTGTCAAGTTCTGATTTCTTGTGGTAAAAATGCTTCTTAATGAATTGTTCCTTCTGCGCTAACAGACAGCGGTGTCACTGAAAATGGTGAGGAGAAGTACTTGGTTAGCCTGAAGTGCAACTGAAATTATACCTTCTGATTAAATTTTAGCCAATCCCCCCAGCAGAATCTTGTTGTGACAGAATGGAGCATAGACCTTGAGCTGGCCTTTCCGTGCAGGGACCATTTTAACCTCAAAGGAAACACTAAAGGCCTGAACTTGCTGCATCGCCACATTCAATAAAACATTCACTTTGACGCTGTGAGGATCAGAACCAAGACTTCAGTAAAGTCACAAAATCATAGAATCGTACAATGGCCTGGGTTGAAAAGGACCACAATCATCATCGAGTTTCAACCCCCCTGCTGCGTGCAGGGTCGCCAACTGCCAGACCAGGCTGCCCAGAGCCACATCCAGCTGGCCTTGAATGCCTCCAGGGATGGGGCATCCACAACCTCCTTGGG
>JAOWBP010000001.1:48167995-48182527 GCA_028571105.1 Tragopan temminckii | reverse complement strand
CATTGTGGTCCTTTTCAACCCAGGCCATTCTATGATCCTGTGATCACAAAAAAAGTCTTCAATCTTCAGTGTTGTGGATTGATCACGTCACCACAAGCACTCATCCTGAAGAACGTGGAGAGATCTTGATCATCAGTGGGAAACAGACACCGCAAGCTCCCTGCTGGACCCACCGCCTCTCCAGATGGAGTCCAAAGAACGCTTTCGGATTTCTCTTTCTGTTCGTCTCCCTCCCTGCCTCCTCTTGGCAGCTGCTCTGAAGGTAGCTGCCTAGGAGACGTCAATCACAGAGCTTTGCCTCACGCTCGCTGTATTAAATTGTTACATTTTTGTTTCTTAAATTATTCAGCAGCGGAATGATTATTTTCAGATGGCAGGACCACGGTTATGTAGAATAAACACTCTTATTTTCTGCCGCTCTGTGCTATTTTCAAAGTACAGTGAGTTAAATTTGGGACGCAAATGACTCAACAGCTGGTAGCGATCCATGGCTGCAAACACACAGATGCCTCCGCTGTCATCTCCTAGCACATGCAGAGCAAGGCAGAGGAAGCACAGCACACAGGATTGGGATTTTAAAGACAGGGCTCTGCACGGAGGCAGGGAGCAAAAGGGTGCAGACGTATGCAGCACATCTGCACTGACAAGCATGGGTACAGGGCTGACCAAGCACTTTGTAGGCAGGACTTATGCCTGCACTGGGGGAAGGACTATCTGGGGAACGTTTCTGAGGAGCGATGAGGACGAGGATTTGGAAAAGGTTGTTCCTCCCTGGATTAGTGTCTAAAAGCTTGCTGGGAGAAATGCGCTCGTGCATTTGTAAGTGGGTTGCTCATTTCTTTAATAAACATCTTTTCTTGCGTGTCTGAAATATAGCACTAAATTGTGCCAGCACACCTGCATAACTTCATTTCTTCTTCGTTCTCACACATCTTCCTTGCCTGCTTATCTCTGCCACAGAAGCCGGCACAGGAAGGAATATGTTTTCACCTCTGCTTTGAGGAAAGATTGGAAGCTGTTGCAACCCTGACCTAAGACTCATGAGGAGGAACTGCTGCAAAGGGTAATCTGGCAGCAGAAGCCTTGGGCAGGTCAGAAGGAACACAGATAAGCAGCAGAAATGGAGTTGGCAAACAGTGCTAGAATCCCCCAGATGGGCATGTTTCCCTGGTGGGGTGGAGGACACAAGGCCTTCCTGGCAGCAAGTGCTTAGATGGAAAATCAGAGAGGAAAAACTCCATAGTGCTGTATTATATAGCAGGACAAAACAGCAAGGCTGTCAGGCCTTTAAGTGCCAGTAAAAAAGGGGATTGCAGGCTCCCACGCAATGCCCCAAGCCCAGCATCTCACTCAAAGATGTCGCTAGGCAAAGGTGAGATATGAGATACAGTGTGAGACTACAGATCATTTTATCACAGATCTGCATGGTGAAGCTATATCACATGAATAAGGGCATTTAGCAGCTGGAATAATTTCCAAATAGACTAATTAGAGTCTGAATTATTAATGGTAAAATTTATAATTGGCTCAAAGCAAGGTTACAGCCAGAAACATACTTGACTTTGCAAAGAATAATGAAAATTTGCAAGGGTGGTAAAATGATATGCTTCTCTAAGGGAACTGTTAGCAAGAAGGGAAAAACCCTAAAATGATCATAAAGTGCATGTCACAAGACAAAACAGGCTGAGAGCAGATGAAGGAGTAAAGGGAATGGGTAGAACAGTAAACAAGTGCAGAGATGATTTATTGCATTTATTTGCAGTAAATTTGGAACAAAATAAGACAACTCAGAAGTCTTTCCCTGAAGGGCTGCCTTGTTAGGCATGCAGTAAAAATCCTAACAGTTTCACTGGAATGTGTTCTCAATACAAATTACAGACTTAGAAAAGAAAAACACATGAATGTGCAGCTGAAGGACAGAGCTCTGATAAGGCTGATAAAACGTCATTCTTTGTGGGTCTGTAATACATTTACAAAGGCGAGTGATGCAGCTCTTGCCAGGGATATAATTTGGTCAGGGATAATTTTATGCTGAAGCAAGTACTGGAAAAAAATATTAGAAGTGCCATTTTTTTATTTCCAGTTGGGACCAGGGACTGCAGCTCATCAGGGAGGTGCACCAGATTGAGCAGGGGAGGGTGCAGCCTCTCCGAGATGCTGGAGTGTGCTCCCATGGGGATGCCCTGCCACCCCACTTCTCCTGTGGCAGGCACTGGGGAGGAGGAAAAGGGTCCTGGAACATTTGGGTACGAAATCAGCCCTGCTCTCAAAACTAGAAATAAAGAAACTCACATCCTAGTGCAAAACAGCTGGCTAAAATGAAATGGACTGGGAAAAGAGACACTGAAACAAAAAGATCCTATACGTGAATGTGCTGGAAGATAGGGGAAAGGCCCATAACTAGCTACTCATATAGCCTGTGTGCCTAACACGATACAGGAAATATTCTTAAATAACTTGATGAAGTACTGGAAGGAGGGATGCACTAAAGATGCAGAAATTTGCCTCGATATTGTTACCAGTGGGCCAGTTCACAGTATCTCAACTCTTTGGGGCTGGAAGAGAAACAGAGATTTGACCTTAAGTTGGCAACAGTGTTGGCTGCTACTGGGGGAGGAAGGACACCAACCAAACAAAGTGACAAGTTTGCCACCGTAAGCAAAGAAGTCAAGGATTTGAATACATTCAAGAGAACTTTTTTAGTCTGAAACTGGTAAGGACTGCTTCACGGGAATTGAAGAAGTCACGCTCAGGCTTCAAAAAGCAAAGGCGTGGTTTTGGTGCAACCAAACATGCTTTGGTCAAAGCAAGATACATAAAATGCCCCAAATACGCGCATTTCTTTTGGTAGATGTTTAACCGAACTCCTTTTAGACTATCACTAAGTACTTGATATTCATGAAACTTGATAAGTTTGCCACAGGACCATGACATTTCAAAGCAGTGTTACAGATGCCTCTAAGGTTTCAGTGACTATTACAAAATTGGAAAATTACTGGAGGATGTGCCCAGCATAGAGCTTTTACTGGTGCACAGATTTTCAATAATTTGCATGTAGAGAACAAGCGAGAAGCTGCAAGAGGATGTGCTTGGAGTGATATATAATTTGAGTGTGACCCACTTCTATAATAGAATTAAACAGTGTCAAGTAGGATGCATAAAATGAACAAATCTTAGGGAAACTGAAGAGCATGGTTCCAAATGCAGAAACTCCAGAAGAGAAACTTTTGTAGGATAAAATTATACTGGTAATACTGAAATGAAGCTACAGTCCTGGGTACAGGACACTATGCAGTAGTATCATCATTCAAAACGAGGTCAGAAACACTCCATATAACCTGCAGTGTCCATCTGGCTTTGTGCAAGATGAGGGACTAAAACAAAATCTACTGCGGTCAGGTAAATGTTGTCGTTCAAGATAAGAAATCCAAGTGCAAATCCTATGATAAATACAGAAAATTATGCAAGAGAACTTCAGAAGCCATAAGAGATGTGTGTTGTTGATACAGATACATTTGGACTAAAAAGGAAAGATGAATTATTAATAATTTAAACTTGTTACAAAACATGCTGAATAACAGTGTAAAATACACTCTAAATCACAGTTCCCATGTCCTGGATTCCAGATGAGCTAATACCAGATAACAGCCTTGAATTTCACAAATGACTTATTCCAGCAATTTGCTTGAGAAATTACTTCAAGCACAGTAAAGCAAGTCCTTATTAAGCACTGCCACATGGGCTAGCAAGAAGACCATTCAGTAAATATATTAAAGAACCAGAGGTCCGCGGAAACCATGTCTGGTCTTGTAAGATTACCACAGCACATTTCTCAGAGCTCCACTGAGATTTCCTGTTCAAAACCCATAGACAACTTAAGCAAGTAACGTTTAACCCTGAAATTGTTACAGGAGAGCTGTTTATCCGTAAATTAATGCAAAACAAATGCGACAAACATAGCCTGAACAAGCAGCACTGCAAATGGAAGGGAAAGTCAGATTTTGGACTGATTATAAAACTACCAACGTAACACAGCATCCTGTTATCTGCAGTGAGGTTGGACGCTATAAGCCTCCCAAGGCATTTTCCCCCCTTTTGAACCAGAAGAAAACTAACCAGAACTAAGAGGCATTTTGAAGGCTGATGGGGTGACATCTTGACAGCATTCATGTCAAGACAGAAGTAACAGATTCATCTTCAAACAGTGTTTGGCAACAAAAGGTTCAAACTAGATTCACTGGCTGTAGAAAAAATGCCTACGTAACTTGTGACGCAGCAAGAAAACACTGATAGCTACTGACTAACAGATTAGATGGCTTTAATTATGTATGCTATTAACTGACTGCTTCATTTTGTAGATGTTACTTCATGCACATTTGCTGTTAAAAGAAATCAGGAAAGGGGTAGCAGTTGCCATGGATTTGTGCAACAGGGAGAATAATAAACCTTTGAAACTTTGATTCACGTGCCTATGCTGGAGCAGAAAATATGTTTGATCTCCTCCCAACACATCTTTATTAAAAATATCACACATCTTGACAGAATTTGGCAGATAAAATAATCTGGTGCCTCTCATTTCAATTAGTTTCAGCTTCCAACTGCTGGATCTTGTTATTATTTTGTCTACTCAGTCAAAGAGCATGCTACTATCAGATGGTTTCTCCTTGCACAGGTACTTCCACACTGTGTTCAAGTCAATTACAAACCTTCTGTTAAACACTTTCAAGCAATTGGCTTTTGTGGCACACTGTGTTTTTTGTGTTTTCCAAACCTGCAGTCATTCCTATAGCTCTTCTGCAAATCTCTTCCATCTTTTCCACTTCCTTTTTATTAAGGATACCGGGTTAGGATATCCAGAAATAGTTTAGCTTTCCCCAGAGATAATCCTACCTTACGCTCTTATTGCATATTTCCATCAGAACAATTACGGGATGAACTGACACATGTAGCAGCTGCATTGCACTGAGAGCTCCCGTGCAGCTGGAGATCCCAGCAACTGTGATCCCAGAGACCTTCTCAGGGCTGTTGCTTTCCAAGAGGCAGCCTTGTGTTCTGCAAAGCTGACTGATACTTTTGTTCCCAGTTGCATGACCTTGAATCTGTCTCCACTGAAATGTGTATAGTTTGAGCGTACCAAACAACTGTTATTTTTCTAAGTTGTGAGTGACCCATCTCATTATGTGTGGTTACACTCAGTCTTGTCTCATCTGAAAGCTTTCATGAGCTTTCAAAGGAAACTTTTTTTGCTAGAAATTTTCCTTATTTACTGATAATTTTCAATTGCTAAATAAGACTTAGCTAGTTTCTAAAAAAAATTGCTTGTTGTATTTATTTACTATATTCCAAACACTTTAATCTGATGCCATGCTGTAGTAAGTTAAATATCACACAGATATCTGAGCATAACATAGCAACATAGCCCCCGTGCAAATTAAGCTTTTAATTACATAAGCAAAACTGAACTGATTTGGCAGACCCACTGTCCATAACGTGCTGAACACCCACAACAAACCATTTACTGGCAGCCACATATAGACCAGTGTGTGTTTGCAAAGGGTACCAGCAGACTTCAAATGTGTTTATGAGCACCAAGACAGCTAGCATCTATCTCACCAATAGCACCAGAACATAAAAGCTTATTTTCTCAGCACTTAGCTCCTCTTCTGGGACTACCCATACTTTCCTGTGTTTTACCCTCTTAGCTGTACCACACCACAGTAAGTGTGAACAAGTGGCCAAATGCATTGAAATGCTGATATGCTCGGTGGGCAAGGACCCAGACAAGCAGAAAAAAGAATGGAGAACAGAAGTAATACTGTTCAGCTGTAGATGTTCAGCCAGCACTGTGGTTGGGACTTAACTCTCACATACTTCGTTTAAAGTAATTATGTGCTATGAAGCCTGCTGGTGGCAGAAAGTTGGATGGCATCTGTAGTAAGGAAGGCCGGAACATTACACAGGAAATATTGGGTAACCTTGAGGGCTACTGTAGTCAAAAAGGGAAGAAGTGCAAAAGCACATAGTGCCAGGGCATATATCTAGGGAATAATAAACAGAAACTCTGCTGTAAACTGGGAGCTCATCAGTAGAAAATTACAAAGGAGGAGAAAGGCCTGGATGTATTATCTAACTGAAGGATGGCTGTGGGTCTCTCGTGTGGCACAGCATGAAAAAGGCAAATACAGTTATCAAGTAGTTCAGGCAAGGGACTTCCAGCAGGGCATTGGAACCTTCACATCACTATATGAGGCACTGATCAGACCTTGTTTGGGAATGACTCTTCTCATCTATATTTGAGAGACGCATGTACAAACAAGAACTGGTGGCAGAAAGGGCTGCTGGATTGATAACTGGTCTTACAGAGGGAAATCTGCAGGAGTAGCAAACTCATATTTAGAGAAGGTGAGAATTTACCATTGCTCTTCGTAAGCATCAGAGAACTTAAACCAAAGGTTGCATTTGACTCAAAGAACAACTGAGCAGGAATAAACACATATTAAAATAATGATGGGCACAGATTCCAGCTACCAAAGCAAAGTCTCCCACAGTGGAAGAGAATAGTAGTGGAAATAACATGTGCCTCATCTTCAGAGTTTTATTATGAAATAATAAAAAGAAAGCTGAAGGGATAGGAGATTCTGTGACAGTGTTACTTGTATCAACAGTGGTCTGGTCTAAGCAACCTAGAAAGGCCCTTCCCAGTTTGACTTACGGAATATGCAACCATAGTTGAGCTATTCATAACATACAACAGAAGGAACTCAGAATGAAACCAAGTCCAGATCATTTAAAACAATTCTGAAAACATGTTGTCAGTGACACAGAAAAGGGGGAACATATGAAAGCAGCATTTGTCTTCTCAGACACCAAAATCCTTACCTCCCATGAGGAAGAGAAGCCCCGCCACATATTGCATAAGGCCTCGATCCCAACAGCACCCCAGCACCCCGATAATCCATCCGAAGAGGATGATGGCCACAGCCATGCCCATGAAGCCAGCTGTCATCCTGCGCAGATCTGCAATGGGGAAGACAGAAAAACAGCATGCTTGAGAATGGAGCTTCATAAAGGTCTTAATCCAAAATGCTACCAAAATGCTGGGTGTTCAATGTGTGTTGGCATAGGAGGGTTTGTGTAAGGAACGTCCAGAGGGAGGACAACCCATAGATTAAGCCACTAGCTTGAGCTGGGGAGAGGGAGCAAACACAGACAAAACTAGGGATTCACCTTGGTTCTGATTCCATGTGTGATTTTGGGATAGACACCGAGCCCCTCTGGGATGCAGTTCCCCATGCATAGGATGGGGCTTAGCTCTCTGCCACCCAGCAGTGCTGTCTGTGAATCTTGGGAACTTTAAGATGGTGAGACACACAGAGCTCTGCTGTCAGAGACAAGAAATTCTATGCAGACACATGGCTGGGGCACAGGGCACTTCATTGCCCTCTCTTGTATCTAGATGGTGACCTTGTCAGATGATTTTTGGTGAGGACGTTTTTGAGTGCTGCAGGAGCACAGTGAGTAGGAAGAGGACAGGAGACCAAAGTGGAGCATTTTGTGCTCTGAAAGTGGGGACAGAGTAACACATAAGATAGGACTGCGTGGGGTTAACTTGTATTTATTTCAGAAGTATAGGAAAAAGGTCTTCAAGATCTAATGCAAGAAATCCTTAAATTAAGCCCTTGCTGCATCCTTTATTTGCCTTCTGCAAAAAAAGGATGGGACTAGAGGGATCCCTTGTTCTACATGTGCTGGGAAAAAAAATCCTCACAGCTGCATTTGATGTGAAATCTGAGCAGGGAGACCACCTGGCAAAAATAGAACGGCCTATGAGAGCTGACAAGCATCTTTACATCCTCAAATAATGGAACAGATGGGAACATCTTCACTAACATTTGTCTGTTCCCTGTCCTTCCTCGTGCATGCACACAAAGTTCAAGCACTGATATGTCAAAAGTATACGTGCAGGGAAAATTCCAGCCAAGTCAGCCCTCCAAACATTTGTTTCCTTCTGAAAGCAAATTTTATTTGCATAGCAATGATTTCACTTGCTTTCAAGAAGCAGAATGCTTATGACAGAGGGAGGTGGGATTGAAAACCATGAATCAGCCACTAGCCTCTATGGCAGCTTCTCTCCTTGGCTGGTATTTCCCTGTTTCTCAGTTTCTGTTATCTTCTGCCCTTTTTCTACAGTGGATCAAAAGGACTGCAAATACCAGCAGTGCAGGGTCAGTGAAATTTATGAATAGCAACAAATTATCATCATCAGAGATAAAAAACAAACTCCTAATCCAAAGTTCAGAGACTCTGCAAGGTCTGTAGGTGTGTTGAGACAGAATGATGTGATTCAGTGAAAAACAGTTTACTCAGGGCTGTGTTCATTGTAGTGATTCTTACAGAAGATGGAGTAGCAGAACACAACTCTTCCCTTGAAATTATAATGAGTTCTTGCAGATTGTTACTGATTTCTCCAAGGACTCTCTCTCTGACAACACAAAGATTACCACGCCTTCAGCTCAACAGTGTCCAGTGTCCTTAAATATACATCTTAAAGTCATCCTTTTGTCTCAAGTTTTGTGACCGTCTCACCAAAATCAAACAAAAACTCATCACAAAACATTTGAATATATTCTAAATGGTCTGACACAGAAAAAAACCCACAACCATTTCCTGCAGAAACTCCTACTTCCCACGGGCAGTATTGGTCCCTTTTCCTTGTGAATTTCTCAGAGGGCTTCCTAATGCAAGCAGTAAATGTTAGTAAGCATTTCTGTCGGCAGAGAGTCTTCATGCTCTGTAGTCTGTGAAAGCCTGGGCTCAATTTGAAAGACAGACAAAAACTTAAAATGTTTACTGTTCCTATGTCATCTTCAGTAACAGCAAAACACGTCTCAGAGCTGCTGCGCAGCTGTCCACGTCAGCTCAGCAAAGCCCATCCATTTTAACTTGTGATTGCTGACTCTGGGTAATGGCACTCGCTCGTCCAAATACCCTAACAATCTGCTTTTAATTTAAATATTCTTATTCAGCCGTGAGATATCACTAAATCCTCAGACCTATCCCAATGACTGACTGACGGAGCCAGCCAGAAGGGATCGCAAGTATCTCCACAAACTATCCACCAAACTAAGGCATGGTTTCCACCCCAGTTGAATGAGCGTGAGTTTTACCATTGGACAGAATAGTTCAAATAGCAGGTCCAAGATTTGAAGACCCAATTTTTGAAGTTTGTTTCACCGGGCCTTTTTTCCTGCTGGAGACTGAAACGTAGCAATATCCACCAGCATCTTAATTCTGGGCTCAGATTCTCTTTTGAAAAAAACAAAGCTAACCTCTTTGACTCACACCTAATATCACACATGAAAAAAAAAAAAAAAAGTCACAATTCTTTAAGAAATCCTAGTTCTCACTAGATTCAGTGGGCTCAGCTTATGATTGCCACTGCTTGTGCCATATGCAAACCTGTTCCTCATAAGCCCATCTATTAGGGTTTATTTAAAATACATAAAATGCAAACTTTCTTTTCCGTTCAAAGCCATCTTGGTTTTTGTCCTGTCATATCCCTCCTTGAAGGCAGCCCTTGCAAATGGCAGTGCTAGGAAGGAGTTGCAAAGCTGGTATCATAAGCAGTCCACGCTTTATCAAGAGCATCTTCCTGGTGCTCCTCAGCTGTCAGCCAGCATGAAGCTGATGTCAATATAGGGAGTAAGTCTATTCAAAGTGATTCTTTTATGGGAAAATATTTAATGGATATAATTTGTTGCAGCAGCAGATCAGCACCCTCAGGCAATTTAGTGAGAAGGACATGGAATAGGAGCCCATCTCCTCTGGACACAAACCCACATTAATGGTAATTTTATGGTTATTGTTCTGATGGCACAGTTTCTTGGCAAGGAAAGCATAGCAGAAAAGCAAAGACTCATATAGTGTATTTGAAGCAATATGTATATTCTTTCTGCTAATTTAGGAAAAGAGGGTGTCATATAAATAAACAATAGCTCATCAGTAAAAATTGGTGCTTTTTTGTCCAAGTTCGATCAGCACTGACAAGACTTTCCCTAATTACATACACTGCAGTGGTAACTAGTGTCATGCTTTGTCATGTAACTCTACTTCGTGACATTCAAACATATCCTGGGTTGATTTTTTATTTTTCTGGTTTTTCTTCAATTATTTTTAGATTATGACACGTAGGATTCCCCACTCCCCCACGAAGCCAAGCATTTATATAGTGAGCCCTTCCATTTCTTTCAGTTCTTACCCATTACAGGAAGCAGAGACAAGAAGATGACCTGTATCCTCGACTTCTTCAGACATCCTAAAGCTCTGAAATCTTTTCTGATAGCCCTTGAACTAAATATTGCTACTTCATCACTCCCCTCGTGGAGAAGGAGTTATGTGTAATGATCTGCTGGTCTTACAGGCTAGGCAGTTTCTTGGCAATGTCCTTCAGATGAGCCTCAGGGAGGCAGCAGACTTCTCAAAGAGGATCAGTGTGCTGGGTGTTCAGTTCCCTGCTGGGAGGAGTCACCTACAACTAATACCCTTCTTTTCTTTGTAGATGTAGCCCGGATACTGGAATAAGGCTGTTCTAATTTTGATTTTGTTAGTTCCTCCAGTGTCAGTGGGTTGTTACTACCCACAGATAGGCATTCCTCTTCCAGAGCCTTGTACCTGTTGTAGAGTCCCTGAGGGTGTGGAGCAGGCAAGGAGGGGTTCTGCTTGCAGGCCCAAGCATGGGTGTGCCTCCATCCACTCCTCTCCTTTGGAACCCAGACCTTTAGGAATGTAGCTGCACGATGCAAGTAAGGAAAGCATTACACCACTTGTTCTCTAGAAATTAAGATGTCAAAGTAGACTTTTGATGCCATGCCTGTTTGACCAGCAGTCTCATTGATCTACAACACGGATTTAGATAACCCCATCACTTGTGGGTGAATGCACAGTATTCTCTTTCCACTCCCATTTTAGAGGCACCTTCTTATCCTGTTTTTCTTTTTTACAGTTAAGTGTGAATATATTCCCTTTGAGAGTATTCTCCATGGCTAACACTGCTACAGGTGCTGCTGCACGTAACAGAGAGATAAACTAATCCTGATTCAAAACCAATGTGAATTATTAGGTCAGAAATTCAGATACCCCATTCAAGTAGGCTAGAAACAATTTCTTGATTAGTAACATTTGAGAAGGGACAGGGGTTGAAATAATCCAATTCCCATGGCTGAAACTGAAATTGTAAGTTTGAAAGCCACAAGCTTCATGAATCGTGATGAAAAGAGAAACATTAGCATTTTAGACAACCTCTTTAAAAGAGTCTCATAAAACAACATGCACTTCCTAAAAGCATTTTAGTCTTCCGCTAGAGAATATTAACTCTAAAGCTTTTCTGAAGATAATGAAAGGCAGAAGAGCTGATCAAGATCTGCTTATTTTCAAGTAGCTAGTGGAGAAGGTTCTCTCTGTCAGTTTGCAAATGCCCCTGCCCTTCATTTCACCCTGATATCTGTCCATCTGTATTTGTTATGAGCAATAAAGTATTTCATGCTGGTTATCACATTGTGGAAGAAGTTTCACACCCCAGCAGCTGCAAACAGAACATGTTCTGAATCAGCGTTGCTTCTTGAAAATTTCAATATGCCTTTTTGACTTCTGAAGTTCTGTCCTTTTCTTTGAAATTGCGTCATTTTTCTAAGGCAAAGTCTTGGTCCTTCTATTGATATCTATCTTCTTTTCCAAAAACAAGATTAATATTCTGAAAATATTAGACATTTCTTTCCTCACAACATGGACAGGAAGCAAAATATGTGAAAGATGGGGAAATCAAGACAAGACGAAAATAAACAACCTGCTCATGACTACATGAAAATGTGGAGGAACATATAATGGAACCTATATTATCGGAATTTCTGGCAAGCCCCTTAATTACACAACACTGCTTTTGCTTTCAGCAATGCTTATTCTCAACTGTTACCAGACTACTGTACAGTGTTTATTACCAAACCATAAGATTGTGCAATACTGCTGAAAACAGAATTTCAGACAGTTCACCCTACATCTCCTTTCTTCTATCAACGCAGAAAGGTCCACAGGGACTAAGGATCCTGTAGGCTGCATCCAGAATCTAGAACACCTTAGAAGACAGTCATGACATAGGGCAGCCCTTTCCTATGGTGTCCCATCAAAAGGGGAAATCAACATGTATTTCAGTGCCCCTCTAGGACCAAATATCAGGAAAAATCACAAACATCACAGAAAGCAGAAATAAAGTAGAGTAGCTTTATTTTTTAGCATAATCCTTCATTCCAGGTAATCTTTGTGTATACTAGACCTTGACCTATACTAGATCTTACTTCAATCTATACTAGATCATACTTTGATCTATGCTAGATCAAAGTATTGTAGTAGATCCTGTACTAAATTCATTCTCATCTCTTCACTGATGTGGGTTTAAACACATTTGTACTTGAAGAGAGTCTAAGAGAGTCCCTTGTCTTTTTCAAAGCAAATATAGGTATCGAAAATCATTTAAGAACAGCAGTTTGAGAGCACAGTTTACCAGCTTTCACTAAGTTTAGTTTAAACAACTTCTTGTATAAACAACATCACAGAGATACCTGTATCTGATACCTTTCCTTCTCTGACCTCACCTCAATAGCACAAAATGGGTGAAGATCTAAAATTGGACAGGTCTGTCTTCTACCGAAAACTAACCCCAGCAGCTCCCAGCTACCATGAAGTGAGTATTAATGCAGATGATTTTGAGTGGCATCTTCTGGCTCTCACAGTTCTCTCCGCATGTCTTAAGACAGTATTTTGGATGAGGTTGGCAAGCGGAGGGTGAGGCTTTAATCTTTTCTTTCCACTTCAGGAATGAAGAGATAAGAAAAGAAATATGTATTAGTCTACCTGAGACTCCATTAAAATCTTTGAGTACTTTTAGTGAATTCTGTAGCAATTCAGTCTCCAATTTGAAGATTACTCTAACACCGTCACAGTGAATACAGCCTACTTCAATAAAAGTGAGTTATATGCACATACACTGCACCAGGGAGTGACTCAGAAGTACAAGTCTCATAAATACATACACTAACTGAACCCTCAAAAATGAGAAAAAGAAGGTCCTCAAATAAGAAAAAAAAAAAAAAAGAAAAAAAAAAAGAAAAAAGAAATCAAAGCTCCAAAGAACTTAGGTGAGGGTTTTTTTGTTTTTTTTTGTTTTTTTTGTTTTTTTGTTTTGTTTTTTTTCCACAAGAGATGCAACAATATTTATAAAATATATGTATAGTTTCTCCTGAACCAGAAAATCTCATCCCTTTCTCTGGACTAGCGGTGTTGGTTGTGTGACGAAGTGTTTTGTTACCAGAATGGATGAACTCAACTATATGGAAATGCTAATAGGAAACTCCACAAACACTTGTCTATGGCAGTGGTCTACATTACGTTACTCAACATATTACTCAGGACAGGATGTAGAAAGGATATCCTAAGACGTGATTTATTGTTGTTGGGATAGATCATCTATCTGCATTTCCTCCATTAGAGTGCGTAAGCATTCTTACAGTTACTTAAAACAGAAACAGTCACAAAATGGCACTTCAGCCTGCCTTCTTTCATAGGAAATCCCAATGGTTTTAGAGTTGGGTGAGCAGTTCATCAGAGGGGGAATAGAGTCCTGTCCTGTTCAAGGGCTGAGACCTTCAGAGATTCACACCAAGGTAACAAACCCCACTGGCTGCGGAATTTCTTGTTTGCAGTGAATCATCTGATGAAGCACCAGGGAGGGCATCCCAAACCAGGTCACACGCTGTGTGTTACTGCCTGAAAGAAGTTCCTCCAGTAGTGGGGGAAATCACAGAAACCTAAGAAATTCTGCAGTGACTGAAGGCAAAATCTAGAGTTCGAATATCAAGTCCTGATCTTCCTCTTGCCTTTTGCTTTTGCAGGGTAGAGAGGAGACAAAAGAGAATCACTAGATAATAAGTGGCAGAGTTAAGGAGACAGTAGACAAGTACAGAAATAGAGCTTGTGTAAGTGCAGGGAAAAAAGATAGGTGGGAAAAAGTGCCTCATTTGAGGCTGAAAAGATAGATTTGTATTCAAAAGATTTTAAGCCATGGATATTAAAGAGGTGGATGTATAAAGGAGGCATTTATGTAGCAGAAATTTAACGCATTAGATGGAGTTCTGATCTAATGTAGAGTTTCACCGTAGAAGGCAAAAAAAATTATGCTAGGTCTTTGGAGAAAGACGGCTGCGAATATCATCATGTAGAATGGCTCAGCCTTTTGCTCCAATCTTACTCTCCTTGTGCTGAGAAAGAATATCTGGTTAGAGAACAAATTATCTGCTGTATTGCTACTCAGCTTTGAGTGGCAGCAGGCTGGGAAGGAAACAGAAGCTTGGCCCTTATAACCCCCAATGCAGTGGGCCAGTGTAGCTGAGCCTCTGCCAAAGCATTGTTCCTCTCCTCTCCTCTCCTCTCCTCTCCTCTCCTCTCCTCTCCTCTCCTCTCCTCTCCTCTCCTCTCCTCTCCTCT
>JAOWBP010000001.1:48156880-48167977 GCA_028571105.1 Tragopan temminckii | reverse complement strand
CTCTCCTCTCCTCTCCTCTCCTCTCCTCTCCTCTCCTCTCCTCTCCTCTCCTCTACTCTCCTCTCCTCTCCTCTCCTTTCCTCTCCTCTCCTTCCCTCATATACTGTCCCATCCTATCTTATGCCATATCACACCCTCTGATTTTGACCCCCTCTGATTTTGGAGATCAGTTCTTTTTCATTGCTGTTATTTTTTGTTTGTTTTCATAAAGTGCTTAAAGTTGAAGATTTATATTTATTCAGAGATGTTCATGAATAATCTTTCTTTCTAGATTTACTGTCTGGGATTTTAGCACTGCAATATGTGATCATCTAGGAACACTTCCAAGCTTTGGTCCCAGCAGAGTATATTTGCAATTTGACCAATCAACCCCTTCATCCCTTTTTCCCTTCTTAATTCCTCAGAAGTAAGGAAAAGAGCCTGAGTCAACTGTATTTTTGGCCACCCTTTTTCATGTTGATAACCTTAATATTTCTCGCTACTGCTAAATGAAGATACGTAAAGCAAATATTTCTCACTCCTGGATATGCCAAGAGGCTTTTTGTTGTGCAGCCTTCATGGATTACAGAAATGCTGAAGAATTAGAGGAACACACAGTAAAATGCATTCTGTTCAATATCAATCTGTGGGACTTTGTCAGGTTAGAGTTGTGAGATCTAGAGAAACTTGGGGAAAGTGGCCCCTCCAAGCATTACTGCCTCCAAGGGGCTGAGCATCTGTGCAAAGAGCTCAGAGAGATCTGCGCTCCCTGAAATCAGTGGGAAGGTTGGGTACTCCAAAGATTTTCTCTGAAAAATCAGACTTTTTTCCCATTTCCCATGAGTGCCATCCAAGCTGATTCGCCACTTTTTTCAGAGGCATTTAGATAATAGTGATGAACACTGTACAGTAACAGCTGTGTAATCTGGATACACGCTATTATATATAGCCATATATATAGCATTTTGTTGTCTAGTTTACAAAATCCTGCTTCCACAGGGAGCACACTCTGCCCTGCTACACTGCATTTATATGCCAACCACTACTGCAGGATCTATGTGTTCAACTCAGTGGTGACTGCTGTAGGCAATGCAGCAGTCCAGCAAATGGAGAGAACAATGGGAAAAGCTCTGCTACTCCATCCCAGTGATGACTGGCATGGGAGTGGGATCTTCTCTTTGGAAGGAAGTCCTTCACTAAACACATGAAAGTTTCTTACATTTAATCTTCAGTTAGAATCTCATCCCTTGAATCATTTCTTGCAAAGGTGGTCAGGGCCCAACAGGGCCAGAAAGAAGCAGAAGAAATGGAAATATCACTTTTTCTCTTACTTCCTCTCAATGAGGAGAGAAGAGAGGACAAAAAACAAAAAACAAAAAGCAAAATAAAAACAAACAAACAAACAAACAAACAAAAACCAAAAACAGATGGAGAATGGAAGAGAGTGATGAAGAAAATTAAAGGAAAGTTCTATTAAAGATGACAAATGGAGTGTGAAAAGAAACAAGAAATATAATCTATGCAAAATCCCAGTTATCAGGCAGTGTTAAGAGCCTTCTGTAAAACACAGGTTTACCCTACATTCATCTTGAAGATAAATGAGGTTAGAAGTATAGGGGAATGCACCACAGGAGGTACAAGAGGGGTAATACAGAAAGACAAACACTTGGTAACACTTTCCTCTGCGATCACCTTGCTGCATTTGACTTTCCTCCCCTGCTGCCCATCCCACCCCACCACCAAAGCCCTGCTCACACTCAGTGAATAAAACATTATCTCCAAGGTTCTTCTGCCCTTAAAGTCTCTGTCCCAGCCTGTGGTGCAATGTTACGCAGCACAAACTTGAGAATAATCCCATCATAAAGCATTCAGAGCAGTGCTTTTGATAAATGGTTGGGAGGAAAAAGGCTGGAGGTGGAGGGATATCTCTGCCTTATCAGTGCCCCAGCTCTCTGCTCAAACATCCTCATTCCACAGAGACTAGCATTAAATGTTTTAATTCAGGAAATCTGAAAGGTGTATTCTTGTTTTAAAAAAGAGCACATAATGTCAATGAGGCTGGGCTGGGGGCTTGGGAAAGAGGAAAGAGAATGTGGGAGCAGGGAGGAGATACAGAAAGACATTTAAAGCCGTGAGAAAACATTCTCTTATGGAGAAATTCTGATTTTGAAGTTTACTCTTCTATTAACATTTAAATTGAAAGGCGTTTCTTCCAAGCTTCACATTGGAAACCAGAAAATCTGCATTTAAATAGATAGCATTTAAAAGGGGGGGAGGGGAAGTATATATCAGCATTGAATGCTTCTCGGTTTGTCTGAAAATAACTTCTCTTATAGATTATTTTTTTTTTCTTTTTTTCTTTGTGTGTGTGTGTGTTAGAAAGAGAAGTTGGACATACATTAAAATTCTGCTTGGCACAAGAAGGAGGTGGGGGGACGGCTGTTTAATTGCCTGAGACCCAGGTTTTGAGCTGAGATACTCTGTCGGAGGGCCTCTGGAGCTTGTAGAAGGGACGGGGTCAGCAGGGTCCTCTCCTTCCTGGTCCAGGGGATGCTCACACACTTACACAATGCCTGTAACCCTACAGATATAACCACCGTCCCCAAAGGGAAAGAAGGAAAATGATAATCCTGCACTGTGCGTTGTGTAAGGGTCAGCTTCCTGCCCAATCTGCCTCATCTCTCAGCCCTGCTCTGCCAGTGCCCTGCATCCCAAGGCTCCCATTGCCCATCAGACTGTATATACAGCCAAGAGCAGGAGCTGAGGTGGAGCAGAGAAGTCCCTGCCTCGTGAGAGAGGAACCTTTCACTGTGCCTCTGTCCACAGGAGGCCACAGAATCCCCATTTCTTGTTCTTTGTCAAAGCGATGAAATTAAATTTCACCTACCAGCAGCATTCGGGGAACAACAAAGAGGCACCTGCGTGTGGTTCGTGCTCTAATTCCACAGCACAATGGACTTCATCTCCAGTGAAAAATCCCCGGGACAATCCAATGATTAATATTCATTCCCTTTTTTTCTGCCTCATTTTCAAGCTCATTCTTACAGAAAAGGTCAGGCACTTGCTACCCCCCGGCACTACTGTATCAGACACCTAAATGGTCTTTTCTTCCGTGTCATAAAGGGAATAATCAGGAGTGAATGAGGAGCGGTGCCCCAGAGGCTCAGCTGGACTCTGGTGGGTTTCACGTTAGGGTCACTGGTCTGAATCTAAGTTAGGTTGGTGCTGGCTGTGGGCTGCAGTCCAAAAGACAGGCAGTAGGTCCTTTGAAACAGTAAATCCAACAGCTGAGTGCCTACACTGCACTTTCACTCTGTTTAGAGTAACACTGCAACAGAGGCTGAAGCTTGTGGCAGACTCTGGCCGCTCCTCTGCCTTCTCCTCCTCCTTCTCCTCCTCCTCTGCTTCTTTCTGCTTGTCTAAAGGATGGCTCCGGTGCTTCCAGACAGCCATGAGGGTGACTTTAAAAGAATAAGGTTAAAAAGCCAAAGGACAAAAATAAGGCATGAGAAGGATGGATCAGTGATCCAGACACCAGCAGAGGGACTACAAAGATCCAGACACTACTCTGCTTTTCATACAGACCTGAAGAAAAAAAAAAAACAAAAAACAAAAAACAAAAAACCAACAACCACGTTTTGTGTGCCACAGTTCTCACAAACTAGAATAATCTTATCTCAGGCATTTTGGGAACTCATATATTTAAGATTGTGAGCTGAGTTCTCTGCAATGGTCATACCAAAAGCCATCAAAATGTCTTGAGCAGATAAAAATGTTGTGGTAGGATATGGGAACTCTTTTAAGTGCTGACTTTGTATGAAACTTGATTACATCTAGAAAAGCAGAGAAGAAAATAAGCAAAACAGTAGGTCCCTTTTGTACACAATCATCTGAACCTTGAGGAAAAATTGGGTGTCATGACTCCTTCTTGGGCCACACTGAAATTGCAGAAAGATGAGCAGATCCTCCAATCTGACACCAGGCCCCTCAGACTCAAGTTCTGTAGCATAATCAGTAAGACCTTAGGCTTGGTGGGTCAGTGAACACGAACAACTCGTGCCACACATGACCAGAACAAGTCTGGCTAACTTGCTCCTGTTGCCTCTCTGTTCTCCCCAGCACATCTTCCTTGAGATCCCACATGGAAAAACCTTGTTCTTCCTGCTGTCCGTAGCTAATTTGTATCCCATGCAGATGGAAACCACTTTGTGAGAATATATATTCGACAAGCAGAAACATTTAGCAAGAGAAGCAGGTGCCTGGAAAATGGATTCCCATTTGTCCTTCCCTCCCCTTCTCCAGAACCCAATCATTTCCCTGTTAATAAGCTTGCTGAATATAATGCAGCACTAACCTTTCAGAATTGATGCCAGTGACATTTTGACAGTTCCACATATGGGCCTGCCGAAAGCAGAAGGAATATACATTTGCAATTTGGTAAAAAGCTGGGTGAGCAGCCAAAGCAGCTTGGGGGAAGGAGGAGAAACGCGCCAGCCAGCCAAACAAAAGCCCACTGCACAGATGTTACGAACAGAAACAAGGAAAAAACACATCCACAGCTGGATGCACCCAGCAAATATGTGCTCAGAAAAAGAGCTTGAGGCAGCCATTAAGGCCAGCCTGGCTTGAGATGCCTCCCAACTGATTCTCCTCACATGGCAAACTCAGGGAAAGTCTTTCCTAGCATAAGGAAAATGGGGCAGGGGATTCAATCTGTGCAGGCTATGGTTAGCATCAAATGTCACAGAACTCGGCAGTTGTTCTAATGAGGAATCTTCCAATTTTGTCTCCAATGTGATCAGTCATAAGGAAACAACTATTTTCTAACACTGTTTTGTGAAGCATCTTTGAATTTACTTTTCAAAGTATCTCTGCACAAAACATCACTGACAACACACAATACCAGCTCAGCTGTTCTGTGAGTGTATCACACACCGTGCACCTTCCCCAGGTTACGTCTCTTCACACCCAACTAATATTTGGTTAAAAATTAGCCTCCAGAAACAGATCCAATCATCACAGTACAAGATGTAGATGAGAAAAAAATTGGACTTAGCTGTTTGCTGCAGTGTTTCATTAACCCCCACTGAAGATGATTCTATTCTTTCATGCAGTAATGTCTACATGAAATTTCAGATTCCAGGCACTGGTTACTACTACGTGGTAAGGTAAGGGGGTGCTCTGTGAACTCTCCTCTCTCCTTTTCTTTCTGCTCTCCTTTAGCCACGTGCAAATAAGTTTAGCTGAAACCAGAGAACTGTTGACTTTCACCTTGGTTTATTGATACATGGAGACTGTGGAGGTATATACCACAGAATCACAGAATGGTTTGGGTTGAAAGGGACCTTAAAGCCTACCCAGCCTCAACCCCCTGCCATGGGCAGGGCAGCCACCCACCAGCTCAGGCTGCCCAGGGTCCCATCCAATCTGGCTCTGAGCACCTGCAGGGATGGGGCACCCACAGCTTCTCTGGATGGCCTGTGCCAGAGCCTCACCAGATATATGCAGATGTAAATAGTAATATGTAATAATGGTATGACTGTTGTACATGACTAATCAGTGATGCAAAATTACTACGGTTTATTTGAATTTTCTTCATGATGGTGTGGGATTTTCAGTATCACAATGGTCTAGACATGAATACCCCAGATTGCAACTGGAAGGCAATGGGGTATGCTCTTCTCCTCTCCAGAAACACTGACAAACACAGAGCTCTAAAAAGCTCTAACAAACCCCAGATTGCTTCTTAAGGAAGCTGGAGCCACTGCCCAGCAGCACTGAATGCACAGCGTCAGAAAGCTTTGTCTCTGTCCAGCCATGATTGGTAAGCCTGAAAACGTCAGTGTTACCATTTTTCAGGCATTTCACCTAAAGTGCTGAAGAAATAACAGTAGGGTAGCTGCAGGATAGTGAAGTAAATGTTAATAGTATTAACCCCACTCAAAGACAGTGTGAAGTTGAAGACCTTTCTGAAGTAATGTCACTTGATAGGCAGGAGACTGCAGCCAAGGCCAGAACACACAAGGATGTTTCATGCAACAGCAGGACAGAGTTGATGGCTGTAAGCATGACATTTGTATGGGGTCATGTTTGATGGGACTGGGAGGATGACGTCACATAAGGTCACAGGGGAGACCTTATTGTTCTCTGCAACTGCCTGAAAGGAGGTTGTAGTGAGGTGGGTGTCAGCCTCTTCTCCTGGGTGATGTGATAGGTTGAGAGGGAATGGCCTCAAGTTGTGCCAGGGGAAGTTCAGATTGGATATTAGGAAACATTTTTTCTCAGAAAGAATGGTGAGGCACTGGAAGAGGCTGCCCAGGGAGGTGGTTGAGTCACCATCCCTGAAGGTGTTCAAGAAACATGTATGTGTAATAAGGAACATGGTTTAGTGGGCAACATTGGTAGTAGGTGGACAGTTGGACTAGATGATCTTAGAGATCTTTTCCAATCTTCACGAGTCTATGATTCTATCATTATAAGGGCAGGGTGTCCAGAAGTCATGACAGAAAGCACACTGGATTTCACCATGCTGTGCCTGATCTGAGGTCATCTACCTGTCAGGTTCCAGGAAGCAGCGTGAAATGGTTTCCAAAGCCAGGATACCATATTTAGTCCTGAATACTTCTGCAACACATGCTTCATCTAAAATAACTGGTAGGATCCAACTTGGCACAGGAGACTACCTGGTCTCATCAGATTAAAAAAGTGAGACTTAGTCATTACTTGGCAACAACAGCTCTGCGAGCAGGTTGGGCTTTCACACACAGAGAAGAACAGAGAGCCCTGCCTTGCTTGAGCAGTGCTGGTAACACAGATAAGCACACAAATGCTCATCTCAAGCTTTTTCCTCAAGTGTGCGCATCCTCAGCAGATAAACAGGATAGGAAGACCATAGAATCACGGAATCATTAAAGTTGGAAAAGACCTCTAAGATCATATAGGCAGCCTGTTTCAATGCATCACCACTCTTTCTGAGAAAAATTTTTTCCCTAATATCCAACCTGAACCTCCTCTGGTTCAACTTAATGGCATTTCCTCAGTCCTATCACTGTTACCTGAGAGGCTGACCTTCACCTCACCACAACCTCCCTTCAGGCTGTTGCAGAGGGCGATGAGGTCTCCCCTGAGCCTCCTCTTTTTCAGACTGAACAATCCCAGTTCCCTAAGCTGGTCCTCATAAGACTTGCACTCCAGACCCTTCACAGCTTTGTTTCCCTTTCCAACTTTATTCTATTATTCTGCAACACCAACAAGCCCTGTTTGCATTTTTTTTTATATCTATCTCATTTTTTTCAGCCAACCTCCCAAACTGTGGATTATTGTCTCTGCCATATACCCACTAACAAAGAAACTGTGATCCCTGTACACAGAGTATCCAAGGTCTGCAGAGCACACAGTGACATTGAGACAAAAGGCACAACTTTACAGTAAGTGCCTCATTCATCAGCCAGGAGCAAGGCTGGTTATGTGTTTGGATATGTGCAAAAAGAGAGAAAAGAGAGGAATGAGGTGACAGTTATAAATGTTTTGCAACCTGAATGTGACATTAATGTATGTATGTGGTGTGTTTACAACATTAGGTATTTGTGCACGGCTCTAATAAATACCATGTTCAACAGCAAAGTTTCAGAAAAACACTTGGATCTAGATGGACTTGCCATGATGAAACAGACTCTCTAGTTTTACTTTGAAAATAAAAAAGAAATATCTGTGTACTTAGTCAAGTCCTTAATAAAAATGCAGAGCAATTCCAACAGTGCTCCATATAAAGTTTAATTACCAACAAGCACATTGGAATGACCAGAGAGAGTTAAGTGATCAAAACCTGCTCCATAAACCACATACTTGATTTCTGTGCACCAGCACAGAGCCTTAGTAACCTTCCAAGTCTAGAAACACCAATACAGGATGCATGATGTTGCACCACAGGCACCCAAGGGTCCTCTCTTTGTCTGGGGGATGAGCCAGTGAAGTCCCAAGTCAGAAAGCTCAGCACAACACATGGCCTTCTTTGCTCATTCACCTTAAAAGGCTGCAGAGGTAAATCAGAGATGTTTCCAATGCTAGCTGGAAACTGATTGCCAAACTACCTTGATGTCTTCTTGACATTGCTCAGTCGATGAAGTACTGCATGTGGCTGTTCCTGCTCGCCTGGTACCAGAGCAGCCTCAAGGCTGTTCTCTCTTGTGCGGGGCACAGCCATGGCCACAGGCTCAGGACTTCTTCCATTTGGCCAAATGTGCCATCCTCTGCCCCCAGTTCAAAACTTTTTTGAGATTAGAAAAAGACCCAATGCTGAATCAATTGGATCAGCTCAGAAGCAGGGCAGTCATTGGTAGTGAGGAGCAGGTAGGCTTCCCAAAATCCACGGCACACAACGTTTCTGTAGCTATCTGCATAATGTTGTTTTTCTTCTTTTGTATATGTCAAAAAAAGAGAGAAATGTAAATGCTGCACAAAAATGTTAATATGCTCTATTGATAAATAAATAAATAAACCCTCCTATGGGTGTTTTCTCTGAATACAGCTTTCTGACTTCTCATTTCCAGCCTTTTTTTCAAATTGCACTTAAATGAGAAAGAAAGGGGATTCAAAAGGGTTAAATGCAGCAATCAAAGCATTTCAATTCAGCCAAAATTTTCTTGGCTGTTCCAAAAAAAATTTGTTGTTCATTTTGCCAAAAAACGTCCAAAAGCCACCTGTTGCTCTGCCACCACGCTGCTTTATTCCCTTTGCCTTTCCAGCCAGAAGGTCCTTTATTTCACCAGCCCTGTCCATCCTGCAGCACCTGAGTGGTGGCAGAGGGCTAACAGTATCCCTGGCAGCAACGGGAAGGCTAAACTGGAAAGCCAAGCTTTGATGAGAGAGTAAAAAGGGAATTAAATCTCAAATATTTTGTTTCTAAGATGACATATGGTTTCATTTTGTGCCTACCCGCGAGTGATGCAATTGATTTGGGATCTAAAATCCTTGTAGCATATTTTCTCACTTTTAAGAAGCTTTTCAGTTTGCCTGTATTGGCTGGTTTGCTCATTTCCTAATGGGTCTCTCCAGATCTGATGCAGCATTTGAAGCTGCGATGGATACATATGCGAAGGAGGGGGGAACAAATGGAGGGAAAGTCCTCAGTGTATTGCTAACAGACACACGTTTCCAAAATGCTGTGCTTAGGAGACACCTAATTCAGTTAACCTCTTTGATCTCATCATGCAGTCCGGAATACCAAAAGGCAATGAAAAGATTGCAGGCAGGTCTGCTATTTTTGCATATCAAAACACATACCTCAACCCTGTACAGAGCAGGAGACAGATACAGTAAATACACTTGTGATAGATGGAAAAAAACATCTTTTGATTTGAAAAGAACAGCTTTCTTCCTGGTTGTATAATGTTCGTGTATGTGCAATAAGAAAATATTTCCAGAAAACTCATACTGTTAGAAAGTGAATGCGCACAGGTGCCAGAATTCACTCCTGCAGCACTATACTAGGCCACAGTCATGATGTATCTCTCCCCTTCATTATTAGCAACAGAGAAGAAGGCAGATGGCCTTCTGATGACAGTGATACAACCCTTAAAGTAGCCTATCATCTCACCTCATGCTCTGTCACCAAAAGATGGGATCTGCTTTATCAGGTCCCAGGAGCCCATTCTCCTTTCCTAAGCTGAGGCTTATCCGGCTAGAAGTCCAGACATGTCCAATGAATGCATGAAAACACCGCTACTTTAAGAAAATATGCCATCTTTCCCCTTGCAGTTGCCAGCCTGCTCCTTTCAGTTATCTCCTGCCTTTCCTCCTCCATGGTTCAAGGAGCCATGGAGGAAATGTGGTGACTGCTTGGGCTTGTTTGACTGTCTGTTCCTCCAAGGGCCCTAAGTCTGGCACAGACCCTGATAACCACTGCATCTAGACACAGCAATCATTAACAACTAAGCTTAATTACATCCTAATTTCTCCACATAGAGCCCATGAGCAAGATTTCAATTAATTTTAACTTTATGTAAGTTTGATGCATCTCTATCATTCCATTAAGATGATTTGAGACAAGACAAAGATAACTATAGATGTTATCACCTTCAAAAGTATGAGATTTTTAATTAATTTTTACAAAAAAAAAAAAATTAATTACCTATTTACTTATAAAGGATCATAAAATTCATTTTCAAATGACACAATGTAGCTTCTGTCAATTTGGGATAGATTTGTTCTGTTTCTCAAATGGAATGGAGAACCTGAACCCCTTTTTGATCCAATCTGTTCTTACCACGGAGAATCAGCAATTTCAGTTATAAAGATTCAAATCAATAGCCCATCTAAGTGCAAAGTCCTGCCACGGTTTTGTAGTGGACATTTTTATTAGCATGTAAAGAGCTAAAGTTTTAGCTCAGGTTGGAGCCTGTTTGCCTGAACCAACCCTCTTCTAGAACAAGCTGCCCAGAAAGGCTGTGGATGCCCCATTCCTGGAGGCATTCAAGGCCAGGCTGGATGTGGCTCTGGGCAGCCTGGACTGATGATTGGCAGCCCTGCACATAGCAGGGGGGTTGAAACTAGATGATTGTTGTGGTTCTTTTCAACCCAGGCCATTCTATGATTCTGCGATTCATGCTGGAAGGAACAGTTGGAAATATGCCAGATAACAAAGTGAAGCTCCTTTAAAGCATAGCCTTGTTGTCATGGCGTGTTACAAAGTCACCACATCCCTGTGATGGAAGCTGGAGCTCTGCTGGCACATAATCAAGCAGGTGTTTTCTAGTGAACAGTTCCATATGATAAACCCGAAGACAAAACCATCCAAGGAAGAGATGTTTTCTGAATTGAGACCTTGGGTTCACTTACTAAACGGGCAGCTTGCCTTCAGGAAATACCCAGACAGAGCTTGCTGACCATAACAGCTATCCTGTTTGCTGGCTATTTCATAGTTTTCATGGTTTTGAAGATGTCCAAGAGGATTTGCTGTGGAGGATATCTCTAAGCTTCACTCAATACTAGGGCTTGGCATCAAGAAACCTCGTTGTTGTCACTTCTTTGTCCCCCTTAAAACAGCACTGCAGGGCAGCAAGGCTCCCAGCAATGAGTCAGAGGGTTGGTGCTGCCTCACAGCAGCCGTGCTCACTGCCA
>JAOWBP010000001.1:48137364-48151163 GCA_028571105.1 Tragopan temminckii | reverse complement strand
CTTATACAAGCAGAGTGGCACACTAGTGCTGAAGCCTCCCATAGTTCACAAGCAAAGAAAGCGATGAGAATGAAAACATACATAGGAATTGCTGGGGCCTTTGCTGTCTCCATTCTGTTGAGTACAGAGAAGGGGTTGTCATAACACAGCTCTGCCACTGGGTTTGAGGAGCTGCAGGCCACCTAGGACTGCCAGGAGGCTTTGCTCACCTTACCAAGACATGCTGAGGCTTTTCTAGCAACGGAACGTACAGACCTTTCCATCCACTCCTCGCCATCCAAACTGTGTAGATGAACAACAGAAGGAGACTTGAATACACTGCTTCAGTGAGAAAATAACTGTGACATGTTTATATACTGTGGCACTCTTACACTTCTTGCAAAAGAGCCAGCAGAGTTTGGAGGAGCTCTGGGTGAAGATCTCTCCCAGTTCTGCTGTCAACCCATTCCTCACCAGACAAGAAGTCAGAGCCTATTCCTGGGAAACCTCACTGCATTGCACTGCTCCTCACATCTAAGAAATCCCCTGCATCCTCCACTGTCCTCCTGGACGCACCAACCTCAGCAGGCACACGACAGTGCTGCTCTGATATGATTCCTGGCTGGGAAATCAGAAGGAAGAGCCACCACAAGCCGTTCATAACAGCTGGTGTTGAGTAATTGTGCCCACTCAGGGAGATGATCACTGGGGCTGGGAAAGGAGAGGGAGGCAGGGATGCATCCAGCCCAGTCTACACCCAACAGGCGTGGATATGCCTCAAAGGGTGGCAGATAGCAGGATTCAGGGTTAGCACTGAACATACAGCAGAGGTGTATATGGTGTTTTGTATATTGGTGTTTTGTAGCAGGGCAGTGAGAGATATCCCACACCTTCAGAAGCATGCCAATGCTGCAATATCTCTGTCAGTACTAGTGCAGACAGAAAGGCTCAAGGCTGGGAATCCATAGTCATGTCAGGGAAAGTGATCTACACACAGGGGTCAAGGCCAAGAAATACAAGTGTTCCTGAAATGTGCAAATAATGAAGAAGAGAAACTAGCCCATTTTTTTTCCAAAACTCATAAAAAGTTGTCATTTAAATTCTCTGTGAAAGTTCAGTTCCTAACTCCTCCTCCCGCCCCTGTTCCTCTCACACACAGCTCCTAAGCAAACAACTACTGGGTCCTGGAAAGAGCAGCTCACCTCTGCCCTAGGAAATGTTCTTCCCTAGCTCCTGCTTTCACCATTTGTACAAAATGGCTTTCTTGCACCCTTTTCTTCCCTCTCTTTTTCTCCACAAAACTGTTCCGGTAAATATTTCTTTTGCTTCCTGATAAATAGCATCATTTGCCTCCCATGTGCACACACCCTGCCAGATGGCAGGGTGAAGCAGCTATCTGTACAAGGAAGCATTCTGGCTCTTGGTGCATGGGAAACAAGCCAAAAGAAAAAGGAAAAACACTTTCAGATGATGTGCCTCCTGACTCATATTGATGAAAATCCAGAGACAGATAGTTCAGCCTCTTTGCATTCGGCCCTCATTTAATTTTTCCCTGTGCTTTGAACTGTAGGAATAAAGTATTGCCAATCAACAGAGGCTAGAGGAGAAGGAAAATAAAGGTCCAGGCTCTTCGGGATACTGAACTAGTACAAGAGCTCCACCTCTTTGCTGCTGTTTTCCAGTCCTTGGCTGCTTCTAAAAAAATGAACAGAGGAAAAGGGAATCCCAATCGGGCTTGGCAGGGCTTCATAAGTCATGTGCTAGAATTCAGAGGTGACGTGATGATAGCTGCTTTTGTCTGAATGCTTGTTGCAATATCAGATCACCTTGCAGCCTTCTCTTCTCCAGGCTGAACAGCCCCAACTCTCTCAGCCTGTCCTTGTAGGAAAGGTGTTCCATCCCTGGGATCATTTTTGCGGCTTTTCTCTGGACGTACTCCAACAGTTCTACTGTCCTGTACTGAAGACTCCACATCTGGACTCAGTACTCCAGGTGAGGTCTCACCAGTGCAGAGTAGAGAGGCAGGATCATCTCCCTCACCGTGCTGGCCATGCTTCTTTTGATGTGGCCCAAGGTACGGTTGGCTTTCTGAGCTGGGAGGGCACACTGCTGACTTGTGCCCAGCTTCTCATCCACCAATACTCCCAGGTCCTTTTTGGAGAGGTTACTCTCTATCCTTTCATCCCCCAGTTTGTACTGGTAGTGGGGGTTGCCTCAACCCAGGTGCAAGACCTTGCATTTGGATTTATGGATACTCATGAGATTCACCTGGGCCCACTGCTCAAGCCTATCTAGGTCCATCTGGATGGCATCCCATCCCTCTGGTGTGTCGATCTCACCCCACAGCTTTGTGCCATCCACAACATCTTAGTGCACACAAGCAAATATTTGTGTGGATCTACAACAACTCCACTCACAGTAATGCCAGGAGGGTACCACCAAAGTCTATCAGTAACTTCTTGTCCCCTAACATCCCTCGGGATCTCTGGCACATGACCTCTCCTAAATCATGTTCTTGTCATGTCATTTTTGTCCTTTGCTGCCTGCAATGACATGAGTAATGTCTTCTGATTAAGACAGTCCCAGTAAAGCCTGCCTCTCCTCACCTAAACTGACCTTAAAGAATTCTCTCCAGATTCAGACCTGGATCCACAGCCTGTGGGAATAGGGATTTGAGCTGATGCTGCTCACTTAGTATATTGTAATATTATCCATGAGGCCTAAGGATTTGCACCTCAGAAACACTCTATGCTCCTGAATTAGCCAGCTCCATCTTCCTGCTGAAAACATTCCATATTGAAAATAAAGTTATGGACTGTGTGGGTGTCCAGTTATGACTTCTTCTTGTTATTGAAAGAAATTCAGCTTGAAAATGTCCTTCAGTTCACACTGTACCTTGGAGCACAAGAGAGGCTTGCTTGGGGAGAGTGGATCTCTGTATTCCTAGACCATCTGGGGAAGAAACAGCCTGGCATCTCAAAATTTTGAATGATTCATCATTAAACAGAGGTGAATGAAAAACAAAGAGAGCCTGACGCCATTTTCTCCAGTGATGTGCCATGGCTTATTAGGAAGGGGTTATAAGCTGCTTTCCAGTGTACTTGTTCTCAGAGAGATAAGCTGACTATTGGGAAATCAATCACTATGAATTTTGATAGCAGCTCCTGCTGAAGTAATTACTTCAAACATCAATAATTCTGCTCACCTGCCTGTGGAGTTTTCTGTCATGCTGAAGGTTAGATTAACGCCACAGAGCTCCTGGGGACTTTTTTGTTTTGTTTTCTATATCCTTTTCCATCTACTTCCTTTTTTTTTTTTTTTTTCTTCTTGAACACTGATGTAATTGAAATGTCACGTTGTCTGCTCCTCTCTTTCTCTGTCTTCTCACCCAAGTCATCAACATGAGTTTGCTCATATCAGTGAAATTGTCTCCGCAATTCTGTGCACGCAGGAGCTGGAGTTGATTCTTTCTGTCAGACTTACCAAGCGTTGAACGCTCACATCACATCTCTCTTCAGCTGTTTCTGTGCGTGTTTAAGTTAATAGGTATTTAGAGAGAAGGTCAAAACAACATCGGTGCCAAACGCTCTTGAATCCAGGACCCTCACATTGGCCTCTGAGTGATCTTTGTTCTTCTAATTCTCATGTAAGTGTGTGCCCACACACATCATCAGGCCATTCTAGTTTTGCCACATAATACACTGACAGGTACACAGAAGATTAATAATTTAAAGCACATCTTACAAAAAATGCTCTAACACCTAAAACCTTCTCGACTCAAAATTAATTCCCCTTGAAAGAAAAAAGAGAACAGTTGGTACAACACACGTGTACGCACTGGCATGTTCAGCAGATGGTAAATTAAAGAGGGTATTACTCCATAGAGAGGCCAAGTATTTCATCTAGTTACAAAACACCAGGATAGAATTGTAACATTATCCAAAACACGTATCATTTTCATTTTAAATATAATGTATGATCTGAGTTCTGGACTACTGTGCTTTGCAGACTGCAACCTCCTCCACTTTCCACATCTCCTATGCTCCTGGATATCTCCTGCTGCCTCATACTAAATATCCTCCAGGTCTCCCACTGTTGCCCCTTTTATACCCAAATTTCGTACAGCCCCAGTAGTCCTGCTCTCTCTGCTGGAGCACCAACATATTTATTACGATATTATTATTGTATTTCAGCTCCCAGCTATGGTAAATTCCATCCTGCTGTAACCCCTACCTCCATCTACCATTAGACAGCCTGGGATTCCTACAGCCTTGGCAGATTTGTTTATCAGCTCATCAGAACCGATGCATGCATGGACTTACTGACTGTCTGCAATTGAAAGCCAGCAGAGATGTGCCGGGGGGGGACATTTCTCACTTCTCATTCCTTATCTTTCTCCATCCCACGTGGAGAACAAACAAGTGCAATATTCCACAGACTATTTAAAGTTTCTTGCATGCAGACTCCATTCCCATAAACAACCCGTTTGCCTCAAATTAAACATTATAAAAGTTCCTCTTAATGTTAGCTTTGGGCCTAGCTCATATAGATGTCCTTTGTTTGTAACAGTGATTGATCGAATACATGTCACAGCTTTCAGCAAAGAAAGCGTTCAGTAGACCCAATTTCAGATCCAAAAAGCGTCCTGCTGACAATTGCCCACATAAATCCAAGCAAAGAAGAATGAAGACTAAAAGCAAGTGCTTTCCTGTCTGAATGGCAATTCTCGCTCCCAGCAAAGGATGACATCCATCACTCCAGCCCCACTTAGCACATCACCGCAGCCACGGCTCGCTGGGAGCAGGGAAGGGGTGGGCAGCATCATGGCTAATCAGCCCTCTTTCAGAAGCAGCCACATGTGAGAACAATAAAAACTGCACCTTTAGCTGAATTCCATTCTCATTATTTTAATACGGCTTTGCTGAAGTCAGAAAATCAAGAGCTGAATTTGGTCCATATTGTCCATAATGACAAATCGATATTTGATGACCTGCTGTGAGAATGCCTATTCATTTTATTAACAGGAAAGTGCTCTTGGTTGATCTGGCACTGTTTATCTTATTGTGATCAGAGCTCCTCTGAAATTAACAGTTAAGGGAAGGGAGAACATTACTCCAAAGAGAAAATGTAGTGAAGAGAGGTTCTCAGTGACTGAGGGGAAGGTGATTTGAGCACTAACCCAGCCAGTGAACAACAGGTGAGCAGAACGATTCCTAACTAAGAGTATTTAAACTGATTTTAGACTGTTCCAAGATACATTTTGAAATCTCAGAGCTTTTCTTTTCTGTCTTTGAAGTGGCAGGAACATTGCACAGCAAAAGATCTGAGCTTTGTGATACTTGTTTGCTACATTATGTCAAGATGCTTAGCGAGGATCGACAAAAAGGAGTAAAGAGGAAGGTGGTTTAAGCCTCCAAGTGATGCCATTTATTTAGTTTAATCAACAGTGAAGAAGGAGATAAAAACTGTCAGCTAAGCCTGGCAACGCTATGGGAATGAGCACAAAGACGACAAATGAAACTCAGTGCTGACAAATGTGAGGTATCAGAAAGAATCATTTGAACTTGTCATACATTACTGGCTTCTAAATTATCTATAAACACTATGGACAATCCAATATGCAACAAAGGCAATCTTCAGAACAAATTAAATTAAATACCAAGATGCATGAACAATGGAACAATGAAGAGCACTGGAAATAATGCAAAGTCATTAAAGCAACTTGTAGCATCTATGCATAGGGAAGAATTTAGTTAAAAAGTAAAGAAAGAAAAGAATCAGGGAGTCTAACAAAAAAAATAGAAGACTGAAAACACTGCGGGGGGAGGATTTACAGGACAGTCTACGTTCAGAACTACAAACCGCACCCTGAAGGTGAGAAAGGCATAAATCACAGAATCATAGAATCAAAGAGCCAGAGAATCATAGAATCATAGAACCATAGATTGGCTTGGATTGGAAGGGACATTAAAGTTCACCCAGTCCCACCTTTCTGCCATGGGCAGGGCTGCCACCCACCAGCTCAAGGCTGTCCAGGGACCCATCCAACCTGGTCTTGAGCGCCTCCAGGGATGGGGCACCACAGCTTCTCTGGGCAGCTGTGCCAGTGCCTTGCCACATTCTTAGTAGAGAATTTCTTCCAAACATGTAAATTAAATCTCCCCTCTTTTATCTTAAAGCCATTCCCCCTTGCCTTATCATTTTCACGGTAAAAGGTTGTAAAAGGTTGGTCCCACTCCTGCTTGTAAGCTCCCTTCAAGCACTGGAAGACCGTAACTAGAAGACCTGAAGCCTTCTACTCCCAAGGCTGAAGAAGTCCAAATCTCTCAGTCTTTCTTCATAGGATAGATGCTACAGCCCTCTGACCATCTTCATGGCCCTCCTCTGGATCCTCTCCAACAGCTCCTTCCTGTACTGGGGACCACAGGCCTGGACACAGTACTCCAGATGGGGCCTCACAAGGGCAGAGCAGAGGGGGACAATCCCCTTCCTCACCCTGCCGCTACTCCTCTGCTGATACAGCCCAGGATATAGTTGGCCTTCTGGGCTGCACGTGTGCTGGCTCATGTCCAGCTTTTTGTCTGCCAGGACCCACAAGTTCTTCTCTGCAGGTCTGCTCTCAAGTTCTCTCTGTCCATACTCATATATGGGATTGTCTCAACCCAAGTACAACACCTCGCACTTGGCCTTGTTAAGCCTCATTAGGTTCTCTTATTCCCACTTCTCCAGTCTGTCCAGGTTACTCTGGATGGTACATCTTCCTTCTATTGTGTCAACTGCACCAGTGAGCTTGGTGTCATCAGCAAACTTGCTGAGGGTACACTTGATCCCACTGTCCGTGTCACTGATAAAGATGTTGAAGAACACCAAGCCCAAGCCGGAGCCCTGAGGGACAAGTCTGAACAGTCACCACTTGCTACTGAACTCCAACCGGACATACAGCCATTGATAACAACCCTCTGGCTACAACCACTCAACCAATTCTTTATCCACCAAATAGTCCAGCCTTCAAATCCACATCTCTCCAACTTAGAGATAAGAAACATTTAAAGAAAACATCAAATGCTGAAGAAAAGTTAAATTAAGAGATCACATTTCTCTATTTTCTTCTATGAGAAGAAGATCAATTAATCACTGGATTGAAAAATGACAGCTGTCTGGAAATTCACCATCATGACCTGACTCCATTCAGTAAGCTCACCAAAAAGTCAGCACCAACCAGCAATACCTATTTATACATACCCACACACATACAAAATGTACAAACATACATGTTCCTAAGGCTTCATAAAAAGGCAGTGTTAAACTGGCAAGGACCAAAATTAGACAGGTAACATGACTGAAAGGTGGAGCTACTTAAAACAAGAAGAGTTAATTAACTAGTTAAAATGCTGGAGCATCACAGTCAAAACAAGGCTTGGTTTGATGGCAAATAAAACAGCAATTAGAAATAAAAGCAACATATGGTGAAATGTAAGGCTGCAGTTACAGGTAGCAGTCAACATAAATGAGTGTTATGGGGTGTAAGAAAGTGATAAGGGAAACTAAAGACATCAGGGTAAATGCCTGCCTGACAGAGTTAAGGATGACAAAATGCAGGTTTCTGGAAATGTGCTGGGAACAGAAGGAATCCAAAGAAAAGTAAAAATGAGATACTAGTTACAAATGGTAAATTTGTTAATGTCAAGGTTGCAAAATATTTCATAACCTTAACCGTGTCTATTTAATATACCTATTCCAAGTCAGAAATAGTTCCATAATCAAATATAGAACATACTACAGAACAAGACAAGTTCTGCAGGCCAGAGAGTTTGTAATCACAACTCTTAAAAAGCTGACTACAGATATCCCTGGCTTCCTGATGTTAATTTTTAGTACATTCTAGAATATTAAGGAACCTTAATACGACCAGGAGATTCCTAATGTTGAGTCAGTAGTCAGAAAGAGCTGGGGAATAAGAAAGGGTTCTTAGCCCAACAGTGCTCCTGGGGAAGATCACAAAAATGCTGATTCAGTGTCATATTCTTAAAGAATTAATACTTATTAAAAAAACAACCCAACACTCATGCTAAAGAGCACGACAGTAAGGGAAAAAAGTATTTTTCAAGCCATACATTTTCATTGTCTAATTAAATTACAAACTTGGTCAAGGAAAGTAAATGAATACTTACACAAATTTTTGGTTTTTATAGAGCATGTGACTTAATACTTTTTATCACTGTGCTTTAAATTGCCTTGTAAATTAACAGTCAAGTATCTATTCAACAGATTAAGGAGTGTCTGAAGGAATCTAAAAAAGGAACAATGAATGGGGAATCATCAGCCTGTAGGAGGATTTGGAGAACGGCTCTGCATAGATCATGAGTAAACAGAAGTCAATTCTACATTTCACCACTGATGTGGAAATAAATTTCTTGATGTGAAGATTGTAGAGATTGGTAGACAAGGAGACACATAAAATAACCTGGATCACTTCATAACTATTTTCATTCAAATCCAGTATATTTTAACACAGTCAAATACAAAGTATCGTACCAAGGACGTAGGTATGCAGACCACCTCTGCAAAGTGGGAGACTGCAACATGGAATGCAGGGTCCTCAAAGAGGGTTAAGGTTCACTGTACATATGCACAGTTGGAAAAATGGGTGAATGCAAGTCTGGGAAGTGGAGCAAGAGACCTGCAAACTAGAAATTAGGCAGAAATTACACTGGAATGGTTTAATTACTGAAGTAAACTACCAAGAGGAGCTGTAACATCTCCATCTCTCAGTCTCCTCACTTCTCACTTCAAGAGTTACCACCCTCCACGGAGGCTCAGCCATTGAGGATTCCTATGATCAAAAGAATGAACAGATGCTGGCTGACCACAGCTGTACATCTCAGGGCTACTCTCTCTAGCAGATTTCTGATGTTCAGGAACATGTAACCCCTGCAGCACCCTTCTCCACAGGGGGATCTCTAGCTAGTTTGGTTACAGAGGCTCATAGTTTAGAGGAGGAAGAAACACTAACACATCCGCACACAAACATCTGCTTTAGGATGTAAATCTTGTTTCCTTACAAAACCAAGGTATGTAAAGAGTCTGTATTTATGGCCTTGCTTCACACTTACACTAAGATTACCGACAAAGCAAAGCGACAAAGGAGTGTCCATAAATGTAATTTACTCATACTGTAAGCACATAGAAACAGCCTGTATTTACATACAGTAAATATAGTCATATGAAATACAAATTAAGCTAGATACATGAAGATTTGACAAGTATAATTCAAGGTTTAGAGCACCAAGATACACAGACCTCCAGGATACACATTAAAAGGATATTTCCTTCGCAGTGCAGAATAAAGTTATCCCTGTTGTTGGGTGTGAAGCCAAAGAAGTGGTAAATATGAAGATGAGTGTGCTAGAGGGAGGAATGGGGGCTTCAATGAGTGTCTCAAGCTGTACAGTTTATCATCACAAATTACGCTGCCATATCCTACTCTGCTAGATCCATGTTACTGTCTTTATACTGGTATCGCACTCAAGAGCAAGGGACATATGGATTTCAGGAGTTCTGTCTCATGTCAGTGCCCAGGTAAACCAAACTATTACCATGTTTCCATCCTGCCAAGTCATGGGCAGTTTCTGGACATGAAAGGAAGACTGGGAGAAGGCACTGGAGAAATTAAATCACGTCTTTGAGCCCAAATCCTCTCATCAAAGCAGGCAACTTGTCAGCTATAGCAGTGACAGCATCCAGGCTTCATCTTGTGCCCAAGGACAGAATAATTAGCTCTGAATTGGAATTATTAATGCATATACCATAATATTTTCATATATATATTTTTATATAGCATGATATAAATATGTATATGTATTCTACCTTATGCTATTCTACATATTTATATTCTACTCATGGAATGCATCACATGTGGGATGGGGCCCCAGGCAGCCTGATCTGGTGGGTGACAGCCCCACTCATGGCAGGGGGCTGGAACTGGGTGAGCTTTAAGGTCCCTTCCAACCCAAGCTATTCTGTGATTCTGTGATTCAGTGATTCTGTGATTCTATGATACCTATCCATGTGTACAGATAGGTATAGGTATACGTGTAACAGTGGGACTTTGAATATGGAATACACCAGAACAAGTACCACTAATAGCTGGGCAACGAAGACAAGTCCTGGGAAAGAGCACACATGAGTAAGAAATAGAAGTGTTAAGAGAATGAAAAAAAGGAGTAGGGATGAAAGAAAGACATCAGCTATGTGCAGAGAGCTTCTGAAAGGGCAGGGAAGATGTGCAACGGAGAAGAGCTTGGAAAAGATGTTTTGGTTGCAGTAGAACATGGGAAAACAGAGGCAAAAGGGAAATATAGAAGATACTGAAGCATAAAGAAGTGCCAGGGAAGCCAGGAAAGGGGAAGAGCAGATATCAGAAAGGAATTCACTGATGGAAAGACAGGACAGGAAGAAGGCACCTTTCCCTCCCTGTGAATTGGTGCAACTTCTCAATTACATCTCATCTCTTTATTCTCCCCCAGCCCCTTCCTTCTATTCTCATCTATTTCCATTAAGAAGCACAAATCTGCACAGACTCCTTCTCTACATTCCCGCCCTTCTGCTCTCTTCCACCCCAGCATACAGACACGATCAGAGGGAGCACCTCTCACCTCTGCCTCCTCCCAGTGTGAGTTTTTGTCAGCTGATGAATCACAGAGACAGTACAATTTACCTTCAGAGAGAAAGCCTCATTATGGCAAACCCAAAGTTTGTTTCCACCAGAAGATGTTCCCTTGGGGATGGAATTTAGCAAATTGTATGCAGTGTAATATTAATTTTTGTGTGGCATTTCAAACTGACACACTGTCTATTAAATGACTGTTTTTTTTTTCCTAACAGGACTATTCCACTGGGAAGGAAATTAACACTTAACAAGGATTTCTTCCCTCCTTTTTTCAGGTTTCCATCCTCTCTCAGTTTCCCTCATCTGCCCCCTACATCTAGACATAAAGCCACTGGGAAGGCAGTCAGCCCACTTAAAAACCCAGCCAGCCCTACAAAGCCTCCAGCACTTTGCATTATTTTGCAGGCCACTAGTTTTGGCTCTTACAGCCATAAGAAAACTAGAATAAAAAGCAGCACCTTCTGGTGCTGGGTACTCAGCATTCCTGGGGACCCTGAGCAGGAGTCTGGCTGGATTTACGCAGTGCACCAAGCTTTGAAATGGATGTGCAGAGAAAAGATTGGGAAGGAGTCATTGCCCCTAACTTTAGGCAGTTTTAATGTTGGAGTCTTGTCTCATTCTGTTGTATGTTCATGATACAGTCAATAGAAAGAGAGGGAAACACTTCGAAAGGATTAATTATTCTATTCTTAATTTATTTGGAGCAAGGTGGCTCTGAAGACAGCCTCGCTAAACAGCTGAGATTAGTAACCTAACTTTCAGACACTGAAAGCCAGATACCATGAAACACCCTACTAAGATACAGGAGAAAACAGAAGGGGAGGTCTGCATGATGGCAGAAAAATGGCAGAAACTGGGGAAGAAGAAAGAAAAAAAAAAGAAAAAAAAAAAAAAAAAGAAGAAAGATAGGAAAGTTGTCTTGTTTGCTAATGGACAGAAAAGAAAAAAAAAATCTTGCTAAATCAGCAGTATAGTGAGGGTCAGTGCTGCAGATAGGCTGAAGCCCTCCTGCTCCCATTGATTTCTCCTGTGTTTTGGACTGCTCAGCAAATCTGGAAGCGAAAACCAAACACCTCGCCTGAGCTGAGGACTAATCCAAGAGGTTTGCCTTTCACGGCTGATGTTCTGGACATCTCTCCCCCAAAATGCTGACTTCATTACATTTTGCACCTAACTGCTACTAAGGCAAAAACTGGAGTGAAAGAACAGAGAATTAACACTAACATGTCTCACAGAAAACTGGTCAATATCTGAGAAATCTGTCTCAGGCTATTTCCCTCACATCGCTTTCCGCTAGAGTAATTTAATCTTCTGACAGCACGGACTGTCAAGTCCCGGAAGGGATGCATGTGTGCACACACATGCTCGTGCATCTGTCTGCCGAAGCATCAGCGATTTAACTGTGCTGCGATGTGCACAGCAAATGAGCTCTTGCCCAAACTGGGAAGTGTGGTGTCCTTTTCTGGGGATCAGTGCTACCTTTGCAGCTGGTGAGGTTTGGCATCTCCATGTGTTTTGTCACCGCACACGAAGACACAGGATGGAAACCAACAAACGTGGAGCAAAGCTGAGCACAGGGTGTAGCTTGGCCAGGTTCACCTTTAAGGCTTCTCTGCCAGGCAGGGTATGTGAGACTTATGCAAGTGATGCAGAAGATGGAAATGTCAATGAAATTAAGGAAGAAGAAGGCAAGTCGAAACCTGAAGTATATGCTACAAACAGTTCTGTGAGTAAGCAAGGCTTTCTATGTGCAGCACATTCCAAACGGCTGGAAAATTGGTGGGATTTACAAACTGCTCGCTGAAAGTACAGTGCAAAAATGGTTTTCATTTGTGTTCATTTGGGACCAAAGGGAGTGAGAGTAGGATGATGTTAAAAATGTTGACTCTGGCTCAGAAACAGTGAATCTACAGTCTGTATCAGGCCCGTGGGATGTGCACAAGGCATTTGGGGTGAACAAGGACTGAAGCCCAGGAGCTGGGAGGATGGCTGGGGTGTTGTTCAACACTGGGTCCCTCATTGGACTAAAGGGCAGATGATGCACTGTGACCGCGGTGCGAAGAAATGAACATCTTGTGAAATATGAAATATATCTACAGAAAGGAATGACAAGCAATTTCCCAGATTGAAAATTGGCAGGAAGAAAAGGGAACGTAGAACTCTGAGGTGAATCAGTCTAGTGTGTTTTGTGTGGTTGTTGGTGGTATTTTTTTACTTCACTTGCATAAAGCAGCTCCAAAATAGCCTGCAGCTGAATAAACCAACACAGCCTTTTGCCCAGGAGCGCTTCTGGTTTGGTGCCTGTTCCCAGTCTCTAAGCTGTGCTGCTTTTTGACTGTTCACTGACAACATGAGGACTTTTGAGACGATTTCTTTAGGACGTGACTGAGGATTCTGGGAGAGGACATCCCAGTAGCGGACCTTCAGCTCTGGAGCTCATCTTCTTCCTTGGCCCTGCCCAACCTGGATGCGATCAGTACTCATTTACACAGTTTATAAGGAATTCTAGAAATTTGATTCAAGTAGAGTGAGAAGGCAATTTTCTAATACTGCTTTGTGCATGTAACTGTATGCCATGATCTTCTTTATTAAAAACGAGTGACTTTTCCGTAAGTGGATATTAATACCTGCTTGTGACATTATATTTTTTTCTGCCGTGCCATATATTACATTGGAGAAGATTTACAAAATAAAACAATAAACTGAAACTATTTGAGAGTCCATGGATGCATCTAACTACCCTGCTGTCCCACTTAATCACACCTAATAATTTACAGTGTCACTAATTATCAAACATTAATGTGACATTTCTTTCTCTTAGTTCAGAATTAATAACTTCATATAGGAAATGTTGGTTTCAGTTAAGAAGAACCAAAGTCTGAAGGAACTGCACTGCATGGAAAATAGCCCAAAAGAATGAATAAGGGTGGAACAGTTAACATTCACCTCACAAGCAGTGGGCATGCACAATAGTGCACATGGATGAGCTCACAGAAACACTCATTTTCAGTTAGTTTGTATTTCAGAGGAAGTGGTGAATACAAACAACAGCAGTGATTTGTCTATTAAACACACCTTCCTGAAAAATTTGGCACCAATGATGAACAAGTATGAGAGGGAAGAGGAAAGAAGAGAGCATTTGGGCTGGATC
>JAOWBP010000001.1:48123723-48137264 GCA_028571105.1 Tragopan temminckii | reverse complement strand
CCTTCCTGAAAAATTTGGCACCAATGATGAACAAGTATGAGAGGGAAGAGGAAAGAAGAGAGCATTTGGGCTGGATCGCCTTCTTGAGTGAAAGGAGCCAAACCAATACATATTTGTAGTTAATTTTTTGTTTCATAGCAGTTTTGTCCCCACTGTACCTTTTCTCTATTTTAATACAAGGGGTAATAAATGCTGTAGCAGCCATGATGGCACCAAAAGGTGATGTCAGTAGCCAAGGAAAGGCAGGCACCCACGCAGCCAGCACCTGCCTTTGCCCTTTTGTCACCATCCCTGTGCTCCCCAGTCAGTTCCAGTAGACGGGACGAGCTTACTTCTACCATGGCAAGGGGCACATTAATTAATTAGTAATGCATAATCGGTACTGATCTGCTGATTAAAACACACCTCTGCCACAATCTTTAACCTTGAACACACAACCTGCCGAGCCTTGTCCTTCAACTCACCCACATCACCTTCAACAAATAGGCAACAGATATCTACCATTCGAAGTGATATGAACTTTTTCCAGGTGTACAGCTTCAGTCAGGTGTCTCAGCAGAAGAAAGACTTTTAACACAATTTTTCTTTCTTCCTCACGTTGTATATACACGCCCTACTACATGTACATCTCACGGAGTAAGATCCTGTTCCCTCAAATTTTCTTGTTTTATACCTGAATATATCTTTCCTGGAGAGAATGGAAAAGGAAATTATTACAGAACAAAGAACACAGAAGGGCAGGTATTTGTTTTTAAGACTGGCAGAAAGTGAAAAGGTGTGGAAAACAAGCAGGAGTGCAGGAGGAGTAGGTAAGAGATAAGGAAGCTGAGCAAGGTGACCTCAAAGGAAAGGAAGCAAGAGTTGGAAGGAATAATGAAAAGGAGGAGAAACAGTGCTAATAGAAACAAAACTGATAGGAAATGAGTGTCAACAAAAAGAAAATACAGAAACCGACACTTGAAGGTCACATTCAGGGACAACACAGTAGAAGACAAGCATGGATTTACCTGGAGAGGCTCAGGGAATTTACCTGGAGAGGCTTTATCTCCACTTCCCTCTCTGCCTTCTTTCCCAGTTAAATTACTGTCTGAGGGCCAAGCTCTGCAGCGTGCTGTCATGGGCACATGGGTGTGGCTGACTGAGCCCCTCCTGCAGATCACAGGGAGGTACTCAAGAAGATAGAAGATGAGGAGCCTTCACAAAATTGAGTGGGAATAGTAAAAAGACCAAGAAGAAAAAATGGGATGGTAGAGTGACAAAACTATTGTACTTGAGTCTGGGCTCTTCACTATTAGGGAAGTATGTAATTTAGGTCCACTTGGTGTAAAAGAAAATAGAAGGATTATTACATAATCTAGTTTACTGAAGAAGGAAAACTGAAAATAGATAAATAGGCTGGCTAAGTAAGGAAAAGAAGCAAGGCATCTACATAGGGTATTCTACATACAGCAGTACCACAGAGGATGCTTGTCAGGCACCCACAGCCCACTGCACAACATTATGTGACAGTGCCCCACACACAAGGTGACCACCTAAAAATGTGCAGGGCACAAATACAAAGCAAGACATGGAGGATAAGAATTCCCCAGATGGATACAAATGGGGGCACATCTGTCTGCATGTTTTTTTCTATCATGTGATGCAAATGAGCATAATACAAAAAAGTTGTTCTGACTCTGATGTCTGCTTCTGACCCAGGTATAAGCCCCCTTGATTCCATACTGGCATTTAAACTATACTGAAAAAAACAATATTTAATGAAACAATTGTGAAATGCGTAATATCTGGGGAAGAGACGTGCAGTGATCTCTGAGCTCTGGAGAGGAACCTCCCAGGCCTCGCTGGTTCAGCTCCGATTGGCACCATCTCCCTCTCCTCCTCCCCCTTTCACACACAGGCTCATGAATGATATTGAGGCTATTAATCAGCACCAAGTCCCCAGAGTACCTCCTGCTCTGGAATGCCACTGATGAGCAGATGGGATGTTTGGCAATAAGCGACCTGGCATGAAAATGAACAGAGAAGGAGAGTGCTAGAGGGGAGGGGAAAGGATCTGCCAAAGGATCTGCCTGCATATCTGCAGTTATAAGAGTGGAGGGAGAGAAATGTTTCTTCTCTGTTGAATCCATACAATTGTATAAAGAGTTACCAGGAGCCACCTGTGCTCACCAGCACCAGCTGTTTTTCTTCCTTTGCAGCCTGGTATGTCTATGTTTGGGGAGATGTATCTAACTCAATTTGGGTAATGCTAACATCTACCTACAATGGCCCAACATGGGTTAGCTGAAAAATGGTTTCGTAGCCTACTGGGCAGACTTTGCAGCTCACACCAATGACCAGACTGGGATCATACTAAGAAGGCCCTCTGTCTGGCTATTGTAAGGTGGCCACATCTGTATGAACTGCAGTGATGGCAGCCTACAAAAAAAAAAAAAGAGTGCTACAGTACTGAAAAACACCGTTACACATCTTGGATTCAAACACAAATCAACTACGTGAGACAGCAGCAAAGACTATTCATCATGGTCATATTTCTTCTTTTTTGAGAAGTCTCACATCCTGTTGCAGTTACAAAATTATGCAGTGGCAGAACACACAGTCAGTCTGGCAAAGCAACCTGTGTGCCAGCAGCCTCAGAGATGAGCACCTGCTCAGTGATCATTAGTGAATGGAGAAGGAAATACTTCACTGCCCCGTGCTCTCACTTCACACGCACTTTGAAAAGCCATGTGGTGCATCCTTTGGTGATGCACATGGCACAGTGATACTCCTTTCTACGGCTCGTGTCATACAAGAGCCACAAAGCAGTTTACAACTGCTAACAAATGAAGCCTTGTCTCTACAACATCAATGTTATTATGCCTCTTGATTTTATTCTGAGTCTTACCTTTCTGCTTGTTCTACTCTGTTTCATGTGAAGCTGCGGTTCTCAGGAGTCAACTCACATGAAAGATCTTTAACTGAGCAGGAATTGGTGAACATCAAGTTTTATGATTCCAAAACACGAAAGTAATTGAAAAACTGCTTCCACTTCAGAAAGAAAAAAAACCCTCTTGCTTCTTAAGTCAATCCTCTTGTTGCATGGTTGGCTTCTGATTTCTAATTCTTGGGTTGGTAAATTGTAACATTTCTTCATTAATGGGCAGGCACTCTTATCCTCAGCTGGCAGATCAGAAAATTATGAGGCAGCACTAAACCTGGCCACGGTATAAGTGAGTTTTCAACACAGTTGAATTCCTGCTATATCCTGCAGGGCTGAACTGTGCGTATAGGAAGGGAAATGATGCATTTAAGACTGTGTGCACAAATTTTGAAGTAAAATCCAACTGTCTCACTTTCAGCTCACTTTCTCAACCAACAAACATGTTCTTGTCTAAACATGGAATTCAGAAAAAAAACCCTCTTATTTTTAAACAAAAAATCTGCAAACCCACTTGCAGAGCTATTTCAGGAGAGAAAAACCTAGTGAAAAAAAAAAGGTTGGAGCTTCTCATAACTAATTAGGGACCTGAAGAAGAAAAGGAGTACATTTTTAGAGCATCTGGAAAACGCTGCTTCGTATTTAGATTCTAATAAACTAGCAACAGTTCCCTAGTCCAAGCAGCAGCGAGAACAAGTAAGAGACCTTTATGCCAAAAGCCACCTCAAAAGGCAGGAACAGACAACAGTGGGAGCTGCCTGTGAGGTAGGGAGTTAATCAGATTCTATCTCCATTCAGTGCACATCCTTCAAGAGTCATTATGGATACATCTCTGGCAGAGCAGGGACCCCAGGGCCTTTTGTTTAGCTTGCAGTGTACGACAGGAGATGGAGCCCACACCGTGTTGTTAAATGCCCGCTGAACAGGATGATCGGAGCTGTTTCACGCACTGAGGATGTTGCACACCACTCCCAGTGAGTACATGGCTACCGACTTCCCACAGAGAATACCTTGCTGTAGAGGCAAAGCAAGAATCAATCATGCACTCTTCCCTGCCTTGTCCTGCTGTCTGCCTCAGTCCCACTCATCTCACTGCAAGGGACTGAGAGCTGGAAACATGTGGGAGCAGAGCAATTGCTTAACACCATCTGAACAGGAGAGAAAAGAAAAAGCAAAATAAATGTTAAGCAAATGTAAAGGATAACCAAGCTCCCCCTCAAAAAACTTCAGAAAATAAAGAAACCTCTGCACGGAATTCAGTACCAGCATCCATCTTAGGGGAATAAGAGGACTGAATGGCTTTAAGGTTCATAAAACAGATTATAAACAGTTGCACAAGAGCAGCACAATATACTGTAAGATACAATTTTATAGAGGCCTTCAAATGAAAATAAAACACTGGGTAGCTGGGATTTCTTATGTGGATGCAAAAGGAAGAGAAAGTATCAGGAATTTATAAACGCAGAGGAGGGAAAAGGCACAAGAGAGAAAGTGACAGTAAGCATTTCATTGTAAAAAAATCATTTTACTTGTTTCAGAAATATCGCGATGGGTTACTTCAACTTATTTCCTGGTTAAACAAATGAGTAAGTCATCAAGGCATAGCTGTTCAGTAACAGAAAGCATCCCCTTGAGTGAAATGCAATCAAGGCAGGAAAATGGGGAGGGATTTTAAAAACACGATAGCCCTACATGAATTAGTTACTAGCAATCACTCTGCTGTCTTCTTTTCTCTTTTTAACCTTGGAGAAGAGCAGGGGTGAAAGAGATAAGGAAAACAGAAACACAATGAGGGAGAACAACATTTTCCCATCCCTCACATCTGTCAGGACAGAGAGGGAGAGTTTTTCTTGAAAGGTGAAGGTCAGGAGAAACAGCTGCAACAGACGGATGTGCATGTCCAGGAAACCAGAGCCTTCACCCTGCCTGTGACAGAGGAACTTGACCTCATGCACCCTGCATTGATCTGTTGGTTTTTCCACACATAAAGAATGATCAGACTGGGGCCAGGCAGCTCACCCAGGGGATTCTGCCACTAAGCCATTGCTGCTTGCTCCCAGATGAGCAGACAAGATAAGAAGACTTGTCAGAGCAACAACAGGCACTAAGGCCACTCAAAGCACATGACTCTTGCACTTGGGCTGTAGTGCCTTTTAGTTGGATTGCCACACAAACCAGGGCTGAATCAGTGAGAATGAGCATTGCATTTGCATCAGATAAGGAATCACAGAATGATTTAGGTTGGAAGAGACATTAGAGATTACTGAGCTCGAACTCCCTGTCATGGGCAGGGTTGCCAACCACTAGATCAGTTTGCAAGGGCTCTGTAAGGACGATCCTTACAGACTCTAAAAGTGCGTGCACAGAGTAGCACTCCCAAATAGCCCACAGCTTTCTGGAATGTAACTGTTATCACCAAAAGGGCACATATTGGACACACAGGACTGCACAGTCACCAAGAGCAGAGTCCAAACCATCCTGAAGGAGCAGCATCCCTGAAACACACACAAGCAATTTTAGCTCCTTACAGTGGTTAGTGGCACCTGCTGGCACTTCATCACGAATGCACTCCTGGCTGTAACACGGTGAGAGGCTGAGATAATCACACTCCTTTGTACACCTGGGCTGCATGACCACCCCATTTCTGGGAACATTGCAGGGAATTGCAGGGCAAGAGCAGGGGGCTGCTCAGCGCAGGACAGGCCATAGATGATTCCTGCCACAGCAACGTGGACCCTCCTTTCATGCTGGGCTCCTAATCCTCCCTCTTGTTATACCTGGGGTGCCCAGGGGATGTAAAGCCAGGAAGGCCCAATCTCCATGTCGCTCTGGGATGTGCAGTACTTCATGCAGGGGCTTCACATCCTCTGGGCCATCCCTCAAGGGCACTCTACCCCCAGCACACCACCATGTCTCGGGGTGAACACACTTTAGAGTGGGGCCTTGCTGAGTCCTATGAAGGGCTGTGTAGGACTGCGGTGCAGAACCAGCAGTGGCAGGCCACGTGGAAAAGCAAAGGCTAGAACCATCCAAGTATTTACACCCGGCTCCTGTTTGCCACGGAACCTTCTCTTTGATGCAGTGTCATTACCTGCAAACCCCAGTACTGCTGAACTCTCCGCTGGCATGGGAGCATGCTGCAAAACTTGTCTTTCAGAGTCTTTTGGGAGACAAGGATCAGATGTAGGGAAAGAGCATTGTGTTCTAGAGGAAATGTTAGCTCTCAGCTGCCCCTGAGTGTAGTGGAGGAACTGAAATGCTGGGCACTGACTATGGCCATCTGGAACATGTGGACCTGGTTAATGAGAGGACAGAAATTATCAATGCATATACGGAACAAAATCAGTACTGCAATTGAACAGTTTCACAGACTCAATCTTTTTTAAGAAAATAGGTTTATCATTCATAGAAAATGTTAACTTTTCTTTGTTTATGTCTTCCCATCAGCTTCTCTTTTTCTCTCTAGTGATTTTTTTTACATGTGGACCACATTGCTGCCTAGTGCAAAATCCACTGACTGCAGAACAGGTCATAGAAGAAATAACCACTGGTACCAAGTGCCTATTCCCTCATTTCCTCTTCTGCTTCTCTCTGTCCACGAGTCAAGTCCTCGTTCCGTGCTTCCACACATACACGCAGCACAGCACAGCAAACTTTTGCACAAAAGCAATACTGTGTTCAAGCAGCCCAGATTCCAAGTGAAGTTTCTGCTCCATCTTTTACCCTAACCCCACTCTATTGTTCTAAAACATGTAGCTTTCATGTAGCTTTTCTCTAGGTAATTCCAAAATAACAACACTTCCTAACTGCACCATATGGCTGACAAGGGACTGCCAGCCATAGGTCACACTCAGACAAATTCCAGCAAAGGTTTACTCTCTGTAAAGAAATATTTCAGAACCTTTTATTAACACTGCTGTTTGCATCACAGTATGGGGTCACAACCTCAAATAACAGGAAATGTTTGCCAAGGAAGCAAAAGACAAGACTGGTAGGCTAGCTGAGGTCTAAATTCCCACTGTTTTACTCCAGGTCATAATTTAGAAGCCCTCATGCTCCCTCTTTCTTTTTTTTAACTAACCAGCCCTATACACCTAGTAGTCCTACTATCTAAGATTAATTCCCTTCCTTTAACTACAACAGCCCAATTCAGTATTCCCAAAAGCATTTACATAGGCCGAGGTAACTACGCAATGAAAAGTCTGTCCTTTTGCTGCTCATGTCATTTCATCTTTCACAGATGCCACTCCTCAATCTTCATGGAAGATAAAACATCATCTGCCAAGAGCGCACAAGAACAAAGCCAAGAAACTTATTCACTTGAGACTTCGTTTATCTCCAGTTCTGATGATTAACATAGCATAGCAAGCAAGGCCTGATGCTATCTGGGTTAAAACCAATATTCATTAGGTGACAGTAATGGCCCTCACTCCTTCAACAGAAGCACACAGGTGCTGTGGGTTAGGGTACCGCTTTATGCGTGTCTTTTATTTCAAATGAGATAATGCCTGTGTGAAGTGCTATGTTGACAGTCTTAGAGATAAAAGCCCACGACCTGCATGTACCAGGCAGCATGGGAGGCAACAGGAATGATCAAATGCATAGAAAACCTGACCAAGGAGAACAGTGCTGGGGGAAATTCTGGGTACTTAGTATCATAGAAGCTGAAAGGAGATAGAGCAGTCTTCAGACACGTGAAAGGTAGCTGCAGAAATGCAAGCAGTATGCCATTTCACAGGGAACAGGACAAGAAACAAGTTTTAGTTAGTTGACTGTGGTAAGCAAGATGTAGGTTAGATATTTGGAAACCATCTCCAGTGGGAGCTTACCATGACTGCAGAGTTTCCAAGGCAGAACAAGTTAGGCAAACATCTGCCAGAATGGGTGTGAGTGTGGCTTGTCCTGCCTCTAGGTAGAATGATGGTGTGCCTCGCCAGTGGAGAGCTGATCCAAGCCCTTTTCCTATGACTCAGCTAACATCATTATAACCTTCTACACATTGCCTTACCAATGTGCTTGTGCCCTCAACTGCAAAGGCAACACCAAAGTTTATGGGCTATCTCCCTGATCACCCCGTTCAGTCCTTGGTCATATTACTCAAAGTGCCGGCAGAAAGGCTAGCCAGTACAATTTGCACCTAAATGTTTTTGGCAGCTGTCTGTTTACAAAAGAATTGAGATGAACTAATGTACAATATGGCAAGTGATTGCTAAAAAAGGCCTGAAACAAACCAGAAGGGAAAGGAATAACTTCCAAAAAATGGCTCATGATGCAACCAGAGAGCGTTAAAGGACACCTGGACTTCACAGGAGTTCAATCCACAGTTTGGCCCAACACAAGTCCCGGGCACAGCTGAGAGAGAGACTTGCCAAGAACTTTTCTTGGCACCTGTTTCTAGCCTTCTCATAAACCCTGGCACCTCTAGATAATTCTGAACTACGCTTGGTGGCTATGGAACACAATCCTTTGGTTTTGACTATGTCCCTTGTACCTAGAGGGTGCAAGTACGCAAGTACCTACAAACTGGAAACCCAACTTAATCCCCTCTATGATTGCCACTGGGTCTCAGCATTCTTGGAAGTAACGTAGTGAAAATGGTCAGTGATCTTTGATGCAAATTCTTCTGGCTCCCTCACAGCGTGTTCTCCATTCTGACCTCAATGCCTTGGGAAAAGTAGGAGGAAAACGGAAATGTGTTGGTGACAGTGACGATGGTCCCTGTGCCAAGAAAGATAAAAAATAAGACTCACAGAATTATAGAATGGCTTGGGTTGGAGGGGGCCTTAAAACTATCCAATTCCAACCCCACTGCCATGGGCAGGGTTACCATCAGGCTGCACATTATGACTGGTGATAATAACATTGCTTGGAGTTCAACAGAGGAGGGAATCAATTAGCCTTCTGTCACTGAAAACAACGACAAGAGGAGTCTGTAAAGCACATGTAGGTAGCATTCAGTGTTCCATTTTGACTATCTCCCATCTTTCAACTTCCCCAACCTCTGAAGTCGTCTGCAAGTGCAAAGAGAAACTGCACTCTGTACTCAAGAACGAGCTGACAATGTTAATTTGCTTTGCTTGTTCTCAGATCTCTGATTCATCCGCTGCATCTTAAGAGGCAGTAACTAAGCCACTGGTCTAACTAAGACATTACTGTCATTAAAGAAGCAGAGGCTTTGGCATTGTGGTGCAAAGTAGCATAACGGCATCACACCCTGTGGGGGCATTAAAACAACTGCTTTTATTGTCCTGGTTTAGGTCTTCAGATACGAAGCCTCTGCTTCTGAAACTGCTCTCAAAAGTCTCATTGAAATCATCCTGCTGTGTCCTATTAGGATGAATCAAACTCCAAAGACCAAGTTTGTGATCTTCCTTAGATAATACTGAAAAGATCCAGCGTATTCTGGCTCTCTTGAAAACATTAAATTGTTTGCAGCTATCTTGGTTTTCCAGTTCTCTAAACATGTTATCTCACAAAATGGTGATGTGGTTTGTTACGGTGATTTGCAGTAGGCAAAAAGCCAATATGTATGTCCTGCACTTTGTAAACTGCCTAAAACGTGAACTGAAATTTATTCCTGTACACAACTGCAAGAGAGTAAGTTCCAAATCAGCAAGATTTCAGTTGCTAAATAGATACATATTATGCACATACATGCTATTATTATTTTTGTTGCAAAAAACAGGAATTCTCTCTTCAGAGTGCATGAAACTGAGCATCCCTGCCACACATTGATCCTGAGAGTTCCCTGAGTACAGGGGGGACTGTCCATAAGGAAATGACCTCACTAGCCCACACAAATGGGGAAGAAATTCTAGCTCCAGTTCTTTCTAATGGCAAGGTCACCAGAAAGCCACTGCCCACTTCAATTATCTGCAGGTAGAGTACTTTGTTGGTGAGCATACTGGACAACAAAGCAGAGCTGGTTCTCTCAAGCTCTCTATATAGATCCAATCAGCTTACAAGCATCATGCAAACACATGGTCCTGCTTCCAGATCAAGGCTGATTCTCTGTGTGCACAGTATCCATGGTATGAGCCATTTGATGTGTTTGTACCTCAAAACAAGTTTTTCTCTGTCCTACTAGCTGTGTAGAGGATCCTCCATTTCTGTGCAGTGTAATAAGTCTGTCTCTGCTGGTAGAACAGCCAAGAAAACTTCAAGCACCAAAATTCAGCCTATTGAACGAGTCCGGCCCAAACTGCCATCCCAGGTATCTCTTCCAGCCTGACTGCTTTGGGAAGTCCTTGGGTACTGAGCAGAACAGACCAGCAAGCTTCAACAAGGACATCCAAGCTGAGTCTGGAGCTGGTTCCACTTAAGAGAGTGGGAGCTATATTACCCTCTGTGGTTTTCCATACCTGGAAATGATTCTTGTTAAATGGGGTAATGGGGAATTTTCAGCATACAGTTAGCATTGATACAACGATGCAATTAGTGGAGTCAGCTTTCAACACTGTTCCCCTGACTATATCAATGACAGCCTTCAAAACAGCTCTTTTTCAGACCAGACTAATTTGAAAGAGAATCAGTCTCTTTGATGCAGGGATTTCTCTTGAAGCCAGGGCACTGGATCTTGCTGAGCTCAAGTGGTTAAGAATAGCAGCAGTAGTATTCGTATCTCTGGCCTGGGGACTCCCTTTCTACTGCAGTGCTCCACTTCTCAATGCTACAGTGGATGTCACTTCTATTCCTGGCTCTCAAGCACATCTCCCCAAAACACTGAATTCCAGCTGTGAAAACTGGGAGGCAAACTCCAGCACATAGGATCCCCAGAGACATGCCACAAACCATGTGTGTCTTGATGAGCATCAGCTTTTTGTCTGCAAAGAACTGCCTGTTCAATAAATCCCTATCTAAAATACACTGTATACCCTCTTCATATCACCTTTTCCTCAATAGGCAGTTGCTGTCACAATTAAATAATGCCCTCTTCTGCCATTGGGGTGGCAGTGCTGGATAACAAATTGGAAGGAAGATCCAGAGGTTTACAGTATGAAGGAGACTGAGAATACTTGTAATACAGGAGCCACAAAGTGGTAAGTGTTATGATAGCTAGTCCAAGATGAGTGGCAATGGGTTGACAATTGGACTTGGTGATCCTAGAGTCCCGGAGTTCCAGCCTTAATGATTCTACAGTTCTACAATGATTCTAAGATGAATAACAAGAACTTCTGTAGTCTGGCTCGAGTGGATCACAACAGAGCAAGTATCGCAAGAAGCTAAAAGCCATTTCCACTCTAATTTAAGCGTTTAGATGAGAATGTCATACTGTGTCCCTTCTAAAGGGGTAGACAGCTTACACAAAGTCAGTTTTATGCTGCTTGCCCCTGCTCTCCGGTTTCATACTGATGTACGAGAAGGAGCATAACTGGAAGATACTGCCTTCCTGCTCTGACTTTGACAAACCAATCATGAGCAGCTATGGTTTGAATTCATGTCTTGCAGACCTAACAATTAGCCCCAAATAAAGCCCAAGAGGCACCAAGGAGACATGTCCTGCCCTTTTCTTCAGTTGTCCTAAAGACAGTCTGAGTGCTCTCAAGAAGCTTCCTTCAGAAATCACGTCACAGACCAGCAGCAGCCCTACCATTCAGTAACCTAAAATCCATGATCAAAACAAGAAAAACTGGCCTGTGGTGTCAGTTCTCCAGCTACCGTAATGACAGCTCAGAATGAGCTGGCACCACACACAGTCTTGATATGAAGACAGAATAAAATATGAGATGGAGAGTGAGAATATCAAAAGGAAACATGAGAGGATGCTATGCAAAGCAAGGCTCTTTGAAAATATGCTGAAGGACTGTCTGTGAAATAGGAAAGGTTTTCAGCTTCCCACTGTGAGACCTTTCTCTTGCCCTATGATGCAGGCTTGGTAGGGACTGACCCAAGCTGAGTAATTTCTGTTCTTCTGTCTGCGCAGCTCTCACCTAGAATCTAGCAAATGATCTTGATGATAGCTGTGCAAAAGTAATGAAAAATAAAAAACAACTGCAATCCAAATGAAGTAGAGAAATGTTAAATTCCTGTGAAGTGTAGTAAGCAGCACTAGCAGGGAAAAGCACTTCACAAAAGGAAGCCAAATGGAGAAGCATGGGGACAGGTGCTCTGGGTAGAAAGAGTGAAGGAAGACACGTGGCATCTGAAAATGGAGAAAAAAGAGCTAGGTGGGAGTGCAGAGAACACAAGCTGATGCAGCCTCACAGCCTGGCTCATTTAAATGGTAGCAGAAACCTGAGCAGGAATGGAGAGGTGAGTCAGTCTTATAATTAGCCCTCTTTGGCAACATACCTAAAGGAGGGGGTAGAAATAGCAGAGCAAATTCTGTCCTACTTACACTGAGGCAAATCTGTAATATTTAGCTGTAAATAAATTAATTTTATCTGTGTTTTCTCCAGAAAGACTACGTTTTCATATCTTCATGATCAACATCATGCTTGTTTCCACTTTTTTAGTGGCATTGCAGGAGCCATCACAACTAGAAAAAAAATTATTTTTCATGGCACAGCACAACTGCTGAACAACAATATCAAACTATTTTCCATTCAGTGTAACCTATTTACTTGACAAGTTAAACGTTTCAAAACAAGCTGAGAACCATATTTCTTTAAGGCAGATTTAGTAAGGAATTTTCATCAACAGCTATTTTACAGAAAAGAGATGGTCCTGTGAGACAGGACACTGGCTTATGGGAATGTGAATTCACATTTTAACAGAGCACTATGAGTTGATAATTTCATTCTCAGCCCAAAAGAACATTAATACATCTCACAAACACACATACTTACCAATATGAATGTTGGCATCTCCCTAAGATCTAGGAGGGCAACACAGAAGCAGTTACTGTAAATGAAACTGCTTGGCAGATTTATTGTATTTGCAATGAGGTTCTTCACCTGTCTACCACATTGTACAATATTTATGATATCAACTGTGTTCCCTGGCTAATTGAATGAGAAATAAATGCAATTGAGACACACTTGCCAAAAAAAGACACGTTTTACCCCAAATTGATGACAATGCCATTCAGTGGCTATGATCCCTCATGCAGACTGAACTACAGACAAAGTTTGAATGTCAGGAGCAATGGAGGAAGACATGCTGAGTTACCCCAGATAAAAGACAACTACCCTTGCTAAATTAACAAGAAATTTGATAAAAGAATGTATTGAGGATTCTGAATGGTTTAATTCAACTCCATATATGCAGAATTGTAGGGGTGGCAAGGGACCTTTAGAGTTCATTTCATCCAGCCTCCATCCCACATGTAGGACTTGGCACTTGCCTTTGTTAAATCTCACAACATTCCCCTCCACCTAAACCTTCAACGTTTCTCTTCCACAAAGACTCAGTTCTACCAAAAACACAGCTGGGGCTGTCATGTGCACTTTCTGCTGTAACGTGCTGCTTTCTCCCCTCCACCAATCTATCAGCAGAAAACATCACGTTTATACCATTTTGTCCTAAAGAACCACAGAGCACTCAAAAGCCATGAGGTTCCTGTGGAGAGGTGCTGAATTCATTAATGATGAGCACTCTCCTTCACAAGAACAAGGAAAAGCAAAATTTAGAAGCTGTGCATCTTGCAGGCATGTTTAAAAGACCTCAGAAACACATGCAG
>JAOWBP010000001.1:48108461-48122763 GCA_028571105.1 Tragopan temminckii | reverse complement strand
GCCCCCTAAGAGGAGCGCCGACAGTGACCAGGAACCACAGCCGCCCTGCAAGAGGCCGCCGCCTCGGCGGGACTAGCAGGGTTACACATCTCTTTAATTAATAAATAATAATAAGTTTTCTTAGAATCATAGAATAGTCTAGATTATACTCATCTCTGAAGTCCAAGCCAAAGCAGATAATGAACTCTACATAATGAATGAGCTCTACATAAACAGGAAATATTACAGAACATAACGCCCTAACAAAAATGTCTTCAGCATTAACTTTGGGTACAGACAGGATTGTTTCAAAAAAGAAATATATTGAAAATGTGTCTGTTTTCATAGCATCTTATCAATTTTGCATGCATTTTTACTTAAACTAATAATGCTAGCTATTATGACAATGCATTGCAAATAAGTATCTCTGAAAATATGAAAATTTTTTTGTCTTTTATTGTCATATATGACTACATAAAATGTAGTATATAATATAGTAGTATATATTTTGCAATACGCCCTGTTGTTAAAGCGAACATGGTTCAAAAGATAAATCTTTTCTACCTTTAACCATTGTTCTTCCAGTTGATTTTCCAAAGATATTTAGAAGACCTCTTCTTGCTCCTACGTACTTGGTTGCTTTGAGTGATGCACCTGAGTGAAGCACCAGAGTGAAGCGCAGTTATATAACTAGAGAGTCCTCTGTAGAATGGCACAATACTGTGAGTAAGCACCTGTTACTGACTGTGTGTTTACACAAAACCCATCACTTTGCATACCCATGCTGTATCTAAGGCTGGAAGCATTGCTTTAGAAAATCAGATTACCAAGAGAAGGAATATACAGGATAGATTAAAAAAAAAAAGAAAAAGTCAGCACCATTTTCTTAGATGTACCATGCAGAAGTCAAAGATCAAATAGCCTGTTTGGAAGAAAATATGACACATAATCCTCTAATAATTATATAGAAGTGAATGCATTGCCAGAAATAAACCTTATGTATAAAACCTCTTTATTGGTTACAATCAAAATGGAATCAAACAGAAGTCCTCCAGGGACCAAAAAGTCCCAACAAAAAGCCAGGAAAATCTTCCACAAGCCCTTAAAGGCACTGCTGTAGCTGCTGAGACTCACCATGTGTACATGGGCGATTCTGGTGCTCCATTTGGCTGGCAGAGGACACATCCCAGAGCTGTGCATCTGTTTGTGTGGATGTACAGGGGTTGCCAGCACCTTATGAGAGTAGTGGGACACCAGCAGCTGCGTATTCACTCGAGGTTGCCACCTCTGGCACATGGTGAGTTATGTGGTCTTCTCCAAAGCCAAGAGAGCAGAGAGGAAAGGAAGAATGTGCCTGATGTGTTCCCAGGAGGGGTGGGCATCCACCAAGTCTGTGGGTTCGTGGCTATGTGGCTGCTTGTCCCCACTTGGAGCCACAGATCCATGCAGCAGCAGCAGTTTCCTTACTGTAATCCTGAAATGTCACTAAGGATTGATTTAGAAAGGTAGGTAGGGTCTTCAATCTCTGATTTTGTAGTGAGCATCCCTGTCACTGCCGTGCTGTCAGGCTTTTGTTGCTGGTCACTCACAGGCAATGGGAGCTGGACAAGCAGAGCCCTTGGAAGCCAGCAGCCTTCTGGGTGTGCAGTTCAATCACTTGTGCTTGTCAAAACCTCACAGTTTATGCTGAAGCTGGCATTCTGGCTGCAGCAAACATCAAGTCACAGAATCACAGGATTGTAGGGGTTGGATGGGACCTCTGGAGATCATCAAGTTCCTCTGAGCCTAGCTGAGTCATGCCTCGCAACAGATGGGCCAGCTTGGGCCAAGCATCAGTCACCATGTCATTCACCACAATGAAATGTATTTCCTGGTATTTTGGAAATCATTGTATCTTAGGCTAATAAGCACTATTATCTTCCTTCTCCACATTTATTTACTCCATGACATAGTTACTGTGTCTTGAACAGAAATCACCCTCAAGATATCATTTAATTATCTTTTCATCATTCTGAAAGTCTGTTTGGTATTACCAGTAATCTCATTATTACAAGTGCAACACTCATTAAACAAACAGACAATAAAAATATATGCAATGTAGCAATCAAATTGCACTGGAATCTCACACTCAGTGATGGGTAATTCTGAAGCAGATCGTTCTCATACATCATTTCCTGAGAAAGATTTAAATAGTTCAAGAAAACCTTGTTTCAATCACAGGTTTTATTCTAGATCCTGGCTATTTGACATGATTCCATCTCCACATAAAGGCATGGTGAGGACCAGAAATGGTCAGATGCTTCCTGTGGGAGTGGAGAGACCTCTCAGCAGGGATGACATTGCTGGAATCTCATGGCACACACTAGTTCCTGCACGGGCCCTGGGGGATGCTGGAGATGCAACACAGTTGAGCTCTATGACAGTGATCCAGCATCTCCTGGGCTCATCTCGGCTTCTGGGTGACATCCTAGATGGTTTTGCTTGGGACTGGGAAGCCATCATCTTCTTGACAGGCAGCGGCTCCTGGCGCTGCACTGAGAAAAGCAAAACCACAGAGGAGTTCTGAGCCATGCATGTTTAAAAGATAGGAGGCCTGATTCTCAGCTCCTGGAAGTAAATGGAAAGACATTCATGAAGAGCAGAAGGGCAGATTTTCAAGCTGTTATTGCTTGTCATCTGTGCCCAGTTATACTTAGCGCTGTTACACCTGCACAGAGCCACTTGAACATGCATCAAAACAATTCCCGTGTCCAGCTTTGATCCACAGTCTGATCCAACAGTAGACCATCATTTGTCTAGCTGGTAAAATAAATGCTGAGAAATTTAAGGTGCTTTCTTTTTTTTCTTTCTGTAAATGTATGCAAATAGATTTGGAACATTTTATGAGTACATTGCACACCTGATAGAACCACTCATGATGGTTTCCTCTCTGGGTATATAAAAAAAAAAACATATTCATGTCGATTATTTTTATCAATTCAACTTCTATACTTAATGCTCATTTTGGCCAGGAAAATTTTTCCTGAGTACCACAGATGAGCCTGTGAACTCTTTGGAACTCTCATCCAAATGGCTAAAACAATAATCCACCTCTTAAAGTAAAGTGGGTCCCATTAAGTGATCAAGGGAGTAGTAAGTCATGTGCATGTGTGTATGTGCTTAATATGTGGGAGAGCCAAGACAGAGAGGTGCTGTATTTAGTATGAACTCGGGGAAGGTTACTAGTCATTGCCTTTTGTGCTGGCCCAGCAACTTCCAGCTTTGTATTCATCCAAATAATTGAAATCCCTTTCTGTTTTAATATGCAAATTTGCATGTACTTCCATAATTCAGTATTATTGCTGCAAATATAATAGAAATATATATGTGACCAGTTACATTCTTCAATAAAGTGGGCAAAGGGACAACATAGGAAGAGTCTTTAGAAACATGGAACTCTCCCGAATCCATAAAGAAAGAATAAAATCGGAATTTGGAGGATAATATCCTATCCCTGACGGCATAAGTGCCTGTAAATCTCATCTCTTCCCCATTCAAGTTCTGTGACCCTCCTCTGGGCAAACTTGCTTATGAACATTTTCCTACAGAGAAATGCACCACAGATTATATTTGCAGCCAGTTTTAGGAGAAACGAAGGGGGAGCCAGGCCATAAGGGCTCTTAGACAGCAGGGCAAGTCTTCCAGTGTGTGAGGAGCAATAAGACATCAGAGATTTCCCTATCAATCACATCTTGTGCTGCACATTTGCAGTGTTAGTTCTTCCGTGATGACTCAGCTCAGCCAGGACACACACAGACAATATACATATATATATATATATATATATATATATGGCACAAGTGCCCCTGGTTTAGCGTTTGCTGCTTAGGTAGAATGATCTGCCAGCCCGGCTCCCCAGAAAGCTCAGTTTGCAGGAAGTCTCCTTTTAGCCCATATTCCTCATAGATGCGCAAGGAAGCAGGGACAGAGGGACCTTGTGATCTCTCGGTATGGTTTGCAGCTTTAGAAATGACCCATAAGAAATAGGAAATTAGTGATGTGGTTCCTCCAGTCGTCCTCTTGGTGGGGTGGAAGCTGAGCAGCAGGCCTTGGGAACAGGGTTTGCCCTCAACCTCTTCTGATCCCTTTGAGCAAAAAGCAAGCATTTTCCGAGCTGGCAGGAGAGGATGTGACAGCAAAGGGGAAATGAGAGGAAGGAGAATAAAGGGTTGCACACAGAGGTGATACCCTTCAGGGTAAAGCTTGCTAGCTGAAGATTTCCCTTGTTTGTGACTGGGTGTGAAGAGCAGTGAGGCAACAAAAGGCTTTTTATTTAAGGTGCTGGCACTTCAGGAGAAAACGAGAAGAAAAGTGCTAAAAGCAAAATACATGGCTTTCATTTTTTTTTCCTGTCTTCTCCCCCTTAAATTTTACAGCCTGAACTTCCTCAGTTTAAACTCCTGCCAGCGCAGGTCTGACAGGAGAGTCACCAGCCAGCCCCAGGCAGGTTGGGAACCCCAAGGCCCAGCAGGGTGATCGCACTGGGGCTGCCTGGGGCAGCTCCCTGAGCATCGGGCCTCAAGCCCATCTCAGACCTCCTGCACTGCCCTCGCCTGGACTGCAAGCCTCCAGGCCACAGGGGTGCATGGTGTTCGTGGTTGGTGAAAATTTATTTGTTGTTACTGGCAAAATAGTGAAAAGGTGCTGCAGTCATCCTCTCTGGCAGGCTCCAGGTCAGGACTCAGGCCCAAAGCAAAGGCCCATGGCAGAGGCTGTGAGGAGACGAGGCAGCCCGATGGCTTTTGGCAAGGAGGGCAGCGGCAGAGGGCAGAGGTGCAGAGCTGCCGCCACCTGAGTCCAACGACCTCACTGGGCCTCCCAGGAGAGTGCGCATCTTCGTGGAAAAAAGCTGAGCTCAGAACATGTATTTTTAGCTAGGTTTCCTAAGGAAATGAAGAGTCTGTCACTTCTCGTCTACCCATCTGTCCCCATCAACCTTTGAATCTGCTGGCGACTTGAAAGCGAGGTTGATGAAGCGTTGGAAGTCTGAACATCAGATTTCTAATTGTGAAAATGGGGAGCTGAGAAGAGACGAAGAATACACGGTTATGCATGAACACCCCCCGACAGAGGGACAGACAGGAGGACCCAGCAGTGACCCCAGTTTGGAAGCCCCTCATCAGCCTCTGCAAATGGTGTATCTTTAGAGAACTCCCAAAGGGAACGAGCCCAGCTAAATGAAGCAGAAACCATGGCATAAAACTGAAATACATGGTTTTGTTCAGTGTGTGGAATGACTTGTTTCATCCTCAGCCTCCTTTTCTCTGACAAGCGTACAGGAATCTTGTAAGAAAACACAACAAAAAAGGAGGAAATCTGCCTTGCTGTGAAGATGGAAGTGCTTTACCTATCACTCTTTTGTGCATGTATGCCTGCACATGTGCATGTGTGAGCCCTCACTTGAAGCTTATTTAGCTATCAGAAAGCATTGATGTGCTTAGCAGCTTCTTGCACACAGTGGCTTCAAAAGCATACAGCCAAATCCATATGCCTACTGGTGTTATAAAGGCTTTGCCCGTGTGATTTATTCCCTTTTCACACCTTTTGACTGTCTGCTTTTCCAAATGGCATGCTCCTTATGGCAGGGTCTCTTTCTCCCTCTCTGTATGAAGTGTTCCTGGCATATATTTTGAACATTGCTGTGACCACTTATTAAAAGCCAAAGCAAGAAATTTCATGCCTCCACTTCTCCCATTCACTGCCATCCACAGTTTGACTGAAATAGTTGTCTGTGGGGAGATGGGGGGACAGATGATGGCCCCAAGCTTAGCCACAGCCTGTGGTGTCTATCTGAGTGTTTCTTCTGGCAATACAGATGTCCTGCCGCTGGGCATGCCCAGGGCATCAGCTCATCTCCTGGCACTGAGCTGAGCTCTTACAGACTTTATTGTCAGGGTGGCTGCTGCCTTCACTCTGCATAGCCAGCTGCAAGTAGAATCTTTTGCCACCAGGGTTGTGCACTTTGAATTGCAGGTCTGAGAAGACCGGGAGTTGGTCTGAGGATGGGAAGGAATATCAAAGAATCAAGCAATCTAGGGATAAGTGTGGTTCTTACAGTGAAAGAGCCTATGCTAGTCCCCTGCAGACATGAGGGAGTGTTTGGTGTGGACTAACAGGTTGACAGCATCACAGATGAGCTGCTGCAGCTCTTCCACTTTCACTCCGTGCAAATGAACACAATCGTGGTTCCCCTGGGCAGGGAGGGAGTGAGAATGTGGCTTGTTAATGGTCTGGGTCTGCAGGAAAAGAACTCAGCCTTGGCTCTTTAGAAGGACGTTAGGGAAGAGCATGATATTGTAATGGGATAATGAGTGTTGAACTATGACAGTATTTCATTACCAGCATCCTCTCCCCATACAGCCCCAACCTGCTGCAGCTATCATGTTCTCCTGATAAGAAAAGTCATCACGGGATCATCCTGCCTGTGAAAGAGAGTGATTGGTTGTGTTTCTGCTGGAGACTCCTTTCCCATGCCTCCACACAAGGCATTAGCTTTCCCACCCCTAATCCAGTGGTGACTTCCAGCGATGGAAGGTGATGGAGGAGATGGCACTGATTCAAAGACAGAGTTGAACCACGAGGGATCAGAGCTGCAGCTCCACATCTCACGCCATGGGCTGGGGAGTACAGGTGCCTGTGCAGCCAGGGGGCAGCATCCATGTGTGGCAGCCTCAGCCCTTGAGCTCCCAACAGAGCCAGCTTACCAAGGGCACAGCAAGCCGCCACAGGTAGCTTGTGTGATGCTGAAAGAGATATTTAATTCTCTCCTTGCACCCTTGCCTCAGCAATGAGGCTAATGAGTCTTCCCTTCTCTTTGTCTGTTTGCTTTGCATACAAGCCTTGCAGGCTCTGGCACAACCCAGACACTACAGGGATCCATAGTGCACTGGGGGCTAAAATTCAACATTTGCACGGCTACTGCAAATCCGTTGTCTTATGAATTTTCCCAGAAGTCAGGCCTTTGCACAACAGCATCTCCAGCTCACCCTTCATGGAGCAGCTGGCTCCTTCCTCTCACATTCTTCCTTCCCCCTCCTCCAAAAGCACTGAGCAGCTGAGCTCCATGCCCCTGTGGCTGCACTGCCGGAGCTTTCCCTGCTGCTAGGGAAGAGGGCACCTGCTTTCCCCTTGGCTGAAAAGACAGCTTTGCAGGCTTCCATTTTTAGCACCAATGAATCACATTGCCTCTGCTGATGGCAGAGAAGGAAGACCTGAGCAGCCCTTATCACTGCTGTTTGCTTCTGACCAGAAAGGTTTCATTGAGTCGTGCTCAGACTGCATCCGTGCCTGGGGTTTAATCCTGCACAGTGCTGACCAAGCTGCTGCACAGCCTTAGCTCACTTCATCTGCCCTGAGGGTGTGCCAGTTTCAAGCCCACTGGCGAGCTCTTACCCCACACCTCTCTGTTCAGCCCCACAGGATTTACTCACAGGAGCAGGCAGGTGGCAAGTGCTGTCTCCTTCATTCATACTCCATTCTGTTCCTTGTTGCAGTTGATATCTGAGACACAACCTCCTTGGTGGCGAGAAGGATTCCATCCTACCAAATGCAAAACCCATTCACCTCAGGAAGAGCTATCAGCTAGAAAGTTGTGGGCCCCCAGCTCCTCTCTTCCCTTCATCCTTCAGCTGAGACACTGAGGTGTGAGGTGCCTGTCCCCACTCCTGACACAAGCAGACAATCTCTTAAAACACATAACATGAGTTCTTTATTTGTTTAACCAGTTTACATTCCACAATGGACAGTTTACTTATTTATTTCTTAGTTTTCCATGAACAGGTTGTTTAGTTAGTTACCAGACAGGACTGTAATTGATGGAAATACAGAGTTCTTTGCCAATTTGGATAGAAACAAAACCAACAACAACAAAAAATAAATAAATAAAAAACCAAAAGGAAAACTGTTAGATGTAGCCAGTTTTTTTACAAACTCCTGTGATGCTTCTTGCAACTTTTGCCATTTCAAAGTCACAGGGGTTTTTCAATTCCCCATGTTAGTTCCCTGATCTAAACCCTGCCATGAAAATTATCCTTCAGGGCCATGGTCCTGCAAACACAAATGCACGTACCCAAATGCCCATGTCTGCAGATTAGCACCTTGGATTATAACAGAGCAAGAAGTTTCGGTTTGTGTCATATTTAAACAACTTTTGTTCACCTCTTCTGCAGTAATTTACAGGAAGCAATAGAAAGTACAATGCATTTGATATGATGGAGCATCACTTGTGAAATTAGCCAACACATTCATGCCGTCCTAGAATGACCTAAGGCAGTAGTCATTCATTGTTATTTTATGTTAGCACCAATGGCCACAGGAGCCACTTCGCTTCTTGCAGCAGTGCAGAAGTAAAAACCCTTGCAGTACATCCCACCTTCGATTACTCCTGTCAACTGGATGTTAACATCCCAAAGTCAACTCTTTATTGGCTAAAAAGTGCTCCTCTTGGCTGAGCTACTTCATTCATACTTCAAATGTCCTTGACAATGCCTGAAGCATAATCAGAAATGAACACATTTCTGAATTTTCAAAATACCCTAAAGTTTAGTATATTTTAATATAATTCCCAGTCTAGCAAAGCAATTAGGCATGTGCCTAGCTTTAAGCATGGTGATAACATCGTTAATGGGACATTCATGCTTGAAATTAGGCAAGTGCTTACGTGCTTTGTGGGATCAAAGCTTTATAGCAGTATTCTGATGAAGGCAGGACCTCCTGAGCATCCTCATCCTGGCTTTCACCTTCACAGACACTGCAGATTTGGACAAACCAGCTGCAGTCTGGGTGTTGGAAAGTGCTGAAAACAGGAGGCTCTACTTGCAGCTAGTGGAATTTGTGAGGGGCAACGAACTGCTAAACATCACATCTCTTCCCAGGCTTTTGGTTTCCTGTTTCTAAAATGGCTATAATACTGACCTGCCTCTAACAGGTCTGATGTGACTCACATTTACAGTATTTTCTGAAGAGAAAACATGCTAGAAAAATGAAACATATTGATGCAATTCTCCGAATATGCCTGAGTTGTGTGGCATTAGAAAAGACCTAGTCTTTTCTAATCTAGCTTTGATAGGTGTGTGCTGCACTTAGAAGAAACATAAACATCTGGCCAAGATGCATTCGCATGACAAATGCCTTGTACCAGTCATATCATTGTACTTGGGAATACCCTAGAGAAGTGGAAGGCATTTAAGGGAATTACTATGCTAAGCCTCCCAAACTGTCAGTTAGAGAAAGCGGTGACTGCAACTTTTGTCATCACTGAATGATGGGATTTGTTTCATTTCCTTTCAGCAAAAAGATGCTTTTCCTTAAGGAAAAGAGAACTGACAAGGGAGTAATGGAAGGGGAACCCTCCAAAAATGTTTGCCTAATGTGGTAAACCATGGCTAGGGCAAGTATTACTTGTGGCAGAAGGAATTCCACATGTCTGCATGAGGTGCACCAGCTGTGGACGAGAGAGTACAATAAATCAGTTTCTCACTGACCCCTGCCTCCATGGCTGTACATATTTGCTGCAGGATTGCGCGATACCACAAGTGTGAGACTGGGAGAAGTCAGACCCAATAGACCTAAAATGGCAGCATGGTCTATGAGGTACACGGTGGGTGCCCACAAGGTGACACGTCAGCCTTCCCGAGTGAGATGTCCACACATGCTGTGCCCATTCTCCTGCCTGCCTCTGGGGTCAGTTTGTTGCCAAGGCCTAGCTGCTGTCCCACAGAAGGCTGTACACTCACTCCCTGCTGCGGAGTCACAGGAGCAATTATGGCTTTCATTAGGAGGTGAGACGGCTTTTTTAAGAGAAAGTGGAACATTCTCCAGGAAGATAATCCAAATGTGGCATGGAGAAAGGGAAGTCAGTGCTCATGTCTGGATGCACACAACTGTTGTAAAGAACTGGGACAGGATCACCCCACAGAGCCTCCCTCCCACGTGACGTTGCACAGAGATTTTATCACCTTTTAACAAGAGGTTGATAGTAAACCTCTGAGAAGTCTGCAAAACCATTGTGGGACACAGTGAGCAACATTTACATCCACAGCAACAGCGGGGTCCCATATCCCAGGACCGTCCCCATCCCTCTCACAGAGAGGAAATGGGAGAGGATAAAACATGAAATGAAATTTTAGGATTGTACTCAAAAGTCGTGCAGCAAATGATGCTGAATCCTTAAGTTTGATTTATTTGCAAGCTCCTCCTCATTTCCAGAGTTCGCTCTTATAGCCTTTATTTCTTTTTCACAGACATCTCAAATAACAAAACAGTCACATACGCAAGAGTCAGTTCAGAATGGGATTTAGAGAGAAACATCTTTACAGGAAGCATCTCTATATTCTCACACAGAGAAAGGAAAAGGGAGAGAGATATACACATCTGAGGCCTTAAAAAAGAGGAAGGGACGACAGGAGAGGAACATCAAGATGAAACAGTACAGACTGGACAGGAAGGTACTGTGCTGGAAAATAACTTTTGATCCCTTGAACTCAGTTTTCTCTTCCATTTCCTTGCTGGTCTTTCCGTAAGTACCAACACACAGTATTAAATATTTACTGTATAGGTTCCTACAGGCCATCTGAAGTCCTTCTTGCCACAACCTGAACAGCACTTTTAAAAATAAATTTGTTCTGAGAGACGGGCAAGCACTGTCGAGTCCCTGACTTAAATCTAACTGTGGAAATAAATAGTAGCGACCACCCATTGCCACCGCAGCCAAAGTTCACTTAGCCCTGGAGTTTTCAGGAATTGGTTTAATTCCTCCACTCCTTGGTCTGTGTTTGCTTTGGTCAGGCAAAATATGGGAATATATAAGTGCTTCAGAGTTCTTACACTTGATTAATTTGCTGTTCCTCCCAGACCAGTTTGGTCTCAAAACCTGATTTCAGCTCTGAAGGCTCTCACCATGAGATGGAGACATGTGTTCAGCCTTGCCAGAGCAGCTTTCTCAATAGTACAGTCACAGTTCATTCTCTTGTTGAGTCCCTGGTTCAGTTTTTCTGAGGACAACGATAATCCCAACAATAAGGGATGAAATTGCAATCTCTTTAATCTCCATGTAAGCTGTTTGTAAAACAGTTATTAACATTGAAAGAAACAAATAGGAAATTACCCAAACTGTACCTTGGAGCGGAGTTTTTTGATTCTTACTAGCAGCTAGATGACATTTTCCAGACCGGTATGGAGATAAAGAGCAAGAGAGTAACCTCAGAACAGTTTAGCAATTTAAACTTTTAGAATGTCAATTCACTCACTGAGCTGCTTCAGAAATGGTCAAAGATCTCTGACATTCAGCACTGCCACCATCCAGTGATCTATGACTGGAGACGACCATAAAGAACCCACCTCAAATGCAATTTTTGCAGGAAGTGGGGCAATCCCTATGCTTTGCAGTTGTGTTGCTATTTGGGGAGGGGGAGACTGCTGTGAACCTCTCGTTTTGCTCCAACAGTCTTCCACGTTTAACACCTACATGCTGCGTGGTGGGTACAGGGCCACAACAGATCTCCGCATGGATACTCTTCTGCACAAGGTGCCTGAGTCTTCCCACTAGTATTTGAGATCTTTTAGGATCTCAGAATCATCCAAGATAGGTGAGCGGTCACTCCGTGGAGGGATAAGAAGCTCCTAAAGCTGAGTTAGAGCTCAGTTTTACTGAGTCACCACCAAGAAGCAAATGTCTCTCTTCACTAACTATACAAGAAACCAAGGCAGATGAGCCTGTTAACACCAGCAGCTCAGTTAAGTGCCCGAGGTTAATGGGGATGAATTCAGATCAGAAAATCCAGGCCTTTGTGTGGCTGTGTAGCTTGACCTCACCCACAGAGAAACTCCTCACAGACATACACGTAGTGCAGAAAAGCATCTGTACAAAGGGCTTCTTGATAAAGAATAAGTGCACCTATTTAGAGAGCTAAGGTGGAACTGAAATTCTATCATGGCTTTTCCAGTCCACTTCTCTTCCTTAGAGAAGCCCTTGAGATCCAGTCCTGCAACTGGATGGACGTGTGTGGGTGTGCGTGCTGCTGACTGGTGCAATGGCAGAATTGGGATTTACCTGGGAAATAATACTGTTTAATTTGCTTTCATTTAAATCTGAGATACATGGGGACTGTGGAAGAGAAACAGTCCTTTGCCTGAAATTCTGTACATCGGCCTCAGCTTATTTCAGGCAATCATGACTCTGTGGACATTTTTCATAAATTTACAAATATATATACATATATATACATATATACACGTATATGTGTATAAGCCTATGGGCTACATTAACCACTGCATTGTTCCATCCACACAGAAGTATAACGGTCGGTTATTTTTACAAAAAAAAAAAAGGAAATATTGGTATAAATTTGAAGTGACTTAGTGGTGGCTGTCACCATATCTATGCAAAAGCTCCTGAAGTGGGCTGACATATATATACAGCCCGCCTTGCTGAAGTTCCCCCACCACATGCACACATAAATAGAAACACAGAACTGTTAAGGTTGGAAAAGACCACTAAGATCATCCAGTCTAACCGTCAGCCTATCCTCACCTGCCCACTGACCATGTCCCTCAGTGCCACATCTACCCTTTTCCTGAACACCTCCAATGACAACGATTAATGGGAGGTGTCTAAAGAGGACCCTGTTTTACAGTTTTAATGAAGCAGACTTCCCATTGACCCCACTGATCTGTGATCAAGGGAAATTTCACTTCAAAAGAAGCTGAAAGTTCAACTGTACCTATTTCCTATTTTAGGTACAGCTTACAGATTTGAAAGTTGTAACCTCTGCCACAGTAGATCTCAAAATGCTTTAAAGTAATTTAAGTTACTGCAGAAAAGTATCTTCAAAAGTTCCCAAATATACTTTTTTGTGTGTGGGTAAGTAGGGGGAATTTCGTCCTGCAGAACACAAAAACATGAACATAAACATATTAAGTGATGGAAATTGCCGTGTAAAAATAGTAACAGTTTAAATTAGATGTCTGTGATTGTTATTGGTGCCCAGGAGTTATAAATAATTCAGTACCTACTTGCTGAATAGTCTGAGGCTGCACTTCTATTTTGTTGTTACGATTACCTGAATTTTTTTTCTTATGATCTATATTGTTAAAAGAAAACTCTTCATAAAAATGTAGTCTTATGCTCTACAGCCAGATGAAAACTATTCTTCAGACACAACTTCACAAGAGCTTAAGCAAGTTAGGAGCGTGCATGGTTTTTAAAAAATGATGCTGGCACCAAGAACATTCAGTGTTATACTCCTATGCGCTGTCTGAACAGGGACTGGAAGCTGTGGTTCTTCTGTGTAATTGGTCCCAGGAAACTGAGCCCCATGTGGCTGACACTTCTTGGTGTCTACATCCCCTTGAAACCAGAGCTAAACCTGCAGGTCACACTGCTTTTTGAAGACTTGACTCTATCAGAATCACTTGCTGTTTGGGAAGTTCTGACCAGTTAGCAAAATAACAAGGCCACTTGAAAGGAACTGCTTTTGCAGCATTATTCCCATGTCACGGGATGTGAAGCTCCCTGCGGTGCTGAGCCCCATTACGTGCAGCCATGGCAATGCCAGCAGCCAACCATAGCTCTCAGCAGAGGACAGAAATAAGATTCAGGCAGTATGACGCTGCCCCTCATCCAGCAACATTTCTACATAAGGGGATTGTAAACTTTTCTGAGTTGGAGGTGATATGGTGCCATTTTTTCTCTCGTGACAAATACGAAAACTGGCCATCTGTTTTACAGAAACACCTTGTAAGTGCAGGTTGCAAGAAGCAATTTGCGAACACCAAGGCTCTCCTGATGGGATTTCAGTTTTTTTTTTTCCTTTAGCCTTACTCGCTCAAAAAGAACATCCCATTTGTACCACACGAGTGGTTACTGCTGGGGTCTGTACCATTAGAAATTAGTGAGGACTTGTGGGCACAGCTGTTTTCCGAGGTAGAATTGCCAGCTCAAGGCTGGCTGGATGCAGAAGTAGGACCGCAGAAATCCCATATTTAAGAGCACCAATAGTGAGTCTTGCAGTGCTGTTTCAGGATGTTACTGTTCTGAGCTGCTGCCTGCCCCCCATTTTGCTGGATATATCCTGCCCAAAGGCAGAGCAGGCAGAAATAAACATGTATTTGTATCTCGGCTGCTTCCTCTTCCTACACCTCTGGGATTAGAACAACACAGGCAGCTCTTCTCTAAATATTCAAATACTTTCTAGTGGCAAGTATCCAATTCACACCAGCTTTGTTGTGCCTCCCCATTTCTCTTCAGCAGAGATTTTATGTGTGATCTGCATACACGACCTAACAC
>JAOWBP010000001.1:48068021-48108361 GCA_028571105.1 Tragopan temminckii | reverse complement strand
AACCACTTCATACTGAGAGACCTCTGAACTGTGAAGGAAGGGGAAAAAAAAAAAAAAAAAAATCACTCGAATGATATTTATATAAGCTATTCAACTTGCATTGATATAAGTATTTAAATATCAGCCTGTATTTCAGACTGGCCTTGGTACTTCAACATCAGCACAGCATTACCAGCACCAGGTTTGAAAAGAGCTCTTGGTTACCCCCTGAGCAAAGAATCATACTGTTCAGAAGCTGTGGGTCTGGTAGTAGGTAAGGGAGTGGATCATTTTCCCCTTGAAACGGTCCAGATGAACCAGAAGCTGTAGGTGTCACTTAGCCCCTTTAAGCAGGCTGGTTGTAGTTATAAGAGCTCTGGTGTTATTTGCATCTTGCAGATGTGTGGTTGTTCCCATAGGCCTGTGGCTGTGTAGTAGAACTGCTTACTAATACATAGGTATTTTTTAAAACAATTAAAGCTTACCTTTTTGAAATGGCTACTGCCTTGTCTTTCCTGCTACTTGGGCAAAAACACTGCTAATTTTCCTATAGAAGCCTCAGCTTCAGGAAAAACTCAGTTGGTGAGAATTGCCCCTGACATTGGCTGCAGAACAACATTCCAGGTGTCTCTGTGGCAAGCAAAAAGAACAGAGTGCAGCCAACGTGTCTGAGTGACCCAGGGAGCTGCAGGGCACTTGTGATTGCAGATCAAATAAAGACAGCTCAGTGCAGGCTCCGTAAGCAGCACTATCATTAAGAACATCTAACAGGCCTCTGCTCTCCTGTATCATAGTCAAGAAAGGGTTTAGTGCTTAGGTAATGAGTTTCTTCCCACTACAGCCAAGGAAAGGTCAGCATGCAGTTTGATTCCAGCATCACCCAGAAAACCAACCTGTTTCTGCCCTTTCAAAGCATTTTGATTTTAGCACGCTGACAGCAGAGGATGCTGTTGCAGCAGCATGCAGCCAGGATGCTGTCTTAAAAAAAAAGTGACTGGAAATCGATTCACTAATGTCCTTACTTTGACTACAGCAAAGAATCAACAGATGAATTTAGACTAGGCACGGAGACTATGTACAAACAGCAATCACACCAGAAAATATAACGATCAGTTGTTCTCAAGTAAACAAGGCAGAATCAAGTAAACTTGTAAGTTATAATAAAGCCAACAGATAACCTTGCTGAAGTCAATAACATTTCCTTTCAGCAATTAAAGTGAAGCAATTAAAAAAAAAAAGCTCGAAATCAACAAAGCCAATTATGGAACTGGGGTTCAAAGGGATGTAGGTTGCATAAGGAGTGATGAGCACTGATTATGTTAGTGAGAAAAGCAACCAGGTACAATTAATATTAAAACTTATTTAGAAGCCCTTATTTGTCTTATGCAGCTACAGGAACAAAAGGAATACTTACAAGAAAGGCTTGTTTGGCTTGTTAAAGAGTCTTTCCACATGGACTTCATACAGCTCCAAGTCAATGGTGATTCTCCAGTGTGCTTCTGTGTAACATACCTAAACTTGATCAAAAGAATATATTTCTACTATGTTATTAACTAAAGCTCTGTGCTGTTGAATCTGGCAAGGTGAAGAGGAAACAAAGATCTTACCTAGATACATACATACTGGGAGTTTTCAAACTTCCTTTGAAATCATGTCACTGATATCCGATTTATTTTGGGACAGAGTAGATAACCATTCAGCTGTTTCATATAGCAATTCCAACATTTCACATACTTAGCATTAGACCCCTCCAGAACAAATTTTTCCAAGATCCCAGCTTTCGTGAGATTTATACATAGGTAATGTAAACTCTTACAACACAAGGACAAGTACTCTTTCTTTTTGCTTTAATATACAATTGCATTAAAGCAGTAGCATTTGGCATTCGGCACTCAGCCTATAGTGCTGTGAATGGAACACTATTGACTTCAGGGGAAAAAAGATGCCATCAAGTTAACATGCAATTCTTAGAATTCTAACTTGCACTTTCAAACCCCTTGAGACTAGCCAAATCGCCACCTTCAATGGAAGTACCTTGTGCATAAAGTAGCTGAATGGCTTGTTAATCTGGTGGGGTTAATCCAGTTAGTGAGGACACGCCTTGAAGAGAACCTGGCAGGAGTGGTGAAGAGTGGCCCCTTTGATATTAATTCTCATTGTACGGCTGCACGGAGCATCTGCTCTCTCATTCTGGGATCACAGAAGAACCGGAGTTTCCGGGGTAACAGCTTCACCTCCACAGGCATAGCTTCGTATTCCTCGTTATCAATGCCAAAGGATCCCTCAGTGCCCTGTGTACAGATAACAGTACTGGTCAGGGTTAAACAGCAAACATTATTTCAGCAGTGCTGTAATACCGAGACTTGATTTTACTGATTGACTACAGTTCAACACTTAGCTGGGTGCTAACCAAGGTGACAGCCTCCCCATGCCTTCCAGCCCCTTTGGTCTCAACTACACAGAGAAAGTTATTCTTCATTGCACGGAATGTATAAGAGTCTGTGGTGTAACGTTACCTCAGTGAGTTGTTAATTGGTGATAATTAAATGCTAGGAAGATTTAATGACCCACGCTGTTTATACTGAAAGACTCTTTGCTATTGGAACTATATTATATGTGCTTGGCTCTTCTTGGTCTGCCAGTGGTGACACAAGCTAATCTGCAGAAGTGCCTGTTAAATTACTCCTATTAAATCCACGTTACGAACACCTTTTGGTATTGCTTTACTATATTGATCTGAAATGTGAGATGCAAAGTATTTCACAGGTCAGGATTTACTCAGCAGAATTTTCCTGAGCTTTTACTTTAATGCTGATAAAGTCACCAATGATTAAAACCGTTCATCAAAATGGCAGGTTGACTTTATCTGCACAAATCTGGTGTCTGCTCTGCATGCACTTCACTGACTCTAGGCAAGGCTGCCACTTTGACACTTAAACTAGCTCCAGATGAGCTGGTACGTCAAAGGAGCTCAGGAGAAAGTAGCATAGGTCCTGTAAATCACAGAGCTATAGCAGTCCACCTGGATCAACATATCCTACTTCTCTCAAAACTGGTGAGGCTCGCCTGAGCTGTCTCCAGTTCCTTCATCAGCTCCAGATCAAGGATTCAAAACACAACACTGCTCTGTGGCATGCACAAATACTCTGAAGGTCTCAGCTTGTAGCATGAAGAGCTGACTTTGTACCACAACCCCTACCAATGGCTTATCTATATTTAGCCCAGTCTCCAGAGTATTCTTCTTGAAATGCAAGATTGCCACAATACTAACTTGATGTAAATATTAGGATGCTGACTAATGATTACGTAATTCATGATTTTCACTTGGCAGATAAAGATTTTTTCCACTTTTTGGCGTGTTCTATTCTCCCTTAATATGAAATTTGTTTTCCAAATGGTATGAGGGCCCTTGAAGATAGAAATGATCCATAAGATTGACTGAATGTCCTTGCAAAACCAAGAAACAGCCCATCCCAAGGCTGCAACAGCACTCCCTTCTAAGAGGTAACACCAGACTAACCTAAACTACTCAGGCAGACACAATTTCGGCTTCTTTTTCAGCCTGATCTATTCAAAGTTTAGTGACACTTCCCTGTGTTGACCAGAGCCCCACTGCCTTTCCTCTTCCTACCTTGTCTACATAAAGATGCTGATATTTATCTTCTCTATGGCATAATCCCTTCTAGGGTAAAACGTAGATGAGGAATTCTATCTTCAATACAATGGTGAAGGAAGAGGAATCTTCCTTCTGAGGAAGAGATCCTTTACAACCTCCAGTGCTGTATACGTGACAGGTCTGGGGAGCTGTCTATTTCCTGGCTGAACAAAGCTCCCCCTCTATTTCACAAACCACTTGGGTTGTAATTTCTGTATGTCTCCTGGCTGGGGACTGAGATGCTGCACTGAGGAACGGAGTGTCTCATCAACAGTATACTCAACCTCCCAGATCTGGAGTAAGGATTTCTTGATGTGCAGTATCATGTGGAACTAGGAAATGAATTTACAAAGTTTCCCCATTTTCCCTTAACTTCTCACCTCTGGAAGTTGCAAGATGCATCTGCTGGCTTGGATGCACTGACTGCCTTCAGGACACATATGTGGATCACGCATCTTCTGACTTCTGTTACAATCAAAAGAGAGGTAAGCTATGGAGAAGGTTCTTCAGAAACAGCTACCTTTAGAGCTGACACATTGTCATGGGTTTGTAAATCACTATGCAGTTGACAAACCTGAAGTTTATATATATAATGTATACAAATCATTGTGAGCTTAACTGTGAGAAAATAAAATACAGATTGCCTCTTCTGCTGCAGTCAGTACGTATCAGTATGCACTGATAGCCTCCAACCAACTTCTGTGCTGAGGTCCACTGAATAAATTTGAATATACTCTTATAGCACAATCTTGTGCTCCTCACTTATATGCTGAACAATGCAATGCCCACAGTGGATGACTGCCATCTCCTCAAATTCCACGCACTTACCAGCAACCTAATAAACTCTTAACAACAACAACAACAACAAAAGATAGAATGCACCACACCCCACCCCTCTTTTTGGTCCCTGCGCAGACAGACAGCAACACACAGATAGCTAAGGGGACAGCAGAGCTGCACGGTCTCAAGCACAGCACAATTATCACGGATAAATATTCTCAGATAAACAAGATCAGCTGTCCCCAGCAACTCTGTCCATTCTGAGGACTGTTACAAAAGCAGTAATTTAAACAACTTCATATTGTCCAGGAAAACAAGCCCTAAAACCACATCAGAAACACCCTACACACCAAATATTCCATACCCTAGAAATGCAAGCTTCTCTTAAAATCACAGAAAATCCCAGAGAAAGAGCATAAAAGGCTGAAAGAGGAGAAAATAACCGAAGGACAAAGGAAGAAAGCCTCAGACACAAAAGGAAAGGGCAGGGAAAGACAGGAGCAATATTAACTATGAAAAGTTTGTTTTAATCCAATATGTATATGCTAAAAGATTAATGAACGAATGTGAGGGAATTAAACATCCCCCTGGCAATATAAATGATAAATGATTGATGGCATGCAATTATACAGTTTATACAGTGCTGTACAAATAAGCAGCAAGATTCCCTGCGTAAGGTTTAACCTGCTCAAAGTCAGGTGAGCAAGATTATTTGATCCACAGAGGTAAATGAGGCTCTACATAAATGCAATTATGGGATCAAAGTTAGCACAACAGAGACAAGACATGTAACTAAAGAATGGTCAAAGGAGACTTGCCGCAACTGTCTTTCTAGTGATCCTGTATGAAAGGATTATAGAATCATAGAATGGCTTGGGTTGGAAGGGACCTCAGGGATCATCAAACTCTAATCTCCCTGATTCATGCACCAACCTCCATACCTAATACTAGATCAGGCTGACCAGGGCCTTATCCTACCTGGCCTTGAACACCTCCAGGGACTGGGCATTCACAACCTCCCTGGGCAGCCTGTGCCAGCACCTCACCACTCTCTTGGTAAAGATCAGTAAGGATCATTTGATTCAGCTACTTACATGAGACAAGACAGCTAAGGAAAACAGGAGTAAGAACAGAAAGACCAATAGCAATATTTTCAATTCATTTAAATCTCACTCCATACACTGAACTACAAAAATACAGGCAAGGAAAACCTACTGTAGATAACAGATGGGTTTAATCTAGTTTTTGTCTCCAGAAGTGGCCAATGTAAAATTCTGTAACAAAAACAAGAGTCTTTACACTGCAGCTGGTCACTGCACTCATCCCCTGGATAACCCCTCTCCATGCTTTCACACAAAGAATAGAAGCTGGCTATCAGGATGGGGAACACTGATGCTACTCTTTCCATCTTTCTCTGTCCTTCCCTCCAGCACTTTCTGGTATGCACTACTGTGTATTTGCCTGCTCCTTCTCCATCCCATCTTAACTATTAGCTCTACTCTTGCAGCAGATGCTCTTGTTCACACAAATCTGATCCACACCTGGAGGGCAGTTACATACACCTAGGATGACTTCTCCTTTCCCTGAGATGCAATAACAGCTGCTCCACAGCGCTCTGATGCAAAAAAAAACCTGGATACCCATACTGATATGGCAGTTTCTCTAAAACCTTTTCAACTCCTCCAAATTCTGGTGAAGGTGCTTTAACAACAAAACAAACAAGCAAATGGCTTCTTTGTATATTTCCAAAGGCAAATGCTGTTGGTGCTGGGCAATGGGGAACCTGCAGTAGGGGCTTGATTCAAACCAAACTGCCAAGGGGCATTCTGCAGAGATCTGCTCTGAGCACCTCAATTTTGCTTCGAAAAAGCAGTGTTTTATTTCTATTCAGACTCTTCTCTGTAGGAGTAACTGGGTTCTCCTATTGCTCCCCAACACATACACCCCACCTTCTCTTTCGTTGTTACTTACAGGACTTGTTTAATCAAAAGAGCTCTCTCTGAGCTTTGCTCTGAGCAAGTTTCAAGTTGTTGGCAGTGTCTCTGAGGAACTAGCTAGCAGGGCACGTCACCGCTCATCAGAAGCTTTTTCTGCACAGCAGTGTACATCCAGTCAGAAAAAATGTGACACGCTGCTGTGTGAACCATGTCCAACTCACATGGGGGATACCGTGCACTGAGTGTACAGTCAAACACTTCCCCTTTATATCACCCAAAACCATCCACATTTTTTTCTGGGAGCAACAAGTCCAAGAACCCATTACGCTGTCTCCTTCATTTCCCCCTTAAGAGGCCACACTTCCCTCGCTGCTCCTCCTCCTTTTCTTTCTGCAGTCTTTAAAGCAAACATCTCAGTCTAAAGCATACAGTGTCCACATGGCTCATACAACCTAAAAGCAGTTGCAGGAGGCATCTTGATCCACTATGTATGCATACATCAGAAGACTATATTCCCACTGAGGCTCATGGGATGCTCAAATAAGGGGCCCACTTCTGCTATTAACATCACAAACAAGACACACGTGCAGGAATTCCTAGACTGATGACAATCAGGTGAAAAATGCATTAAAAAAATGTATTCCACCTGATTTCACTAGAGGGGGCCCTATGACTAGAAAACAGTATGACGAAAAAACGGTCGTACAGAAGAGCAGCCTTGGATTCAGTAAGAAAACCAAATGGTAATAAAAACCGCACTGAAGACGCAGTGTGTCTGCTGGTGGGACAGCATGGAGGAGCTGGAAAAAGCAGTTCTGATTGATATTTGGTGAGAGCAGAGGAACAATCACATTACATGACAATGCCCCAAACCCACGAAAGAAACACGTCACCCTTTCTCTATGTGCTGCTTCTCCATACCTGCAACCTCCCTGCTCCGCATACGACACATTTGCTTACAGTCCTCCTATAAATTCACATCTTCCAAAAGCTGTTCAAGCTCAGATCTCCTATGTTTGAGGAGTTAGTGAGCAAAGGGAGCCCTTCACTTAGAAGCTGTGTCTTATCAGAGTTCCGAAATTTCAGGTACCACTAGTACAAGCTTATCAGCTCTGTGACTCTTAAACCACCAAGCAGCTAGAGGTAAAAGAGTCTGGAGTTAGTCTTTATGGTTGCCTATAAAACACTGGTTATGATGGTGTTTTCCAAATAGCATCGTCCTGTATCAGTGGAGAGAAAGATGAAAAGTACAGGAAAATGAGAAGCTAGGAAGAACTCAAGGTAGACTGATCTGCCTTATTTCCAGAAAAAGAAAAAACTGTAAGAATTTTAAAGAATGAAGCAATCTCCATGAAGCACCACTGCCTGATGACCTCTGCTGCAGAATTTTACAGTAGAAAATCAGAGAGAAACATAACATATTCCCCCAGAAATCAGTGTTCTGACTTGTACAGAGATTTGAGCATCTTTTTGCAGCGTTCCCATACTCACCCTCTGTTCACAAACTGTCCTTTGCTGACAGTATCTGCTTCAATGCAAATGTTCATGAAGTCTTCAGTGCGCTGGGCAAAAAAAAAGAAAAAAAAGATTCAGAAATGAAGCAGTTAACAATTCAAATGCCACACTCATGATACTTAAACACGTTACCAAAAAAACCCAGCTCTGTGTCCCACTGAAAGAGACAAAATATGCATTTCATCCTTTTTCTCCTTTCTTGACCCGAGGGACACAGATTAAGAATTACAGAGAACAGATTTTCTGTTCTGAAGATTATTCAATAAGCACTGTAAGAATTGAAATAATGACTCACATATTTGACTCTTGCTATGTTTTGCACACTTGCTAAAGACTGCTGGGTTACATCTGTTCACAGAGATTTCTGATCAGTGGATCTTTCATGACCTCAAGCAGTGGTATAACAATGCTGCATTTGGCCACCAAACACTACAGTAAGAGAATTTTAACGAATATAAATTTGAAATTAAAGTGCTCTCATTATCACTCCTTTAAATTCCTTACTTAGCTACTTTTCCACTAGCAGCATATCCTTAAACTAAGCAGACATTAAAGCTTTTGCCGAGAAGGAACTTGATTAAGATGTAAATCATATTTATTTTTTTAATTAAAGAAAACATTTCTGCTCTGGCAAAAGTCCTAGCACAGATGCAATCAGAATGTCAAAAGGAAAACCAAATACATTTAGTAGTGTAACTTGTTTTATTCCTTTGCTGTATCTGCAGAGGTAAGTTCGTCAATGCATGAGCTGCACCTGTATAGCTTTATCAGCTTCACAGGAGAGCCTGGGCATGAGTGAGAAAGAAAGACAGGACTGGCTGGCAGTATTTAGCAGATACGCTCTGATGTCCATTTGACAGTACTGTGATTCAGCTTTGATGGCTGCAGGGACAATAGCTTCTAGAGGAGGATTCAAAGGTAGATACACAGGGTGCCTATCAGTAGAAAAAAAGATGTAAGATCAAGATACATCCAGTTCTAGAAACAGAGAAGTACAACTGCCCTAATAGGAAGTCACCTATTTCTCTGGGATATGCAAGAGAAATGAGAGAGAATCCTACACTGCTTCTTTGTTAAATAAAAGTATTAAAGCACAACTTGAAAACATAAGGGGAAAAAAAATGGGAAGGGGCAATGAGATTTTTCAATTCCTGATAGGTCTTCTTCACTTTATATCACTGACTCTAATTCAGGGGACATCTAGACAAGACATATTCTGTCCAAGGGACATCAGGAAATCAGGAAAGAAAAAAAAACCCTGATAGGGTCAGTCTTGTTTCTACCATTACTAAAACACTGGCAGTGCAAATCATGAATCACCGATGTAGAAGAAACTAACATTTATGTAGTACAGGCTAAGGAAAACACAGGAAGCATGATTCTATATGGATACGCCTGTTTCTACAAGGATAACCTATCAACATAACTCAGATTTTCAGGTTCTTAAAGAGCCTGAATTCTGCATAAGAAACACGAAACCTCCTGTCAGTCTGGGATAGCGGCTGCGGTTTCCTGCAGCCAAGAGAAAGACATGTAGAGAAAGGGATCGCTGTGCTACAACTCTCCAGCAGAATTAAAGACTGGCATCTACCCAAAAAGCTTTCATAGCAATGACATTGCACCAAAACACAGACATAAGCCAAAGACGGGTAATTAAAGCACTCAATGAAGAGCATAAGCCTTTTGGGCAGGACGTGACAGAAGGCTATCACAGGAACAGTTCCCTTGCTCCTTTGTTCTGCTCTTCCACAACCACCCACATTTCCTATCCTCTAACTCACTGTAGCCCCTGTCCTTTCTTTAGTGCCATTTCTTCTTAATTCTTTGCTCCGCAAGACGGAAGGGAGAGAAGAAGCCACATTTCTAAGCAACCATTCATCTTCACAGCTGCACTCCAGCACTCACTGATAAAACTTCTGTATCTGATTTCTCCTCTCCCATGGGTCAAGAAGGGAAGGAGTATCCATTCTGATGCCTTGTTTCCTCCTGAGTAATGCTAAAGTTTCTGCTGGATTAATGAAACCTTCCAGTTACACAGATTCTTCCTGATCACACTGCATTTGTTTTATAGAAGTCTTCAGAGCTTTTACACCAGCTCCAAAGTTTGCCCTTTCCTAGATTCAGTTATGGGCCCCAACTTGCACAGGGTACTGTTTTATTTATGAAGACAAAAGAGTGGGAGTTCAGCAATAAAAGAAAACTGTGTGGGCAGGGAACATTTGGAATCCAGTGAAATACGATGGTCTTACTGTCAGATCAAGCTGTCTGTTCTGAGTTGCAATGGAAAGCTCAACGGTGGAGAGCTTCAGTTCTTGCCAGTCCTCCGGGGCTACCTCCTGGGGGATTTCTATGAAGCCAATACAGAAGACAACATTAAGGGAAATTTACTTAAAGAGATCATCATTTCACTGCTGAGAAGTACAAAACATCAATGCCAGCCACAAAAATCACTTTGACCCACTATGACCACTAGCTTTCTTTCTTTCAAACATCAAAAGTTTGGAAGTACTGAAGGATTAAAAAAAAAACCAAACCACTGGTGTTCACACAGTGGCAGGAAAGACTATCAAGCATATTATCTGGCAGCCCTGTGAGCTGTTATGCCTAGGAATTAACCAATCTCCTAGACTAGTATTACAGAAATATTTAGTGCAGCTACCAAAAAGACCCAGGGTAGCCAATGTTCAGGATGCTGTGGTAACATGCACCTCAGGAAAAAATTCCAGGGTTCAGTTCTCCCATACAGGTCACTTAGTCCACGTCTCTATCTGAATCCCCCTTTTAGCCTTTAGGAGGAATGGAAGCACCAGTTGAGGTTGCATCATTACATATTGCACAACATGCACACTCCTTTCGCACTCCGCAACATGAACTGCCTAGCTAACCTCTCCAGAGTAGCTCACAGAACACAGAGAAGATAATTTATGCTTGGGGTTTCCAAGTGAGGTACTAAGAGAAACTTAAGGCTTCTGCACAGCTCAGGTTTTATTGCCTCCTGTTTTATGTAATGTTTGCTGTTCTGTTTCAGAAATGTTTCCTTCCAGAAAGAAAAATAAAAGATGCGCCTTTCTCCCCACAAAGAAATCATTCTACAGGAGAGAGAGAGATACTTCAGTGGCAAGCAACTGTGAGCCCAGTGAACACAGTGAGTTCTTTACAAATGCATTTCTACTTATAAGGCCACAAGCACTGAACTACTCTGTTCTATTTCTGAAAAACATCACTTAAGTATCTTGACAAAGTCAATGTTGACATTGCAATAATTTTTTGCAAAGTCAGAGAAAGGCAGAGAAAAGAAAAGGGAAAGGCAGAGAAAGGGACAGACGAAGAAGAAAAAACTAAAGAGAAAAAAAAAAGACAAAACAAAACAACCCACAGCTCTGAACTATTAGATAAGTAAAGGCTGCCTGTGACTTTATGCCATAACACACACACCTCACCTTTTCGTGGAGGTGACCAGTATAAGCGAAGTCGTCTGTAAAGCCTCACATACAAAGGAGGCCTGGATGGCTTCTCCTCTGGCTCTTCTGGAGGTCTCTCAGTTGGACCCAGATACATGAGAGCAGCTTGGTGTTTCTGAGGCCATTCCTTGGATTTACACGGAAAACAAAACAAAACAAACAAAAGACAGAGGACCTTTTGTTAAGAACCTTCCTGTTTATTCTGCTGATTCCTACAGCCTATTCGCCCTGTGATCACAAGCACTACTTCAGAGCTACCCAGATGCTGCCACTGCCTTAGTCTACTTCTTGGCCTCTAGATTCATATAAGATTACATCTCTGCAGCTTGAGAAAGGGTACCCACAGTTCCCAAGTCTACTAATCTACTCCTTCCCTACACAGCAGTGAGGTACTTTTCCCTCTATAAGGAGAGGGTAAAGGGATGTTTTCTTTGCTGCAGATGTGTGGCAGGGTGACACAGCTGCTTCTGGCTGTGGGAAACAACCCAAACTGGTTTTGGGATTAAGGCTTGAAAGTGCAACTGCTTTCTGCACAGCACAAAGGCAACCTCAAGAAGCAGTTGAGCTTCACAGCGTGGCCCAGTGTCAAAAGGCAAAGACTACAGCGCTGTGTGCAGCCAAGGGGCACCCAAATCTGGCAGGCTTTTGTTCCTCAGCACCTCAAAAAATCAAGATCTGATTGTATGGTCAGGTGCTTGTACAGTACACAGCAGGTCATAGGACAAGTCAGCTGAGCTTTATAGAGCACCTGAGGAAATAAAATAACACATTATTCTCAGTGAAATTTCAGATTCTACTGCCAGAAATTGATGAGCAGAACCTTAGCTCCTGAAAGCCCACGGACACTGACACTGGAGACACAGTTTATTTTCTCTCACTTTGTTTTAAAACTAATTTCTGAAACACTTAAAACAGAGGACTTATGGATGAAATAATACAATTTCTTTTTTAAACGTATTTCCATTTCCAAGGACAGCTACAGCAAAATCAACAAAGATATAGTGCACAGCAGCAAGGACAAGCTTGAAAAAGATTAAACTCAGCAGACTGGGACCATTTCTTATAGAAATTAACAAAACGGTAACATAAGAGGCACATAAAGCAATGAATAATACAACTGGGGGAGATCAGGTAGAAACTTTTTTCTCTTAATAGCTGAAAAAGTGAGCATTTCTCTTTAACCTTCAGCAGGTTAAACAGATCTTTTAAATGCAGAATGAATAGCTCACTAGTGAGACTATCACTGCTACTCACTGAGGCCTCAATAAAAGTGAGAAAGGGGCTGGAGAGAGGTGAAGAATAAGTTTCTCCTTAGAATATCAGCATACAGAATCATCATCTCAAATCTCTTGGGGATGGAGAGCAGGTGGAAATCTTTCATGAATACATTACAGTCTAACTCCTTGGCTGCCCGATCTCATCTACCATTGCAGCTTCTGGGTATCCCCACAGCCTTTTCATGAGGCTCCTTGTATGTTCAGAGAGCAGTGAAAGGCATGTGAGAGAAAGTTCCTTGCCCCTCATGCAGATCAAATGTTCATCTTTCTAGGGTCAATTTTAAGCAAGTTAAAGGTGAGATATAAGCTCTGAATCTTCATGTTCATTTTGCTCCACATGGAAAACGGATTATCAACATTCATCAGCGCTCTAATTATAAACATAACTTCTGCCAGATGAATAAATCATAATGAAGTGTTATCATAAGAAATACTGTCTAGAAAAGGTGACAGAACATGTCAAATGCTATGTTCAGCACCACTACTACTCTTCAGCTCCGAAGGTGGTTACTGGCTCCCTCTGGTGACCTTGCAGCAACAGGTTCTTAGAAAAGATTTTTTTGTAAGGCAGAGGTATTCTGCCTCCCCTTCACCTCTTCATACGTTAGAAATTTTTAACAACTGCTAGGTTTTTCAATGAGTGGAGTTTCACTCCCATTTTATATTGTTACCAGAATTTCAGAAAAGAATGCAGATAATGTGTACAAAGAAGCCAGCCTTTTCATTTCCAAGCTACACAATCATCAAAAACACTTCCCCACAATTCCTCAGTTATTTTTTTTACCTTTAACGTGCTGAAAAAGTGAGCTGCTTTGGTTTTCAGAGGCCCTAGGTACCAGTACCTGAAAAAAGAACAGAAAGAACTCTTAAGATATCCAGAAGATGATACTGGAAGAAGGAGAAATCTTGTATAAAGTTAGGGCGCATAGATATGTTTGCCAAGCTAGTGCTCTCCTACAGTCTTTAGCTTTGTGATACCACAAGTTTCTACACACCAGCAGCTTAGCAGTGACATTCCGTTCTTGAGTTACAGATCACCAACACACAGTATACAATCTTCCCTACAGGGAGCCTGACATCTGAGTAGCAGAATTTTACCTAGTTAGACAACACAACTGGGACTAATTTTAAGGTTTGTGGTCTACCAGTTGTTGAGATGCATCTCTACAATATGCAATGAAAAATTAAGTTGGAGGAAACAAGCAAACAAAAAATCAGCAGCAAGAGATCAGAACAGGAAAAACATTCATTTGCCCCAAAGTATTCTCAGACCTAAATTGATGTTTTACAAAATAAAAATCCTGTCGGTCACAAAATGCAGTACAGAATCTAAAGATGTGATTATACTTAGGTAGGCTTGGTACAAATTTTGATCACTGTCTTCCACAAAAGGTCAACAATATACATTAAGCACCATCAGCTCAACAACACTGAAGTTGTAAGGCTATCATTAACTACTAGGGTGTGCAGCAGTCACACCACTTCCATTAAGCCATGAAATTGTCTGTAAAACAACAAATCCTCAAAAACGTAAAACTCAGCACTATGTATCCACCAGGACAGTGCTTAGCTTAGGGATAACCAGGCACATTTTTAGAACTGTGGCTTACAGCTTAGCACTTTTTGTAGAAGGTACCTTCTTTTCAGCTTTACTGGAACACTAAAAGTTCACTTAGCCCAGTATTTCATCTTTGTCATGGATCAAATGTGTACATCTAGAGAGAAGTACAAAAACAGGACAAGGACACAGGTTAAGGACACAGGGTCCTTAACTCAAGCTTGCTAAACCTCCATTCAATTGTGGCTAAAGTGCTTCCTAAGCTGGGCATGTTTTCTGGGCATTCAAAAACATTCATGGAAAAATGAGGTTTGTAGTCGTTCACACTGCCCCAAGTACAAAAGGTGCTGCCAAGTCTCCAGCATGATGTTCACAACACCTATGAAAGGCAGCTGCTGCAAGAAAAGATGCAAAGGCTGACACTAGGTATAAAATAGGGCATAGGTGGGAAGCCTAATAAGAACACAGAGAGAAAAGAAGTGCACTTCCTTAATCTTGGGGCTGCAATTAGCAGGAGAGCCCGCATAGCCACGTCAGCACCCACACAAGCAACCAGGCATATCCCACATTTCTCAAGGACAAGCACCCAGGCCATTTACTGCATCTCTCCTATCCCACATCACCTCTCAAACCTACTTAATCACCTGCTAGTTGTCAGAGGTCAGCTATCTCCTGCTTCCCTGCAGAGAGCTCATTCACAAAACATATCATATTTACTTAGTGGTCAGCAGCACCCTGCCCTGCAATTCTTCTATGGCACTCTGAGGAGTGAGCTGATTTGGCCCTCTGCTCCTTCACCAGATAATGGCAGTAATTTGATACACACAGACAGTGGCATGTTAAATATCCACTTGGACAAAACCCAACAATTATTAGTTTAGCATTCAGAAAACCGTCATCAGACAGTATGGTCCATGTCATTTCTGGCAGGAGCTGAAGGGCATTTCTACTGCATCTGATGTCCCTTGTTGGAATTGAGTTACAGAATCTCCATCTTTTCATTGGCAACTGATGAAAAACAACGGTCCAACACTTTACTCAGACTTTACTCAAGGGAGAGTTTTTTCCACTGATTCTATCTGAACAAATGGGTACCAAAAGGCAAGAGGAAAACAATTATCCTAAGAATCAGTCAGGACTAAACATACGTTTATTTCAAATGACAAAAACCCTGAAATGTTTTACACTCACGTGTAACGCTTCATCTAAAGAGTTGGTGCTTCTGCCTGTCAAATGTCTATGTTCAAAAAAGGCTTCTTTGCAACAGAGGGTTATTTTTTAGACAAGATGCTTCAAAAATGATGTTTTCTTACTTGCTAACTTTAACTCCGGCATCTCTGTAAGATCCCCATCTTAAACCGCTCAGTGCAAACACAGGCTGTTCCTTTTCACCCTGTAAAGAAAATTAAAAAGTGCAAAATTGCATTCTCTTATCTTTTTTCCAACTTTGTTTTTTGAAAGCAGAGAAATTTCATTTCTACTTAAAACCTGAATTCTGATTAATCCCATAAGAGAAATTTCACAGAAAAGGCATGATAAATAGCTAACAGCCATAAAGGTTAACCTGAATTTAAGTGTTACACATTCCATTTACTCCCAGCGAGAAATATAAAACATGAATTTTTTAAAGGGTTGACTGAGTTTGACTGCACACCCAGCAATAGCCACTTCATTCTGTGGATAGTGTCAGCCAAGAGCAAGGTGTTCTTACACAGCAACACTAAGTTCTTGCTGCAGAAATGTCTGTTCTACAACATAACTGAAAAATAATAGATACTAAAAAAACCATACTGAGCACAGTCAAATGTTTTCCCATTTCACATCTTTCAGTTTGAAAAAGAAAGTTATTAATTCTGCAATACACGTGAATTTATTAAATCAGCTTAGGCAGCTATTGTTCTCTCTCACTACTTCTAGAGAAATATTAGTTAAGTTTTGCATTCATCTAAACTCTCTTAACTCCCCCCAGAATATATTCAGTCATTCAGCCAACTATTTTCTCCATTTTAGATTAGGCTACGTTGTAGCACGCAGTGGAGAAATGACTGCCAACAGGACTGCTGATAGGATAAGCCAAAATTCATAGCAGCATGACACAGAGGAAAAGTAGTCTATTTAAACAGAACAAAGCAAGAATAGGAAAGTTTTAGGAATGTTGGGTGCCAAACAAGCAGATGTTTTTACCTTGATCTGTAACACATCAAGTGGAACTGTCTCTCCCTTCAAAATGGCCAAGGTAGCGTTAGTAATATGTCTGCAAAACAAACAGGAAGGCGGAAGGAACAAGCTTCAAAATGATACTTTTTTTTTTTTTTTTTTTTCTCCCCAGCAGACTCCACTACCATCCTTGTGGGACTTTTTCTTGTAGAAAAGACTATGCAGCCCCAAGAAAAGAATTCTGACAAAGTGCTGCTCCTCCTTGAAATCAGAAAACAAACCAAGTGGGTGCAAGCTGTGACAAAGCCTAACAAAGCACAAAGGCAGCCCAACAAACAGCAAAGACCAGAGAAGCAAAAGGAAGTCCCCAGCCTAAACTCTGCAGAGACAATTCTCCTTCAGCTAATCTACAGATTTACCTAGGTAAAATTACTCTGTGTCATCTCAGTGCACCAACTCTGTTAGCTGCTTTTTTGGATACATATTAAGGATCCAAACATAGTTTTATTGGTGGCGAGGGTAACAACCTGGGAGGGAAGGGGTCAGCATGAGACCCACATGTCTGGGACTGCATTACCTTGGTACACTAACAGGTTTTGAAGTTCTTAAACGATTTAAAGCTATTAGCACTATTAGCAGTGGTCATTTTGTTCTCGCCTCCATTAAGTCGGGGACATTAACTAAGATACTGCCTTACTTCTTGTCACAAAAGGAAGCACTAATGACTTTGTAACCAAAGTGCTCTTGCTTCAAAGCCTGAGTATAGAGATTTCTTTTGTGAGCATGTATTTCATTGAAACCTCTTTTTTTTTCTCTAATTAAACCAAGTTGGGTAAAATTTAAATTCCACACTGCTTAATTCCACTGTTTCAGCTGGAAAACAACCAAGCCAAACAGTTTTCAGATCCAACCCAATATCAAGTGGGTGAATCAACAAGTGAAACTGCCTTTGGCTTCATCAGGATTAGGATACTGAGACAGAGAAGGAAGCTGTTTCTTTCTCAGCCTTTCTTTTCTCCTAGCTCCTGCCTTTCTGCAGTATCTCTGCAATTCCTACACTCCAAAGAATAGCTCTAATAGTGAAAAAGGAACCAAAGTATTTCTTTTTAAAATATCACTTCCACACTCCTTAAGTCAGGTTCAGCTACATGCGTGGGTTGTTCAGCAACCTATTGACCAAAATTCCTTTCAGCTTCACCAGTATGCTGCAGTATCACCTGCACAGTTCATTACCTGGGGACAAGAAGATCACTCATTTCAAACAGCTTCTTTAGAATTCAAATATAAATTATTATTTTAATCTTTGCTGCTGATTGCAGCCTTGTCCATCCTGCTGAGCTTCAAAGCACTCCAGTGGCGTTAATGAAGGATGTTATGCCAGTTGGCTTGTGGATTTCATGAGTGAGGGATACCAGCAAGGGTCCCCTGAATAAGAATGCTAATTAGTCACTGGGAGAACCAGAGTGAACAGATTTCAGTAGCAAGGAGAAATATATTTGTTAGCACAAAAGGAAAGGGAGGAAATATTGAAAGGGAATGAAGTGTGAGGAAAAGAAAGATTAATTGACTAGACTTTAGTTTAGAAGTGGACAAAACAATCTTATATCAAACTGAATCATCAGGCTCTGTCCAGAGACTGCCAGCTTCCATGTAACACAGAAGAAAACAAAAGTGTCAACCTACCAAGAAGCACTGCTCCTTGAAAACAAACAAAAGCTACATTTCAAAAACACATAATACTTACTGTACTTGGTTCACACTCTCAGGGTAGAGAGTGTGGCTCAAAGTGCAGGTCTTTCCAAGAGGTATAAATCCTATAGGAATCTTACTGAAGGCAGCCTGGACACAGAAAGGGAGTAAAATAACATTTGCATCAGCTGAATGAAGCTTTCTGTGTGGAGATCACAGCTGTGTCTGATATCACCCCTCTGGCACTAAGCAGCCAGGCACTTCCTTAAATGAGGCAGTAATACATAATGACTCAGAACACGGCATCCAAATCTCTGAACCCACCATTGCCAACTGAGTGCAAAGGAGCTCTCTGTAATCATTATCAGAATTGTTACATGCAGGTTGGCACACACATCCTAACTAATGCATGGATTCTGTCAGCAATCTGCCATCTTTCTTAATACTGATGGAGGCAGAGCAAGCTCTGAATCTCATTTACCACTGCAGAAATGCCACTCTGGTAGAGTAACCTTGTATGGCAAAGACATTTTCTCAGTTAAGAAAAGGAAATTAATTGATTCTTCTGGCATCCAAATCACAAAGCAGCAGAAGGTCTAATTTTTGAAACTCACTGACCATGTTATTTTTCAGTTCAGCAAAAGGGCTTGTTGGAGGAGCAAGTTATTACACCATACCTGAAAATAAACTGTGCCTCTTGGATCACGTCAGCAAACCAGTGTAAACTACTGCATATCACAATGTACCATCTCCCTCCTGCGCGCTGCTACCAGCAATGCCACAGCACTGCAAATTCACGCTGGCTAAACAACATCATCCTCACTTCATGCCTACCTGCTCTCCCTTGTTATCTCTGTCTCACCTGCAAGTCTTAACACACCTCAAACATCCTTCGCTCATCTTCAGCATTGCTTTACAGCTTGCAGAAGACAGGCTGCTCACAGCAAATGCAGTCATACTCTGTTCCCTTGGCTACTAGAACCCATGTTTCTGGAACACCTTGCATAGGCACTCCTTATCCAGACAACAGTGGCATGACATACCCATGAAAGGGAAGCAGAGCACAAACTGAGGGGACTGAGCTGCAGGTCTCTACTCCTAGGACAGAGTGATATGAAGAGCAAGGAGAATTTCCAGGCTAAAGACATCAAGTGATACAGTGGCAATATCACAAGGCAGTATTCCACCCAAAATAGGTTGCAGAACTTTCTACGTTACTGCAGATCAACATGAGCTACTTCAAGATAAGACAAACATACAAAAGAAATAACTAGCCAGTAAAGCCTCCAAAATGTTTCTTCCAGAATCCTTAGATTACAGAGATCTCAGGGGTCAGTTATAACAACACTAAATTTAAGAACACCTGATGTCTCAGAATTGATACAGCTAGCTGGCAGAGCTGCAGAGTTTCTTTTGTCACACTCAGACAAGGCAACTGCCTAAACAGATATAATTCTAGCTGCCATTGGAATCTTCTCTGGATCATTTAGTTGAGCTTTTGCCAACTCCTGCCAGAAGGTTTTGGGAACAATGATCCCCTCCTTTCTTCAATAACACTGTACTCCCTCTCTAAAAAGAAAAATCTCTCATTTCCATTTCCATTTGGAGGGTTCCACCCTGGGAGGTTACAATTAGTTCTCTGTAGCTATCTACACAAGGAGATTCACTGCATGAAAAAAGAGCAAACCAATCATAAAACAACATTTGGGCAAACCCAAACTGAGTTTCAAGTCTGTACAAATACAAGAAAAACTTGTACTTTTTGCCCAATACTTGTGCCAAACAAAGCATACACAGCTGTATATAGGTCTCTGAAAGATGTGCATTAGGCTTCTCAACAAATTCTGCTCTGTAGCTGGAAACTCCCCAGAGACATGGCTTGAGAGCCACTGTACTCCCCGAAAAAGGAAATGAAGAACAATGGGAAGTACTGCGGGACGCTAGCATGGCTGACACACTACATAGCAAACTGACTTGGCATTAGGAAGCAACAACATCTGCAGAAGCCAGGTTGGACCAAGAGATCACAGTGGATTCACAAGACACCTCTCCTAGGAAATAAATTTCCTCACCTCATCTGCTCTGCGAAGAAGTCCAGTTACGACCTGGAAAACATGAGAAAGGCTCACCTTTGAGAATTCTATTTGCAGTGACAGTGGAAAGCTATGAAAAATTATACATATTTATCTTTTGCAAAGATTTAAGAAGCAGCTACTCTTTTTTACTATCACTTGCACGGGAAAGGACACTCATCCAGCGTGCAAACATGGTAGAAACAACAGAGTTGAGTGCACATGAGTATGTGCTGACATCACAACTGATGCCAGCATAAATGTTTTAACACAGAATAGACCAAGACAGCCCTGCATAAACACAAGAACAGCACGGCTAAGTGTGCAATTAACAATAATTGATTTTAAGGCAGGAAAAACTTCTAGATGGATTTCAACCACTTTATTTTAAAATCACTGCATTTCATTTAGCCATTGCCTGATGAAGTCAGTAGTTAGCATTCCAGCAAATGCTTTAGTAAAAAACAACCTGCCTTGAAAGAGAGTATTCTCCAGTTCTGTTGGCAGTATGCTCTTGCCATTAATCGTCTTGACAACAGACATTTATTAAATGTATACCATGCTTACTATTGCTCCCATATAAATTTTAAATTATTTGATTCCCATTTTGGAAAACTTACGTTCATCTTCAGAAATACAGACAGGCTAGGAATGAGCTTTGAAAATTAAACCATTACACTTACATTACACAGAAAGAAAAAGTTGGAAACAATTCTCCCCAGATAATTTCCTCATTGTGGAGTAAAATTCTGGAAGACAGTTATGCTGAATGCTCTTGTTCCCATCATCACTTTTAGGCAAATAAAAACCAGTAGAGTTTTCTTACCCTTATAAGATTATAATAGTGACTTAATATACAGATGTGGAAATGGACAAATCTCCAGTAATGACTACTGTGATATTGTCGCCACGTTACATAGACTCAGTCTTCTCATCTTCAGCCTTGCTACAATTCTCAGCAAAACAAGACAAAGCTGCAGCCATACCTCTTGTACTGTGCCATCTCCTCCTGCAATAATGATCAGATCTGTGTTTTCCATCAGTTCCATCAGTTTTTTTGCTTGTCCTTCGTAATCGGTCTGAAGAAACAGAAATTCAAACATGAGAAATCAGGTGATTATTTCTAGGGTATATATACATATGTAATTTTCATACACGGAAGAGAATAAGAGTAAACTACCAATTTGTTTAATAGTTATTTTCACATAAGTATGCAGTACTGTATGCTTCTTATATAACATTCTCTTAAATTTCTTCAATTTAAGAAACCAGTCCTCTGCCTAATACAATGTAAAAAAATAAACACACACACACACAGCCTAATGAGGCTCTCATTTAGTAGATTTAGAATATCCAGAAATAATCAAATTTGCGGACAGTTTTACATTTAAATAAACCCACAAACAAACCACTCTTGCAGAAAAAAGCCTCTTTAGAGGCCAAAGTGATTGAGTGCATCTCCTGAAGCACAGAATCAGCTATATCAAGGGCTGCTGCCCAATAGCAGGCTAGGAAAGCTGCTAAAAACTAGTTTAGCATTAAGGAGTATGCTGGCTTTCTAAACTAGCAAACCGTTTTCTGCAAAATGAATGCTTTTTGCAAGGACATGTCAGTCCCAGTAGTGGCCTAGCTCTGTTTTGATCACATTCCAGATCTGAAGTTAAAAAGCGTTAAGTTTTAATTTTTGCAGAACATTTTTTTCTCTTAAGCTGGGACTATGTGTTCTCAATGATCAAAGAGAGGCATTAATAAAAACAGCATCTTAACACTAAACAGAAGCTTAAGAAAAATATTCCAAGACAGAAATATATATATTGCAGGACATAGTGAGTACTAAATAATTCACAAATCACAGCCTCAAAAACCTGCAAAGAGATGGGGATCCCTCCACATTTACTTTTTCTCTTTCCAAAGAAACCTTCTCAACTAAGTCAAGCCATTTACAGCTCAGTGTTCCGCTTCCATGAATTATCTGGGGATACACTGAGAAATTTTTAGGGTGAAAACACAAAGTTATTTTTAATTAACTTGAAGAGTTCCACTGCACATCAAAGCTCCTCACTTCTGAATTCTGCAAGTTGAAGCAGAACTGACAATTTCAGCACCAACAGGCATGCACCACTAACCAGCAGTCAAGTATTGAGAGATTTTTCTCTCAAACATGAATTACAGAAGGGCTGCTTTAGACAGTCAGGTATGTACATGTACTGCTTTAGCTGAAAATTTACAACTCAGTACACAGTTTGTAAATTAACTGCGAATTAAAAGGATTAAATACCTTTTTAAAATCTCAGTAATTATTGCTTCCCAGCAGATGCCTACAAGACAACTGAGAATTTCAAATACATCCAAAATTGGACTTCAATTTCTCAAAAGAAAGCAAAGTAGACACTATATTTCTATTTGCAGATCCTATCAGTTCTTACCGTAACTATATTTACATCCAAGCCAGACAGGTGCAAAATCGGAGCAGCATTTTTCTCAAAAAGGTTCCTGGCTTTGCTAGAAGAAAACAACAAAGGAAAAGCAGACATCAGTCAGGTGGCAAAAGAAAAAACAAAAGAAAAGTAATTATTGAATAACAACAAAAAAAGTAGTTAAAAACAGAGCACACAGTTTACGTTATCAGTCATCCAACCTGCTAGCCAAAGACGAAATGTCATTTGTTTTTGAAACTTCTATCTGAGATGTCAGCTTTTTGTTGCAGTTTTAATACATGCAGGAGGTTGTCTGGCTTTCTCCAAAATTAGTTTTAAAAGTGAAAACGAGATCTCCAGAGAGAAAGTTACTAAAAAAAAAAAAAAAGTAATGACATGAAGAGCAGCAGGCTTTAAAAGCACAAGAAAAGCCCTATTAAGTTTTTACAAAGATTTTTCTTTTTTAATAATATTTACTTTTATATATTATTAAATAAATATAGAAGCTAAATTTTATCTGACCTTCTTCTGATACAGGATTTATATTAATGTTAATGCTTTTAACTCCACAGTAAAAGAATTATTTGTTAACTATGAATTACTTAGAAGCAGAAATATGAGAGATTTAAATTTAAAGTTGGAGGCTTAAATTTATTAACACTAGGCATTTTTTAGTCATAGGTGTTTTGTGTAAAGGCACACAAGTCAAAGCACTTCCACATCAGATATATCATTCCTATGGTATCTGCACTGAACCCCCCAGAGATGCAGCTGAGAAGAAGTTGAGCTGATGAGCAGAAGCAGACACACATCATATCTGAGATAATGGTTGTTTTTTTTTTTACTAATGAGTATGCAAAAGAAGCAGCTGACCTCTTCCAGGAGTCTTGCTCTGAACCCATATTTAGCCTTCCAGTTTGTGGGCACATCCCTTTCAAGGACGTGTTCCTACAGAAGTCAGATCACTGAGGATAACCTCAACTCTAAAAGAAATCAAGGTCAACTTTCTATGGTTTTTGAGGTAAACATGTCACATACAAAGGGATGTAGAGGAATGACAAAGACTCAAATGCAGGATAAAGTATCTGGAAATCGTTCTTTCAACTCGAGCATCTAATTCTATTTGCCATCCCAACATCTTCAGTGATACATACTTTGGCATAGTTACACAGCAGCAGCTTGGCATCAGAGAGGGACAAAACTGAGCTCAAAAATTGGCCAGCTTTTATAGTGAATGGCAATTAGATATATAGAAAGGAGAGTAGGGGAGGGGGAATTTTACCCTTTGCAAGCTGCTGGATTGAGGAAAACCGTTGCTTTCTTCAAAGGCATATTGGAAGGAATCAGTTCGTTGCCAAAAACCTAAACAAGAGAAAAAGATCACAGTTCAGTTTAAGAATGTTGGTAAGGGAGTTCAAATTAATCCATTTCCACAATTATCAACAGGCTTTCAAGCCTCACAACATTCAGATGGCTTCCATCTTTAGTCACTGTACAGGTCTCCTATTCAAACATCAGAACTCTCAGCAACAGATAATGCCAGCATCACAAGAAATCTGCATCTGTTTTAAGATTCATCCACCATTTCCTTTTCGTCAGCTTCTAGCTTTCTGTCATGGGAAGAAAGACCCATGATACTACAGTCTCTCTGTAACAATCACCGAATTCGTCTTCAACTTTTCATCCCATTCTGAATAGGTGCCTTGATTTTAAATTCTTTGAGAGCTACTTCACACAGCCTCTTGTGCACTTCAGCCGTTTATACCCATCTCCATGGTTTTCCAGCACGAGAGGCAAGAAAAGACAAAGCCCCAACATTACTGCCCTCTCTGCAAGAGCTCTCTCGGCTCACCTCAAGGCATCCCCACTACCACACAGATCAAACTGGTTCTGAGCCTGGCGATGCCGACGTGTTCAGCAACACCAACCAGAAGACTCAGAAGCAAAGCAGGAACAAAAGACCGCTGTGCTGAACACAAGAGTCAACTGTCCCTGCTCTCTTCTCCTTTAAAGGTTTATCCCCTGTCAGGAGTTTTTATCTTGAAGGTGGACATGGTGCACAAAACACTGTAGATTTTAGTGATCATCAGCTGCTTGAAGCTGAAAGGACTTTCCCTCACCAACTTTGTTCAGGAAGCCTCAACTGGAAGGAGCTGGCCATGCCATGAAAACATTCAAACTTCTTCAAGGAAGTCGCTGTGAGCAAAGGAATGGTCAAAGAAATGGCAACAAACCAACAGTTCTGTAGTTTCACACACACACACATAAAAAAAGACAAAAAAATGATTCTGCGTTCTACTGCAGTTGTTAGAGGGGCAGGATTGGGAAAGATATGACACATCACAGCTGTTAGAAAGGATTATTTACTTGGGAGAGCACAATGTGATGCATTTGCTTGCTTTAAACAACCTAAACAGGCTCATAAAAATGTACGAGTATTGGCATGACCATTTCTTTACGTAACAGATGAAGACATTTATGTTACATATGGGGGCATTTCCAAAACAAATTCTGATTTTTAAGACAGGAAATAAAAAAATAATAATGCTACATTCTTTAAGTTTTGCAGTGTCAACTTAAGGCCGGACATTAAAAGTGATCATTGAATAGATAAGAAGGTATAATTTCAGAAAGGCAATATCCTTTTCAGCTCCTTGTTAAATGCACAAATCCAAGCCCTGTGTTTCTGGACTTCTAGGAAGAAACTCACTACTTTGTGATTATGAAAAACCCATTCTGTGAGGTTTAAGAATGCTTTATGAATGCATACAGAGATGTGATGTGCCTTTACAAGAAACTATCCCCACATGACTGACTAACCAGTTTGCCACCTAAGCAGGATCTATTTAATACATGCCCAGAGCTCAGTAACATCAGCCAGAGCCCACATTTGTGAAGTCCATAGTCAGCTGACACTGGTTTATTCAAGAGAAGGACATGTAAAAGGTTTTCAGTTTTATAAATGGGTTCTTCATTGTGGAATCCTTCTATCATCATCTGCCACCCCAAGGCTGTCATCTGTGTGTGGTGGAGTTTTTGCAGGAAGTATTGCTGTAGGGGATTCTTTGGCAGGAAGGTGGGTTATCACCAATGTGGTACTGTACTAGGCTTAAGAACTCAAAAAAACATATGTAAAAATAAGAGGGAAAACTCCCTGCATTAGCCTGACTAGTCTTATTATGGAGTGAGTTTGCCTCTATTTTGCCCAGCACTTACACAATGCTATAAAAGCAAACACCATTTTTCAAACAATTACAGATTGCTGCTATTCCAAAGAACAAATCGGACATTTAATGCCTCGCTGCTATATTGCTGTGTTTTCAAGCAGTATTTGGCACTGACACTTCGGTGAGAATGGAAATTACAGTGAGAATTGATTACTAAGCTTTCTGGTTCACTCCTTTCTAATGCAAGAGTCTTCCACAGGATATTTTCCCAAGCTTTGCCCTCTGCAATTGTAGGAAGCTCTATTGACAGTGCTATTGCACTTTCATTTACAAGAATAAGCCATAATGGAATAGATCCCATCACTTAATGGCTGGAATTAACAAACAGTAAAGTTAGAATTTCCACAACAGAACTATCTTCTCGTGTCAGTCCTTCCTTAGCAGTTATGACAACAAGCGCACTTAGGTCTTGAAATTTCTCCTCATACATCACTTCATCAATACCTTTTTTTTTTTTAATGCCAGGAATTGGTCAGCATGCGTCAAACACTGAGGCAAAAACTGCTATTTTTGGCAATATAAAAACAACTTCTGTCACCGTGAGATCTCGGCAGTGAAAATTAATATAGAAAACATAAAAATGAAGAACAACAGATAGTCTGAGCTGAAATTGCATTTCACTCTGAAGGTATGATTTATGGAAGTAATATTTTTTTGCTTTTTATTTATCATTATATTTTTCATTACACATTACTATTTTTTTCCATTATCATTCTAGAAGACTTGAGTTTCCTTACATCTGTTTTGGCAAAAAAGTTCCACAGTTCAGATCAGGTTGCTGTGAACATCTTTCCCTCAACATCTGGCAGCCCCAAATTGGGATTATTCAGTGCACTGCAGCTACGAAGCAGGGTAACCTCAAGCAGAGCTCTTTAATGAGAAAAATAGTTTTTATCATTCTCCTTAGGCCCCAGTACATAGCAGTGATGGGAGCAGCATCGCACCCTAACAGCTGGCACAGGGAAGTGAGTTTGAAATGAACTCCTAGGAGGTAGAAAGACTCCTAAAATCTACACCATACCACCAAGGCAATCAGAGCCATCAGCACAGCATCCCTGATACATGCATGGAGCAATTCAGTCTGCAGCAATGGAGGTATGGGTAGCTGGAGCAGTGGCTGAAACCTCACACCCCAGTGAGGGCACTGTGCCATCCGTTGCAACAGCAGAGCCAGGGCACGGCGGGTACGGAGCCCCAGCTTCGGGCTGCAGGCCTGCCCGCCCTTTGGCACTGGAGCAAGGGAACACAGATGGCAGCATTACAAGGCTTGTCACGTAGCAAGGGCCTGCTGGGATCATCTCAGGAGCCCTGCACAACCAAGATAAGAGGAGGATTTTAATCTAATTTTATCATTTTAAACAGTATTACCTGGGCTTCTAGGCACGCAGCTCTCCGTAGCAGGTTATCGCTATTAGATAAGACAGAACAGAGAGTGGACATTAGGTTGAGTAAGTTTAAAACAATTTGCTCTGTTTCAAGATAAAGGTGTGTACCCTTTTCACACATGCTCTGGCAGCTCTAAAATAAAAACACAGTTTCTTTAAGGCCTGTTTAACACGTGTTTAAGGATAAAATGCACCCTTTTAAGCACATTCTGCATGTGCACACAAACACCCTTTCTACAGTAAACAGAAAACAAAGACCAGTGTGCTGAGATTACATAAGCCATGAGACACTGTACCACTGTGATTTATTTTTGAACTGGTACATAACTGCACTCCAGATCTAAGCTGCTTTTCCTTTAAAAATAAAAGTTAATACTGCTTGTTATTTATACTGAAGGTACTTACCATTCTGGGACTACAAGAGAAAGGATTCAGAGTTGACTTTAAGCATAACTTCTATAGACTTAAATCTTTGTGCATTACAGCTGTGAACTCTCCTTCCCTCAGTCTTTAAGCTGACCACATTAATGTAGGGCCTACCTAGCCAGGTCTGAGCATGGACTAAGTAAGGCCAGAGAGGTGAAATAACCCAATATACCTCAGTGAAACTTCAAAACAAAGAAGCAAATATCAGTATTAGATATGCCACTGATAGTCATGTCAGAAAGAGACTCCAGACTCTAATCTGTATGCTTGCCATTGGTGACATGAGCAAAGTGGAAGACAGTATGCTGGTAGCAAGCAAATTGGGAGAAGAGCTACTTAGTGCGCAGCACATTTCAATTCTTCTCCAGACCAAAAAAATGCCCCATTGGGCGTCAGAGACAGAAAAATGAGTCCTGTTCTGTAGCACCCAGCTTCATCTGTCCTCTGGCTACAAGACACTCCCCTCTCTGTGCTAAAACCAATGATCCATCAGCTCTCCCTCAGCAGTATCTGGCAAGACAGTATATTATTGTCTCAAAAATCACTAATACTATATATATATATATATATATATATATAAAAGTTACAGTCAGCATAATGCATGCTACACCCATTAAAAAGATCCAAGGCAAGCCATGAAAACCATTTGACTATGGAAGCAGCACATTCCTGCCACAAACTGTTGTTCATTGGGCCAAATTCTGCAGTGGAAATGGCAAAAGAGTAGGCAAAGCCTTGGTCAGAATGATGGACCACAGCAGGAGTATGATCTGTACACTGTCACAAGCTTATGCTATTTACCAAAGGAGCCAGGTAAGCTATTGGTATTGACAACACCTACAGGTGCTGCAGTGTCCTAAAAGGAGAAGTAGGGTGACTTTAGGTGAGACATAAAGCTCTGAGAAAATAACTCTACAGAAAAAAAAAAGAAAGAAAGAAAGACACAGATTTATTCTTAGTAATAATAAAAATACCACTGGAGAACTCATTCTGGAAAAAGAAAATATGTAAATAACAGCTCACCAAGATAACAAGTAACTGGAATGTCTAAAAAACTCCTCAGAGGCATAGGCATGTTTTTAACTGTCATGAAACCAAAGCAGTAAGCCATTTGTATTAAGTACCCAAAATATGACCTAGAGGAGCAGCACTTGTATTTGATTGCAACAATATAAGAAAAGAGCATCAGTTAAAATAACTCAGCCTGGAAAGGTTTGTGTACAGGGCTAAACTGAAGTGTCATAGCTAATTCCAGTTCCATCGAGGCAGGCTACGCCCGCACTGCCCTGTCTGGGACAGAGACCAGAAGAACCATTTATTGATCAGTAACTCAGAGATGATTTGATGTTCCTCTCCAGCAGAACAGCACACACAATCCCACGCCATCCCCACCACATTCACAAGTAGAATGCATATTTTAAAGCTATCTAAGTTCAGCCTAATGATGCCAGGCAACAGGAAGATGTTTATATCCTTAACATGTTGGGTCTGTGCTTTGCTATCTTCACCTCTAAGAGGAAAAAGAAGCACAAGTACACACACACAGTTGTATCTGTGAGTACACAGGCCTCCATCTGCCCTTGTCTTCACTAACCAATTAACCTGTACGCAGGGACTGGTGGCCACCAGTGTTGTCCTGAATGCCTCCTGCCAGAAGAGCACAGATGTGCACAGTGTAGTCTGTCTGCTCCCTGGCTGAGGCTGTGTCCCCTGGGCAAGTGCCCAGCTTTTGGTAGCTTCCAAAACAAGACCACAGCACCCTCTTTGCTTGATATCAGCATTTACTTTCACCTTGGCTTTTGAAAGCCAGGAAAGACAAATCTTGGTTTGCATCAGCTTCACCCAGGACACAGAATTTACACTCCCTGTTTTTGATGAAGATTTGATGAAATAAAGTCATTCGCTCAGGAAGATACGCAAAAAGGTGACAAAGTGAGTTATCAGCTGGCAACCACACAGGGACCAACATTCAAATTACAGATAACAACAGCACTCAGATGGCTGGCAAGCAGACAAAGGCCCAGATGCTTTGCCAGCATTTTCTACGGAGAATGTCAATACTTCAATGTACACAGCATTAAGCAGAGCATCCGAGGAGTCCACCGCCTCAGCACCATACAGCAGTCCCCAACCTGACAAGGTGATGACCACTCACCCAGTGGAACCACTGCAATGCTTTGCCCAAATTGCAGTCAGACAAGCTGACATCCATCATGCAGGAGACAAAATTGCTGCTCCTGCCATCTCTGGTGGCTCACTGCACCACTCGGGATGTGTGAAGGGCAGCAATAGCCCTGCTGAGGAAAGAAGATCCAGGACATGAACTGGGAAGGTGAGAAGTGATTTGGTGAACATTTTAAAACAATCCTATGATATGCTGTCTTGCTGCTTTCTTCATCAGTAAGGAAACATTTCAAGAAATACAAGATTATGAGTACAATTTAAAGCAATTTGAATTTTATACTATGACTCCTTAAGCTAATGAAGTCAACAGGCATCAGTAGCTACTGCTCAGAAACACAGCCAGAATTAAGCTGTGTACCCTTTTTCCATCCTATTAAGTAAGGAAAGAGATTTTTAAAAGGCAAGTTGATTACTTCTCTGTAATCAGTCTTGTCTGGATACATTAAACAGAAGTGCAGCACTGAATATGAGCATGCCTCAGACAACTCACATACCCTCCAAGGTTTGATCTAGTATATAAAATTCAGCATCCCTCAGCCCTGTAGTAAAATATGCTATTGATTAAAATGGTGATAGTTCATGTAATCCAGTGATATTAAAGGGAGATAACCTCAAATATGACAGCAATGAGTACTCAGTTTACTTCTTCAATACCACAAGGGTATCTGCTATCCCAAATACAAGGCAACTGCTGATTTTAGATGCTCTTTTATGAGAAATAAAAGAACGTTAATGTTCACCAAGGTTTTTCAAAAACAGCAACAGGGTTTTAGTTAACAGTAGTTCAACCAGACACTATGCCTATCACTCCACACATGAAAAGCTTTTGCTACCTCCCGATCGATGTCTTTTTTGAAAAGGCACTGCCCATAATACTATACATTTAGATCATCTGAATCACAAATGGTGGAGGGGGAATCAGCACAAGATTTCCTCTTTGCTCTTCTAGTTCATTTAAAAGCTCCTTCTTGTTAAACCAGTCAGTATTTGAACAAACAAAGATGAAAGGCTAACACACTGATCCAGAAATATGAAAAAAGTATTACGCAAGACCAGGCTAAGAAATTCCTCGGCCTTTACAGGCCATCAACAACCTTCACACTAACTCAGAGGAGAACCCTTTCACTGCAGTGTCCCTCTCTCCTGTACAGCCTATGATACACAACAGCATCCACATCAGACCCCCAGCACAGCCCACAGTGTGCTGGAAGGGGACAACATAGGGTCTGAGTTTTGGCTGGTCCTGTGTGGAGCTAGCAGTTGGACTCAATGATCCTCATGGGTCTTTCCCAACTTGGGATATTCTAACTAGGTGCATCTCCCAGCAGGGAAGATGCACAAAGGACGAGTTTGGAGAAGGTAATATTCTCTGTGTCCCCATCTGTCTGTGCAGCACTGCCCAAAGTCTTAAGCAAGTGCTCCAGAGTTCTTCTGTCCCTGTGTGCAGGCTGAGACTGACTACAGAAGAGCTGCCATTTATGTGCAGGGCAGGCAGTACCAGCTCCACTTAATGCAGGCATCATAGCTTTTGCATCCAAAAGAAGAATGAACCTTGAGAAATCAGAATAGCAAATTAACTTCTCCTTGCAAGAGAAACATTTCAGAAATTCCAAGAGGATGGAAAAGCCAAGAAGAAGGATGCAGGAGGGGAGAAAAACTCTTTTTCAGCTGCAAATAAATGAGCAACACCTCAGACAGCTAATTCCAGGAAGTCAGAGGCTAATCCGAACCAATGCTGTGCTAAAGCAAGCCCCTTCATCAGAAACTCCTGCAATGCTAGAAGATGAAGCACAAGACTTCACTAAACCTTTAATCTGTTCTAAGAGGGCAAATATAAGTCTAGTAGTATGCCTGGTGCATAGTAATTTAGCCTCTGAAGCTACTAACAGCAAGACAAAGAGCCAACACAGCCCATGTATGCCTCTCTCCTTGATCTGTCCAAGTGTAAGTGGTATAGAAACAAAGGAACTGGGGGTGACTGACATGAAAAGAAATGCAAAATCCACTAGCACATTTGGAAGCAAAGTAGAAACTGCAAAGAGGGCCCCTAGCCTATTCCTGCTGATGGGCAGCCAGGATAGAAGACCTTCCTTACTGATGGACAGTTGGCTGAATATGAGCCATCAGTGTGCCCAGGTGGCCAAGAAGGCCAGTGGCACCCTGACTTATATCAGGAATGGTGTGGTGAGCAGGAAAAGGGAAGTAATCCAGCCCCTATACTTGGCACTAGATAGACCCACCTCAAATACTGTGTTCATTTTTGGACACCTCAGTACAGTAAGGACATGGAGGTGCTGGAGCAGGTCCAAAGAAGGGCAACAAGGCTTGCGAAGGGCTTGGAGAATATGCCCTACGAGGTGAGACTGAAGGAACAAGGGCTGTTTAGTTTGAGGAAGAGGAGTCTGAGGCGAGACCTTATTGCTCTCTTCAAATACCCAAATGGTATTTGAGCGGGGCTGGTCTCTTCTCAGTGGTGACAGGCAACAGGACGAGGGGAAATGGCCTCAAGTTGCACCAGGGGAGGTTTAGGTTGATGATCTTGAAGGTCTTTTCCAACCTGAGCAATTCTATGATTCTATGATCCTATTCTGTGGGCACAGGGCAGCACAAAAGGGCATCAGAGACCACCCTGGCACTGCCACACTCTTGACGTCAGACTCTTCAGTCCCTCCTCTTTTTTTCTGCTCCCAGTCTAACACAATGCTCCACAGAGATCAATAAATGGCTCAACAGTCATCACTTTTCCCAAACCGTTTAGCTCTCTGAACAACCCGGTCTAGAGGGAGGTGCCCCTGCCTGTAGCGGAGAGGTTGGAACTGGATGACCTTCCAACCCAAACCGTTTTATGAGAGCACTTTGCAGCAGGGCTGCAGTCTGCATTAAAGTCACTTCGAGTTCTGACCGAGGCCCTCATGCTCACGGGCTCTCCTGTGCCGCGCATCCTATGCACAGTAAAGAAACGCTGTGTTACCTCTTACAGACAAAGGGGAAGACCGAAGAACGGGACGTGTAAAAGCTTTTTCCCCACTGCGTCATGCAGGTGAAAGCACCATCCGTACACATGGCGCTAACAAGCCCTGAGCACCGAAATGCAGATCCCAAAAGTTCTGCTACACAGCCGACCCGACAGCGGACGGGACACACAGCCGCCCGCCCTTCAGCCCTCCGCCCCGGGCGGCACTTACCAGTGCTTCCCGTACAGCCAGTTTCCCCCCCAGCTCAGCAAGCACACACCGAACGTGGTTTTCTTCCAGTGGTTCCTCAGGGTGGCGAACACCTTCCCCGCCCCCGCCATGCCGCCGGGGGAAGCGGCGGCCCCGCTGCACGGAGCCGAAGGGAAACGACGCGCAGCCCGCGGCCGCCGCCGCCCGGCTCGGCTGGAAACGGCAGCCATGGCCCTGCGTTCCGCGCTGCCAGCCCTGAGGTCACTTCTAAGCGAAAACGCCGAGGAAACCTGTTTTCGTGGCCGTGCTTCGGTGCTCGTAGACGCGGTGCAGTCGCCTCCAACCCGCGAGGTGGCCCGCAGCGGGGAGGTGATGGAGTCACCGTCCCTGGAGGTGTTCCAGCAGCACATGGATGTGGCACTGAGGGACGTGGTCAGTGGGCATGGTGGGCATGGGATGGTGTTCGCCTGCGTGCGCTTTGCCCAAGGTCTTTTCCAACCTTAATGTTTCTATGATTCTATGATTTGATGTCCAAGTCCCACCAAATAAGTGACCATCGCACCAGGAGAAATATCACCAACCATGGAGAAACATCTCCACCCGTGCCCTGCTCGCGAGGATGTCCCGCAGCTGGTGAGGAGACAACATCCCAGCAGGGCAATGTGGAGATGTGACTGAGTGACACAGCTTCACGATGGCACAAACCTTTGGGACAACCCAGCGACAGCCCAGGGAGACCTGAGAGCAGCCTCTCAATATTTAAAGGGGGGATATAAAAAAGAGGGGGCAGACTTAGTAAGGTCTGTTGTGATAGGACAGGGAGAAGTGATTTCAAACTAAAAGAGGAGAGTTTTAGATTCATTACAAGGAAAAGGGCTTTTTTTTTTTTTCTTTTTTTTTTACATAAGGATAGTTATGCACTGGCACACGTTACCTGGTGAGGCGGTGGATGCCCCATCCCTGGAGACATTCAATGTCAGGCTGGAGGGGCTCTGAGCATCCTGATCTAGCTATGGGTGTCCCTTTTCATTGCAAGGGATTTGGACTAGCTGGCCTTGAAAAGTTCGTTCCAACTCAACTGATTCTATGATTCTCTGAACCCAGAGGTGAAAGCCTGGTGCAGCATTCACGCCTGGCTTCATCGGACGCAAAATGCAGAGAGTGCAAATGGCTGCAGAGATACCAGGGGGATGAGCTGATAACCAAATGAGAAAGGAATGCAGAGGGGCAACCACTCAAAATGGACTGTTGGCTAAACAAGTGGTGTAAGGATGTGCTCTGCTTTTGGAGAACGCTGTCCTTCTGCCAAAGACAAGTGCTCACAGAGGATCTGTGTACTAATAAAAGTGGACTGATGGAGGCAAAATTTGGGACTAGAGGTATTTAAAAGTCTGTTCTGAAAGAGTCATGTTGATGGAGAAGAGAGTGCAGAAGCCACTCTACGGTTACTGATGAGAAAAGCAGATTAAAACCTACAGATTGGTTTGTTTTGATGTCTGGTTCAGGCAGACCCTTGCCCAGTAGCCATCTCTTCCCACTTAAACATTCTGACTTCATCTATTCAGTGCATCTCATCCAAATTCGTAATTGTCATGAGCTGCCACAAGTGATTTACAGAGATCTGTTATAGCTTCTTGTTTCACAACCAAATCTTTGGACTATTGTAATGTTTATTAACAACGCTTTCCAAAACAAGCTTGGATTTTTTTAAATAAACCTTTTTTAGTATGCCAGTACAGGTTCAGTGAAGTCAGAAGAATGCTGAAATATGAGAAGAGCCTGAATGTTTCTAAGATGGCGGAATGGAAATTTTCCTGAGTTCATATGCATGAAAACACGTTTGTGTTAGTACAACCAAGGCATTTTAGCTCAAATAATTGTTGTCTTTCTACATCACCAGGAAAAGAACTTGACCCTGCTTTAAGCAGGCTGGAAGAGCTCCAGAGGTCCCTTCCCACTGCAGCCATTTTGGGACGTTATCTGACAAACCGGTCTAGAAATTTGAGATGGTGCTTTTTGACAACTGCCCTTAAAAGAAACACTGCAGACAGCAACAACAGATTGTGTGCTTATCCCATTATCTGGCTTTACTTAGGATGCAGAGTCCGTTCCGCAATCCCTCCTGGCAAACATGCATGTCCTAGTTTTCGGCTGTGGCTGTCTGATTGCCCTCAAGGTAGATCACACCTGCCATGCTCTCACATGTACCAGATACTTCCTTTTCAGCTCTCCTAGTTTTTGCATGTCAAATTGGTAGAAGTAGATATTAGAATAAGTGCAATGAAAAATGAGAGGACAGAGGTCTGATTTTGAGCATCCTCTACATTATACACTGCAGTCCTTTTTTTTAAGTCAAGTAAAATGACTGCTACCTTTTTCAGAAAACTGCTTGGAGGAGGCTGAAATATGTGCTTAGCTTTCTTATGATTGCCGGATGGTTTGTGTAAAAAGAAGTCAGCGTTCGAAAGGCTGCTCCACAACTGTAATACTTGACTTGGGATTTATCACCTAAAATTACCACGCAAATTAATTGTGAAGACAAGTGTGTGCCTCATCCCAGACCATGCTTCAGGGACATATTTGTAACATTAGAAAAGTCACATGCTTGACCGGGTAAGTTCTCTTCTTAGCTAGAGTACATGGCAGAAACAGTAGAGGAGGGATGCTTTTCTACCGCCTGGCAATGCGCTATGATTGTACATACGTAAGTATTGTCAAGGACAGAGAATGATTTATTCTCCTTTTCTGTTCAGCACAACTTGTCCTCACCTCAACTAACTCATCTGTGTTGCTATGTTTCTGCCATGATCATTCCTCTGGGAACAGGATTGAAGTCACCGATTTCATCACATGGTATGTAGTTCTGAGTTGGACCTTCTGATACCTCCAGGGAAGCTGTGAACCTTTTCCCAGCCACCAGCTGGTCTTCTATTCAAATTCATGGCCTGAAAGCTAATTCTAGCCACATGGTCTGCAGATAATCCTCATATGGCTGAGCTGCGTGACCCCATCCTGCGTCTCCAGTACATTCTGCATCAGCACTCTGTGAAGGCAGGGGGAGTTTCTTTACCTGATGGTAGCATGAAGGATAAGCTCCATCTGTCCCCATCACCTCCCTTTACACACCGTATTGATACTTCTATGGCAAGAGTGGTGTGGGGGGAGTATCTTTTGGCACAGAAACCTTAAGCTTCTGTGCTGCTGATGAGAAATTCCCAGACTGCAAATCTCTCCACACTTCTGGCCCCTCAAGGGAGATTAAAGCTCTGCTTCAATTCTGCAGCACCTGAGCACCAAGCATGATCTACAGTGGATGGAGCCCTTGTCCTTGGTCCTTTGGGATGTCTCTTCAGATCAAACTGTGGGATGGGAGCTGCAGCCTTACTAGTGCAGCCTTACTGCACAATTACCACACCTCCAACTTTTCTTTCTCCACAAGCCTGTCTCTCACAGGACTGAGCTGCAGAAAGCGCTGTTTCCTTGTCTATTATAAAAAATATATATATAAAATATAAAATTATATTAAATAATTTCTCCAATAAATAACATTTTCACCATTGGTTTTTGTCTTTTTTTTTCTTCCCTTTCAACAGAGCTTAAAAAAAAAAAAAAAAAAAAAAAAAAAAAAAGCAAGAAATAAAATAAAATCCAATCCAATCCAATCCAATACAAAGGAGGCAGGCTCCAGGCTATGGGAGGTGGGGTGGGGGGTTGCCATGCTAGCTGAAATCTCTGGTGTTCTGGTGTTTCTTTAGTTGTGCTCATGGGCCCAGCATCTGCAGCCTTCCTTCCAGTCCGTGTCTTAGGTCCCTCTCCATTCCACCCTGGCTACTGTCCTGTGTAAGAACGGGGTGTATTGCAGCCACTGAAGCTAACCAGAGAGATTTTGTATCTGTGATAGCAGAAGAAGTTCATGATGGATTCTTTTGCCCTCATTTTCAGCTCTGCCCAAAGGTGCAAGCCCCGGGGGCAGTCATGTCTGCAGTCAGTGCCTGCTCCACTGGTGTGGAGAAAGGTCTGAATTACACTGACAGAGTTTTTGGTTGGGTAATTCAGAGACGCTCTACGTGAGAATAATCCCTTCATTTCGTTCCCTCCACTTTTCCTTTTCTATTCAGTAAGCAGAACGCAATATGAGCTTCACCCTCCCTAGATCAAAATTCAGGAGCGTGCCCAGCATACTTCTACAGCAAAAAACCACTGCTTTTGTGCCCTGCCCCCTCTTCCCATGGCTGGACTATTACACAGAAATATTCCCCAATTCTCGGAGTTTATTAACCTTTTTTCCAAGGGGATGAATGGAGATATTCACAGCTTTTGAACAGTCGCAGAAACCCATTAAATTTCTCTATGGCAATCTTGTCAGGAGGTTGTTCTTTTAGCAGAGACATTTCAGGTGGCTCTGCACCTTCTCCCAACCTATTTGGATTCAGTAAATGCGGGTGCCACTGAGGCATTAGAGTGAGTAGTCCCGGCTCCAAGCTTTAAGTGCAGCAGGGCAACTGAAAAAAAATTTCTATAGGCTTGTGATCTTGGAGCTGGCCAGAGATACTGGCTCCCCATCCTGTCCCATCACCAGCACCAGCTGGGTTGGGTCCCCCTCAGGTCTGCTTTGAATGAGAGAACAAGGACAGTACCCCAGGCTGGGATCAATCCCTTCACTCAGCAGCACAAAACCCAGTGCATAAAAATCCATAGCAACTTCTGTGTTTGATAAACTACTTGCTTTCATTGAAGATGTCAGTGAGGGCTACTCTGAGGACATCACTTAAATCACTGGTAGGGGATACTGTTCTTATAAAGTCCTGCTGGTCCAGACTAAGGTCACTCATCCTGCATCTGTAGGCAGCACCCATTTGGATGGTGTAAGCTGGCATCCATCAAGCTGGAAGATGCACTCCGCAGGTGTTGACACTGCCACTAACAGAACCTCAGAGTGGATGATTTACAGCCACCAGATTCTCACACAGGTAATTTGCTTCCAGCAGAGATTAATGTTCATTGTTTAATGATAGTAAATAAATAAATTTGTATTCTCTCCATTTGTTGTACAGCTGGATAAGAGAGTGTGTAGGAAAACAAGGCTTTCATACTGTTTCCCTACTGTTATGTACTACATACCTATGGCTTCATTAAGATATCAGCTGCCTGAAAATTCTGATGCTGCTGTATACTATCCTGGTTGCATCTCATAGTTGGATGATATTATATGCAGAAAAACTCCAGAAACGTACCAATACATCTGCAGCAATGATTCATTTTTTACGGAGGCAATGACATTCTAATCTATGAACCAGATGGAATGGGCCTTGGGCAATTGTAATCAAAGAGCAACAGACACATTTTGAAGGAAGAAGAGATTCCCAGTTGATTTCCTACTAAATGCTTCTATTTTCATTTTGTTTTGACTCAGGTGTGTGCACCACCATGGCCCACTGCACACATCTGGCTGACATCTTAAACCATATACCTGGAACACTGCTGTGTATACTCAAAATTCCACTTCTTCCAAAGTCAGTACCAGTGCCCTGTGACAACATATTGTTTTATACTTGTCCTTAGGTGGAGCTGGGGTCTGCAGCATCGGTCACAGTCGAAAGCTGGATGAGAATATTAATTACTGTAATGAAGAACCACTCCCATTCGTCTTCAATGACCAGATAACTTTGCCACCACAGAAGCTAGACAAATAATTTGACTTGTATTTTGGAGCACAAAATGTGGCTACTTCGGAACTAAGTGTAATCCTGCTGAGTTACTACAGATCAGTATAGTTCAGCCCCTGCCTCAAGATATATCCTGCATCTTATACTGACATTGAACTTTGCTTATAAATTATTGCTGGCCATTTCATTAGTCTATGAAATAGAGTTAATGTTATCGGGTGTTGGTAGTGCATAACTTTACTTTAAGGGTTTTTCTGTTGCTTAGTTTAGTTTTGTTTTTCTTCCAATTAGTTCAATTAGAAGAAAATCTGATATCTTGCTTATAAATTATCTCTTAGTTTGCAAATATCTCAAAGGCCATCTTTTCACTCTGACCATCAGAAAATTTGCTGGAGTTACAGATCTGCCTATCATATATACAGTTTCCTTAGGTTTTGGAGGACATCTGAGTTCATTCAAAGGGATTCTGTCTAAACTCTGTAGCATTTTCTGCAAGTGTATTTCAACAAGCTCTGTGACTAGTTTGTGTTCTGCACAGTTTTACATTGCATTTTATGTTTCAGAAAGTAGCTAAGCGATATGTTTTAAAAATAGCTGTTGCTATTCTCATGTTGTTAATTTTCGTGCTAATTATGACACAGGACTCAGACACTGCTTTTGAATTCCATAGTTTCTTCCATTACAAACAGGGTGGTATTTTTTTTTTAATTCACATCACATCATGGTCTCGTGTCATTTGAAAGGCTGACTTGGCTTTTCTTGTTCAGAGATCCTTTCCACTTACTATGCTGTTTTCAGAATCTGTGGCGAAGATGAAGGCAGTGTAAGACTCTGGGACTTGACCAGGCTGGATTAGAACAGTCTTGTATTTCATATTAAATGCAAGCATCTTGAACCACAGTTACTGGCCTTTCCAAATGCACAGGCGTTGGTGACTCCCTTTATATGATATCTTTGCTTGCTTTGATTTCTTGCTTTCCCATTTTAAGAACAGATGGAGAAAGTAATTTAAGCACTGAATACCATAAGGTACCTGGAATAAAGTAAATTAAGGAAGCACTACGAGAGAACAAATAAAGGAGTTAAACCACTAACAGAAGATTCACAATTAAGAATTAACGGAGAATATAAAGTTAGCCAAGCAACAGAAATCACCTGGCTCAGAGGGAGTCCTACAGTGTGTAGGTAGTGCATTGACACTGCAGATATGTGGAGAATCCAAAGTCAGAGGAGAGAGGAGACAGAGTGTATGGAATTATACAAACTGCAGCAAGTAACACAAATTGTGATAGTGTCCACTGTATGACCAAAAACACAAGGAGTACAATGGACTGCATTACGCAGAATCAGAACCACAGAATCATAGATGTTCAATTCAATGGAATAAAATGTTTTCAGAGCTCTTCTTGGTATATGGAAAACAACAAAGTGAGATACAAGAGAACCTATCAGGCCTCTGAGAAGGCACAGGCCAGGACTCAGAGCTACCAGAAAACACGGGGACCAGGAGAACAAGAAAGGGATTGATAGGGAGGGGCAGTGCCTGGAAATGGCACTGCGGTTGCCCTAAATGCATATATGGACACAAAAATGCGAAGTCCTGCAGGGCCGACTTCTGTGTAGGCAGAAAGACTGCGGTGACATCACCGAGCAACAGGTTGTGATGTCACCAAGAGAGGCACTGTGACCGCAGCACCATCACTGCTCAGTTGTCCAACCTGTTGTCCACCAGGACATGCAGGTTCTTCTCCAGAGAGTTCCTTTCCAGCTCCATTCCCCGGTCTGTATCAG
>JAOWBP010000001.1:48056210-48066641 GCA_028571105.1 Tragopan temminckii | reverse complement strand
CAGGAGGTCAGTGGTAAGAACATAAAGATCAGTGTCCATCTAAACAAAGGGAAGCAGAGGGAATGCCATCCTTTTCCTTCTATGGCAGAACTATTCTTAGTCTAGAACAAGACCAGTTACACAAGAAAACATCAATACTGAGAAAAATATTCTTAAATCTTACACTTGAGAGCTAATCATTCTTCCCTTTCCTCAGTCAATATCTTGCCATAGTTAATGAGGGAACAAAAAAAATTACAAGGAGAGCTAGCATGGGGCATTGATCTGTGCAGAGCCTGTGCTCTCAGTGTCATTCAGCAGCTAGAGCCTTTCAAATAACAGGAATTCAGTAACCCACAGTAAAGCTAAACGAGCGACAACTCTTCCCTCCCACCAGGCGCTTGTTGTTCTTCTTTGGAGAGGTCTCAGACTTCTGTAAGTTGGCATTTCCTAAGGGCTGGTCCTTCATGAGGGTCTGGGCAAGGCGAGCTGCTTTTAGTTCCCTGCATGGGTAGAGATGGAAGAGAAGGGAAGTAAGCTATACCATGCATGAATGCCCATCAGCTGTAGGAGGCTGTGAACAGCCTTGCATAGGAGAGTTAACCACAGTACTGCTGAGCATTGACTTTGCCAGCATTGATTTGGAAAGTTAGAAGTTTCTTGATGATTACCTCTGCAGACTGGATCAACTGATTACATAAGTAATCAGCACCTGAGGTCAGCAAAAAGCAGCCAGACCAGCACTGTTATGAAGTGCCCCTAGGTAGGTCTTCTCCTCCACATTGCTTCAGGTATTTTTATTGGTGGAACTGAGTTAAGTCAGTGCCATTCCATGCAGCAGATACCTAATAAAAGCATGTTTCTTCTCTGTTCCCTTCCTTCCCTGCTTCTTGTTGCTCTCCCAGAGTATATGTTCTTCTTTCTACTCTGTAAACCTATTCCCAGCTGAATACCGCAACAAGAGGGAAGGTGCAACTATCCCAGTATCTCAAAACATCACTGCCAGCAGCAGTGACAGAGCATGGGAAAAGGGTGCCTGCAACCACCTGGTTGTTCTCTTTCCCTTCCATGCTGAACCACTATCTCAGCTCAGTATTGGTTCATCTGCCTGCACATTGTACCAGCATGGGCCATCATCCATGACTGCAGTAGGTGTGCAAGTTCACTGCTCTAATTTAGCCAGAATCCAAAAGCCAGAGATGAACTACAACTGCATTGGCACTATAAATGTCTAGCTACAGCCCTGCCACCCTTGTAGATCCAGACATTGTAGCTGGGTATTTCTGCTGCTGGATCTCCCTGCATTCAAGCCTGGTCATCAGCACTTGCTCAGCTAATCAAATCTGTCTTTCCCCCCCAACGGCCTCACACAAGCCCTACCTTTCCAGCATGGCAGTCTTACACTTCTCCACATTTAGCTGCTTCTGGAGCTGCACAGCTTTTCCAAGTGAAGGACGGAGGATTGGGTGCTTAGTAAGAGCTGTGGCAGAGGGTCTTTCCATTGGGTCGGGATGGATCATGAGCTAGAAGGCAAAAGTCAGGGTTTACAGCTCTTCCTGTCACACGCCAACTGGAAAAATCCCTTTCCTATTAAGGCTACTGTCTCACCTTGAGGAGTTCAATAAAGCCATTGGGAAGCTTCTGAGGGATCGATGGGATATTACCCTTGCGGATGTGGTGCCACATGGCCCCATTGTGAGGCAGTGGTCCTGCACCTGCTGCCAGAGCTATTGTGAGCGCCAGGGCAAAGATGTCTGCCTTCGGCAAATGGAAGTATTGCTGCAGAGAGAAGAGGAACAGTTATACAGAGAATATTATATTGAATAGAGGTGTGTTGGGATACCAGCTCAAAAAGCAGCAGCTGAACAAATACATGATACAGCCTTCACCACCCCTAAGTTAGGTTTGTCCTCCTGTCTCTTGAATACCTGAGCTGATCAACACATCTAAGCTGGTTATTACAAACAGATTTCCTTTTTGTTCACAGGCCACAGTGGCAGAACTAATGCATCTTTCAGAAGAGGACATAATTCCCCCAGCAGTGCCTCCCACCTCTCCACACTGCCTGATCAGTGCTTGGTGTACAAAGCATTTCTGCAGACGCAAACATTCATCAGTAGTCACATCCAGCAGATTCACATCAACTGGATATGTAACATGAAATGGACTGTAGAAGTTTGTCCAACTTATCCCTAGAAGCTAAAAATAGTTGCAATAATCTCAACTTGCTTCTGAAGCATGTTAGAGCAATATAAAGTATGTTAGGACAACACTATTTTTTCCAATTAAGTTAATGACCAATTTCACAGCCAGACTTGATGCAAGAGAAAAGGAGATAAGTCATTATTCTGGCATGTCCCTTGCCTTAATTACTGTTGATCTCTCTACTTGCTCACTATCCTTGTTCACCAAGCCACCCCCATCAGCAACTGTTACCTCCTGCAAAATTTCATTGGCTAAAAACCGTCTGTCTCCTTCCTCCACTTGAGGGTTTGCTATTGATGTCACATGGCCAAGATCACCTAAAAAGCAAACAAACAAAAAAGAATGACTAAGAACAAACTGAAGTAGATCAGTAAAATTCTACTTTCCAGAAGGTACCAACAGAGCTACCAGAAGTAGCAAAAGAAAGGAAGCCTGCTTCTAAAAAGAAATCTGGGCATGGAAAACAAGCTTGTTGCTTTAGAGGAATTAATTCTGGTGAGTACAAGAGTTATTTAGGATGATGCTGTCAGTTCTGTATAGAAACCCCTTCAGTAACCAGGACAGAACAACATCAAGCAGGAGTATAAGCTTAAAAGTAAGGCAGTTGCAATGTGAGCTAAAACCTACCAATCTTATACATCACACCAGAAGAGAACTCGTCATCACTGTCACTCTCTTCCTGCCCAGCTTGGCCCTCAACTGCCAGCTTGTGACAGATGAAGATATTACCTGCAAGACAAGTGAAGTTTAGCAGCTATCGGTAGAACAGCCAGACAGTTCTGTAGTAAACCCATCTGTAAAACTATGTATGCTTTGCAGACCAAGCTATGAATATGCTTCCTGCCCAATCAGAAACAGAAAACTGTTACATCTTATGTTTAAAATTACCCATTGTAATCACCTTTTCTGCCCCTCCCTCTGCTCCCCCTGCTAGGAACGTGATTCCAGCAGGACAAAGCATCCACTATGAGGATCTAACCACACAACTGTGGAGGGAACCCTGCCATGGATATGCCCATGCTCAGCTGCACAAAGAAAGATTTTTTTATTTTTTTTACTATTTTTGCAGAAACATAATCCCTCAGGATAGGTACAAAACAAATATTTCTCACTCTAGTTCTCACAAAGATCAAGCATTGTACAACATAACAGTAGCAAATAAGGAAGTCTTCCTCCTTTAGCAGTCCTGCTAGCTCCTCCAGTAGCAGAAGCTATTCCCATGAGTTATGAAAATCACAAGACAAGTCAAATGATACCAACTATTGCAGATGGTTCAGATTTACAGCAACAGTGGTGGAAAGTTTAAAAATCCACAGGACACATTCACTTTCTAGGGTAAAATCCTCTTCCCTTTAAAGCACTGTAAGAAGTCTGCCAGCAGGGTCACAGAGCATGGAAAGGGCAGTTCTCAGAGGGTAGAGAAAGAGTGCTACACTTACTAGGTTTGATATCCAAGTGCACAAGGCCAGAGTTGTGGATGTATTTTAGTCCCATGGAGACTTGTAACAAGATTTCTTTCAGCTTTGTTTCAGGGAAATACTGGCCATGCTTTGCATTTTCCAGAAGCACATCTTGGAGACTCCCACCTAGAAGAAAACAGTCAGACTGAGATTCAAAGACCTCATGGAGCAGTGTTTAGAGCAAGGAAATTAAGCTCCCAGCAGCAGGTGTGATTAAAGAATGCAACATTTGACAACAAGGCAGGTAAGTTGTGGCTGTCAGTGTTGCTTGGCCTTCTTGCAGGACTAGAAAAATATAATTGCCTCTCTCCCATCATCTTTATTTTCACCACTTCTCCTTTAGTCTCAGCTTTTCAGCCACTAGAAAAGCTCAGTCCCCATGTTTAACTGGTACTTGCACCAGATTTACAATTACTACTGTAAACAGCCATCACCATTTATCGTAACTCCCAGCCTGAGGTAGCATTTGAGCAAGGAGAACTACACACCAGCATTCACAGCTCCTCTGATAGCCAGAAGCATCTTTCCCAGCATTTCCTAACCAAATGTGTGTCCAGGGCAAATCCAGGTGAGCGTTCTACCCTGCCTGCAGCATGAGTAAACAGTTCCATTACTTAGTCCCATTCTCCCAAGGCTGTTGAGCCCTTTCTCCTACCCAGGATGTTAACATAAGATACATTCATCTCAGCCGCACCCACCCAACATTTCAGCCTTTAAAACAATCCAGCCCTTACCATTACAATGTTCATTTTGTATAATCATGTGATCATCTTCTGCCCATGCTGAGTAGTAGCGCACAACATGGGGGTGGTGTCCAAGGACAGCATGAGCATAAACCTCACGCAATGCCAGCTGCCTAGAGAAGCATGCACAGAAAAAGTATTGGTGACAGGGTGTCAGGGTACTGTGTGGGACCATAAAATGAGTTTTGATTGGCAGCCTGACTTAGGAGAGGGAAAGCAGAGATGTTTTGGACTTGGGGATTTTGGCAGATGGACTGACTCACAGCTGCTGAAGCAAAGCCTTAAGATGGATATTCAGAAATACCTCAAGCTTGCCAAGCAGCTGCCAATACGAGTACCACTGAACAAGTCTTCTATTAAAGTGGAAAAGGTACTTTCAAAGACATTGCTTCAGCACATCAGCATGCAGAATAACACTAGGTGGTCAGTATGGATGCAAATAGGCTGTGTGGAAGGCCAGTACCACAAGTAAACTGTTTAACAGTTGTTTTAAAGACAGACTGGCTGCATGGGGTATGAGGACTCTGGGTAAGCTGCCATATCACTTTATAGCACATGTGGCTTCTCCTCTCTTAGACATTTGTATTTATTTGCCCTAAAACGGTGTCTTTCTTCACCCTCCCACCTCTTATATAAACAGCAGCCAGTTTTTGCTCCCACCACTCCTCAGATACCTTTATATTCACACTCCCTCTTTCCCCATCACACCTCCCAAGAACACGTCCATCATTTCAGCTAGCACACTCACTCATCTGAGGATCCTGCCAGAGGCCTCTTGGAGCGTTTGATGGCATAAACACATCCGTCAAGGCGCTTGATGCATTTGTAGACAGAACCAAATTCCCCTACACCAATCCTCTCCAGTTCCAGGAATTCCTTCTGGTAGCGGGAAACCATATTGCTGTCTTTCAGAGGACACCTCTAGAAGGTAGCAAGTACAGCAGAGACAGCAGTATGAGTTGAAACACTCAGATACATGTCATGTTTTTAGAGCTGTGAATCATTCATCTGTACACAATACCCATTTTGCTCACTTTCCCATCCTGAGCTTTCTCCACGTGCATGCAGCCTTTCAACTGCTATCTTCCACTTCAAGATTTTATAGTCTTTCTGGCCACCTAACAAAGGCTATCTTGGTTCAGCTCAGTCAAGACTTACTTATTTTAATCATAGGGTTAGAAATTGCAGCTAAGGACTAAAGAAACAGTTTAGTTGGCTGTATGTGCCTTGGATTACTACCATCACATCCCTTCTCTTGGCAGCTCTGTCCAGTTCCTACATCCACAACAGATGGAGTCAAACAGGGAAGAACTGCAGAAAGAGTATTTGCCTTTTGCTCAGCTACTACAGACTTGAGAAGACTTGTTACCAGACTTGATACATGGAAGTCCAGCACTGCTGTATCCATCACTCATGTTCTGAGCTTGGGTTTAAATGAGAGCTATTGACTATTTGGAGCTAAGAAGAAATTGGTGATACCCCAGCTACATAAAACCTGCTTTGTTCTGGCAGTCAAAGTTGCCTACAGCAAGGACATTCTGCACCAGCTGGGTTTGAAGCAACAGCTGTTGACTAACTGTACTTCAGCAGGTCTGAGTGTTTGTATTCCCAGCTATTTCCTCACCAAGAGCCACTTCTCTACCAAGGCATAAAAGCCTGCAGAGCAGCTGGAACATTATTGTTACAGTAACAGCCAGCAGAGAAATAGAAGATGCTGATACTGCTTGTAGAGTGATGTCTACCAGCAGGAGAGATAAGTAAAGAAAAAAAAGAAGTGGAGCATGAAGGGAACAGGAGACTTCCCCTTTATCCCTCTACATCCCTTACAGGGACAAGGACTCATGTTGACATTACTTTCCACAAAAACTGCTGCTGTGATTCCTGCTAGACTGCAACATGACCTTAAAGGGAGGATTTGGTCCCCCAGCCAGAAAGATGTGGCCCATATGAAACAGCAGCTCTTCACAACAGGCCAGATTTTGTAAGGCAGCTATATATTAACTCAGGAAATAAATATAGCTTCCAGAACACAATTTTGTTTCAGTTATGATTATAATGAATGCAGGAATTATGTTTCCTTAAGACAAAATTGAAACTTTCTTCCGAAGAAACAGTCCCAAATGCCACATCCTAGAGAAGCTACAGCTGTGTATTACACCTGCTATGGGTTTTCTGCAATACCAGTTTTCTCGACTAGAGGGTATCATTATTCTTCGAGTGAGCCTAGGTATTTTACAGTTACAGTGAGAAAAAACACACAAGAAATACCTGGTTAAAAGTGCTGCTCAGGAAAACTGAGATTTTTACCTCACCTGAATACAGATTTGATTTGGACTTGACTTCCTTTCCAGAAGCCAGCAGAGATGAGAAGTGGAGAAGTAAGAATAGCAGGACCCAGCTCTGCCAGCTGGCCAGGGACACACACTCAATCTTGCTCTTTGCCCCATGTAGCCAGCCAACACACCCTGCCACAGAGGTTTTTCAGCAGATTTTGGTTTCATGCTTCAAGACAGTGTCTGCTGGCCCACAGATACAGAAAATGTGTAGTGAAGTCTTCAGAAGGACCCAAAATGCACAGACAGCCCAGCTGAATAAGAAAGCCCTTGGTGGGATGGACAAGAAGTCCAAATACTTTTTCACACCTGTCCTGACCGCCCCAAAGACCAGCCACAGGAGGAGAGCAAAGGACATCTGCGAGGAGAGGTTCAACTAGGGTATGCCAAGCTCATTTTCCAGCATCACCAGAGCTTCAGTGGAGAGCCAGATTAACACTTAATTACAGCTGACCTCATTACCACTAAATTCATGCGCTGGTCAGAGTGGGATTTTCAGCTGATCAAAACTTGTTTTTCAGACTTGATATAGCAAAGGTATACAGGGCCATGAATCTAGGTAGCTCTGCATTTACTGATATCATCACTTAAGTCATAGTGGGAGCCAGGATCTCTTTGGATCTGCTGGTCTCACAGCAGAGTCCCTTCTCTGTGCCTCAGCTTTCTTACAAAACTGAGGTGCAAGGTGGCCAAGTTTGCTAACTAGCATGAAACACTGCTTGGGATACTCTAAAGTTAGAAGTATCCTCTTGACTTATCTAACAAGACCTACAGCAAAAAGACATTTACATACTGAGGGACATTCAGGAATTTGCTGCCTCATTTCAGGAGTTTGCCATTGCAACTACTGCAATTGAAGTTCAGCCTTCAATACTCATCCACATCAGAATCATTCAGATCTTTTTTTTTGGGTACAGGCCTATATATTATTTGCAATGTAGAAACTATATTACATTCCCATCCACTGATGTTCAGTACACTGATTCATAGCTACAGCAATACACCTGCTCCTTCAAACCACATAGGTACAGTCACTATTTAGAGTAATTCAATAATACAGGCATACAGTATTTACTCCCTGCCCCCCAAGGAGCCCAAACCATTACATGACCTACTGACCAAAGTGGATGAGTTTTAGAATTACTTGTGTAAGTTTCAGATCTGCTTTGGCACAAGTTTCCTTGAGGAATCATTTCCAGGTTTGCTATTTCAAATCTTAACATCAGACATTCAGCTCAGAATTATTCTATTACAGGTATCCATCCTCTGTCACACAGAAATTTAACCCCCAATAGTTGAATAAGTTTCACCAAGCACTAAGACTTGGTAAGCATCTTATGATCATATTGAGGGGGGATTATGCAGAGGCACTCACCTTGGTAGGTAGCTCCTGTTTTACCCGGCCTCTTAGATCAGGATTCCTTCTGTAACAGAAGTTCAGGAAAGTCTACATGTATCACTGAATATATATTACTGAAGTGGGTAACTCATTGTTAGCAAATAAGCCTGGGAACTAAAAACGTATCCTTCATTACTAGTCTTGTTGAAACTAACTCCTTCCACTTGTTATTTAAGAGCAGTTCACTTACATCTCTCTGGCTTTCCGCTTGCCATTAGGAAGAAAGAGCATTTGTCGGTATGACTCTGGTGTAAAGGGATTGATGTTGACAAGACAAGCTTGAGTAGAGTCATCCAAGTCAGCACCAGGAGTAAATCTCAGATGTCTGAAGCCTTTGGGTGGGACCTTTGCCCCAGGTGAAGGAAAAGCTGTCTTTGATAACAGGCTCTATATTGAGGGAAGAAAGAGCAGTAGATGAGCCAGCGATATTTTTGTTGCCACAGAATAAAATCAGTGCTATCTTGCAAATCAAAGGAAACTCTGATCCTTTCTCAGAGTAGTTGAATCACTAAAACCCTACAACACCAAGTCCTAAATTTTCTTCTCCTTCCATAAAGTGTTGAATTCTTCACTAAACCTTTTCAGACCATTTGCTGCTCTCTAGGCTGCAGAGCCATTTCTGAAAGCTCAAAATGAACCTACCGTTCACCTTCCCCACCTACCGAGCCACAGAAATTGCACCATAGTTGCATTAACACAAGACCCAGTTCTGTCAAGCCTGGACTGTTGCATCAGTTTGGTCAGGACAGGTTTGTCAGGAAAGTGAGATGGGGCACCACCCAAGTTCCCTTCCAGCTCCCCATTGGTAAGCAGCATCACTATGGGGAAGTTACTAGAAATATTTAGATATGGCTGCTGGCAAGGTGGCCAGAAAACTGTTTCCCTTGAAAAGAAACACTACAATTTCAGAACTTCAGGATCTTTAATTTACCTTTTGCAAAAGACAGGCAAGTAGGTTTCAGTCTCCCTGTCTAAAACCTTAGCTTAAGAGAAGCACCCAGCCTTGATCCAGGAATGGAAAGGTCTACTTTATTTTCACAATGATGTGACTCCTTTAGTAACCATTAGCTTTTTTGACATAAATCTCATGATTCAATTTGGTTTTAACTTGTTTCTAAAGGGGCTCTTGTTACATCTCTTCCTCCTAGATAAAATGCTCTTAAAAAAAACCAGTCTTTTAACCAAGAACGCTCCACCATGAAGATCAAGATATGGTTTTTGGTCCTACAGAATGGTTTCATGAGCAAAGACATGGCTCCAGATCATAACTGGAACTCCTTCTCCCTCTACCCTGGTGTTTGACTGAAAAAAAAGAAAAAAGAGCTTTACACAGTAGAGTGCATCCACCTACTAATGTGGCACTCAGGGATATGGTTACTTCTGGGACATCCCTCTATTTCAACACCATATTGACAAGTGTAGCCACTGATTTACCGTAGGCCTGGAGTTCCTCTCAATCACTTTCTCAAGGTCCAACCTATACACCCATGCTCTTGGTTGGAAAAGCTCTGCATACGGATGCATTAAAAGCAGTATATAGCCAAGTACTACTTACCCAGCAACCTGAAGCTCTGTAGGCTTGTGGCTATGTTCTAGTTTAGCCACAAATTGAGAAGGGAATATAAAATACCATTGCAGCCTGCTGTTGCACGCATGCAATTACCAACTGCTCTACTAGGGTTCTATTTCAGTATCAGACAGACTTGTCTCCAATAGCATCATCTGAGAGTAGCTGCTAACATTCACTGTAAAACAAGGCAGCTACCATAATTAGCTGTAGCAGTTCTGAGGACTGAGTAAGTTCATAAAATGTAATTGTCTGCCCACTCTGCCATGCAGTCTACCTAGGGCCTCAGTGGTGCTCTGTGTGCAGATGTGGCTCTGCTCTTACCCTTTTTCTTTCAAATGTTCTGTGATCAACACCGCCAGCCACCTCTGCATGCAGATTTAGGCCCTTTAGAGCCTGTCTTTTGCAGTATACTGAGAAATAAAGGCACTTCCCCCAGAATACAAATGAATGAAACCTGCTGATTTGGTACAATTGCCGTTTAGAGGCTACAAGCATGTCTTAAAGCATCCAGCCAACAGTGGTGCTGAATGCAGGAGCACACACTGAAAGCACCCAGCATTACCACCAGTGCATCTGGTCTGGAAGGCAATGCTAGGCCTCTCACCTATTTTGGTGTGAAATTCAGAAAGATTTCTTAAAGGGCCATTGCAGGAAATTGTTGGAGCAAAGTCCTTTAGAGTCACTTCTCCCTTAAAAGAGGCAGAGCAGTGCTCTAAGCCTACATGGCCACATAGTCACATGC